>JAAGEH010000434.1:1594482-1617470 GCA_011751065.1 Lasiurus cinereus
CAGAAAATATCATAATGAACAAAATATCGGAATTTTAAACACACACACAGGGAGACATGGCAGGTGCAGCTTCCAGCCCTCACATTGAACGCCTACTATGTGCAATGCCACCCTCTCCCCTTGCGTCCCTCTGGAGGGATAGCAGATGCTGATGGGGATGCAGGCCCAGGCGCACCGCTGCCTGCCACGGCTCCACGGCAGCTGCCACCACGCCTGCTGGGCATCTGGGCAAAGCCCCGGGCAGCAGCGTTTTCCAGCCGTCTTCCCTTCCCCCGAAGGCTGGGCCGGGAGGCCGTTACCTCCAGCAGCAAAGGGGAATATGAGCGCCAATGGCTCTCATTTGCTCGGTAAAACATCCACTCAATGAAACTTAATAGCTACTAAAGACTTAGTTTGCTGGCTCACCCCTTTTTCATTTGTAATTATTTGCTGCAGGAGCTGAACAGAATAAAGGGTTGCCTATCTCAGCTGGCAGCATGCCTGAGCTCCGTCCCCAGACCTCCCCGCGAGGCCTCCCCCCCCCCCCGCTTTTCTGCTGGGTGAGGGGAGTTCTTTGCTGCCTATTTGGTCACGGCTCAATGGGCTTGGTTTATCATTATTGTGTCAAGTGAAACGATCTGTATTCTGAGGCCGGGACTTTGAAACTTCATGCTCAGTCCTCTTTCTTTGCCCTATTCATTGCAGGCATGCCTGGGTACCAGACAGGAGAGAGAACGTAAGTACACAGTGTCATTCGGTGAACACCTGGTGTGGGGGAAACTAGGGCGGGCTCCGTGGAGGTGGGGGTCCCTCTGTCCCTGCCTTCACTGAAGCCCATCCCAGCGACAAGCCTACACGCGGTGGGCTCCAGAGTGCTGTGCCTGTTTGGGGTCTCCACCTGTCCCGCCTGCCTGCCGCCAGGCCCCTCTGAGTCCCAGGGTGGCTGGGTGAATAGCAGCCCCAATCCTGGTGGCAAATACAAGGTGAAGGTCAGCGGGTGAAAGGGAGAATCAAGGGAGGGATGGGCCTTGCGGCAGGGTTTCTAAGTCCTCTCTTTTCCTTTTAACACCTGCGCAAGCTGCAAAGGAGGGGGAACACAGCATCTGCTGAATGCCTACTGTGTGCATGTTAGCAAGCTCGCATGCTAGCATGCACACAGTAGGTGGACAGTTAGATGCCTACTACTTGCCCAGTTTTTTTTTTTTTGTAAATATATTTTATTGACAGAGAGGAAGGGAGAGGGATAGAAAGTCAGAGATCGATCAGCTGCCTCCTGCACGTCCCACACTGGAGGTGTGCCTGCAAGCAAGGTACATGCCCCCGACCGGAATCGAACCTGGGACCTTTCAGTCCGGAGGCCGACGCTCTATCCACTGAGCCAAACTGGTTTTGGCAACTTGCCCAATTTTAGCAATGAAAGTCGCATGTCCCAGGAATACCATCAGTTCAGGCAAGCCCCGGGAGTCGGTCACCCAGTTGAACACAGGCTTTGCATTAACTGACCCCATGAGGAATTATGGTTTCTCTTTGAAGAGAAAACTGCAGCTCAGAGGGGGTGACATGCTCATTGCAAGTTGTACAGCGAGTAAGCAGGCCGGGTCTGAGCCCTCTGGTCTATAAGCTACTGCAGGCTGTCATATCTAGCTCTGTGCTAGATGGTGTGCTTATTCAGATGAAGTGGTAAGACGTGATGGAGGCAGGCAAACCCACAGCCAACATGCTATGATCATGTAATGATCATGGAATGAGCTACAGAGGTGAAGGGAAGAAAGTGACCCATGGGGGTCAAGGAACCAGGGGTGACTTCTTGGAGGTGACATTCGTGATGGCCATTGAATGCTGGGGAGGGCACAGAATAAAGTCACCCTAAGAGAAATGGGTCTGCAGCCCCGCTTCAGGAACACCCTGAGCAAAGGCAGGTGGTGGCAGTGCCCATGGAGACCAGGAGCTGGCGAGCCAGAGGGACCAGCGGAGGGAAGGTGGAAAGTGAAGGTCACATCACATTCCTGAGGTTCACAGTCCCTGAAAGGATAGATGCCCATGTCGTGAGAACCTGGAACTGGATATAGCTGCAGCCGTGTTGAAGAGAGCTCTCATTGTGGGGGTTCGCTAAGCCCACATGTGTTAGACTCCTGGTTGACCACGTGGGGATCAGTGATTCTGGCTCTGATCTTTCTTGCCCCATCTCCGTGGTAGACTATTGAGCGCTCCCTATATACGAGGCACAGGTAATAACTAATGTAATTCTCACAACGCTTTCAAACAACAAGTCCAAGTTGCCAGTTGCGGTCTAGTCGGTGGCAACATGGCTGCGGCCTCTCCCATCATTTCTCCTCTGAGGAGCGGAGCAGCCCGTCTCCCCGTTTCCCATTTCCCAAGCTGCCCTGCAGACCCGTGTGCCGAGCGATGTGGACGCACCTGGGAAGCCGCAGCATAAAGTAGACGCAGTTGCTCTTAACGGGAGTGGCCACTGCACTGTAAAGCCCATTGCGCAGGCTGAGCTTTGGGTTAGACACACGCAGGGCTGACCCAGTTCTGTAATACAGTGGTACCTCGAGATACGAGTGCCCTAACATACGAGATTTTTTGAGATACTAGCTGTCCAGCGAGCGATTTTTGCTTTGAAATACGAGCAACAGTTGAAATAGGATTAATCGCGGGGATCGGCCGGCGGCACAGGACCCACCAGTTTACCGCGACTCAAGCATCTCATAGTTTCCCACGCCTCAAGGTTACGGAACGAATTAAACTCGTATCTCGAGGTACCACTGTAATTCCTTGGCAAGCTCGGAGGCCCACCTGAGCGGCTGGTTTGCATTTGTAAATGGGGATGTTAGATCCTTGATGGGTCGCTAAAGAAGTTGGATGAAAGATTATGAATGAATCACTAGGGGGGGGGATGTAGTAGAGAGCGCCATTACTGTATCTTAGAGCCCTTTTAGGCATCTCTGGGTCTATTTGATGTTAAGTATATAGGGAGAGACTCCGGGTGGAGTGTCCTTCGATGCCAGTTCATATTAAGGAAGCATAAACCACTTCACTAGTTCTGTTCCCTACAATCTATTCATGGCAGAGTCCCATACTGCTAATGTGAAAGAGAGCCATTTATGTGATCGAGGAATCGTCTTGATGATAGACTAATATATATTTTTTCTTCCCTTTACCAGGATGAAGATGATGGTATGTTCATCTTATTACTTATAACTCATCCCTTCATTTTTCTGCTCAGGCATTCGAATGAAATTATTTAGTACACCATCAAGTCAATTACATTTGTTAAATTCGTATTAAATATATCATGTGGTACACTGCAAGGCTATAATAAAATGGAATTGTTTGGCTGGATTACCAAAGAGAGCTATTAAGTTCATGCGTATCGGTGCAAATTACTTAATGGTACAGCGAGTGAGAAATGGCATGCATGGTTTGGTGGAAACATGTCTATTGGGCCCTCGCAGGCATAGGGATAGAGGATCACCGACTGCAGAAGGATAAGACAGCATGAAATTTGGCTTTCATAAAACAAAACGAAACTTGTGAATCATTTCTAAAATGCATATGGTTTCCAATTGATCATTTTCTGCCAACTTAGCATTTCAAAAGAGAAAGCAAAGAGAAATGTGTGTTACAGAGAATGATATAGAATGGCCGCATTTTAAAATGCATGCTAAGGTGAAAAGACTCTAGAAAGTCCTTGGGAGGTGGGGTTCCATCCTACCAACCACTTCCTAATTACATTTCCTCTTTCTTGGATTTTTGTCTCTCTTTGGATTAGCTGTTTCTAATGGGGGCGTGGTTCTAGAATGTTCTATGACACTTGGATCCCAATAACCAGCTTTACTTTTTTCTTCTTCCCCACAGTGCATCAAAGACCTCTGCCCCAGCCAACTCTGCTCCCCATGAGCTCCAACACTTTCCCTTCAAGATCCAACAAGCCCTCGCCCAAGCCCGCCTTCCCATCAGGACACGCGTTCGGAGCGTTCTCAGAAAGGTCTGTGCCATGTCCCCAAGATCTAACGTAACACCTGGGCCCACTGAGACCGCGCTCATGTGCGGTGATTTGAAGAATCCAGGGTATAGTGGAGTCAGAACATATTGGGTCTTAAGAACCAAAACCATGCTTATCACAAAGAGCCACACATCTGAACCCACTGGATTCCTCCAAGTCTGTGCTCAGGTCAGAGAGGTACAGAACAGAGTGCCTTACGGTCATCCCAAAGAATGGGCTCTCTGGCAGGCCATGGGGAATATTTTCACTTTGTGAGTTAACACAGACACACGTCCACTCAAGAAACTCAGTTATGAGTACCCAGAGTTCACCCTGCACCTCAAGTGGGAGAGGGACTCTTCCATGTCCTCGGCAGGTGTGAACAGTTCCCTGTGCAGGCTCCGCCCGCAGATCCTCTCTCTCAGCGGCAGTGACACATCTCAAGGCTCACAACAAGGCCGGCCACAGGCACGAACAGGAAAGACTCGGGGGTTCCTCCCTCAGCAAGCCCACACGATGCCTCTTGGTATCCCCCAAGACCTCTGGCCCTTGGGGCTCACTGTCCTTTAATATCCAAAGGCAGAGGCCCAGTCTCACTCTAAATCCATGAGAAAACTCAACCATCAGTATGCCCCCTCCCACTCCCCTCGCCAAATATCTGGAAGGATTCCCATTTTTTTTAATCTTTCTTGGGTGCTTCTTGCTCTGATTTGCTGCTGCCTCTCCCCCTTCCAGCTATGCCTCTTCCTCTGCCACGCCTGCCATTTTCCACACCCCACACCGAGCCCCTGCCCTAGCCTTCATTCTTACAAATCCCACTCCCAGGAGCTGGCTGAGCAGCGCAGACTTGGGCAGAAGGTTTGGGCCAATGGGTGGGGGCATGGCCATGCAGCATATGAACAGATGGCATTTAGAGTCCCCAGAATCCCTTTCTGGCTGCTGCAGCGTCGCCTGGTCTCTGTTCCTCACCCGCCCACCCTCTCATTGTCCACTGTTAGGCGCTGGGGGTCCCCTGCTCCCCAACTCCATGCCCAGTACCGTATTTCCCTACCCACGACAGGCCCCCTCCCCAGAGGACTCTACCATTCCCCAAACTCCAAAGCCCCACACGGCGGCCACCTGGAAATATGCAGTCACTTGCAAATGCCCGTACTTACCGTTTCCTTGGTTCTGTTGGGCGGCTTGGGAAGCTTGCTGGACTTTGGACGGTGGTGAGATGCGTGCGCCCCGTCCCTTCTCCGGTCAGTTTCAGGGCTGGTGGGAAGGAATCACAGGGGAAGGGTTTCAGGCCTGTGTCCCTGGTGCAGCCTCCAGCTGGCTCTTCTCCCCCCTGAGCCTGTGCTCTTTCCTCCGCAGCGGCAGCGGCTTCCCGCAGAGCGCCTCCCTGCCTCCGTACTTCTCTCAAGGTTCGTGGTCTGGGACCCGGGGGTCTGCTCCGGGCAACATGCCTTCACGACAGGGTTCCCAGCCCGTGCCAGCGCCTCTTGGTTTTGTGGGCTCCTAAAGGCCTCTGACTTCCGCATGCAGCACTTTAGTGGGTGTCTGCAGCGCGAAAGGGCTGCTGAAGCACACCTGCTCCGGAAGGTGACCTTGACCTTTCACCTTCCCAAGGACACCTCCCAGGCCTGCTGTTCTCACCCCGGGCTCGGCCGGTACTTGGCTCTCTCTGCAGTTTGTTTCCACAACGAATCTACACTTGACTTATAAATTGAGAAACAGGTTTAAAACACAGGTTAAGAGAACCCAGTCCCCAAATTCCAATTCGGTAACTCTGGGTGAAGCTGTGCCCTTTTTTTAAAAAAAAATATTTTTTTATTGATTCAGAGAGAAAGGGAGAGGGAGAGAGAGAAACATCAATGATGAGAATCACCTATCGGTTGCCTCCTGCATACCCCCTTACTGCAGTGGTCGGCAAACCGAGGCTCTCGAGCCACATGCGGCTCTTTGGCCCCTTGAGTGTGGCTCTTCCACAAAATCCCACGGCCTGGGCGAGTCTATTTTGAAAAAGTGGCATTAGAAGAAGTTTAAGTTTAAAAAACTTGGCTCTCAAAAGAAATGGCAATCGTTGTCCTCTTGATATTTGGCTCTGTTGACTACCGAGTTTGCCGACCACTGCCCTAATGCAACTGGGCTGGGGTCCTTGACTGGAATCAAACCTGGAATCCTTTGGTCTGCGGGCTGACACTCTAGCCACTGAGCCAAACCAGCGAGGCCGAGGCCGTGCCTTTTACGTACTATATCCTCCAGGTATTCAAAGAGAGAGGGCAGCAGGGAGCAAACTCTGGTTTTAAAAGCTGACAATATCCTCACCGTAATTTCACCGTACTGACATTTCCCTTTGTGAACACGTGAGACCATAACTACCTTCTTTCCTGCCTTGTCACCACCCGGGGGTCGGGAATCCATTCTGGGTGGCGAGGGGGGGGGAGGCGAGGACTAGGAGGGAGGGCTGGAGAGTCTATGAAAGATCTGCCTTTTGCATATTCTTTCTGGTGATCCCATTGGGATGACTGTGGCTTTTTCACCAACGGATCCAGTCACTTATATTATGTCACATATGCATTTAAGAAGTCATGCGAATCTGTGGCATGGAATTCCAGTGCCCGGCTACAGAACAACGCCAGCAGCCCCTGGGGTCTGGAGCAGGTGGGAATTGTTGTTGAACTTGGGCTTCCTGAAATGTTAGTTGCTGGAAACAACTGCCCGAGCATTTGGGGGGAGGGGTGTTACGACAGAAGTGAGAAAGGGCTTCCAGTAAATTAACTTCCGAATGCTGTTGTGCTTTAAGGTGCTGGCAACAGACCGCCGCTCAGGTCAGAAGGCAGGAACTTTTCCCTGCCAGTTCCAACCAGACCCCGGCCACCGTCCCCTGGGGAAGAAGAGGTTAAATCACACGTATGTTTTCATTACATTTTCATTTTCCCCAGCAACTGAATCACCATAAACTCCCACTGAATATTCTTTTGGACGTTTATCTTCTCAACCTTAATTACATATAGAATTGCTTTCAGAGAGGAAGGGAGAGGGAAGAGAGATGGAAATATCAGTGATGAGAGAGAATCATTGATCAGCTGCCCTTCCGCATGCCCTACACTGGGGATCGAGCTTGAAATCCAGACATGTGCTCTCACCAGCCATAGAACCCGGAATTCCTGGTTCATAGGTGCATGCTTAACACCCACTGAGCAGTGCCACGGCTGAGCACGGCCTTAATTTGTTTTTAAGTGAAAATGATGAAAAGGGAGGATCCAGGTGAAAAACATATTCCCTTTTCTTGGTGTTCTTTAAGACTTTTCCAATGGCAACCGTGTTTTGCACTTAATGAGTATCATAACCCTATTTTTCATCTGTTTCCTAGTTTATGACCTTGAATAACTCGCTTAAATGCTTGTTGATTCAGTTTTTTTCATTAAGTCTATTATTGTATTAAACTGAAGAAATTATTACATCTATATTTTTCCTGATTAGAGATTCCATTATATAAGGAATACTTATTTGCAGGTACCTTTGAAACTAGCGTCATGATAAAAAGCAGTTTGCAGGAAATATCTTCTATTTAGCCTTCCCTGAATGATTCTGTATTGAATGAAGAAAACAAACGTTTCACACCTCCTGGAATGGAGGTGGTAATTTATGAAAATGATGTCTTGGAGGCCTTTCTTTTTTCCTTTGTTATGTAACCGCACAATTTAGTCGGTATTTTAAAAATTTACATTTTCAGAATTCATTAAGTGAAGAGTGGTACGTTTCTTATATTACCCGACCGGAGGCAGAAGCTGCTCTTAGAAGGATAAACCAGGTATGTGCTAAAGCTTACTTTTAAGTATAAATATTAATGGCAGGAGAAGAAGGGGACTGGCTTTTACTGAGTACCACTTACAGGCTAGGGATTCTGCTAGATTAATCGAGGGGACCTGTTAGTACTGGCTTCACACCTCTCAGCAGCTACCCCAGTGATTCCTGGGATTCCGGGAAAAATCTCCATGAAGGCCGCACTGGGCTGGCAGAATCGCAGATCTTATCATCAAAAAGGCCCAACTTGTCCTAGGAATCATACAGGGTTCAAAGAAGACTCCCCCAAAGTCCCAACATCTTACCGGTCCAGGCTTCCTCTTCACACTCAGCAGCCATTCACAGGGACGGGAAGAGGTCACAGCCAGGTGGACGTGGGTCACGGCCAGGCCCTCTCCTCTGGAAGTGTCCAGCTGCCCTGTAATGTTGACAGGTCTTAACCAGATGTCTTGTCATCTGATACTGAACTTAACCTTAAAGCTACACGAATCAGAGAGCAGAAAGCGAAGACCCTGCATCTTTCACATCTCGAATCCCCAGCAAGACTTCTCAACCTTAACTGCACCGGCAAATCGCCTGGGGGAGCTTGTTAAAATCCTGCTTCCTGGGTCTCACCTGGAGAGGGTCTGGCTGAATTAGTCAGGGGTGCTGTGGGTGCCCGGTAGGGGGAAGAGGGGGGGATTTCAAAACTCTCCAGGTGATTCTAAAGTGAAGTCAAGCCTCTATATCACTGATCCAAGGCTATATTTTTTTTTCCACGAAGATGTTCTGAGCGAAATTTACTCATTAACTTGGAATGGAAAGCACGAGGGAAAGCCATTAATGCAGATCGATGGCTCTATAAAGACATCCTGATTCACTACACGAAGAGAAAGTAGCTTAAGTGCGTTCTTACTAATTAACTCTTAGTC
This sequence comes from Lasiurus cinereus, assembly GCA_011751065.1. Taxonomy (NCBI): domain Eukaryota; kingdom Metazoa; phylum Chordata; class Mammalia; order Chiroptera; family Vespertilionidae; genus Lasiurus; species Lasiurus cinereus. The sequence goes on from JAAGEH010000434.1 coordinate 1,603,153, forward strand.
TCATTATCTTTACAGTACTCAGATTAGATAGCAATCATTTATGGAATAAAAATTTAAAGTACAGGACGAATCACAACACTACTTGAGGAAATACCAGAGAAAAAATATAAGCACAAAGACAGTCCACATGCAGTTTTGTTCAGGGATACTACATTCCCCCTGGAGGTCAGGAGGTTTAAAAAGTGCGTGAATTTTTTAAGGCATTTGGGTATTTTCTGACTTTGGCTGAGGGAAGAAGGGCAAGAAAATTAGCTCCCAGGAGCAGGGAGCTATATCCTTCGTTGACCAATCACATCCTTATCTCACCTGGTCCTAAAGCCACTCAGCCAACTAGATGTTTTATCCCCAAAAAGGCATCCCTTTCCATCAGAGACTGCAAAGATTGAGTTAGACCTTCCTCTGCTGTCCTTCCCCATAACCATTCCTGGGGTTTTAGCGGTTTGGGACCTGACTGTTCACCGGCGTGGTTTGGCCCACTGTTGACATACTGTTCCCATCCCCACACCAATGTTTCCTTCTAGGATGGCACTTTTCTGGTGAGAGACAGCTCGAAGAAAACAGCAAGCAACCCGTACGTCCTCATGGTGTTATACAAAGATAAGGTCTACAACGTGCAGATCCGTTACGTGGAGGAAAGCCACGTTTACATGCTGGGAACTGGGCTCCGAGGGAAGGAGGTAAGGACCCTCAGTTGCAAAATGCACCCCAATTCTCTTGTTATACCCCTCTGCATACCTACCAAATGGAATGTTATGGTAACATTCTTTGCAGGTCCATGCTGTAGGGCAGCTTTAGTTAAATCATGTTTGTGAACCCCTTCATTTACTGAAAGGAATTAAAATATTAACAGTAGCCACACCTCTACCACAGGAATCTTTCTTTTACCTTTTATTCCAAACTAGAGGCCTCATGCATGAAATTCATGTATGGGTGGGTATATCCCTCAGCCCAGCCTGCACCCTCTCCAATATGGAACCTCTCGAGGGATGTCCGACTGCCTAAATGGGCAGCCAGACATCTGCCTGCCTGCCTTTCTGATTGCCCCGAACCACTTCTGCCTGCCAGCCTGATCACCCTCTAACCACTCCCCTGACACCCCAATTGATGCCTAACTGCTCCCCTGCCAGCCTGACTTCCCCTAACTGCCCTCCTCTGCCAGCCTGGTCATTCCTAACTGCCCTCCTCTGCAGGCTTGATTGCCCCCAACTGTCCTCCCTTAAAGGCCTGGTCCCTCCCAACTCCCCTCCCCTGCTGGCCTGATCACCCACAATTGCCCTCCCTTGCAGGCCATCTTGTGTCCACATGGGGGCAGGATCTTTGACCACCTAAGGGGCAACCATCTTGTGTGTTGGAGTGATAATCAATTTGCATATTACTCTTTTATTAGGATAATCTAAGGTCACATGTGCAACTTTTGAAATCAGAAAATATATGTAAACATTTAAATTTTTCAAAAGAGATCTAGTTTGATGGTGTCCAAGGCAAGTCCTTTCTCGGTCATCTTTTGCCACCTAATTTCCATGTAAGATCACAGGGTATTTATAAGGCTGTATTTTAAATCAACAAATGGAAAAGGGAAAACAGAATATTTGTTGTGATTACTTAGATACTTGGTTCATTTCCTATTAAAACTGGAGATCTGGCCTATGAAGGTGGCCAAATTGCCAAAGACGTCTTCCTCTGTTCAGCCAGGTTTATACCAGTCACTTTTTGGGTGGTAATCAGTTTATATGAGGAAAGCCTTTCAGGGCTGCTTTTTGCAAAGGAAACTAACAGCTAAATTTACTGCTCCAAACATGTTCTTTAAGTCCAAAGTTCCAGGAGGGAGGATCAGCCGAGCCAAACATTCCCAGACTGAGAAACAGCCCACCATAACTTCCGTTTCACTCCAAATATGTTTAACTTACAATCATGTAAATGAGTAGGGAAAAACCCCCACGTGATTCTGGTCAAGTGTGAATCACAGCTGCCTCTAGGGAGGTGCCTAGCAGAGTGGTCTTAGAGGAAGTGCACGGTCCTATTGGGATACCTAGGTGACTTCTGACCCACCTAGGATGGATGGGGTTTTCCCAGCCTGGCCATCGGGGATGGGTGATCTAGGCACTGAATGCAAAGACTCGGCTACAGAGCCCTGGTGAGTATGGGGGTGGCAGTGGACAGGCAGCAGAGAGATCGTGAAGGAACTGTTATGCCATGTTGCAAATGTCCCTCCGGACACCAGGGACGGTGGCCTCCTGATTCCTACACCTCCTCACATATTATTAATTGAGATATGGGACTTAGAAACCAAAATCGAAAACATCAAGAGAAGTAAAGGCATCATAATTAGACCCCTCTATATATGATCCCCTGTATAAAGTTAAAAAATTTAGTTATATATATACAGATATGTATATATACATGAGTGGCCAGATTATTATGATCTCTGAATGCATGATAATCTGGCATCTCTCTCTCTCTCTCTCTCTCTCCATATATATATATGAGGCCCAGTACATGAATTCATGCATGTGTGGGTGCATGGGTGGGGTCTGACCAGCCTGGCCAGGGGAGGGGACTTAGGCGGTTTGCCGGTCTGCCGCTGGTCAAACTCCTGGTCAAGGGGACAATTTGCATATTAGCCTTTTATTATATAGGATATACACTGAGTGGCCAGATTATTGTGTTCAGAGATCATAATAATCTGGCCACTCAGTATATATATAGTCTTTTATCCACAGTATATTGGATGCTGGTGAGGAATCATTTTTTCAAAGTCCTACAGCAGAAATCATTAAAACATTTGTCAAATTTTACATTAAGAAAATAAAAATCCTCCTAACTTCAAGAGGTAGGATATTATGCAGATTAAAAAACTTAGGGTGAAATTCATTCTACCTGCTCCAGTGTTGATTTATCTCCCTGTTTCAAATCTTTCAGGACTTTTTGTCTGTGTCAGACATTATCGACTACTTCCGGAAAATGCCACTCCTGCTCATCGATGGGAAAAACCGAGGTTCCAGATACCAGTGCACGTTAACCCATTCAGCAGGTTGCCCGTAGCACGTTCACTGCCAAGCAGGCAAACCTTCCATGACTGTTGCCAGTGCGGACGATCAGCCAACCTTGGTGGCTGGACAAACACTTAGGACTGAATCGAACCCCTCAAATGAACACGAGGGTTTGGTCCTTTTGCTTAACAATGTGTTTGAAATGAAGACTGTCACATGTCCCATAATTTATTTATTCTTCTTCAGTGTTTGTGAAGTGCATGAGTGATAATGTGCACACTGGCTCTATAGTCGTGCACTGTAATAATTTGTACAAATAATGTGCATTTTTGATACCTGTTTCAAAGTACAGTAGTCGCCACAGCTACAAAAATAAGTTGGGGCAAGTTTCAAAACATTTAAACAATAATAGCTTTTGTTATCACATAAAACTGAGTTTTTGATAGCGAAATCTTGTCAGTGGCAACCATGAGTTTTTATATGAATACTAGTAATTTGAAAATTAGTAAAAGTAACTTTCTTAGCAGCAATAATTTTAAAGGCTTCAAAAATATTCCATCCTTTCTTATTCGGTGTTTCTTTTCATTGGGAGAATTTTTGTATACTTTTTTATGAAAAGATAAATGCATGTTGGAATAACTTGCTGGGATTAAAATTAATTTGCCTTTTGCTTTACTTTTGGATTCCTAAAACAACATTATTGACTTTACTGTTTGGTCCGTACTATTATATTTTTGTTTTAAAGCAAACTTAAGCTACAAATACAAAAAGAAAATATTTAAAATCCAATACACTTGAATTTAAGTATAAAGAGGCATGTACTGGATCATGAGACTTGGAAGTCCATGGTAGAAGTGGACTTCCTTCCAGCCACCGGTTGTTCTGGTCATTCGCCATTTGGTCATTTGGCTTTTATATACATACTAGAGGCCCAGTGCATGAAATTCGTGCACGGAGGGGGGGTATCCTTCAGCCCAGGATGTTTAGGATTTGGTTGAAGATTTTACCAAAAGTCTTCCTGGGAAGATGAAAAAGCAATGAAAATACACAGATAACCTTTCTTCCACCTCTTTTTATCCCCCTGACAACTGTCATAAAGACCTTTTCCTCATCCTTCCCATAAGAGCTTTATAAATCATGCAAAGCAATGCATAGTTTTCCTTCGCCAACATATCTCACTTAACAAGCAGTAGACATTTTGCAAAACAAAAACCTGGCATTCAGTGATCTTCAAGTTTTCCCTTTTGGACCCTTGGTTATTCTTCCACAACTTTTACTAAGAAAAATTGTTTGCTTCTCTGCTTAATCTACATGTTTTCTGAGTGGCAAAGAATATCTTGCAACTTCATTTCATGAGCTAATAGAACATGGAAGGGATTAAGAGTGTCACTGGTTTAAAACTGACAATTTGCTATGATAAGTGCGTGGATACTTTTAACCAATGATGATAACAATGATGTTTCACAAAACATCATCCTTACAGGCCAAAGTTCTTAATTTAGAGTCCAGAACTAGGGAGTTCTAAAGCTGAAAAACTTGCACTTATTTATATGTTTATTCAATAGGATATTCAACAAGTAATTATTCAGTGCCTGTTCTGTGTTAAATACTGAGCTTGGTGTTGGGTAGTGCGTCTAGCAATCGTAAGTTCTATTATGGAGTGAGCTGACTTTGTGTCTTGCTTCATAGTATTCTATCCTTTATATAAAAAAACTAGAGGCCTGGTGCATGAATTCATGCACAGGTGGGGTGGGGTGGGGTTACGGGGTGGCAATTAGGGGCAGGACTGGCTGGGAGGAGTTATTATTGTCAAAGATCTTTGCAGAATGTATACACGTTTGCTATTGGCTTTCGGATGAGTTGAAGTTTCCAAGGCACTTTAGTGTCAGGGACACTTACAGCTTGTTTCTAAACCTCTTCCTAGACAGGGAATGTGGTTTAGTTCCCTGCTGACAAACCCTCTAAAGAGAGGCCATGGTGTGATGTAGCTGCCCTCTTTAGTGGTAGGCAGTGGGAGAGAGAATGCAGGAAGATGGTGGTTGTGCTGGACACCTGTCTGATGGTCCAGACTACGTGCAGTTTTCCTCACGATTCTTCATCATTCTGGTTCCTGGTCTATGAAGGCTACAGAGCATTTACTTACTTAGAATCACTGAAGATCACACTTCAGTGATCAGGTTGGGGGGGCCCATCAGGAGTGGGGCCAACAGAGGGAGGTGCTGTGGGTAGTTGGCTGTTCAGCCCCACCCCTGATTGGACCAGTTGGCCACCGCAGTGCATGTCATAGCCACCGGTCATTCTGGTCATTCTGCCATTTTGTTCACTTGGCTTTTATTATATCTATATATAATATATAAAAGCCAAACAACCAGAATGCCAGAAAGACTGGAATGACCAGAATGACTGGTCATTATGATGCATATTGTGGAGGCCAACCAGCCCAATTGGGGCCCTAATAGGCACTCCCAACATCCCATGGCCCCTTCCCCACGCCGGCCCCACCCCTGATCGGCTCCCCATCCTGATTGGGGACAAGGCCAGCCAGCCAACTGCCTGTAGCCACTCCTCTCTGGCCAGCCCCACCCCCAATCAGCCTCCCTATTTGGGGCAGGGCCATCCAACCCTCTGTGTCCCCTCCCCACCGCAGTCCAGCCCCGATCAGCCCCCATTAGGGCAGGCCAACGGGAGCCCACCCGTGCATGAATTCGTACACCAGGCCTGTCGTCTAAAATGAAGGACATGGTAGATTTTAAAGCAACTGTTTGGTAGTGAATCATGTTTACATGATAAACCAAAACCTATTCAGACTTCTTTGGTGGAAAGGGACAAAAATACGGAAGTTTAGGGATAAAACTATTGTAAAACTAAAAGCTAACCCTTGGCCATGACTGAAATCAGTGGTGAGTACCTGATGTTTTCATGACTAGCATTCTTCCTCCCCTTCTTCAGGCAGCGGCAACTCCATCATTCTGGTAGGGCCTCTCCTCCTTCGGCCAGTGACCTGGCATATGCCCCAGCCTCACCAATCACAGTTGCTTAGGACCCTGCTCAGGAATAAGAATTTTAACCAAAGCTGGCATCCTTCCCTGGAATGCTAAACACGAAGGCTGCATTAGAGGTTCTGTCTCCTCTAGGGATCTGCACACCTGGAGCTGTCTGCTACTATGCCTCTATCCTCCTCTGTCTTGTGGAGGAAACCAGTCCATAACAGGAGAGGATGAGACCACTGCACAGAAAGAGAACCAGGACAGGGACATCTGGTCAATTAGCGGAGTCCTTGACCCCTCCTCCCACCATGGATTTCCAAGTCACGTGATCCAACACATGCTTCAGTTAGTTTGAGTTGTTTGGGGCACCTGTTACCAGGAGACATCTTATTAACATAAACTCATACCACCCATTTATAATTTAGTGACTCTCCTTCAGCCTGAGCCAAAATCAAGGTTAAGGCAAATGATAAGCAGTGTCACAGGGCCAATTTCCAATGTCATACCCTTGCCATTAGTGAAATAGATAAGCTATTCTTTGAAATATTAAAACAATAATACAACAGCCTTCAGGAACATAAAATGATTATTTATAACTGAGTTTATTTTATTAAGTATATTAGTCAACTCAGTTCTCCAAGATACTTGTTAATTCAACAATACATACAGTTGTAAGTTCACAACAAATAAGAAATTAGGAAGAAAAATGGTTAGAAGCAAGGGATACATCCGACAGTTTAAACTCTTCAAAGAGGGGCTTGATTCTTTCTGTTTCCTTAGAGTCCTCTGTCTTCGCAGGGTGTTTGAAATGTAGAGTAAGGTCACAAAGCAGTAACTGGGAGCGCTCTGTGTAAAACAGTAACAGAAGGGATCATATTATAGCACATAGGTCCTAGACAACTATTGTTGCTTTCGGTAGCTATTGCCTCATTCATGGTTTAGTTCTCTTTTAAGTGATTATTGATCAGACCATAAGTTAGGTGTGCTTATTGTAACTTCAAGTAAAATTTCTGTACTATAAATTAAGCATGACAAAAATTTACTAGAAGGGTTCTTTAGCCCAACTTGTCAGCTATCTTACTAAACTGCAACTTGATTTATGCAAATTTTATTTAAGCTTTTAAAACTTATCATTCTGTGTGTTCTACATGCACACAGTATAAGGAATCAAATAGGTCTATGAGGCATGCTACAACACTAGCAGTTTTACCTTCCAAAAGCAATCACTTCTAACTTTTGGAGCTCATTTTGTTTTTATTGCTTTTGTTGTTTTATGTCTGTGGAGTTTTTATATATATATATTTTTTCTTTTGAGGTGGGGGCTGGAATTACCTCCATATTTCTAAATAACATGCATATTTTATTTTTTCAAATTCAAGTATTACCTATCTGCTCATGTTTACAGAAGATTAAGATATAATTCTTTTTAATTCATGCCCATCCCCAATATACTTGAGTACAATTTTTGCTAGCTCAGTATTTAATGCTTAAAATTATTCATAATGTAAATATTCTTCATAGCTGAGTCTTGTAATATGACATTTCCCTTCCTTTAAGATACCACCCAGCCAGTTCATTTCATTTTTCATTGCTTAAATTACCATAAGCATATCTCAAATGCCCCCAGTTGGGTAAATCTCCTCTCCCAGTACAGTCAAGTGCTTAACTATTCTTCAGTGGAAAGTTTCTCCTCTCCAGAGCCTTCTGACCTGCTCTGGCCTGGATCAATGCCCTCCAGGACCGCTGCACAGCTGGCATCCTGGGCGGTCCCTTTACCCTCCCTCATCTGGAGCATCCTTTTTCCAGAATCTCACATCTTTCTCTTTTTGGTCTGCATCCTTGTTGGGTGGAATATAACCTTAGTAACTTCCTGAGGGGGAAAACTGTATGTCTGAGAAGTTCTTGCTCTACACCAATGCTTAGTGGATTCACTGAATATAGAAACCGAGGTTGAAAATCATGTTTCTTCAGATGTCCAAGGAGCTGCTGCATTTTCTTCCAGCTTCCAGTGTCACTATTGAGAATTTTCAAGCTTCTCTTGTTTCTCTTCAGAAGCTTCGAAGATCTTTTGTTCTCCCAGCGTTCTGAAGCCTCACGGTACTGTATTTTGGTGTGCATTGATTTTCATCCATTGTGTTAGGCTGTTTCACTGTAAAACCTCATACCCTTCAACTCTAGCAGAGTTCCTCAGGCTATTTCTTTAATGAATTTTTCCTCATCACTGTCTATGTTCTAACAATCCTCTTTACTGGATATTGGACTTCATTTTGCCTGGTTTGTCATTTACCCCCAAAACTTTTTTTTTTCTTTTTTTTTTTGCTTTATAGTCTAGGACAGTGTAAACTCATTAGTCAACAGAGCCAAATATCAACAGGACAATGATTGAAATTTCTTTGGAGAGCCAAATTTTTTAAACTTAAACTTCTTCTAACGCCACTTCTTCAAAATAGACTCGCCCAGGCCGCGGTATTTTGTGGAAGAGCCACACTCAAGGGGCCAAAGAGCCACATGTGGCTCGTGAGCCGGGGTTTGCCAACCACTGCTCTAAGGTATTTTTTTCATTTTTATCTTTAATTCTCTACAGGGTCTATTTCTATTATCACATTTTTAATTTCCAAGAGCTCCCTCTGTTCTCTAATAATATTTTTTGTAGTTTCAGGCTCCTTTTCATAGACATAGCATCTCCTCTGAGGATATTAAAGTTTCTTGGAGTTCTCATTTCCCTTCATAATTTGTTTTTCTTCCTCCTTGATTGAATCTATTTATCGTGTTTCCTTTTCAGAGTGGATGCTTTCCTCAAATGTCTGTGCCACAGCTGTTTTCTCATACTTGAGACCGTGGCACCATAGACAGAGAAGCCCTTTGCCGTGGTAGGCAGTATTGTAGGCTGGTCTGACAGGGTGGCTCATAGGAAACAGGTGCTATCAGTATTTTTAGGTCTTTTCTCTTAGGCTGGCCATATTCCTGAAAGAAACATCTGCTTGAGGGTATAAATCAGGCTTCTGGAGTTTTATAGGCAAGTGGGAAGAGAAAGCTAGAGGTCAATTTGGTCTGAATACCCTCATTTTTAGTACAGTACTCGCCCCCTCAGCTGGTGACCAATGGCTGCAGGCCAGGGATCCCTGGTTTTACCCTCGCGTCTCTGTCACGGAGAAACAGCTGTCCAGTTCTGTAGGGGAGGAAGAGACCTTAGAGGCCTATGCCTTCTAAAACATTTCATCAGTCCTTCTGTGCTTTGCTCCACCTCCCCACTCCTTCCGTGTGGTGAGTCTTTGAGCGATTTCTTTGCTTTACCCAGCCAGTTTACAGTTTAGATTTTTGGACTTCAGGGTTTAAACTCTGTTTGTTTCCATTTGCTTTCTGTTTTGTAGTTGACACTTTTTGAGAGCTCTTTGTCTTATGAATTTTTATCACTTTAACTCTCATGTTTACCAATGATTAGTTATCTGTTCTTGGGAAAGTTAATGTCTCCATGTCTGTTTCTGTACCTATAAATGCCAATGGTAATATTTCCTATCACACAGGGTTGTTATGACAATCGAGGCCACTTATATAAAGCTTTTAGAAGAATATCTGGATTATGGTAAATGTTATGATTATTTATTGACATTATTATTTTGAGGGACAGTGGGGTAAACAGAGTGTTCATTTAATCTTTGATGTTTACCAGAATTCTACTGTCCTACACGTCTACAAAAGCCCCTTGCCAAAACCGGTTTGGCTCAGTGGATAGAGCGTCGACCTGTGGACTGAAAGGTCCCAGGTTCGATTCTGATCAAGGGTATGTATCTTGGTTGCGGGCACATCCCCAATAGGGGCCTGTAAGAGGCGTCTGATCGATGTCTCTCTCTCATCGATGTTTCTATCCCTCCCCTTTACTCTCTGTAAAAAATCAATAAAATATATTTAAGAAAAAAAAAAAAAGCCCCTTGTATCCTAGCTGCCTGACCTACCTCACAACTTCTCAGGACATGTATATCATATTTATTATTTCTAATTTACTTCATTAAATTAGGATTATCTAGAACAGTTAGATAATCAAATTTGGGGAGAATTTTTTAAAAATACAAGCATCCAGAACCAATTATTCATTAAGTAAACATTTTCCAAGAACCCATTATATCAAGGCCCTGTTAACTGCTAGGAGTACCTTTAAAAAGCTTCCAGTTGAGCAGGGACAGGGAAAGGAAGTAAACATGCAATTACAACCCAGTGTGATAGATGGTATGAAAAGGTAGAAGAGATAACATGCTGGCTTAAAGGAAGTTTTCCAACCTACCTAGCCTTGACTAACATAGTATAATAAGCAGCAGCTAACCTGGTGGGTGGAGGTGGCGGGGGGGTGAGCAATGGGCATTTCAGAAGGAGATGTGTTAAAACACAGATTCAAAAAAAAAAAAAAAACCCAAAACACCTAGAGGAGAGGATCACAGCACATGCAGGGGAGAAATAACGACATGAGAGATTGGATGGGCTGGGGCCTGGTCTCAAGAGGTCTTATAGTCCATTCAAGGAGGACAACAGTGAACCAATGGGAGTTTTCAGCATATTTACATGTTAGAAGATAATCCTTGCTAAGGGTTTTAGAATGAATTAAGCAAAGCTAACCAGATTTCTTTACATCGGACTCCTCGGTGTCTTTGCTAATGTGTACTGTAAATCTGTTAGAGCAGTGGTTCTCAACCTTCCTAATGCCTCGACCCTTTAATACAGCTCCTCATGTGGTGGTGACCCCCAACCATAAAATTATTTCCGTTGCTACTTCATTACTGTCATCTTGCTACTGTTATGAACTGTAATGTAAATATTTGATATGCAGGATGTATTTTCATTGTTACAAATTGAACATAATTAAAGCATAGTGATTAATCACAAAAACAATATGTAATTATATATTGTGAAATATTTATTTCTAATTACAAATAAATGAAATGTTGTCTTGAATCGTGGTGTAGCATGGGTAACAGTCTTCATATGACAACAGTAAACGACATGGCTACATTTTGCTACACCGAGGAGCGGTGTGTTGGTTCCTAAGACCATGGGAAATAGGTGTTTTCCAATAGTCTTAGGCGACCCCTGTGAAAGGGTCGTTTGACCCCCAAAGGGGTCGCGACGCACAGGTTGAGGACCGCTGTGTTAGAGAAATACGGAGCATTATGCACTTCCCAAACTTAAGCCCCGGAAGAATGGGCTCCACTGTTACTGCACCCATCTATTAACATGCCTCAGGACAGCGGGTTCACAGAGCAAAGTCTGGGAAACGCTGCTCTGGGAGGAACGGGTGGAAATGCGTAATGGCGCTCACTATCTGCTCCTGACTGACAGCCACCTTCCTCCTCCTCTTGGTGGCACACTCTGCCTCCATGTGGTGTTCCTCTCCTCCGACTGGTCCACACTGGTCTTGGCAGTCCCTTCCCCTTGGCAGCAGCTGCTGCCCACAGTTGCCTTTGATTTGTGTCTGGTCAATGACAAGAAAGGGGAAATGTGCTGGAGGGGTCTGGGAAAGGCTGATGTAAAGAGAAGAGGTAGAGGTGGTGTCTGGCCAAGTCTGCAGGTAATGACCATGAGGAGTTGATGAGCAGAGTGAACATGACAGAGAGAAAACAGAGACGGAACCCAGTAGCCGATGAAGTTTCTAAAAAACTGAACCCACCCTGGATCTTCTTGATGTTTTCCTAACTTATAAGCACGATAAGTTGGTATTTTTTTACATGTAGCTGATGGCGTATAACTGACACAAAGACTATCTTCAAATATCTAAGAGATGTCAAAAGGACTACATAATCTATGTAGTTTTCAGGGTTAGAAGTAGGACCAGCAGAATGGGGAACAGATGCAGCTAGTCCAAAAGGAGCAGCAAACTTAAAATGGAACAGGCTGACTGGTGAGTACCCCGACCCAGGAAAGTTTGGTCAGGGATAGATTACCCCTAGAAAGGTTCAGTCGTGGAAATTCCACATGCCTGGGGTAAAACAGAATATGTCTGTGAGGTGAGTGCCCAAACATGGTGCCCTCTGAGGTCTAATCCAACGCTATGAAGAGCCCTTAACTCACAGAGGCAAACAAACTTCTAATTTTTAATTGGTAAGGAACCTTAGGGGCTTAGTAAGGATTACTGGATAAAGACACTGAATTTTGTAGAATGTGACATTGTCATGTAAGTTTGTTGAAAGAAAGAAAAGGCAGTCATTTAGACCCATGATCAGCAAACTGCGGCTCGAGAGCCACATGTGGCTCTTTGGCCCCTTCCACAAAATACTATGGCCTGGGCGAGTCTATTTTGAAGAAGTGGCGTTAAAAGAAGTTTAAAAAACTTGGCTCTCAAAAGAAATTTCCATTGTTGTACTGTTGATATTTGGCTCTGTTGACTAATAATTTTGCCGACCACTGGCGTTAGATAGTATTCTTAGCTTGTTAGGGTAAAGGATAGGAATTCAAGCCAGTTAAATCCTAGATCAATGCTTAAACATAATTCATCTTTAGAGATCTAGTTCACACTATAATGTAAGCATTTCTTAAGAAACAGAAAAGTCCTAAATAGTGGGCAAAATTCACTAACACCCCAGCAGAAGCCAAAATGGCTCTACTACTTATTTTATAACAATGACATGCAAACATTTTAGTTTAGTGATTCCATACTCACCTTTCATCTTCTTCAACTCCAAAGAAATTGTATTAATATTTTTAATTATGGCTTCCACATTTTGTCTATGATCAGAAACATCACTGTTCAACATCTGATTTGAAGAAACAAAAACAGTGTAAAATTAGAAGTATTTATGTGTTATTAAAATACTTAAAATTGTAATACTTCTAAAAGGAAAACCTATTATTTCAGATCAAATAATCAAATAATTGTGAAATAGTAGTCTTTATAGTTAGAATTCTAACATAAAAGATATCAACTTATGTTAATACTAACTAGAGGCCCAGTGCATGAAACCTGTGCGGGGCGTGGGGATTGGGGGGGATCCCTCAGCCCAGCCTGCACCCTCTTGCAATCAGGGACCCCTAGGGAGATGTCCCTCTGCCGGTTTAGGCTTGATCCTGCACGGTTCCCTGCGACCCAGGACCCCTGGCTCCTAACTGCTTGCCTGCCTGCTTGCCTGATTGCCCCTAACTGCCTCTGCCTCAGCCCCCCCACTTGCCCCCGCTATTGTTTCGTCTGGAAAGTCATTTGACTATCTGGTCTAATTAGCATATTACGCTTTTATTATGATAGATTTTTCTCAACTCAAAACACCTCCAACTGGAAATCTTAAGGCAAAGCTTCTTCTTTAATCAAACCATTCCCACAAGATGGGGCTCTAAGTGGGGAGATGCAGATAACCCCCTTCTCAGCAAGCCTCTGCACTCCTAAACTCCCTGACCCCTGAGCCATCATCGTTTACATGGAACTCACTGCCCTTTTCTAACTTATTCTTTTTTTTCTAACTTATTGAGTGACAGGGTCCCCGTAAAAAAAAAATTTTTAAAGAGATGATAAAATTCAAAGTAAGATTCCACTATAATTCACTGACTTAAGAGGATAGCACAAGGGCCACTTCTATTTTAGGGGAGGGAATTAGGGCAACCCCGTTCCACCTCTGCATTTTGGTGGAGAGAAATCCGTCCATCAACCTGTTACTGTCATGTGTACAGCACATTTATTTATTTATTTATAAATACATTTTATTGATTTTTTACAGAGAGGAAGGGAGAGAGAAAGAAACATCGATGAGAGAGAGACATCGATCAGCCGCCTCCTGCACGCCCCACAGTGGAGACGTGCCCGCAACCAAAGTACATGCCCCTGAGCGGAATCGAACCCGGGACCTTTCAGTCCGCAGGCCGACGCTCTACCCACTGAGCCACACGGGTCCCGGCTACAGCCCACGTATTTAAACAATGGGCGTCAGAAACAAACACGTAGGCGGGTGGCCGGAAACCACACTGACCTGAGCCACTGGGTCTCTCAAAGCACCGGAGGAGCAGCCGCAGCCAGCCCGCCGGCAGCACTGCCCGCGCCAGCAGAGCGCGAGGGGCGCTCGGAGGCCGGAAGGCGCTGGCCCCAAACAATGAGGACCGTCCTGTCCCCGCCTCCGCCCGGGCAGAGGGCGGTGTCCTTTCCCCGCGCCCCCGCGGGGCCGCTGCAGGGAGGTGGTAACACGTTCGCTTTCAGGACAATGAAGGGAACAAACTCGGCGGAGACCGGTGCGGCTCAGTGGGTAGAGCGTCGGCCTGCGGACGGAAAGGTCCCGGGTTCGATTCCAGTCGGGGGGGCATGTGCCTTGCTTGCGGGCACATCCCCAGGAGGGGGCGTGCAGGAGGCGGCTGATGGATGTTTCTGACTCTCTAT
>JAAGEH010000434.1:1617480-1698292 GCA_011751065.1 Lasiurus cinereus
GCCTAACCCCGAACCGGATGCGGGTGAGTAAAAAACCCAGAAGAGCCCCCGCCGCCGGCCCACGACCTGGCGCACCTCACCACCCACCAGGCCCCGGGGTCACTGCAGCTCTGACCCCGAGAGGGGTGGGGCGAGCAGCCATAAAGAAGCGGAGAGAGGGCTTTCCGATTGGCCAGCTTCGCTGCCAGGTGCATTCTGGGAGTTGTAGTCCCTCGCAAGCAGGACGGCCATTTAAACATATAGGGGGCGGGTGGGGATAGTGGAATTAACTTTAAAAATGAGGAATGAATGTAAATTTAAAAAAAAAAGAAGTCTGGGCCTCACCCCATGCTTCCCTCCGCCGTCTCCACCTGCTCCCATCTCCCCGGCGACTCCCCGGTGGGAGGAATGGGGGGACCAGGGCTGACAATGGCCAGCGCTGGGGCGGGGGGGGGCGCACAGAAAAGGCGGGCGGGAAGGTGCCGGCACCCCCTCCCCTTCCGTGTGCCCTGCACGTGCGAGGCGCTTTGCAGGCCTGGCCTGCCTCTCCTGTTCACGCACCGGAGGGCGGTGACGGCCAGGCTCTGGGCTGGGAGGGCTGCGGGGTTTCAATCCCACGCCATCCATCACCCGTTTCGCCATCAAGAGGCGGGGAAACGCTTTAATCAACCGTGCGGGGTCCAAAGGTCCTCCTATCTGTCGTGTGCAGATGGTAACTGCCTTCCCGCCGTCTCGTGAGGGTGAAAGAGCGAGAATGCATCAGCGGGCCGGGCAGAGCAGGCGCCCCATCAATGGGCGCTGTCGCCCTTCCTACTAGACACGTTCCTGCAGGAGGACAGAGCACAGAGGAGCTGGGAGGCGCTCGCCGCCGCTTCCTGCCACAGAGAGGCTTGGAAAGCGAGTCTTTCCCCCCCATTTAGAACGTTCATTCAAAATAAATGCCATCTTTATCCACCTTTTAAAAATAATTTAAGGATGATTTTTCCCATATTAGTGGTTTGGATCGACTCATAAGAAGCCATCGGCACACTGGGTGGGTGACAGGTGTCTTCGGGTTCCCTCCCAAGTCCCGGGAGCAGAAGCTGGGGGGCAGGTGGCTGAGCCCCAGCAGGGCCGGCAGACACTTGCGCGCAGGTTCATCTCTGCCAGCTTTGCTGGATCCCAGGAGGAGTCTCTGCCATCACCACCGCCGCCGCCTTTGGGGCTGAGTCCCCGAGACTCGGCTTGGCGCCCACAGGATAATGCCTTGGACTTGATGAGGAGCTCAGGCCCGCGGGATCGGCGTCCACGCGTGTCCTTGTCTTCTCTAAGCCTCACCCTCACACACACCGGCCTCCCCAACCGGCCCCTTCCTCGGAACCCACGGCGCCCAGCCCGTTGTTTCATGTGTAACCCGTGGCCTTGGGTTTAACAGGGAATTTGTTGTCTGACAGGTGGAGTGCAAGGGAACCGAGCTGCGGTCTCGGGGCAGCCAGCTCTGCAGTCTTAGGAGGGAGGACCTTCGTTTCTCTGAGCCCCCGTTTCCTCGTCTGCTTCCTTCAGAAAGGGATGTGCCAGGTCAGTGTTTCTTCAAGGTCACGAGTTATGGGGCCCGCTCTGTCCCAGCTATTTCATTATTGCCTTCCTATTTTAAATTTGCTTCCTTGTACAATTTAAGTCTTCTTGAAAAGCTTGATGTCACCGAGGTAAAGGGAAGAAACCATAAATAGAAGGTAATAGGAAAAATAAAGACAATGAGAAGGAAACATTATTTTTAATCCTCTGGCTACTCTTGCCTCCTGATGGCTATGTCCCTGCAGCCTGACTTTGTTGAAATAGGTTCGTACTGGGTGCTGTAGGAGTCTTAAAGGTAGTCTGGCACAAACAGAGACTTTCTTCTTAATGTGTGAGGATGATAAGACTTGGACGGGGACGCCGAAACTGGTTTGGCTCAGTGGATAGAGCATCGGCCTGTGGACTGGAAGGTCCCGGGTTCGATTCCGGTCAAGGGCATGTATCCTGGTTGCGGGCACCTCTCCAGTAGGGGGTGTGCAGGAGGCAGCTGATTGATGTCTCTCTCTCATCAATGTTTCCAACTATCTATCCCTCTCTCTTCCTCTCTGTAAGAAATCAATAAAATATATATTAAAAAATATTAAAAAAAAAAAAGACTTGGACGGGGAATAACTCTCCTTGTGTAGTTACATGATCTTTAGTGCCTCTGGATCATATACGTCTCTTAGATCCCCGGTGGGATAGGTCCCACTCTTTGCAGAACCTAAGATCAGATGCTCTTCAGTGTCCCATCCCTTCCAGAGACTCCTTCATTCTCCATGTGCTCTGGATGCCTTTCACAGCTTACTTTAGTCCTGGAGGGAGTCTTCTGGAGCCAACCCTACCCACTTCTGCAGTTTCAAGCCAGGCTCTCTGCCAATGCTTCCCTCACTTAACATTCCACCCGTGGACACTCGCCAGTGTCAGATGCTCGCATTTTATTTCTGACATGCTCGTGGAGCGCTTTTCATCTAGTCCTCAGGTGCTAAGTAAGGGAGAAAAAAGAGGCGCAGGAGGCCAGAACACGCGCATTGTTTGAGGACTCCCCGTGTCTCCTGCACGATGCGAGAAGCTGTCATCTTCTGACAGCTCTCTGCGGTAGCTGTTATCACCCCAGTTACCTGGCAAAGGAAGCGTAAGTTCAGAGAGCTCAGTCCCTGCCCAGGGGCACAAGATCCTGTCGCAAGATCCTGTCTGTGCGACTCCCCAGCCTTCTTTTCTCTGCGCCGGGTCGTCTCCCGGAACAGGGTACCGTCTCCTGAGACAGTCAACAACTACATCATGGCTCCGTGGTGCTGGGGCCTCACAGGTCACTGGACTTGAACACCCAGGTACTGAGGTGCCCGCAACACACAAACACGGGGTGAGCAATCTTGGGGGAGCAACATTTATTTTCTGAACCAGAGACATTAACGAAACAAAAATAACGGCCATCGTTCTTTCCTCAAAGCAGGGGTAATTTAGCATCAGAAAGGAAGGAGGGAGGAAAAAGAAGGAAGGTCATAATAATTTCAAAAGAAGTTTAACAGAAATCTTATTGGATGTGTCAGTTTTTTAATTCCCTTGATACTGATTCAGACTAGTCACAACTTCATCACAGGATTCTAGATGAGCTGTGGGAAACACCCCATGGATAAGGGCGGAAGGAAACAAGGCCTCTTAGAGAACGAGGGTGGACAAAAGCTGGGAGATAGCGTTAAGACTGAGAACCCTGAAAATCGGGGAGGCTGGGCGGGAGCCCCTTCTTTCCCATCACCTTGAACCTACACGCCAGTGTTTGCCAGGCCTGCTTGGGCTCAACCACCTGCCTCCCAGCTTCTGCTCCAGGGACTTGAGATAGAACCTGAAGACCTGTCACACATCCAGAGTGCTGGCTGCTTCTTATGAGTCGATCCAAACCACTAATATGGGAAAAATCATCCTTAAACTATTTTTAGAAGAAGGATAAACATTGTGTTTATTTTGAATAAACATTATAAATGGGGGAGAAGAGATCTGAACTCGGGAAAACATGGATTGTAATCATGTACAGTATTTTCCTTCATAAAAATGACTTGGATCCATGATGGCTACTTATTGTGGTGTCCATCTCCATAAATAATTCTAGATTTCCCTTTTTTCCCTCCATAAGAAAACTTGAAAAGCATGATCTGCCACTTAAGGCTTGAGACTGTTACAGATGAGGCCCTTAAAACAACTCTATCTCTTTGAATACGTTTGCAAATACAACATTTTGCTGGAGCCCCACGCAGGTTGTAGCTGTGGATTCTAATGTTAATCAAATAAAGGAAATGAAAAAGCCGATAAGCTCCCCATTAAGAGAAAAGCTGTTACAGAACAACCAGGTGATTAGGCATTTTATGGAACTAGGTGTGAATGCCTCAGTTCGTTTTATGACTAATTCTGGACATGAAGTCTTCATTTCCAGGAAAACGAATTGGGCCAATTATCTCACTCTTCCACTCACTCTCGGAGCTCCCCTTCCCATCCTCTCCCTGCCCCTTACTGAGTGACAGTGCCATCTCTGTGCCGAGAGACTGGCTTCCTGCTGGAGCATCTGAATATTGCTGGGTACAACCCTTTGTACCCAGACCTGGCAGGCAGGGAGCATGCACTTGCATCCTCTACCCAAAGAGCAGGGCCGGTGATGGAAAGATCCAGGCAATTCCCATGTGTCAGAGCAATGCTTCCCCTGCAGCCAATCATGCACAGCAAGCAAAAAGGCACGTGACCACAACCGTGAAAGTTGAGTCCCTTGCCCCCTGTCTTCTGCAAATAGCCGATGTTACACTGGGCAGAGACATTTTCTCTTTTCTCCAGAAGAAACACTTCTGAACTATAGGAAGATGTTATTAATGAAAACCCAAATTGCTCCCTGTGTGAACAAAAACGTCTTCACTTCCAATTAAGAGACAACACAAAAGAAAATCCTGCAACATGGATGGGCCTGGAGGGCGATCTGTCAAGTGACATAAGTCAGAGAAAGACAAACACCGTATGACCTCACTCTATATGTGAAATCTGAAAACACTGAACTCATAGAAACACAGAGTGCGAGGAAACGGGGAGCTGTTGGTCAGAGAGTACAAACTTCCGATGATCAGATGAGCGCGTTCCAGAGTCTAGTATACAGCAAGGTTCTGTCTCAAGTCCTAGAGCTACTACTGGGTCATGCACAGACGTGAACGTGGCTGGGAGAGCAGAGCTTCATGCTCTTTCCATAACCATGACAACAACAAGATGGAAATAGTGTGAAGTCAAGGATGCGTTACCCAACCCTGTTGCGGTTAACATTTCACCACAGATACGCATGTCACATCACCATGCTGTGCACCTTAAACCTATCCACCCCTGTAACTCAACTCTATCCCCGCAAAGTGGGGGGGGGGGGGGGAAGTTACAGCTCTGTACCAATATTTCCCTCTACGCTAGGAAGCAACCCGGTAGAGTTACCAGATCAAACACCAGACACCCAGTTCAATCTGAATTTCAGGTAAACAACAGGTATTTTTTTTTTTACTCTAAGTATGTCCTCACTATTGTATGGCACATACCTATATTAAAAATTGATCAGTCTACGATTTCAATTTAACCTGGGATCCTGTTCTACTTCGACTTGCTCAATCTGGCAACGCTATTACCCAAACCCTTCAACTACGAAAAGGCACGCAGACAGTCCGAAGGCTTGTAGATGCAGGAAGCCACGAGCATATGGCTGTTTTCCAACCTGATGTCCAAAATAATAAAATGCACACACTTACCGTGCCAGCACGCGGCTCCCTTCTTCCCCGGCATCCCTGGACCGCAGGAAAGCAGCGAGGCCTCTGAGAAGACGGATGGACGGAGGCTGACAGGGTCCAGCCTGCGGTGCGGCTCTGCGCAGTGGCTGGCTGTGTTTGTCTGCAGCTGTCCGCACCTGGCTTCTCAGAACGTGCCTCCAGCCAGCCAGACCTGTGCGTGACACAACGGTGTTTATTGCCCGCGATCCACCAATCGGAGAACACCTTCTGTCCCCAAATAAAATATGTTTCTCATTCCAACATGTCAGCCCCCCACCCCCACCCCCTCACTCCTTCCCCTGTTTATTAAAAGACATGGATCCTGAGCAGACGCTTCTCCCACGCCTCGCCCCCATCAGCCAGCCACGCCGTGAAAAATGAGCGTCTTTAGGAAAAAGGCAACATAGTACGTGCATGAAGTTAATCACCATAGACTACAAGCGTGTGCTTCACCTTCTGGGGTGAAAAAACACACGCATATGTGTGTGTGTGCACAAAAGCATGTTTGGGGAAACATTCACCACAATGTTAGCAATGACTCTATCTGGGGAGCGAGATGGATAGGTGATTTCGTTGCTTTGCGTTTATGTATTCAGCCTGGCTGTATGCAACTTCAGTACTGACCCCCTTCTCTCTATTTTAATCTCTCGTGGGGGGGCGGGGGGAGGAGGGAGGGGGGAAGGGAGCATTTCTCAGGGTGGTGCAACATCAGTCGCTTCAGAGCAGAGATTCTCAAACGTTGCAGTGCACACTTTCTCAGGAGTTTGGGAAAACGCAGATCCTGGGGCCCAGTGCGAGGGCTCTGATTTAGTGCATCTGAGGTGAGGCTCCTGGAATCTGCGCTTTTAAATTCCTCCTCCTCCCCTCTTACCCTCCACGGACCGCAGGCCATCCTCTGAGGAATGCAGTCCTGACAGCTTCCACAGGTCTCAACTGCGTGACTGGAGTGGAGAAGTATCTCAACGGCTCCTGGTGTCAGAATTTGGTCATTTTAGAAAAGCGTATACCTATCTAATATACGTGTTGTATTTGACATACTGTGTGTATGTTCAAGCATAGGTCGGATTCACTTACTGTTCATGTAAGAGAGGAAAGTACCTCCCCACTCTATCCCTTACCTCCCCCCTACTCCTTTCTCTTACCTCCACCTCTCCCTCCCCTCCCCCCCACCAGCTAGCATAGCAGCAAACACACTTAATATCCCCTTGATTCTTGGAGGAAGGAGATGGACATTCCAGCATCAAGTTCTTCCTAATTTAGGTCTTTATGTCTCCTGTTTCCTAGCCTTTCCATTTGCGCATAGTATGTGCTCACTAAATCTCACGCGCCTGGGGATGAGTTGGCCTCTGATGGTGTGGCATCCTGGAGAGCCACAGGAACCCAAGGTGTGGATGAGCACGGGCCACGCTGCTGGGGTCTCAGCAAAGCTCTGGCAGCAGAAGCAACCCCTTCCTGGCTTCTAAAAGCCCCCCGAGGAGGGCCCGCCCGCCCCAGCCCATCTGAGCAGAATGCAGAGTCACAGCTGTTCCAGGAGCAGCGACAAGCTTGCAAGCTCCAAAGCAGCCCGTGCCTTGTGGGCAAGATTAAGAAACTCTGGTCCCTGCTTTAAAAAAAAAAAAAGATCATCATTTGAATAAAAATCCAATGACTCAAGATCTGTCCAAAATGAAGGATGTTTTAATATTTTGTGTGTAAAAACACGGATATTCCGCCGCTGTTTTATTAAACAGATTTTATTATTTTCCGAATCGTGTCAGCATAATCGTTTTATGCGCGGATGGAAGACTCGGCGCCGCCCCTGCAGGAGTTCTTTCTCAGCAATTACCTCGTGGCACTTTCCCTGTAATTAGGTTTCCACCAAGGACTTTTCCCCGGGTCTGGGTAATAAGTGAAATATGACCAGAATTTAAATGCGTCGATTACAAGCACGCGCAAACACGAGACAGAGCCATGAATTGCAAACACGCAGGCTCGCAATGGCTGAGGGGCAGATGCTCGGAAATTAAAATGGAAATAAAAACTACTGACTGGCAAGTGGAAAGGGGCCCCCAAAGAGCGCAGATCTCCCCCAACGCGGTGCGCGATGCTCCCCCACAGCGCGAGCTCTTGATTACAAATTCTGCAGCGTAAAATGGGGGGATCCGGGAGCAGGCAGTGGATTTGTGGTAGAGTAACCTAGGCATTATGCAATCTGCTGAAGGCCTTCTCTCTGAGGGGCTCAGAGGCAGACAGATGTGGGGACCGGCCTGCGGCCTGCAGTCTGGGGTCTCCAAGCAGCTCCCGTTTTTTGCTGACCTGCCTTCAATAATTGTTCTCCGGGGGCCCTCTGCCGGCCATCGCTCATACAGGGCAAGCTTCTGAAAGTCTGCCCTGGGGAGGGAGGACCCTGACCGATCATTTATTTCATGGAAACCACCACAAAACACACGCACATTTGTTGAGCTTTGTATTTACAAGCAGCCCCAGACAAAGGAAACGGACCGAGCGCATGCATCTATTCATGCAACAAATCTTTCTGGATTTTCCCTTCTGCAGGTCACTGTGTTTCAAGCAGATAGTGGGGAGCCCCTCTGATGGGCCTCTCCCTATCGGGGAGTTCACGGTCTGGGGGAGGAGGCAGACGGGAGCCCTTCAATGGCACAAATACATGGTAAGTGGCAGATGAAGGAGGCAGTGTCCAGGAAGGAGGTATGTCCCGGTGGGGAGATAGGTGACTTGGCAGGATAACTTTTAGGGAGGGCTTCCCTGGGGAAGGGACTTCCGGTCGAGATCAGGAGAGCCGAGCCTTCCAGGCAGAGAGAAGAGCATGTTCAAAGGCCCGGTGTCAGGGACAGCCGGGCAGGTGGGAGGGCCTGCTAGGATGTCCGGCCAGGCTGGAGCGCAGGGAGCGAGGGGGCGCCAGGGCCAGAGGAGGTTGAAGAGGAGGCATGCCGGCTCCAAGGAGCCCGTGCTGAGGCTGCCGGGGTCTCCCGACGCCTGTGGAAGCCACTAGCTGCTCTCAAGCAGGTGGGAGATGGGAATGCTGGTGGTGGGTGGGGGGGGCCTGGGCCGGGTCTCCCCTGCTGCCCACACTTAGCCGGCAGCCAGCTCAGAGGGGGAGCAGGGGAACACGTGTTCAGTGAGGGAACCCCCCCCCCCCCAGTCTTCTACAGCGGGAGCTGGCTGCAGGGCAGGCTGTGCTCAACCACAACCTCTCTGGCCTCACGCTCCCTTGCCCCAGGACCACAGTTTTGGAATTTTGGCAAAAGGATCTAGAAGTTTCCAGTAGTTCCAGGCTTTGGAATCCCATGGCTCTGGATGGAAATCAGAGAGGTACCTATTCTCTCTGAGTAGCCAGTGCCCTCACGTGTAAAATGAGGATAAAATTTGCGTGTTTACCCAACAGGGCTGATGTGGGGGTTCCGTCTGATTCTCTGGCCAAAGGGCCTGGAACATTCATCGATCAGTCCCCTGTTTGGGTAGAAAAGGGGGTCGATGGCACGTGGCTAGCCAAGGCTGTGGATGGGGTGGGAGTTTCTTTGTGGTCTCCAAGTTTCTGTCCCTTACAGCTCCTCCTCCTGTGGTTTGTTTTGGAAAAAGAGGAAGTTGTCTCTTTGGGGGTCCTGATGAGCTGACAGATAGATGTTCCCTATTGCTGCTTTCAACAGAGTTGATGATGATGATGATATTTGTGATTGACAGTGTGGCCTCCACGCCTTGGGCGGGGTCATGGAGTAGGAATGGAATTAATCAATGGGATCTTCTTCCTGTTACATTCATGGCTTCGACAACATTAAAGATGGAGACAAGCTGAGACTGGTTTGGCTCAGTGGATAGAGCGTTGGCCTGTGGACTGAAAGGTCCCAGGTTCGATTCTGGTCAAGGGCATGTACCTTGGTTGCGGGCACATCCTCAGTAGGAGGTATGCAGGAGGCAGCTGGTCGATGTCTCTCTCTCATCAATGTTTCTAACTATCCCTCTCCCTTCCTTTCTGTAAAAAATCAACAAAATAAAATAAAAGTATATTAAAGATGGAGACAGGTAGGAGGTCCTCAGCAAACAGCGTCCCCAACCCTAGGTTCTGGGGTGCAGGAGCCGTGGGGAGAACTCTGCAGAGTCTGAACCACAGCCGAGCCAGACAGATGTCCAGATGGAGTAGAGGTGCCCCAGGGCACCCCACAAAACACCAAGTCCTTCCATTCCAGTCCATCTGTTTGAAGTGAGGAGCCCAGGACTCTGGGATCACATGAGCATGGATGGCGCCACTTGCTTTGATGAGCACATGGCTCACGGGCACACAGCTGGTTGTTTGCAGAACTGGATGCAGATGCAAATCTGAACTGGGCCTGCGGTTCTTAGCGGAGAAGAGGAGGGGAAACATAATTCCCCCCTCTGTTCTTCTAAATGATTGGCTGAGATCCGGGGGATCAGAGACAGATAACAGAAGAAAAACCAGAAGTCTATTAGTGTTGTTAAGAAATAAAACGGAATACATTTTAGAGATTTTGATGGCTGTACTCAATGATTCATGAGTTGGCAGCGTGCAATCTAGTGACAGGAGCTCTGAGGAGCTGTGCAAAGTGCGACTCCCAGGCAGAAGGCGGAGGGAACAGGAAGTGGTGCTGGGATTGGTGGGGTGGAGGGGGGGCGGGCTATTGCAAAGTTACTTAAGAGGTTGTCAGGGGTCTACCAAGCAGACCACCCACCTAGTGATTCCTGACTGGTTTAAGATTCAACTTCCGGGAGCAAACTGGAATTAAGTCTTGATTTGGTGACATGAGGCTTAGCATAAGTGACTCCATTTTGGGTCTGTAGTCTTTTTAGCAACATGCATATCTCATGTTACATGGGAGATACCCAAGGAACTGAGTCATCCCCCAAGGTGGCCCAAGCCACCTGCGTAAATACCACCTTCCGCTGAGCGAAGGACGAAAGAAAGATGTTGGGGAGTTGAGGTAAGAGGAGGCCAGTTAGGGGGTGACAGGAAAGCACGGTAAACAAGGACAAGGTTTGCTGTGCAGATGGAAGGCAGTGCCTCTCTGGGTGCAGAGACGGAGATGCTTACACATGGAGACTTCCATCACGTATGTAAATGTCCCCACAAAAGGGTAGCCTCCGCTCTGCTTTCCTGGCTTCTCCTGTGTCTGCAGCTGCTCCAAAAATGATCAGCTCAAAATGGTTCTTGTGCCAAAAGGCATATTTTCGGATGGCACATTCCATTGCCCTTCCCCATTATATTGTGTAGGAACATAGTATGGCATATTACAGTTGCTTACCACATCGCACACCAGTAGTTTTATTGCTACCCTTACCCAGTGGCCAGATAGGTTTCTATTGAACGAGTCCCAAAATCGTTTTACGAAGCATCATTCTTTAAAAAGGTATTAGCTTGTAAGAACATGTGATAAATAACTTCAAGATGCAATGGGCATTTGATTTTAAGGCGTGCCTTTCACATTCAGGTAAAACACTGGGTAATATGAAAACACGAGAAGGCTCGTGATCCGCCTGCAATGTGCTACATATTTACTGCACAACTATGAGATCCTTCAAACAAATGCCTAGTAGACAGAGGAGCTCAATAAGATGCATGCTGACAAATATACAGATCCCTGAAAAAAAAAAAAAACAGCTTCGAGAAATAGATCCTCAGAGTGTACCCGGACCATCAGTGGGTCTGCACTGCCTGTCACTACTTGAGCCAGTTAATCAGAGACAGAATCCTGTGAGCATTTACCCCAGTATTGCCGGCAGTAGGGGAGAGCAGCAGGTCACTCACAAAAATCTGCTCCCCTCACCAGAACCCGCACCCCGCAACCATAAGCCAGCTGCTGACATTGGGTGGAAGGACACAGATTGCATGGGGAAGTGAGCAAACGGTAGACCAGAGGGACACTTTCCAGGTAATGCAGGCTAGAGACTTGCAACGGCCTGTGGAGAGGCCAAGAGGGGCGTTCGCAGGGCTGGTGGCTCTAGTTTTTGCATTGAGGCTGTCAATCTTCCCATGCTGACAGGCACTCCTGGATCGGGGGGGAGGGGTGCATCTCCAGGTGATCTCCCAGGTCCCCTGTGCAACTCCCAGCCAGCTAGACTGTGCCTCCTTTAATCAGACCACCACCATCACAGTTAACAGAGCGCGATGAATATTTCTTCCCATTATAGCTGGTCCCCAGCATTCTGTTTCTTCCCCTATCAAGACCTTCCAGAATAATCAGATTCAGGAGATAAAAGTAAATATTTGCACAGCACGGAGCCATCTCTCAAATTTTATTGCCTCCAAGGTCATGAGCTCCCCGGAGAAACCCTCCCATCCCCCGTGAACCACTCGTTCTGTAGTTGCCGGTGGCTACTTTCCACAGAGAGGTCTGGTTTTGCGCTTAGGAGTCTTACCCCAGATGTGCTGCAGGGTGGCGTGGTGATGAGGGAGCAGGCAGTAGTGGGGCGCCCTGATCTCATCCCCAGGACAGATGCTCCCCTCAGCCACATGGGAACCAGCCAGCTGACACTCACTAACCCTAGGGTGCTTGCCCATCGTCAAAGCCAGAAAATGCCGGCGGGGGGGGGGGAGCGGGACGAGGTGTTACAAAGCCCTGATGGATCATTCCTTCACCAGGACCAGGACCAGCCTTCTTCGAGGCCGCCAACGCCCTCTCCGGCATCGATCTTGCACTTTCTAACATTTCCAGGCTTAAATATGATCATGTTCAGCTTATTATTTCTAACACAAATTTCTCCTCATTACAAAGCCAAGACCATGTGGAAAACTTAAGAGAAGCACCAAACAACAACAATAACAACAAATAATCACCCGTGACCTCCTGTAATATAACGTTTATGCACCAAGCTCTCCCATCTCCCCCAGCCACCATTATACAGCTTTTGACAAAGGATTAGTCCTTCCAATATCCTTCCACTTAAGGGGAGAAAAGAGTCCTTTTCTGAACCCTTCCAGCAAGTACCCAAGTAATCCCTGTTATGTAAACTCAAGCTGTCTGTTCTAAGTCATTTGTTGCTATGGCAACGCTTGGCCCCAGAGCACCACCAACAACAATCCCAACTCCAGCCTCTAAACAGGAGCCTTCATTATCTCTCTCAGAGCCCTTCAGGGGGCATCTTCTGCCAAAGCTATTCATTTAAATTAGCAGCTCCCTTCCAATTTCTTGCGCTTCCTACCAAGCCTCACCCGGGGCTGAAAAAGCAGGCAGGGCAATGAATTGACCTGCTAAGGGCTGGGGACAGCACTGCTCCCTGTCTGTGCTGGGCACACAGGCTACCATCTTGGGTGCCAGTCACCCAGGGCAATGCAGGGCTAGTTTTTAGCCTCAACGGGTCCAATCCTATCAGAGTGACAATTCTGACACCACCATATTAAACCGACCCCATGGAACTTTTTTGAGCTAAGAGTACTGAGCAAAAATCTCATAAAGAACATTCTGGAAAGCTGTGTAATGCTATGGACAGCTGCAGAATATTATCGCTGAAGGGCTGAGGATTGGGAGGTGGGAAGACATTCGAAGTACTTAATACGCTTTATTTCACTGGATTCCACAGCAATTCCAAAGGGACAGGCAGCATTTTTCCTGCTTTTCGGGTTGTATAGATGAGCGTGCGGAAGCTTGGAGATTGATTCACCCAAGTCCCTGAGCAGAAAGCAGTACAGCTGGTTTCATGTTCACAGGCTCTGTCTACCTCAGAGCCTACCTATTCTCTGGACCCTTATCCTATAACTAGAGGCCCAGTGCATGAAATTTGTGCACTTGGGGGGTGGGAAGGGAGTCTGTTAGCTGGCCTGCACCCTCTCGCATTCCTGGAGCCCTCGGGGGATGTCCGACTGACCGCTTTGGGCCTAAGCTGTCAGTCAGAGATGCTTAGCCCTGCTACAGAGGTGGGAGAAACTCCCACCATCACTGCTGTGCTCTCTAGCCATGAGCCCAGCTTCTGGCTGAGGGGCGCTCCTATGAGAGCACACTGTCCACCAGGGGACAGCTCCTGCGTGGAGCATCTGCCCCCTGGTGGTCAGTGTGCATCATAGTGACCATTTGTTCCACAGTTTGGTCAATTTGCATATTAGCCTTTTATTATATAGGACTAGAGGCCCAATGCACGAAAATTCATGCAAGAGTAGGCCTTCCTTCACCTGGCTGCCGGCACCACCTTCCCTCCTGCACCTGGGACCCGGGCTGTTTCCTTCCTCCGGCTGCCCTACAGGCACCCAGGATCCCGACTGGCTTCTCTCGGGCTGCCCGCAGGCACAGGAACCTGGGCTGGTTTCCCTCCGGCCCTGGCTTTCTCAGGAAGGATGTCCAGAATGATGTCTGGAAGATATCTGGTCTAATTAGCATATTATTCTTTATTATTATAGATGCCTTGAAGGACAGGAGCAGGTATGTATGGAGCGTGGAGTGCTAGAGATGATGGACATTGTTTAAGTGTGTGTGTGTGTGTGTGTATTATTGATTTGTTACAGAGAGGAAGGAAGAGGGATAGAGAGTAAGAAACATCGATGGGAGAGAA
Organism: Lasiurus cinereus; assembly: GCA_011751065.1. NCBI lineage: Eukaryota > Metazoa > Chordata > Mammalia > Chiroptera > Vespertilionidae > Lasiurus > Lasiurus cinereus. The sequence continues at coordinate 1,631,265 of JAAGEH010000434.1, forward strand.
ACATCGATCAGCTGCCTTTTGTATACCTCACACTGGGGATATGCCTGCAACCAAGGTACATGCCCTTGACCAGAATAGAACCTGGGACCCTTCAGTCCGCAGGCCGAGGCTCTATCTACGAAGCCAAACCGGTTAGGGCTGTTTAAATGTCTTGATTGCCCTGGGGAGAGTGTGTCATCCCCATTTGCCAGGGAGGGGAGCTGCGGGCAGAGATGTGGTGAGCCAAGGTCATCCAGGCAGCTGCACGTCAGGGGGCCTGGAGCTCACAGCTGCTTGGCTGCGACACCTGTGGCCGCTTCTACACAGCAGTGCCCCGTGCCTCAACACCACCAAGTGCATGCCCTCTTTTTAGGAGGGGGGACACAGAGGCCTGGGAACCCTGAGTGTCTCGCCCAGGGTCATCGTTCGGTGTCCAGAGAACACCTCGCTCCAGCCTGACAGGGAGATGGGAGGGCGTGTGTTTGCTCTGAGCTGGTCTGGATCACCAATGGCGCCTCCTCCCTGGCTGAGTCCTGGCTGTCTGCAAAGCAGCGTAATTGGGGGTTACAGTGGCCATCTCTGTTGCAGGCCACCTCCTCTCCCTAACGTGGCTTTGCCAAGCTTCACATCTGGGGAACTTCACCTAGGAGAGGCCTCTCAGAGCTTCCTCAGAAAGACATGTCTGATGTTAGGGCCTATTTATACCTGCTCCCCTGCACTGGGGTCCTGAACTTGGGGGTATCTCCTCCGGAGGCCATAGCCTCTCCAATGACCTCTTGTTCCAGGTTGTCTCCTGGCCCCAGGAGACGACGGCTAGAAAGGGTGACCCATTGCTTTCGGCTGGGAAGGGCGGGTGGTAACTTTCTTTTCCATCCAGTCTTGCCCCCAGCTTTGTACACTGTCTCTTTAAGAAGGCCTCCTCAAATTACCCACTTAGAGTGTTTTGTATTTGTACTCTAACCAAACATTTACGGGACTTGTTTGTCGTTGCTTTTGGATCCCCTGGAGGACTAGCCGAGGACACTTTGTGAGTGAGCTGAAATATTTCCTCCCCAGGCTCACCCTCCTCACCAGCCACCCCCCATCCCAGGCTCATCCTCTCCCCAGCCTCACCCTCCTCCCAGCCTCCCCTTCCTCCCATCTCTCCTTTTCACAGCACTCCTGCTCCCACCCGCTTCCTACCTCGAACCTTCGGATATGTTCTTCCTCTGCCTCTTTCCACCCGCTCCGTTCGGCCCTCTGCTCTCCAGCTATCTCCGGAGGCTCAAACGTGACTTCTCAGCCAGCCCTCCCAGCATGCCTCAGTCTCAGGGCACTGAGGAACACCTGTTCCTCTTCCTTCCTAGCACCTGAGCCCCATTGGAGAGTTCGCTGGGCATTCCATTGTTTAATGCTAGACACCCCTGCTCCCCCCAACTATAAGCTCCACGAAGGCAGGTGTCATACTGGCTGGTCCATCACTATGCCTAACACATAATAGGTGCTCAATAAACCTTTTTTTTTTTTTTTGCTCTTTGGATAACTGAGGAAATAAATGATGGATACAATGCAAAGATCACCAGCTGTTTCAGCAAACTATCTGCCCTACCTTGGGTAGAGCCGCGCATTCCATCTTCCTGATCCCCTCCTAGGCCTTAACCTTTTTTTTTTTTTTTTTAAATAGCATTTCTGCCACTATAACCTCTCACAAAATAGGGCATTGGCATCAGGGAGAACTAGGTCTCAACCCCAATTCTTCTACCAACCAGCTGTCCTGCCTTAGGCAAGAAATGTGAAGTCTCTGAGGCCACGTCTTCCTCACCGGGTTCGTGGAGGGTTAGGCGAGACTGCAATCCAAAACCCGAGGCAGAGTGGCACAGAATAGACGCTCCATTAATATTAGTTCTTCCCCCCTCTTGTTTCCCCCTCCTTACTCTGCGCAGCTAACTTCCCAAAGGCAAAGGTCTTACTCGCCACGATGCCTCTGGAGCCTGAGGCTCGGCCGGTGCTAAACACGAGTGTGCTGAGTGAATGAGTGGATTAGTCATTATTAAATTGTGCTTATTAAATTGTTAAAAAAACCAATTATACCAAGTGGTCAGGGCTTTTGTTTTTTTTAATCTACAAAATGGGGACAATCGCCTTCTCCAAATAATGCATGTAAGTGCTTAACAAGTAAGTGTTCAGTAATTAGTCATTATTATTATAATTGATAGTAGCGATAAACCAGGTGGTACCCCCAAATGCTCAGCACCAATTCATTTCAGATCAGCCGCACAAGCGACGTCGGGAAGACAGTGAGCAGTGGCTGACTGAGCCCCTTTCCCCAGCAGTGAGGGCTGTAAGTGAAGTCTCCCGCCTGCTCCAGGCACAGCTGGGCTGCTAAGCCCTAAAGCAAGTCCGCCTGTTGTCAGGAGTGACAGCAGGGGGCGCTGTTTCCTTAATTGACTACAGAACTCGAGCCCTTAGTTTAACTAGGGGTTCGAGCATCAGTCAGTTTCTTGGGGTAGGAACTATAAAGGTTCTGAACAGAAATCTGTTGACTGAGATGCCCAAGACAAGGGCCCTGAATATCAGCCTCTTTTTTGTCTTTGGCTGTCTTTGCAACAGTGAGTCAGTCTCTCTCTCTTTCTCTCTCTCTCATCCTCAGTGTAAAAGGAGGCCGTCCATATGCGGGGTTGAAGGAGGGAGAGAAGCCTCATGGCCCTCACATCTCATGGCCCTTTCCAGCTGCATCTGGATCATGCTTCCCCCCAAACCATTCTGGGGCGGGTGCAGAGTGGGGGGATGGAGTAGGGGGGCGCTGTGGCTGCTGAGGCCGCCTTCCTCTAATTCTCACTGCGAAAGGCCCCCAGGAGCCAGCAGCAGCCTGTATCAAGGTGATCTTCTCCCTCAGATGGAAATGGTTCATGTTTGTGACAGGCTTAGCTCTGGCCCGTGGAGTTGTCCTCGGCTGTTTACCTGCCTGTTTCCTCCTTGGGACGATGACACGGATTCTCGAGGGCAGAGACAGGTCATTCATTTCTGGGTCTTTAGCACAGGGCTCGACGCAGAACAGGTGCTCTGGGAATATTTGCCCAGTGAATGGGTGAATGAAAACAGGGCTTGAGAAAATAGCTAATATGCTAAATAACAAATGAGGATTTAAAAACTAATGATGGCCAGTGGCAGGAGTTGCTAAAAGCAACAAGATAACGTTCTTTCAGATTAAGTGTGAAGCCTGGTCCCAGTCTAAGACATCAACTGCACAAGAGCAGGATGGGTCAGTGCCAGCTCAATGGAGCCCTTGTGAGTATGTGGCGGGGGCATTGGGTTGAGTCAGACCAGGATGGAGAGGGGGAGGTGTTACCCTGTTTCCCCGAAAGTAAGACATCCCCCGAAAATAAGACCTACTTCCAGTTTTGCCTCTTGCTGTAATATAAGGCATCCTCCGAATATAAGACCTTCCCAATAATAAGACCTCCCCTGAACATAAGGCCTCCCCAGACTAGAAGGCCCCCGAAGCTACCGTCAGGCGTCTGACTCCTGATTTAAAGAGACCTCACACTGCCTGAACAGCTCCGGCTGCGCTGCAGCCAATCAGGGAGCTGGTTGGTGATGACAACGACTACCGTACCGTAGACAGGTCATACATTTCCTTTTTTGTTGTTGTTGTTCAACAATAAACGTGTACCGTATTCTTCTTCATGGAAAAATAAGCCATCCCCTGAAAATAAGACCTAGCGCATGTTTGGGAGCAAAAACTAATATAAGACACTGTCTTCTTTTCGGGGAAACAGGGTAGGAGACTAGAAGTAGGAAATCTGACAGAATTAGCTAGAGTCCAGCATCCAGAACGCGGAAGACGGCAGCCCTTTCTATAGTCCATGCTGGTTTCCCCTCTGGAGTCCATGCATGTGAGAGAGGAAGCTACCTTTCTGGGCAGGGGCCAGGGGAAGGCCGGAGAGATGCTCAGGGTGCAGAACAGAAGCCCTCACCCCCAGGCGCCTGCAAGTGCAGGGTGGACACCTGAGACCTAGTGCTTCTTCAGTGTTGCCACCTGGCGCCTCTAACTTCCCTGGCCCTGCCCTGTGTCCTTGGAGAAGCGAGGAGGGATGAACGTGTGAGGGATGCTTGCCTTAGCGAGGAGAAAACTCCCGCTGCTCACTCCTCTCAAATACCTCAATCTTTTGACCTCCCCAAGGCTGTGCTTAGACCACCCTTCCGGCTCCAATCTGCTTAACAGAATTATACTCATTCATCACGGCTCAATCAAACCTGGGCATCCTTCCTCTTCTGGAGGAATCGCTTGAACGTGCTCGCCTGCCATATTCCTTTCACCCAGGTCGGAGGTTGCTGGCTTTGGAGGACGAGAAACGTGACCTCCGGGGACTGTTCCGTAGCCTGAATCCTCTCGTCTTCATCGGCCCCTTGCCTTCTCTGTGATCTCATCATTAGATCCAGAAGCTCCATCAAGCGTTGTGTGTTGTTGTTTTGCTTTGTGGTTGTTCTTTGAACGGGCAAAGATGACCTCACAGGCACCTGGCATGGGATTGTCTGTCTTTGGTGGCATGAGTGACCAGCAGGGATCATTGACTAGATCTGCTCATTCATTAGGAGCACAGCAGCTGGTGATATATATGCACCTCTTAGCGTAGATATGCACCCTTCCTTCTGCATCTGCTCGCTGGAATCCTCCTGGACAAATAATCTCTGAGTGAACTCTGGTTATGGAGCAGTTCACATAGGAAAAGCAGGACATGCTTGATTTTCCCCCTTTAGTAAGCACTTTGGAGCATATATGAGTTGTCTCTCTAGAATCTTCCAAAAGTGATCGCTTTTGCAATATCATTTATAAACCCATGGACCTGAGCACCGTTGATGTTTTCAATGCTTTGCAGTTATTTGTCGATCCCCACGCTGTCCCATGTTGGTGGCCAGTGGGAACCTCTGTGAGCTGTCTTGTGAAACCGTCTGCGTTTTCTATGGAGGCTCCCTGACTGACAAGATAGGTTTATCTTATATGGTTCCTGCCCTCGATCTGGAATCAGCCATTTCCCCCACAAAGACTGACCCTTTTAAAAACCTAATCCTGTTTTCGTGATCAGACCTGGAAATTTAACAATCATCCCTTCACATATAAATCCCATTGAAAATGAGACCCGTATGTGAATGTTTCAAGGCATTTTTATTTAACTTGACTTTCACATTCCATTCTCATAATATCTCTTCAAAATCTATTGTAGGAGGCCATACTAGGAAGGTAAGGAATATTGTTCCCATTTAAAGGCAGGGAAACTGAGGCCTAGAAACAAGAAATCACTTGCTGAGGAATAGCCGTTCAGACAAAATAACGGCAGCCAATTAATTCTGGACCCTGAGCCGCTTTTTCTGTGGTACCCAAGGAATGGGGCACCTGTGGACAGCCATGAGTTATGTGAATATGTTTTGAAATTGTTACAGTGCCTTTTAATTGCCTGGTATTTTGGCACCGTTTATTATGATTTGTTCTGTCTTATTCTATATTTGAACATCCCCGCATAAAATAAGTTCCCTTTGAGTTGGCGACGACTGGTCTGTCGTTAAAAGCATCCTTGCTATTGCGATAAGATTTCTCCTCCTGGCGTCGAGAAAAGCCCGTGTTTATTTTTGTCTTCTTCATATAGGACTTGAAAGTCAAGGACCTTAGTGGAATCAATTTTAGGGATTTGCCAGGGAGAGAGTTGCAAACTATTTGTCAAATTCTCTCTGATTTCTCCCCCATGGGAATTGCCAACTGCAGAGACAGAACAGAAAGGATTTTCTTTCTGCCTCCCTCCCGCCCTCCTGCCCTCCTGCCTGCCTGCCTGCCTGCATGCCTGCCTGCCCTCCTACCCTCCTGGACAGATTATCTCGGAAAGAAAAATGCAGCAATAAACACACAGGTTTATGGACCTCAAGGCTCTGATGTAGATTCTGTAATCTTCTCTTTTGTTTGAGTTGACCACAGATACTGCTGTTTAACCAACAGTATGAGGCACTGTCCTGGGCATGTTACACATACCTACTCATTTAATCCTCATGCAAATCTCTGAGGGAGATACTTTTATTGGCCCCATTTGACAGAGGACGAAACTGAGGCACAAAACATTTGCCCAAGGTTATGGGGTTAGGAGGCTGGATCTGAAGGCTGTGTGCCTAACCACTACAACATTCTTGCCCCCAGGAATGAAGACATAGGGGTAGACCATTTTCTATTGGGAAACTTCTCTGGGAAAAGTGCTTTTAAGCCCGAGGACCTGTCTTGCCTGACTCAAGGTTTCAGACCAGATTTAGCAGAACACAGCTGGCTTGGTTCTGGACACCAGGGGCCAGGAATTGAAAACAATACGCTTTATTTTCCCCTAATCAAGTTTGAGTTTGACGAAGGAAACACGAATCTGGTTTGCAGCGCTAGATTCTACTTGAGGCAAGGTCCCCAGATGCCGTGGTACATCCTACACCTGGATGAAGGGTCAATTACCCTTCCAGGTGTTCGGTTGGGTTTCCATGGCAGCAGCCGGCTGAATGCTTAGTAGGATTCCTCTCCTTTTACTATGGCTTTAACAATAATGCTCAGGATAATAATTATAATGACACAACACATCCCAATCCCAGTGGCCATCATTTGTCCAGTGTTTACCACGGTCTGGGACAGTGCTGGGAACTGATGTCATAGAAGTACAGTGGTACCTCGAGATACGAATGCCCTAACATACGAGATTTTTGAGATACGAGCCGTCGAGCGAACGATTTTTGCTTTGAAATACGAGCAACATTTGAGATAGGAGTCATTGCGCGGATCGGCCAGCTGCACACGACCCACCAGTTTACCGCGACTCGAGTGTCTCATAGTTTCCCACGCCTCAAGGTTACGGAACGAATTAAACTTGTATCTCAAGGTACCACTGTATTAGTCAGAGGCCCTGTTTACCTGCTTTTTACAGATGGGAAAACTGAAGCGTAGAGAAGTTAGGCAGCGGGCTTAAAGTCACAGGGGGTTGCACATCTCGGATTCAAAACCAGGTCTAGTCCTAGCTGGTTGCTCAGTGGTTAGAGCAGTGGCCCTCAGACTGAAGAGTCAGTGGTTTGATTCCTGGTCCAGGGCATGTTCCTCCATTGCAGGCTCAATCCCCCAGCCTCTGTCAGGACGCATGTGGGAGGCCACCAATTGATGAGTCTCTAAAAATTGATCTCTCTTTCTCTCTCTCTCTCATATAGCCCCTTCTTCCTCCCTTGTACTTTCTCTAAAAATCAATGGAAAAATACCCTCGGGTGAGAATTTATAAACAAAACAAAACAATAACCCAGGTCTGTTTGACCAGGACCTGGTTTTCTAAACATCCTCTCACATTATAGAATCGTGGGCTTTACGCAAAGTCCCCACCACTCACATGGATATTCAGTTTAAGACGGCTCTTTAGTTCTTCCTGTATTAATTCATGAACCAAATATTTCCCCAGCCATTATTCTGTATTAGTTCCTGGCCAGTCAATATGGAACAAAACACAGTTCCATATGGGCATAAAAGGAGACCATATGGGGAGAGAGATACGTCTTTACAAAGAGGTTAAGAGAGAACAAAACAAAGCTAATACCTGGGTGCCTGGAGACCCCATAGAAGAGGTACCGACTCGAGTCTAGGAGTCCTGGAAGGCTTCCTGGAGGAAGTGACACCCAGGCTCTGACAAAAAGAACAGACCAGAGTGTAGCAGGAAACGTTGGCGTGAGGATGAGGGGCATTCTGGGCAGAGGGAGGAGCATTTGCCCAGATCTGAGACAAGATCAGACACGTTCAGGGAAAGGCAAAATCAGAGGAGCGAGGAGCTGCAGAGATCAGCCTTCCCAACACACGTCTGAAGAGCTGCGGTGTGACCGGGGGCTGGCCATGGACGGGAGGCCACCCTGGGAAGGTCATCATGGCTGGCGAGGGTCAGGGCAGCGATTCCTAAATTCCCCAGAGGGGCTCAGGAGCCAGCTGGGTTCAGGCAGGACATGATTCATGATGCCTTCGTAAAGATGCTTCTAGAGCAGTGGTTCCCAACCTTCCTGATGCCACGTCCCTTTAATGCAGCTGCTCATGTGGTGATGACCCCCAACCATAAAATTATTTCCGTTGCTACTTCATCACTGTCATTTTGCTACTGTTATAAACTGTAATGTAAATATCTGATATGCAGGATGTATTTTCATTGTTACAAATTGAACATAATGAAAGCATAGGGATTAATCACAAAAACAATATGTAATGATATATTGTGAAGTATTTATTTCTAATTACAAATAAATGAAATGTTGTCTTGAATCGTGGTGTAGCATGAGCAAACAGTCTTCACATGACAACAGTAAACTACATTGCTACATTTTGCTACACCGAGGAGCTGTGTGTTGGTTCCTAAGACCATGGGAAATAGGTGTTTTCGCTGGTCTTAGGCGACCCCTGTGAAGGGTCCTTCGACCGCCAAAGGGGTCGCGACCCACAGGTTGAGAACCGCTGTTCTAGAGTGAGAGGTGAGTGGTGCCTGGGACACTGAGTAGAGACGTGGAAGTCGGGTGTGCCTCTTGGGGAGAATGCGAGCTGGTATATTCAAGGGTGCATTCTCTCCCTGGGAGAGAAAACCGTTTACTTGTTTAAAACACCGCACCATTACAGTCAATGACTATTTCCCAAAGAGGCGACAATACACAATGGGGTAGAGACAGTCTCTTCAACAAATGGCGATGGGAAATTGGACAGGCACCTGCAGAAAGATGAAACTAGACCACCAGTCTACACCATACACAAGAGTAAACTCCAAATGGACAAAAGGCTTAAATGGGAGGCACGGAGTCATAAACATCTGAGCGGAAAACACAGGCGGTAACATCTCCGACATCTCACGCAGCAGAATTGTTGCCAATGCATCTCCGAGGGCACAGGAAACTAAGCAGAAAATAAACAAGCGGGACTCCATCAAAATGCAAAGCTTCTGCCCAGCAAAAGGAAGCACCCCCAAATGAAAAGGGAGCCCGCTGCACGGCGGAACGGATTTGCCGACGATTCATCTGGCAGGGAAGTTAATTTCCAAAATACATGGAGTTCTCCTACAGCTGAACAATAGGAAGACCATCCAATTAAAAACCGGGCAGAAGGCCTGCATAGACATTTCTCCAAAGAGGACACACAGATGGCCAACATACAGCGGAAAAAAATGCTCCGAGTCAGTAATCGCCGGAGAGATGCAAATTAAAACCACAGTGAGATATCACCTCACACCTGTCAGAATGGCTATCATAAAATAAAATAAAAAATCGACACACCACAAGTGCTGGCGAGGATGCGGAAAAAAAGAGAACCCACGTCCACTGCTGGTGGGAATGCAGATTGGTGCAGCCACTGTGGAGAAAAGCATGTAATTTCTTTAAAAAAAAAAAACAAAAAACACACACAACAAAAAAACGAAACTTACTTCTGACCCAGTAATCCCATTTCTGGGAATAGATCCTGAAACCTCCCAAATGCCAATCAGAAATAATATATGCACCTCTGTGTTCACAGCAGAATTATTTGCAATAGCTGAGATTTAGAAACAGCCCGAGTGCCCGTCAGTAGAAGAATGGATAAAAAAAGCTGTGAGACATTGACACCATGGAATACTATGCAGCAATACAAAAGAGGGATCTCTTACCCTTTGCATGGATGGACCTGGAAAATATTATGCTCAGTGAAATAAGCCAAACTGAGAAAGACAAATATCACCTGATCTCACTTATTTGTGGAATCTAATGAACAAAATGAACTGACCCATGAAGTAAGACTTGAAGCAGGAAGGCATGGAACAGACGGACATACCTTGATGGAGCTGAGGGAGGAGAAGAGATAAACCGAAGATCTTATATACCTACTAGAGGCCCCAGGCACAGAATTCATGTTAGAGGCTTGGCCCCACTCCACTGCCGCAGGCCCTGCCCAGCACCCTGGCTCTGCCTCGGCCCCCACTCGCTGGGTCTTTGTCCAGAAGGCCGTCCAGTCTAATTAGCATATTACACTTTTATTATTATAGATAGGCATAGCCCATGGACGGGGGCAATAGGGTGATGAAGATCTGGGAAGATGGGTAGGGTGGAAAGAGAGGGGTAAATGGGAGACATCTGTAATACTATCAACAATAAAAAAAATACCCATATTAAAAAATAAAATACTGCATCTTATTCAGACTCAGACACTTATCAGTTCAAACCCGGGCTTTGTTCCTTATTTGCTGAGGGACGTGGGCCAGTGAGGACACTCTCTGCGCCCAGGTCTCTAGGTCTCTATGAGAACCGTAAGAGTCCCTTGCTCTTATGACACTTAGGATTATTAGGTTGATGAACTGAGACAAGGCAGAGAAAGTGCTTATCGCCATGCCTGGCAAGGAACGATGGCGAATATTAACATTTCACTCTCAGTCCCCTGAAGATCTGAGTGACAAATTCTTCTCAAAGGTACAGGCACTTGACAACTGGCCATAAAGCCTCAGGAATGAATTGATAGTGGTGACACTGCAGAGGGAAAGAATTAGGACACAGTAAAGGGTGGAACTCTTTACTATGGAGCGGGACTCGGGAAGTAAAGGTCATTATATGACATCTGGCCATCTCTTTCTCTCCTCTCTCTTTTAACTTTTTATTTGGCAATGATTTTAAACTCACCGAAAAGTTAATCTACCCATTAGATTCACATATTGTCAATATCTTGCCTCATTTGCCTCTCTCTGTCTCTTTTTCTCTCACCACACACACACACACACACACACACTTTTTTTTTTTTCTGGATGACAGGGAGATGTTCCATATATCATGGTCTTTTTCCTCTAAGTCAGCGGTTCTCAACCTGTGGGTCGTGACCTGTTTTCTGATGGTCTTAGGCTCTACAGCAGTGACCCACAGGTTGAGAACCACTAGCAGGGTCGCCCAAGACCATCAGAAAACACAGATATTTACATTAGGATTCACCACAACACGAGGAACTGTATTAAATGGTCGCAGCATTAGAAAGGTTGGGAACCACTGCTCTAAATACTTGACTGTGTTTTCCAAAGATGAAGACATTCTCTTGCATAACCATAATCATAAATCCAAGATGACACAACACTTTTATCTAATCTGCCATCCACATTCCAGCCCGGTCAGTTGGCCACGCAAGGCCCCCGCCCAGCACTTTCCCATTCAGCTCCCTTCCAGCATCAGGCGTGGTCTTTCTTGTTCTACCTCTTCAGTCTCTTCTAGATGGAGCATCTCCATCTTTTCCTCTGTTGGCATCAGCCTCTCTTTCTGGCAAAACAAAGCAAACAAAGAAGAGGGCATTGGCTAGATCTGGGTTTGAATCCTGGCCTTGTCACGTAGGAGCTGAGTGCCTGGGACAAGCTACTTCTCTTCCCTGAGCCTCAGTGTTCCCATCTGCTAGATGGGAATAGTAACAATATACAGTGGTACCTCGAGATACGAGTTTAATTCGTTCCAGAACCTTGAGGCGTGGGAAACTATGAGACGCTCGAGGCGCGGTAAACTGGTGGGTCGTGTGCACCCGGCCGATCCGCGCGATGACTCCTATCTCAACTGTTGTTCGTATTTCAAAGCAAAAATTGCTCGTATCTCAAAAATCTCGTATGTTAGGGCACTCGTATCTCGAGGTACCTGTATGGTGAGAATTCAATGAAGTCATGTGTGACCCTAAGGCTTCGAACAGGGAGACTAGTAAATGATCAATACATGTGGTTAATGTAATTACTGATGCTTCAGTGATTAATCTATACTAATAATAGAGGAATAGGCAAATTGGCCTGGATGCGATCACTTAACAACCAATCAGGATGGGGGCGGGCCCACAGCAGAGAGCTCTCAGCATGCCCGTGCCAGGGGTTCGAAGGGCGCAGAGAGGAAGGGTGAGAAGGTAGGTAGTTAGCAGGAGTAGGCCAAGAGGGAAGCGCAGATAGGCAGTTAGGGGTATCAGGCCAGCAGGGGAGCAGTTAGGGGCATCAGGCAGGCAGGCAGGTGAGTGGTTAGGAGCCAGTGGTTCTGGATTGTGAGAGGGATCCCAGATTGGAGAGGGCTGAGGTCCTCCCCCACATCCCCTGCATGAACTTCATGCACGGGGCCTCTAGTATAATATTATTTCTGGCTCTACCACTTCCTTAAGGAAGTTGCTTTGCCGCTCAGAGACCCAATGTCCTGGGCTGTAAAGATGGGGCTTTGAAGACCTTCCTCCTGGGGTTGAAGGAGCCAACGCAGGTGGGGCATCAGTTAAACGCTGTGCATAGAGGGGTTTTGTTAAGGCAAGTTCCCTTTCCCCGTGTGAATGCCCACTAGCTCTTATCAGCAAGAGAGCCTCCTGCCTGTACTTCTCCTATCAGTTCCCCTCTCGGGCAGAATTTTCCAAAGGCAGGCGCAGACTTGATGGAAATTCACTCCAGGGACAAAGCCCTCGCAGCACACGCTAATCTGTGGGAGTTCTGAACCCCTGAGATGGCCGCTGTTTGAAGAAGGAAGGAAAAGAGGACAATCATTCCTGCTCCCATGATCCTCCTAACTCAGGCCCAAACCTGTCCATCCAGCACAGATTCCCTCTTGACCTCCTCTGTGTGCCTGCAAGTCAGGGCCAGGCTACCGTGCTGTGGACTGGAGAGCACAGAGAGGAGCCCCTCCCAGCCTCTGCGTCCCCGATAACTGGGGCTTCTGTCCCAGGGGGGACACAGACAAGAATCGGGTGAACCGGTAAAACAGACCAGCTATTGGGTCTCTTGAGCAACTGGAAGCCTGCCCCTCCTCTGAAGGTTTCCTGCCAAGAGTATTTTGGAAAAAATCTTCTCTCTGTTGGTCAAACAAACTGGCATCGTGGGTGTGGTGGGTGTGGTGGGGGTGGTGGCACTTGCAGAGTGACGGTGATTCATTTGTGATTGAAATTAGAGTCTGATCTCTGGGACCTTCAAGGACACCGATGAGGTGACCGCCCCAAGCAGAGCCCTCCTGGTCTCCCGAGGGCCGAGGGCCGGCCTCTTCCCAGCAGCCAGGTCTCAGCTCGGCACACCCTCGCCTGAGAAGCCTTCCCTGGCCTCTGCTTCTAATATCACCCTCTCCCACCCCCACGATCACGCTCCTGTTTATTGTTTTCTTCACGCTAAGCATGGCTGCGAGCTGGTCTGGTTTACCTGTTCACCCGATTCTTACCTGTGTCCCCCCTGGGACAGAAGCCCCAGTTATCGGGGACCCAGAGGCTGGGAGGGGTTCCTCTCTGTGCTCTCCAGCCCCTGGCACAGTAGCCTGGCCCTGACTTGCAGGCACACAGAGGAGGTCAAGAAGGGAATCTGTGCTGGATGGACAGGTTTGGGCCTGCGTTAGGAGGATCATGGGAGCAGGGGTGAATGGCCTCTTTTCCTTCCTTCTTCAAAGTTGGTGACCATGACCCCTGCAGCCCACCCGGATGAGAAAGTGCTGGAACGGCTGCTTTCTCAGCCATCTTCTCAGACACCGATGGCATTCCTTGCCCACATGAGCTGCAAGTAAAAAAAAAAAAAAAAAGAGGATTTGCAGATTCGAAACTGATTTGGTTGTTAAAACTCAAGAAACTCACTCCCGGTGCAGGGCTGGCATGAGCCAGTCTGGGAGGGCATTTCTGCCCCATCTTCGGCCTCTCATCTCAGACCCCACAGGGTGTTGGATTTGGGGGCCGCATACCAGGCGAGCGACCTAACGTCCGTGTGACTTGGGCCAGTGCTGTCTCCGCTCTCGTTCATCATATTCGAGTCGGGACCGCCGAGCCTTCCCCCTGGGGAGGAAGGAGTGATCTACCCTCACGGGGCCCCACGCCCAGACACGGAGGGCTTTGCTGACGGGCTCGGGCAGGTTAGGGGAGAGTTCAGGTTCGAGGCCTCCGGGGTCAGATGGACTTGAATTTATAACTCGACTCTCCTTCTTACAAGCCAGTGACTGTGGACAATGCACTGCACTCTGTCAAACCTCTGCTTTCTCATCTGTGAAATGGCTGTATTCATACCTGCACATTTCCCTGGGCTGCTGGGACCATCAGCTAAAATCTATTACAGTGGTACCTCGAGATACGAGTGCCCTAACATTCGCGATTTTTGAGATACGAGCCGTCGAGCGAGCGATTTTTTATTTTTGCTTTGAAATACGAGCAACAGTTGAGATACGAGTAATCGCGCGGATTGGCCCGCTGCACACAACCCACCAGTTTACCGAGACTCCAGCATCTCATAGTTTCCCACGCCTCAAGGTTACGGAACGAATTAAACTCGTATCTCAAGGTACCACTGTATATATATTTTTAGTACATTTTATTAATTTTTTACAGAGAGGAAGGGAGAGGGATAGAGAGTTAGAAACATCGATGAGAGAGAGACATCGATTAGCTGCCTCCTGCACGCCCTCTACTAGGGATGTGCTCACAACCAAGGTACATGCCCTTGACCGGAATCGAACCTAGAACCCTTGAGTCCGCAGGCCAACGCTCTATCCACTCAGCCAAACCGGTTTTGCCCAAAATATACTATATTTTTTAACACAAAATATCATGCAGGTAACTGTTACTGTTTAAGGCAGGGGTGGGGAACCTTTTTTCTGCCAAGGGCCATTTGGATATTTATGACATCATTCGTGGACCCTACACAATTACCACCTTCAAAACGAGCCTGCTCTATTTGGTCAAGTTTGTCATTAACTCACCCCCAATGCCTGGGCAGGGCCAGACCAAGTGATTTCGGGGGCCTCATAGAGTCCGCGGGCTGGACATTCCCCACCCCTGGTTTAAAGCCTCAGATATTTAGAACCCTCTCAGACAGAAATAAAACTATGGCGGTGACCACATCCCTAAATAAAATCAGGGATTTATTACTCAGCCACCTCCGTGAAAATAACCCGCATCGTTCATCGCCAGGAAGAGCGGATGAGTAACCTTTCCCACGCGGCCTCGCGGGCGCAGGGCCTCGCTGCGGTGACAGAGAGAAGGTGGGTGCCCCTGTTCCCCAGATTCCCTCGCTGTCTTTCCCCTGCGCAGCCTCGCTTTGCCCGCATCTGCCTGTGGGAAGCGCATCTCCTGGTCCTGAGAGGCGCTGGCTAGGGGAGGGCCTCCGGGGGCCCGTCCCCCCAAGCGCATCCCTGCGTCAGGTTTGTCTGTGGGCGGAGGAGGGCGGGTGGCGGCTGGTGGTGACCTTCCTCGGTCGCCTCCTGGCGTTTGTTGGCCAGAACACACACCCACGGGCGGCGGCCTCCGACAAGATGCGTCCCGACATCACGGAGGGGAACGTATTTTGCTCAGAAACATGCCCTGTTAGTGGTTGAAACCTCCTTTGCGTTCCCCGAAACAAATGACGGGGCTGTATTTTCTTTTGGGGGGCCGTAAATACAAGGCTTTCGTGTTGACAATGATAATATTATATTCCGCCATCTATTTGCATGTCTCTCTTCTGCGGGGATCGTGGCTTGGTATAAATCCCCCGGCTGCCGCGGGTGAAGCGTCACTCGGGGAGAAGCCGTGCGTCTTATCCCAGGGCTGGGCAGCTCCTGGGGTCACCCCCAGGGGTTGGCTTTTGCCAGGAGGCACAGGGAGGAGGATGCGCCCGGGGGGTGCCCGTGCGGCGTGTGCACAGGAAGCCAGGAAGGATTGCCTGTGGACCCCCAAATTGGGTTTCCACGGAGGAGCCGCTCTGAGCACACGCCTTCTCCAGGCGCTACCCCATGGCCCATCCTGCCGGGAGGGTCGCAGCTGCTTCACTCTGCCCTGTGCTGGGCAGAGAGCTGAACCGAGACTGAGGCAGAGAAGCATCTAAAGATGCGTAGAGGAGCGGCCTCCCTCCACCCTCCTGGGCGTCTTCTGGATTTTTCTGAGCGTAAGAGTGTCTTCTCCCAACAGGCAAGTCAGCCCGTTTCTGAGCCAACTGAGGACCCAGCCTCTGCTGAGCACTGACTTTGGGCTGTGCTTTCAACGAAGCACTCTCTCATTTCATCCTCACGCCAGCCCTGGGAGGTAGGTGCTGCTGGTATCCCCAAGGTACAGAAGGGGAAACTGAGGCCCCACAGCTGGTGACTGGCAGAGTAGAAATTCATCCCCGGGGCACCCTGGGAGTTATTTGCGGGAGGAGGCAATATGCCATCTCCACTCACCATTGGCGATGTTTGCAAGGTCACCCCGATGCCAAGAATAAAAACTTTAAGGAAGAAGGAGTGAGTGGCTTTAATGGCGGTCATTAGATCTGCCGGGGTGTCCGGCAGATGTAAATGCCCAGAGTGCCTTTCTGTGTCAGCCAAGGCTGCCTCCTTTCCTTCTTGTCCAGTGGAGTCTCCTCGGTGTGGAAGCTTCCTCGGTGCAGTGGTGAGCAGGTTTGTTTACTGTCAGGCCTGTGCTCGGCCCATGGACTGGCTCTGCTCATTTCACCCCAAATCCCTTGGACAAGCACAGAGTTCCCGCTTCAGTTCCATTGAGAAGGGCCGGGAAGCTCAGTTGGCTAGAGCATCGTCCTAATACGCCAAGGTTGCGGGTTTGATCCCCAGTCAGGGCACACACGAGAAACAACCAGTGAATCCATTATTAATGAAACAGCAGGTGAATGTCTTTCTCGCTCACCCTCTTCCTCTTTCTCTTTTGCTAAAAACCAATTTAAACAAATGTGAGGACACCTGAGTTACTACTAGACTGGTTCGGTGAAGGAAAAGGGTCTTCTAAGTATCCAGCCTGTGTTTTCCTTTTTAGTGAGTTTATGGGGGTGACACATCGTCTGTACACTGTATGGTGTGTTCACCACCCCAAGTCGAGTCTCAGGCCATCGCTTCTAATGGGAAAGTTCTGTGGTTTGGGTTATTAGTCACAAGTGCTGATGTAATTGTCTTTCAAGCCCATTTATCTTTTTTTTTCTTTTTTTTTTGAGTCTAAGAAAGATTCACTCAATCAGAAAGGGTGGAATTAATAAACGATTCCCCTTTTTAACTCCGCCTGGGCCTCATCCGAACGCCCATTTTCAACTTGAGCTTTTAAGTATGGCATTTGTGAGTGAAATTGCCCTTGTATGTTCAAGGTAATTGAATCCCATTTTTTACTTTCCATTTCCCTCCAGAAAAATAAAAATGTTTACAGAGTTTAGCTTCTCGGTGGGGGATTCGCTAAGGTGGGAACTTCAACAGCATAGGAGAGGCCGGTGTGGCCGTGACATTCAGGACGGGCTGTCAGGCCTGTGCGTGGCCCACGGACCGGTCACCCCAGGCAGCCTCTGAGAGCAGATGGGTTTCTCTGTTTTCACTGCAAACACCAAAGGAATGTCCACCCCCTGTCCTTGTACGGGGGCTCGCGGCGGGGGGTGGGGGGGTTGAGGAAAGCTAGCATTCTGGCCAGACCTTTGTCATCCCTGGTGTGGCTCAGGGCAGGACTTACTGACCAGAGGCAAACCACGTGCCACATCAGCTGGGATCAGGGGCTGGGAAAATGTGGGACAAAGGAAAGTTGACTGTAGGTGGCACTTGGATAATGTTGAGTCCCAGAGTGATACTGTATGTGGTTATCTTTCCAGCTGTCGCTCAATCCTGATTCTATCAAGGACAGAGTCTCTGGATGAGGCTTGATCTTTAACATTATTCTTATCTCTTCTTTTAAAAATAAAGGCGTACTGGGCCCGCATGCGGGCCTTTAGAAGCATCTGGCCTCTGGTTTGGATATAATAACATGGCTTTCTTTTTCATTGGTTTGTTTGTGCCAGGACCTTGGATGGCTGGCCGTGCTGAAGGGAAATGTGGGGAGTTTCATCCTAAGACAGACGGGTGGGAGATTTTGTGTACTGTTAAAGGGACCGTGTTTGAGGGTATCAGGACTCGCCTGCATGTCACGGGGGTCCTCACCTTTGGGATGCACGCATCCGGTGGCCCGGCGGGAGGTGAAAGCAGACTCAGAGATGCGATTTCCAAGCTGCCCTCTGCCCTCACTCGCTATGCCTCCTGGAGCTTCAGTTTTCCCATCTGCAAAGTGGGTATGAGGAGCAGTGGGAGGGAAATGGTGCGTTTCATTTCTGACCACAGGAAATATGGCTGACAGTCACGCACACAGTAGGACTACACAGAGCTGACCCCTGGGCTGAGCCTGGAGGAGAGCGGGTGCCTTCCTCTGAGGGTAGCTGGGCTCTGAGTTTTCATTGCCGGGCTCTGGGTTTGCCGCAGGCTGGGTGGGAAGGTGAGATGTGGTTCGCACCCCTGCAACCTGGTGAAGAAATAAATATAATCGTGGGGCCTAGAAAACCGGCAGACGCATCTGGCCGGGATGGCCCAGCCGCGTGGAGATCAGAGTCCTGTGCTCTAAGCGGCTTACCCTTCTCAGGCTGCAGATAGTTGGCAAGGGGAGGCGGGTTCTGGATTAAGCTTAATTAAAATTCACTTTAATTGGGGCCATTACTTCAAATCGGCTCCACGTAACGAAGCTGTGTAATCATAATTAAGCTCCAGAAATAGAATTAGGAAGCCAAGCAGGGATGGGCCGGGGGCCAGGGGCGCCAGGGAGCGGATGTCTGGAATCACCGATGTTTCAGATGGTCAAGGCCAGGGAGGGTGGTGAGCGGGAGAGCCTCAACGGCCCGAGCACCAGGACGAGGAACCCATCAGAAAGAGGGTCTGGGATCCATGGCACCCCCAGAGGCAAAGCTCGAGTGGCACCAGGCAGAGGGGCCCAAGTGGTGAGGAGAACGGGGTCCCCTCGGGAGGAGGCCCAGACTGTGCTCTGAACTTGGGGGTGAGACAAGGACAAACCTGCTCTCCAGAGACTGTCCCCAGCTGGGAACTCATGGTCAAGAACCACTGTTTCCCAAACAAGGATGTCTCTCCCCCAACTCATGCAGCGCTCTCCTCAGGGGGTTTCCTGGCCCACAAGTCAGGGGCAATACCTCTGCTTGAGGGCATGTGAGGCATTTACCTTTTTTTTTTTTTTGATAAATCTTTATTGTTCAGATTATTACAATTGTTCCCCTTTTTCTTTCCCCATAGCTCCCCACCACCCGGCTCCCACCCCACCCTCTGCCCTTACCTCCTCCCCCCACATTGTCCTCATCCATAGGTGTATGATTTTTGTCCAGTCTCTCCCTGCACCCCCCTCACCCCATTTCCCCCTGAGAATTGTCAGTCCACTCCCTTTCTATGTTCCTGTTAATTCTGTTCATCGGATTTATTATTCACTTGATTTTTAGGTTCACTTGCTGATAGACATATATTTGTTGTTCATAATTTTTATCTTTACCATTTTCTTCTTCTTCAAGAATACCTTTCAGCATTTCATATAGTACTGGTTCTGTATTGATGAACTCCTTTAGTTTTTTTCTTGTCTGTGAAGCTCTTTTATCTGCCCTTCAATTCTGAATAATAGCTTTGCTGGGTAGAATAATCTTGGTTGTAGGTTCTTGCTCTTCATCACTTTGAACATTTCTTGCCACTCCCGTCTGGAGGCATTCACCTTTGCAGTTCTTGGCCATTTTGGTGGTAGCTGTTTTTTGTTTTGTTTTGTTTTGTTTTGTTGTTTTGTTTTTTTTTATGCGGGAGAGTTACCCGCTCCCACACTGGTAAGGAGGTGAAGACTGGGTTTTGGAGGGAAGTGATCAGAGGTTGAACTGTGGATGTGCCAACGGCTGGCCCAGTGTCTAGGACAGTATTGACCCCACTCGCAGTCTCTCAAACATCATGAATTATAACAGAAGACGTCTCAAAGGCTGTTCTCACAGTGATATACCCAAAGCACTTCCAACCCCGGGCCTGACTCATGGCAACACTCATTGTATATGGAGGACCCGCTATGTAGCCAGGGATGTCCTGCTTCTTACACATGCTCCAAAGTTATTGTCGCAGTCATCCTACAGATAGGTACCATTATCTCCTCTGACTTACGGACAAGGAGTCTAAAGCTCAGAGAGGTGAAGTAACTTGCCCAAGGCCACACAGTAAATAAGTGGCCATTGGTAAGAGCCGCACAATGGTCAGTATTATACTAAAAGTGCTCCAGGTGCGGTGTGTTTGATCTGCTGGTCAGAATTAGTTAGATCTACAGACTACACGTGGCCGGAAGTTCGACACAGGTCCCCAGGGAAGTCTCTCAGCCCAGCTTGTCCCCTGATCCCAGGTCTGTGACTCTAACCCAGCACCTCTAACTCTGCCAGAGGAGGCCGGGCATTGGGGCTCTGAGCGGAAGGAGCTGTGGGTGCTGATGCCAGAGCTGTGGAGGTGGAGGGAAAGAGACAGCAAGAGAGAGCGTGCCGAGTATCTGTGTTTTTACCTGGCATGTCAGTTGTCCTAGCTCAGGAGACCTTGGGAATTACCCTCGGGAGTGGTGAGGGGAAGTCTAGGCACCTGAGCTGAAGAAGAGCCGTTTCCCCCCCTTGAACCCCAAATTGTCCAGAGCATGCCTCATACTTCTTTTTTAAAAAAATATATATTTTATTGATTTTTTACAGAGAGGAAGGGAGAGAGAGAGAGAGTTAGAAACATCGATGAAAGAGAGACCTCAATCAGCCGCCTCCTGCACGCCCCCTACTGGAGATGTGCCCGCAACCAAGGTACATGCCCTTGACCAGAATCGAACCTGGGACCTTCCAGTCCTCAGTCCCATGCTCTATCCACTGAGCCAAACCGGTTTCGGCTGCCTCATACTTCTTATGCCACCTACATAAATACCAACCGGGTGCCTGGAATAGAGTTGGGCCACAGTTTGCATGGAAGCCGTACGAGTCAGAAATGACCGCTCCCATTCTGCAGATGGGGAGACTGAGACTCGCAGAAGCAAAGCACTTGGCCCACTGGCCAATGCGAAATGCACTCTCTGAACCTCGATTTGGGTGTTTTGTTTTTTTTAAATATATATTTTTATTGACTTTTTACAGAGAGGAAAGGGAAGGAGAGAGATAGAGTTAGAAACATCCATCAGCTGCCTCCTGCACGCCCCCTACTGGGAATGTACCCGCAACCAAGGTACATGCCCTTGACTAGAATCAAACCTGGGACCTTTCAGTCTGCAGGCGGACGCTCTATCCACTGAGCCAAACCGGTTTCAGCTCAATTTGGGTTTTTAATTCATTCTACCGACCCCCTCTCGTCCCGGAGACACTGCCCAGCTGGAGTGCCTCTC
This sequence comes from Lasiurus cinereus, assembly GCA_011751065.1. Lineage (NCBI taxonomy): Eukaryota > Metazoa > Chordata > Mammalia > Chiroptera > Vespertilionidae > Lasiurus > Lasiurus cinereus. Next base: position 1,652,335 of record JAAGEH010000434.1, read on the forward strand.
AGACCCTTTCCCTGCTCACCACCGAGCCAGGCCGGCGAGAAGGACCTCTCCCCCAGACTTAGAACCAAAGATCCCTCTGGTGCCAGGAAGTCCTGCAGTGCATGTTTCCTCAACAGCCTCAGGCATTCATCCCGCTTGCATACCTCCGGTGATGGCAGCTCACTACCTGCTGAGTGAAATCCTTCACTTGGGAGGAGAGCAGGAGGGAAATTTGGCCTCGGCTTCATCTTCATGAAGGCCCTCCAATTCAGACATTATCATTGCTACCTGAGTTCTATTCTAGTTACTGTATGGAAAGTGTTCATCTGTTAAATGTAAATGGTTCCATCATATTTACCGCTTGTTTTTTTTTTCAAAGCTGTGCTACTGTTTCCTCATCTTATATGATTACAGTGGTACCTCGAGATATGCATGCCCTAACATACGAGATTTTTGAGATATGAGCCGTCGAGCGAGCAATTTTTGCTTTGAAATACGAGCAACATTTGAGATACAAGTAATCTTGCGGATCTGCCGGCTGCACATGACCCACCAGTTTACCGAGACTCGAGCGTCTCATAGTTTCCCACGCCTCAAGGTTACGGAATGAATTAAATTCGTATCTCGAGGTACCACTGTATTTTCTTTATGTGCCAGGATCCCGAAACAAGAAAGAAAACAGGAGTTGCCCGGTCCACTCTCCATGTCTAGGAGACCCCGAGCATTAGCAAGGACATGCCTGTTGGGCCCTCATCTGTCTATCTGCACTGTTTCTGTCCCCTGGCGCGGGCCTCTTGTGCCCCTGCGATGGTGTGGGACATGGAGGGAGGTCTTGCTCTGGTAGAGAAAGTTCAAGTTCACTGCCCAGGACCAGCTTGGGACAGCCAGGAATCCTGCTGTTTTGGAGAGGAGGGTAAATGGTGGGGGGACGGAGGCTGGTGGCCAACTCAGTTGCTCAGGATCTCGTGAGGAATGGTAGCAACTTCCTGGTGCCCGTGCCAGGCTGCCCACAGCCCAGTCAGGAGGCACCCTTCCCGTGGTGGTCTCTGCGAATGCCTCCCTGTGGAGCGGGGCTACACGGAGACCCCGCTGCCCACCCCAAGCCCAGAGAGCACCACCGAGTGAGCCAGCGCTCCCTCGGGACTGAACCCCACACTGCCAAGATGCCACAGAGCCTGGCTGGTGAGGAGGCCACGTCCCTCTGTCAGCTGTGACCTCTGTGTCCTCTACCCCGAGAGCCTCGGCCTCTGTTTACACTAAACAGACGCAGCGCCGTTTGCTGGGTGCTGTATTTTGGGCAAGCCCAGCTGGGCGCCCCCCCCCCCGCTCCCCCCTTCCCTCCGGCCCCGCAGCCAGTCTGAGCAGGTAGCTGGCCGGGCGGAGGTCACGAGGAAGGACCCGCTCTTCCAGCAAAGTTTTGCAAATACCTTATCTCCCCGAGCAGCTGAGGTAATGTTGATGCAAGATCACCCTGTCCCCTGCCACCGGGCGGGGGTGCCGCTGTGACCAGCTCAGGCCCCTCGGCCTCCCCTCCGCCCCCGGCCTCCCCCGTGCAAGCCCACGGAGCCTCGGTGTCGTCCTCGCCTGTAATGGTAACTCGCAATTATTAAGCACGGCGTTTATCACTGGGTGCCAAACACATCCAATGTTGGAAAGTCTTGGCTAGCGGTTATTTTATCGGCGTCGATCAATGGCCGATTACGTTTCCCATTCTGTCTCCAATGAAGATCTCAGATTGGTGCGGGGTGACCAGTGCACTGGCAGTGACTGGGTGTCCATCAGCTGCCAGAGGGTCTGCTGGACGGGCGTGCGATGGTCTCAGCTCATCCAATCCTCCCGCGAACCCTCAGAGGTCACTGCCTTCTTTGTCCCCGTGACACAAGTGCAGGGACCAGTGTTCAGAGGCCACGTGCTGGGAAGGGGCAGAACTGGGACCAAATCAGAGCTGGGCTGGGGAGGACCCTCCACTGGTCCGGGCAACACACTGAGGCGGCATTAGCATCCGGGCATGGTGCCCCTGGGACCTTGACTGCCTCTGAGACCCTGCTAGGGGGGCCTCCTCCATGTGATGTCTCCCGGGCTTGGGGTGGCTGAGGAGCTGTGGAGGGGGGAGATAAGACCCAGGAGGAACCCCAGCCATCCTGGGAAGCCTGGACTGGTGCAAACAGGACTTCTCAGCACTGCTCACGGTGACTGCTCCCCCCACAGGACACAGGCCTCCGCTAGGGGGGCGGGCTGGATCAGAGGACCCTGAGGCTAGAGAGTAGAGCGATCAGCACAGGGTCTGCAAACGAGGCAGGCAGGGGTTCCTCCATCTAACAGGTCTGTGAACTTGAGCGAGGCTTCCAGGACTTGGTGTTATCACCTGTAACATGGGTCAGTACAACCTCCCTCAGTGTTGCGACAGATAATCTGGTGTGAGAAGACGTCACCTGATGCCTGGAAGACAGTAGGTGCTTAATAGTTGGGAGTTACCATTCTTACTACAGTGGTACCTCGAGATACGAGTGCCCTAACATATGAGATTTTTGAGATACGAGCCGTCGAGCGAGTGATTTTTGCTTTGAAATACGAGCAACATTTGAAATAAGAGTCATCGCGCAGATCGGCCCGCTGCACACGACCCACCAGTTTACCTCGACTCAAGCGGCTCATTGTTTCCCACGCCTCAAGGTTAAGGAATGAATTAAACTCGTATCTCGAGGAACCACTGTACTGGGCGGGTGATGCTCTCAGAGTTTCCCTTGGTCATAAACTTGAACTATTAATTGCTGCCTCATCCGGAGGCTGTTGCCCAGGAAGACAGGGCTGTGGCTCTAGCCCTGGCCAGCTCCAGCTCCAGAACAGCCCTCCAGGGGTCACCGCTCCCACCTCAGAGCCCGGGAGAGGCGTGCATCCTCTGTGCCAGGACTCTGTGCTGGACTGAGGACCTGCAGAGTTGAAAAGCCGACCGACTCAAGGTCCGAGAGAACAAAGAAAGGAGGGAAGAAAGGGGTGGGGAGAGAGACGGGAGAGAGATGCAGAGATGATCCTGGGAGGCAGGGTGTGGTGGCCGGGGAGGGACACAGGGTCTGGCATCGCATAGGCCTGGGCCAGCTGCCTGGCCCTCCCTTCCCCCGTGTGTAACTTTGGGCAAATCACCAACCCTCTCTGTGCCTCAGTTTTCTCATTTGTAAAATAGGGTCACTGAAGGGTTCCCTCCTTCAGGAGTTTGCCTTCAGGGAAGCTATCACGAGATAACATATGCAAAGCACAGCGCCTGGCTCACAGTGCTCACTAAAACAGAGCCACAGCAAGGTAGTAATTATCTCCTGGTCAAGTGACCCTCGCATTCTCAGAGACCCGTTTTACAGATAAGAAAGTCAAGGGCAGGAGTGGGGCCACGCCGCTGTGCGGGTCCTTGCACTTGCACCCTGTTGGGCTGGGCTGACTCTTGGCCTCCTGACTTTCCTCACCCAGGGGGGCTGTCTGTCCCCCAAAGAGACTTCCCGGCCTCTTCCAAGCCTGGACAGTGCTCAGTAGCAAACTGGCCTCTAGGGGGCAGCAGGAGCCTTGGAAACCGGGCTGGCTGCAGCCTGGGCTGAGCTGGTAGCCAGCTTCAGTCACACAGAGGCCATGGGGGACCCTGGGGAGGAGGCTGACCGGCTGAGGCCAGTCTGCCTGCCCTGGGGGAGCTGGAGCCAGGGCCGGGGCTGCGAGAGACCGGGAAGCAGAGGGGCACAGAATGGGGGTGCCGGCCGCCTCTGCAGCCCCCTCTCCCAGCCACGCATGCCCGGTCCCTGCACTCACCCTGGTGCCATGGGGGTTAAATGTGGCACAATCCAGCCCTCCAGGCAGAGAGAAGCCAGTGCAGCTGGGGGGCGGCAGGGCCAGGGAGTGGGGTGTCTGGGGGTGTGTCATGCATCAGAAAAGGCATTCTCCATGGACCACGCAGAGCCCAGGGCGTTGCCTGGAATTGCTGCTGGACCCCTCAGACCTTTGCCTGCAGAACTGACCCTCCCCGGTGTGCGGCTCTAGGGACCCGCAGGGCCTGCCCCAGGCCTCTGTGTCCGAAGGCCTGCTGTTTTGGCCAGTGGGCCAGGGGACCTGCATGCAGCTCACATCTGGCCGCCTCTGCCCTGTGCTGGCAAACTACCTCCCAGAAGGGCCACAGAAGTGACAAACACCACTGCTCATTGCCACCCGTGCCAGGCCCTGAGCTAAGGGTGCTGTGGGTCTTGTTCTATGCTCCCTCCCCCTTTTTTTAAGATTTTTTAAAATATATTTTATTGATTTCTTACAGAGAGGAAGAGAGTTGGAAACACCAATGAGAGAGAGACATCGATCAACCGCCTCCTGCACAACCCCTACTGGGGACGTGCCCGCAAACAGGATACATGCCCTTGACTGGAATCAAACCCGGGACCTTCCACTCTGCAGGCCGACGCTCTATCCACTGAGCCAAACCGGTTTCGGCAATGCTCCCCCCACCCTTTTACAACAGTCCTTCACCTGCTCTTTACAAATAATGACCTGAACTGAGGCTCAGAGAGGTGGAGTGACTTGCCCACAGGCACACAGCAGTCAGTACCTGAGGCAGCGTCAGCATCCAGGGCTGTCTAGCTCCAAAGCAGGAATGCTTTCACTCTCAGGGCACCTGAGCGAGGGGTTGAAGAAGCACCAAAGCTGTACCCAGCCCGGTGCCAAGGAAAGGAGTCAGCATGCCCCTGGCTTTACAGAGGGGTGCCCGCCTCGGACCCTGCACCAGGGGGCCTGGCAAATATCAAACACTGATACAATTAGACTTTTTTAAAAAAATTGCTGAGACCAAAGAGCTAACCCGTCTGTTCTCTCCTCCACATAGGCCTCTGTCCTCCTGCAAAACCAGAGTCCGTGGGGCTCTGGGCTCGAACCCTGTACATCTTGGCAGGAAGGGGGCTGCGAGGAGGAGGGAAGTGTCTGGGTCTAAGACTCCTTGGGGATCTGTCTGCAGACTCCTGCTCCCAGAAGCTGGGGTTTCCCGCTCTGCTTCCATGGCCCTTGGGGTCCAACCTCAGTTTCCCCACGTGAATCATGGGCCGCCTTCCTGCCTCTGGCCTAGCTGGCAATTTGCCAGGGTTCCGGATGGTCTGCGCGGTGCAGATGTCAGTCGTGACTTCGGCCAGCGGCTCTGTGCTAACTTGCTTTGGGATCAGAAGTTGGGATCAGTGCGGGGCGATCCCCTGATAACAGCGTCTCTCTCCACCCCCCTAGTCAAATGAGATTCAAATAGCCCCTTTGAATGGCCCTGCGATGCCCCTGTAAAGGTCAGGTAAGTAGGACCCTCTCTCTCTCTCTCTCTCTCTCTCTCTCATTCCTATCTCCTTGACCTATTCCATCGCTAATCTCTCCATCTCAGCTTCTTCTCTATTCAAATCAGCTATTTGAATGACCAGAGGCCAGTGTTTTCTTTCTAGGCGCCCTGGCCCAGAACTTGCCTGAGGAATTCTCCTCCGGGGTGTTGTTGAGAGATGCTGGGGTTCTGCTGGGCACAGGCCCCCTAGATGCCTGCCAGCTCAGCCTGGTAGCCCACCAGCCCTCCCCAAGCATCCGCTTCCTCCCCCGCCCCCCTTGAGGTGATCAGAGACGGGCTAGAGCAGCGGTTCTCAACCTTCCTAATGCTGCGACCCTTTAATACAGTTGCTTACGTTGTGGTGACCCCCAACCATAAGATTATTTTCATTGCTACTTCATCACTATCATTTTGCTACTGTTATGAACTGTAATGTAAATATCTGATAGGCAGGGTGTATTTTCATTGTTACAAATTGAACATCATTAAAGCATAGTGATTAATCACAAAAACAATATGTAATTATATGTTGTGAAATGTTTATCTCTAATGACAAATAAATGAAATGTTGTCTTGAATCGTGGTGTAGCATGGGTAACAGTCTTCCTAGGACAACAATAAACTACATTGCTATACTTTGCTATACCGAGGAGCGGTGTGTTGGTTCCTCAGACCATGGGAAATAGGTGTTTTCCGCTGGTCTTAGGCGACCCCTGTGAAAGGGTCATTTGACCCCCCCCAAAGGGGTCGTGACCCACAGGTTCAGAACCGCTGGGCTAGAGGCAGGTGAGCATCCTTTGGCCTCCTAGACAGGAGAATCCCTCTGTCTTCGGTCGAAGATGGCACTTGGCCAGGAGGTTGATGGATCGGTAACGCAGAGAACAGACAGCGACATTAATAACATCGATCGCCCCTCAGCAGAGAGAGGGCGCTCGGAGCTCCCCCCCAGCTGCCCTGCCACCACACGCCTCTCCCCGCTGGGATCGTTCTGATCCTCCCGCACCTGACATCCACCTGCTCCTGGCTCACCCCACGGTGGCAGCCAGGAGGCGGTGGCAGCCAGGAGGCGGTGACAGCTCGCAGGCCCTTTGGAGTTGGGGTGAGATCTCAGAGTCCCCCAGTGGGGGCCAGTGCTTCCCGCTCTCTGAGCCTCCATTTCCACATCTGTCTCGTGGGCCACCCCATCTCTCTGCGCTCCCCCAATCTCAGATTGATGGGGCTGGATGAGATCATTTACGGAGGTGAGGGCTTAGCACGTGGTAGACGCAGAACTCACCTCCTGCCAGATCTCTGGGGTTTCTTGAACGTTATTGTTTTGTCATCAACAAATCTGACTCACCAGGTGCGGGTACAAGAAGTACTTTCGATTTGGCTACCAATTGCACTCTCGGGCACTCTATCCCACACAGGGGCACGTGAACATGGGCAACTTTTGCTACAATAATTGTCAAGGGGAAACCTGAAGAACCGTACAAAATCCACACGCATCAGCCGCGGAGAGGCGGAAGAAACTATGGCGCATTCACAGTGTCAGACTGAGAGGCATAAACAATGATTTTTTTCCTCTTTCTACTGATCTGGAGAGATGGCCATGAAGCATCCAGCGAAGAATGTCTACAGGAACATGTATGTCGTATGATTTTTTTAAAAAACAGACTACCTTCCTTTTCCCTCTTTTCTACGGGAGGACATGTATGTTGTTCAGAACTTACCCTGCTTACCTCCAGGGAGCGCCCCGAAGGGAGATGCCAGGGGAGCAAGGAGATGGAAGAGTCTATTACACTTATTGCTATTCGCCTCTGAATGGCTTGCTTTCTTCCACACATATTTATCATCTCTTTTTGAAAGGAAATGACAGGGTCAGACAGCCACGGCACCCAGCAAGTCCACGGTTAATGAAATGAGGAGATGAACGAAGTCGAATAGCTCTTACCACTTCACTCCTTTGAAGCGGGAAATGTTCTCCCGTTTTGGATCCTCTGCCCACATGCAAATGCCGCTGATGGAGCTGATAAAGCCGATCCTGTCACTGATCGCCAACTGGAGCTTGTCAGCCTCCGGCCAAGATCAAAACAAGTGAGTGTGCGAGTGTGTGTGTGTGTATGAACACGCGTTCCTGTGTGTGTTTGGAGGGAGGAGGTGAGAAAAGTGTCCTCCGTCAGAGGCCTTCCGTGCCTAGAAGCAGGCTATGTGTCTTCACACGCTCCCCCACCCCCACCCCCTGGCTCATTGACTGCAGACACATCCTGCAGGGCAACCATTGGCCTCACTCTATGAACAAGGAGACAGAGGCTGAAAGGGTTTGTGATTTGGATGCAAACTCAGGCTACCCAAGTCCAAGGCCAAGACCCCAGTTCTCAGAAATGTCCGCTTTAAAACAATACGAATGATAGGAGTAGAGGTACGCTCTTAGAGCCCTGCCTCCATTTAACAGACGTGGAAACTGAGCTGCATGGGGGATTGTGGAGGGACAGAAACTCAGCGAGGGGAGAGAAGAAACTTGAACCCAGGCAGTTCCTGCCCCTTTGACCCCAAGGTTGGGGGCGGGGAGAGGGCAGCAAGTCAGCACAGCAGGCCTGGCCCTAGACCTCCCCGTCCATCCGCTTCCGCTATGCGAGGCTGGCGCCTCTCACACAGGTGAACCCACATGGAGCAGGCTGGGAGGCTTGTCCGGCTCTGGTTTCACCCCGGCTGGCTTGAGGCTTCAGGGGTAACCGTGGCCTTCTCGGGGTCAGCTCAGAGCGCCCGGTTCCAGCATTGTCTGGGACTTCCCGCTGCCAGGACCAGCTGCCTGCTGCCCAGGCCGTGGTGCAGGACTCGGGTGGGCCAGGCAGCTCCCCAGGGCTCTGCCAGGAGGCAGTCCTCATTATGGAAGGCAGTGTGTGCCAGAACCCAGCCGTTTCCTTCCCACTGGACCTATCTGCGCCGTTTCTGCCAAACATTATCTATTTACTGTTTAAATTTAAATCATCCTACTGTTTAAACTAAAAAAGAAAAAAAGCCCGCAGACTCCCCAAAACAAAAAATAAACTTCATGTATGTATGTATGTATGTATGTATGTATGTATTTTTGGTGTTGTTAAGCCTTACCCGATGATATTTTCCCACTGATTTTTAGAGAGAGTCGAAGGGATGAAGACACACACACACACACACACACACACACACACAGAAACATCAATGTGAGACACACACATCGAATGGCTGCCTCCCACCTGACCAGGGCTGGGGATCCAGTCTGCCACCGGTCATGCCCTTGACCGGAATCGCAGACGCTCTAGCCACTGAGCCAAAGCAGCTGGGGCTACACTTGACTTTTAAGAAGAAACCCCTCATTGCTCTAAATGGAAGCAGCCTGGCTTATCTTAAGCAGAAGGTTCCTATAGAACCCAGAGGACAAAAGCAGAACCAAGCCATCCAATCCAGAGGCCCCCACCTCGGGGAAGTGCCTGCCCTCTGCCTGTCCAAACAAGACCAGGAGCTGCAGAGGTCAAGCCCCACCAGCCCCTACGGACACTTTCTCCTCGTCACCACCCAAGGGCCTGAGCGGGAACGACCCAGGTGACACCACCCACGTGCCTGGCATGCTCTGGGCCCCAGGGAAATGCTCTTGGCCAGAGGCCATCTTCCACCCTGATGGCCAGGGGCACCCTGCTCCTCACACCACCCAGGGCCCTGGGCCAGCTCAGGGGGCTCCTTTGAGAGCCTCCCCAGGAAAAAGCTGGTCCCAAGGGGGCGACATTACCTTCAATGGTCACATAGCCCCTGAGCGGGGGCGTGGAATTAGGAGAGACAAACGCTATAAGAGGATCCTTTCTGTCATCTAGTTATCTTTCTAATATTGAGAAAACATTTATAGATTAACAATAATGTTGATAATGAGCCCTAACCAGTTTGGCTCAGTGGATAGAGCATCAGGCCTGTGGACTGAAAGGTCCCAGGTTCGATTCTGGTCAAGGGCAGGTACCTTGGTTGTGGGCACATCCCTAGTAGGAGGTGGGCAGGAGGCGGCTGATTTGTGTTTCTCTCTCATCGATGTTTCTGACTCTCTATCCCTCTCCCTTCCTCTCTGTAAAAACCAATAAAATATATTTAAAAAAAAACAATGTTGATAATGAGCCCTAACCAGTTTGGCTCAGTGGCTAGAGCATCAAGCCTGTGGACTCAAGGGTCCCAGGTTTGATTCCGGTCAAGGGCAGGTACCTTGGTGGCGGGCACATCCCTAGTAGGAGGTGTGCAAGAGGTAGCTGATCAGTGTTTCTCTCTCATCGATGTTTCTGACTCTCTATCCCTCTCCCTTCCTCTCTGTAAAAAATCAATAAAATATATTACAAATTAATGTTGATAATGAAGCGTTTTTTGAGACTGCCTGGCATCCCTGTGGGCGGTGCACCCGTGGACTCTGTCCCCCCGCCCCCCCGGGGCTGTGGGAGGCAGCTCAGGTGGGCGGGTGAGAGCAGTGGCTGCTGCTCCTCCGTGGGACAGGGCTGGCCCCCTTCAGCAGCATGAGCCTCGGGGGGCAGGGCGACGGCGGGGGGACCAGTCCTCCCAGAGCCGGGGAGGCAGGGCAGCTCATCCGAGGTGTCTAACCCAGGCTGGGGCGCTCTTTGGACGTTGCCTGCCCCTCTGGGCTTTCCTGAGCACAGACAACCACTTTAAAGAGCTGCTGGGAAGCTTAAAGAGAGGCCGCCCTGGGGTGCCAGGCCACACTGTGACTTTGGCAACTTGGCAGTCAGTTGCCTGTGCAAGGCTGGCCACCTCACATTCCCTCCCTGGACCTCAGTCCCCCCAGCGCAAACCTAGAACTAGCCAATCCGAGGTTCCCAGCTCGGCGTTCGGGCCAAGCCCATCTGCGGACATGATTCTGGGGGTCCCAAAGGGTTTTCTGATCGGCTGCCAACATGGGGAAAACCGGGGCCCACACAGAACCCCGGGTCCCGCACATCTCCCGACACCTGCAGAGCTGGCCGCACTGGGCCCGCGGGGTACGGTTGCCGGGCGCTGGGCAGGGCTGTCCCCTGAGTCAGGACCACATACCCCGGCTTCAGAGCCATTAAGTAAGTCATTGGTGTTTAAGATTCCTAAGAGCTGTCTGTTACAGATGAGGAAACGGAGGCAGGCAGAGGTTCAACGGCTGGCCCTCAGTGCACGGGAATGAGTGAGAGCTCCCTTGCAGGCAGAGGGCCAGGGCTGAACCAGATGCTGGGGCGACAGGTGTGGCAATGTGACCCCCGGGGTTCCCCGGCAGGCTCTCTGGCTCCTTGCTTTGCTGGGGAAGCAAGGGTTAACCAGACCCTGCTCATCTCGCCTGGCCAGAGGCAGCCAGGAGGGAGCCAGTGGAGGTGGACAAAACCAAACGCCCCTGTCCTCGCCCCCCGTTCCCCACCACCCCTCCAAAGGTAACCGGTGCTGGTCCTGACAGCAGGCCCGGACCCAGCTGGCCCTGGGGTGCAGGGGAGCCCGGTACTCCTCCCCTGTTTATGCTTGGCAGGGTGCAGAGCTGCGTCCATCCGCAGCGGCTCCAGCCCTCCTGTTTACCCTGCAAACAGCCGCCTGCCCCACACCATCACTTAGAGGCCAGGGGGCGGCTGCCCGGGGCACTGGGCGGCCCAGGCCTGTTCGAGCTGACCTGGGACCTGCGCCTGCACGTGCCAAGAGCCCATTTGCCTAGGAATTAATGGGCACCCTCCCCCCTGCTAGACGCAGGCACGAGCCAGGGAGGCAGCCAGGGAGGCAGCCAGGGGAAGCGGAGGGGGGGATGGGATGGGGAGGTTGCTGCGGGGTTCAGCCTGATTCCACTCCTTGTGGGTCCTGTGACCTTGAGCCCCTGGAGCCTGCAGCCTCAGTTTCCCCATCAGTATCTGCCCTTGCAGAACTGCGGAAAGCAGCAAAGTCGTGGGCTTGGGAGATTCTGGGGATGCCTCTACGGTGGGCATGGCAGGGGGACAGTGACTCACTTTCCTGGTGGAGTTAGAGGACTCAGCTCCAGGCATTGGGCTCAAGCTCTGAAAGCTGGCCACGCAAGCAGAACCTGCTTTCAAACTTTCTTTTTTTAAATATATTTTACTGATTTTTTTTACAGAGAAGGGAGACGGAGAATTAGAAACATCGATGAGAGAGAGACATCGACCAGCCGCCTCCTGCATCCCCCCCAACTGGGGATGTGCCCGCCACCAAGATACATGCCCTTGACCAGAATCGAACCCAGGACCCTTCAGTCCACAGACCGACGCTCTATCCACAGAGCCAAACCGGTTTCGGCTATAACCTGCTTGCTGAAGCGTGTACGTATCATAAACATTTTCCTGCCTGGATGAGTGGAACACACATACGCAATGAGCACCCCGATCAAGAAGCAGAGGATTCCCTGCCATTCCAGAAAATTCCCTCCCCACCCTCAGCACAGTTGCAGGTGGCGCGAGGCGGGAGATCCTCGTTTTATAAATGCAGGAGCAGGGGCTCAGTGGCGCATCACACCAGCTGGGGACCGAGCTCACCTTGGAACCAGGTCCTTCCTCTCGGAGCCCATGCATTACCCGCTGGGCTGGGCAAAGGGGTGGGCACAGGCCGAGGGACCCATCGGCCCTATAACTACCATCCTGGTCTTCCAGCCACTTCCCGTCCTGGGATGCCAGGGTAGAAAATCAACCGCTGCCCGAAGGTGTCAATGTCGTGTCATTTCTCATCTGCCCCTCCCACCCCAGGGCCACAGGGACAGAGGCTGTGTCTTGTTTGTCATGCAAAGCCCTGCCTTGTACCTGGTAGGCAGTAGGTGCTCAATAAACGTGTGTCCAGTGACTGACGAATGAATGAATGAATGAATGAATGAATGAATGAATGGAAAGGGAGGGAGGGAGGAATTCAAGTAGAAGGGAGAGCAAGAGGGAGGGAGAAAGAACAAGCAAGCTGCCCTCCCCAATTCTGGGCCTTTCTGTCTGGCCAGTCTCCCTTCTCTCTTCACTAGATCAGAACATTTGCTCCAGATCTGAATTCCAAAGTATCTCCTCTGACCAGCCCAGGTCTGCCTCATGCCACAGCGACGGTCAGGAAGGTGCAAACGCCGCCTCCACTTACTTGAGGGCGGGCACAGGCCAGAGAGAGCCAGAGAGTCAAGCTCACCCTGCTGCCCCCTGACCCAGTCCCACTCACCTCCCAGCTGACCCCCGCCCCCTCCCTGCTCTTCCCTTATTATACCCGGAGCGCCCCAGCCCCGGCCTCCGCCTGCTCTGCTCCTTCTGCCCAGAGGCGCCGTCCCTGGTCAACCCACCCGGCAGGAATGTCCACTCGCTGGCCCTCTGGGGCTCCGCTCTGGGTCAGGCCCTGACTTCTGGTTCCCTTTCCTGACTTTCCCTCCCCAGAGGGAGAGAGCCTTGCTCCAGCACTTTCTGCCATTTTCTGCGGCTCGCCAGCCACATGCAGCTCTTTGGCCCCTTGAGTGTGGCTCTTCCACAAAATACAGTGGTACCTCAAGATACGAGTGCCCAAACATACGAGATTTTTGAGATGCAAGCTGTCGAGTGAGCGATTTTTGCTTTGAAATAAGAGCAACAGTTGAGATAGGACTCATCGCATGGATGGGCCGGCTGCACATGACCCTCCAGTTTACCGCGATTCGAGCGTCTCATAGTTTCCCACGCCTCAAGGTTACGGAACGAATTAAACTCCGATTTCGAGGTACCACTGTACCACGGCCTGGGCGAGTCTGTTTTGAAGAAGTGGCGTTCGAAGAAGTTTGAGTTTAAAAAAATGTGGCTCTCCAAGGAAATGTCAATCGTGGTCCTGTTGGTATTTGGCTCTGTGGACGGATGAGTTTGCCGACCACTGGGCTAGTGCGTTCACCCGGGCTCTGCAGACATTCACACCCAGTGAGTCCCGGTGGGTCCAGGGGCTGTTGGCAGGGAAACCCCAGCACCTGCCCCAATGGGCACAGGTGAATCTATTACCCATCAGGCATTGTGCCCTCCGTTGCCTCCCAGGCAGGACGTGGACCAAGGCCCCAGCAGGGACCAGCCTCTGCCCTTCCTCCTCCCAGACGGCTCTTCACCCAGGCCCCACCTGTGTGAGGCCCGGGGGGACGGGAGCACCAAACCCCCTGTGCTGAGCGCCTCATCTTCTGTTTCCTTTGTCCCCAGGACCATCCCATTTGACAGGTGAGGAGGGTGAGGCTCGGAGAGAGGAAGGGGCATGCGCAAGGTCGCCCAGAGGGCACGGGGGAAAGCTGGAGGTGAAGCCTGGGTCCCTCCGACTCTACTTCTGCCTCCTAGAAGCTGTTATTAAATTGCACTGATGGAAGGGCTCTGGGGCTCCATCTCCGGCCGCAGGGGGCGTCCTCATGTGGATTCTGCCAGCATCTTCCTGGCTGAAGGCCAAGCAGGAAGCGGCCCCTTTTCTCACCAGCCTGGCCTCAGCTGACCCCTCGTCTAAGTCGGTCTCCTGGCTGGCTCCTTTGCTCCTACTAGTTAGTTAGAGAGGGGGGGGGAGGGAGGGAGAGGGAGTATAGAATGGGGGAAAGCACCTCCTTTAGGCGGCTCCGCCCTGCAGCTACTCCCCACCCTGCCCTGCCCCCACAGGCCTCTGAGGGCAGGTGGACAATCAGATCCGATCTGAGAACTGCCCACGTGGAAAACCCAGGGAACAAGTCCTGCTGGCGCTGGGCAGGGGCAGCGGTCACTGTCCCCAGCCCCGAGCTCCGGCCGGCCGGCCCCTCCCTCCGGCCGGAGAAGGAGGGAGCAGGGTGCCCTGGGGGCTCGCAGGGACATGCCCGAGCCGGCCCCAGCAGCCCCTCCGCTAGAACAAACCTGTTCCCTACGCTGGCAAGAGCATCCACTGGGCAATGGGTCTGTGGCTGCCAAATAGAGCCAGTGCACTTTCTGTGCACCGCCCCCCCCCAAATATAAAGGCCATCAGGCGCCCCAAATCCCCAGGTCCCGGCTCCTGGGCAGTGACCTCCTGCCCTAAGGAGTCCCAGTGAGAAAGTTCCGGCTCCGGGGAGAGCTGTCCGTCACAGCAAGCACCGGCTCCCTCTTGTCCATCTCCCTCCCAAGCCCCCTCTCTGGGTCTGAAACCCCCTGAGCAGATGGACAGAGAGTCCCCCTGAGGCAGAAAGCTGGCCACCCACTGACACTTCTGGGGTGCCCTCCCCAGCTGGAGCCAGGCACACACCTCGACCACCATCCAGCCACCTATCTGTTCACTCACAGTCACTCAACAAGCATTTGCTGGTGCCACGCAGGACCAGGGTGGGGGAGGTCCTGTCTGCGCAGAACTCACAGGTGGCGGACGAGAGACAGGTCACGTGACCACAGTGCAGGAGCCAGGCTGGGCTCAGTCCCTTGAAGGGGACTTGCCATCTACCAGCTCCTTCAGGAGCAGAGGGTGCTCTCGGGGACCGCCCAAGGCAGGGAGGGACCAGATGAGTGTTTGCAAAAGGTCGTTGTGGACCGGAGAGCGGGAGATCGGTGGCAGATGTGGGCGGAGGGCAGCTGGGACATAGGCAGCCGAGGAGGGAATGGAGAGGAGGGAGGAGGGGATGGATGGGATGGATTTGAACACTGATTGGGAGGAGGTGCCAATAGGACTGGGGAGAGAGAAGATAGGGTGGTGAGACAGGGGAGGGCCGAAGGGGATGCCCCCATTTCTTCACTGGGGGAGTAAGTGGATGTTGGGGGTCAGAGCTAATGAGCCAAGGAATGCTGAGAGCGGAAGCTGACCCCCAGCTCACTCCCAAGTCAGAGGAACTGGAACAGCGCGCAGACTTCCTGTCAAGGCGCTCCTGTCCCCGGAGACCATGGCCTTGGAGTGGCCATGGGGAGGGGACTGCCATTGGCTTAGGAGAAGGGAAAGGCACTATCCCCTCAGAGTGGCGATTCTCAAACCCGGGGACATTTGTCACTATCTGGAGACCTTTTAGGTTGTCACATGGGAGAAGGGAGATGTGCTCCTGGTATCTGGGGGGTAGAGGCAAGAATGCTGTTGAGGACAGCCCCCACAACAGAAACAATCTGGGCCCAGTGCCAACAGTGTTGAGGTCATTAAACCCCGCCTCAGGGAAGCCGCATACTGAAGTTCAATCACAGTGGCTGTGGAGTCAGAGCTCAGGTTCAAATCTCAGCTCTACTGTCCAGTCACGTCACTGAGGTGCCTTGTGCTGTCATTCAAGGAGCTAACATTTGTGGAGCATTTCGCGTGGTGCCTAGTGCACAGGAGCTAAGCACTGAGTAAAAGCTGAGCCATCTCTAAGCATGTTCATCAGCCACTCAAATGGCCACCCCCTGGGAGAGAGAGGAAGCTGACCTTCCCCTGCAGCCCCTGCTCAGCCCTGGACACTGGAGGTGACACCGTGATGCTGGTTGGTTATGACCATCGTCACCATGGCAGTGTGCCGGGCCCCGTGCAAAACGTTCTCCGTGCATTAGCCCATGTCACCCTCACACACCCTGTCGAGCAGGAATGTCGTTCCCATTTTATGGGTAAGAAAACTGAGACCCAGAGCGGTGATTGCTAAGCACCAAGAATTCATAGAGGAACAGGGGTTCTCTGTGACCTCCAGGCCCTCATTCTAGTTAGGGAGCCGGGAACAGAAAGCGACACACTAACAGCAGAAAGTGTAGTTTCCCCTCCGCCTGCTCTGACGTGCGCCCGGCAAGCCATCGATGAGCATCTCCTACGCGCCAGGCGCTGTCTCAGTTGCCTGGGCTCCTGCCTCCGGCAGCTCACAGTCTAGTGGGCAAGACTGATTACAAGATAACACCGGCGATCCTTATCCGCCAGCGTCCGTGGCACTTGGCGTTGCCCCAGCGCCCGGTACCAAACGCTTTGGATCATTTAACCTGGAAGTTTGTCATGGCAGGGTATTATGGTTATCCTCATTGTACAGTTCGGGGAGTGAGGTTTGGAAATATTGGGGACTTTGCCCAAAGGATTACAGTTGGTTGGTGGTGGAGCCAGTGGTGGAACCGTGGTCTCGCAGGCCCCAGAGCTCAAGGTCTTAACCACTCACATGGAGCCCGCCCTGTTTCAGGGACCTCCTTGCTCATGCTTGGTACCTGGTTCCCACCACCTGTCTGTTTGCCCCAGAAATCCCACCGAGCCTCCCCCTTGGGAAGTGATCAGCTTGCTCTGAAAGTGGGAGAGAGAGGTCTTTCAGGATTCCAAGCCGGCGGGATTCTGGAAGACAGTGAGACCCTGGGGGATGGAAGAATCCTGGGAGAGAGAAGGATCCTGGGGGAAGGTGGGATGTTGGGAGATGGAGGGATGCTGGGAGATGGCAGAATCCTGGGAGATGGAGAGATGCTGGGAGAGGGCAGGATGCTGAGAATGGGAGCCAGAAGCTTGTTCCTATGGAGCCCAGATAAGCAATCGACAAAGGGGGGCTTCCTGGGGCATTACCCCGGGTCCCAGACAGCCTCCTGAGGGCACTCCTTACTCACAAGACAAGATCTCCCTGCAAGGATGTAGCCAGGACAATACAGGTCCCCCGTTCTCCCAGAGGCTGTGGCAGGCGTGTGTCAAAGGAAGAGGCAGCCCGAGAGCACGTCAGGGAAGGTGCGCCCTGCAGGAACCCAGGGCGGCTGATTCCCTCCCTTCGTTTCCTCCTCTCCCACGGGTGCGGGCAGGGCCTGCTCCGTCCTTGACACTCAGACCCTTCAGCCTCAGGCCCCCCATTCATTCCTGACCTCGTGGGCCTCCAGGAGTCTGGACCCAGCCCCGCCTGAAAGCCCTCCCTGGTTGTATGAGCCTATGACTTTCTGGTTTATCCTTTTATGTACTAGTGTTTCCCCTAAAGTTAGCTTGCCTGGGTATCCATCACTGTAACTAAGACTCCTGACTAGTACAGAGCAGGGAGAAGTCACGCGGGCAGAGCGGAGGGAATTGGGGCCCGAGGAGGCGCGGGGGCTGGGGGGGTGGGTGGCCTGCAGGCCGGGAGGTGCAGAGCCAGGATTAGTGGAGGTCTGAGCAGCAGACCCTGGTGTTTACAGCCAACAGAACAGCCCTCCGCGGGGAGGGGAAGGGCTGATGGAGAGCTCCCTCCACCCCCTCTGGTGTCTTACCCAGGGCTGAGGAGCGGGGAGCTGTGTGGGTCCCAGGTCTTCAGCCCCTCCTCCCTGTAAACTTGGCTTCATCCACACTTAGGTTCCTCGTGCCCCCTACATCCCAGCAGACTCTGTTCGGAGCGCCCCCTGCCCTCTTTCCCACTGATATTCAGAGATCGAGATCAAGGTTGGGCCAAGATCAGGATTTGATCCAACTTCCCAGGTGGTTCTCAGGACCTTCCACGGAATGAGACTGTGGGCCTAATTCAAAGCTGTCCTAGGGACGGGAGACGGAGGACCCAGAAGAAAGAAGCTGCTCACCACCACACAGAAACTCCCTGGCTGAGCCATGGCTCAGGACTGCCCTCCCAGCAGGCCCTGCGTGCTGGGGGGCGGGGCATGGACTGTGCTCCCAGCAGGCCCTGGGTGCTGGGGGAGGAGGCATGGACTGTGCTCCCAGCAGGCCCTGGGTGCTGGGGAAGGAGGGAAAGAACACAGGCCTCCGGGGCCTTTTTACCTTCTCGGACCTTGAGGAGCAGGTGCAGGGCCCGGAGCCAGCCCGCTGTGCTATGCCTGGTGCAGGCTGGTGCTAACTGAGTCACCTGGCTCTGAGTGAGTCCCTCTCAACAAGTGCAGGGCCAGTGACAGCTAGAGTGATGGTCAGCTTGGCGCCCTCCTGCTTTTCAGGTTCCAGGGAACCCGACCTCCAACCAAGACAGTTTCTGCATTTGCATTTCTTGCTGCTCCAAGCAGGCCCCGGACGAGTGGTATCCTGGGAGCGTGCAGAGAGCAAGATCCCCGTCCCCTCCTTCCCCACACGCTCCCCCTCGACCACACACACACCGAGGAACCAAGGTCCCTACTTCAACCCGGAGCACCAACGAGTCTGCAGCCACGCAAATCGGCCTCAATTACGTCCTTGGATGGTTGTGAAATATCTGGTGTCAAATGCATCTTTGCAAATCAGGTCTTGCTGGAAACGCACCAAGGGAATGAGCGAGTGGAAACCAAACAGGAGCAGCGGCCAGGATAAGCAGGGAAGCCGGCTTTCGACCACGGGCCTCGCCGCCTCCCTGGGGACTGGCCTGATCGCATTAAATGCACTTGAACTGGACCATGACTGCCCGTCCAACACGCTCACACCTGTTAAGGCTTGTGTCAGGAGCTGTGCTGAGCACCTTACGCACTTGACCTTTAGGGGAGCCTCACTTTTTTGGGGCGGGTAACTCCTGTGCCCCATTTATCCAGGGAGAAATGAAGGAACGCACCTCTCAAGACACCGCTCCGTGCATTTCGTCTCGCCTTTTGCTCCTGCGGTAACCCTTTCCCTGCCGCCTCCCACACCCCCGTTTCCATGCGTTCTGGAGACCGACGTGGCCCCCTCTCGGCAAATGCCAACTTTGTTTACGGTGACCTCCCAGTGTGGACAGGGACAGAGATTAACGAGCGTGTTGGCTGTGGTGATGGGACCGCAGGCCTGCTGGGGAGATTGAAATTAAGTCCATGTTGCAAAATCTGTTGTATTTTTCATCACAACAGTCCCTTCCTTTCCCCTCCTCCCTCTCGTCTCTCTTTCCTTCCTTCCTTCTTTCCTGTCTTCTTTCACAGGAGCAAAGCCCCACAGTGGGCTCTGACATGGTGCTGATGGCCTGCCTGGGGCAAGGGGCAGATCCAATCAGCCTGCAGAGCCCGGGGCTGTTTCTGGAATGCTTGGTCCTGGGAGCTTTTTAGCCAAGAAAACGAGAGCTGTTGTCTAGGAAGAAAAAGGCCTAAATCCGGGCAACCCAGAGGTCGCAGGCCGTGCCCCCACTCCCCACACACACACACACACACACTCAGTGTCACAGGGGTCCTGTCTCCGGACTCTGCCTTCTGGCCAAGGGAGAGCTGGACAAAGTGTCCATTGCAATCGTTGGAGGCTCATCCGATTCAGGAGGCTAAGAGGCCGCTAGGAGGACTTGTCCCTAATCACATGGCCAGGTTGGTGGCAGGAACCACCAGCCTTATAGCAGTGGTTCTCAACCTGTTGGTCGCGACCCCTTTGGGGGTCAAACGACCCTTTCACAGGGGTCGCCTAAGACCATCGGAAAATGCAGATATTTACATCACGATGCATCACAGTAGCAAAATTTCATGGTTGGGGGTCACCACCACATGAGGAACTGTATGCAAGGGTCGCGGCCTTAGGAAGGTTGAGAACCACTGGCCTAGTGGGTAACATGTGTGACATAAACAAACCTGGTCAAGAGCACCGTGTCTGTCTCCTGGCAGAGCTCTAATTCAGGGGCTCAAAATGCCCCCTAGTGTTTCTACATCTTCCAGACCCTTTTCTCAATAGAAGCAGGAAGGATGCATCGTCTGTGAAGTTTTTCCCGTTTGAAATGATGGCAGTTCATTCAAATGCAGAAAAGGGTCCCAGGCCCCCGTGTGTCTTCTGAAGGTGAGGACCGAGTTTTGAACTGCACCGGGCAGATGCAGGAAGGCTCTTGAGGGTGATAGTGACTCCCCACCCCCTCTCATCCCCCCCAAACTGAAGGGCTCTCGAACCAAAGCACGCAATGCCTTTCCCTCCTCTCAAACCAATATTTGAAGCCTTGGCTTGAGCAACCGTAGGTCCGCCTGACATCTTTCCAATGCAGGCTCCTCTCCGGGCTTTGATCTCCACGTCAAAGGCAGGGCTTGGGGGAGAAAGTCGAGCGTAAGCCAGCGGGGTTGGACTGCAGCCAGACAGGAAAGGATATATTCTGAGTGGTTTCCTCTCAGGCCAAAGCAGAAGAGGTGAAAAAGCACCAAGCAGAGGCAGGACCGTTTCTGGAAAATGCTGAGTAATGCAGAATCTATAGCAACAAGCCGATCCAAGCGCTTTGAAAATTAAGAGGAGACCCCGGCATGTCCTCGAGTTCAGCCAGAAAATCCCTGCCAAGCTGTCAGCTCACCCCATCATGGCTGGCAGGGGACCTGGGTCCCGATCTCAGTCTCCCTCCTGCTGGCCACTGCAGTCTGCCGCAGGCTGGCCACTGCCCGGAGCCCCAGGCTCGTGGGTAAACTGGGAAGTGAAATTCCCAGCGAGGTGGCTGTTAGGAGAGAGAAGAGGCCGAACGCAACAGCTCTCCAGATCTGCCCGCTTGCTCTGTGGCAGGCATCCGTCACCCCACTTAACCTCATCACTTCCACATTCTCACCCCGCGTTGTTGACAGCACGTGGCCAGTGCCATAGCGCTGCTGAGATCACTGTTATCACTTTTATTATGTGGAGACGTGCGCGTCTCAGGCCCAGGGCAGGAGGCAGCTCCCCGAGTCATGTTAGTGACACCGGGGAACCGTCCCCAACCACCCAAGTATCCCAAACACTCTGACACCCTGGAGACCCTGTGCTAGAACATCCGCAGGCTTCCTTGTCCGTGAGCCCTGAGCCTGGAATGCATCAAGCAGTTTGAGGTGACAACAGATGGCCTTTTTTTGAAAGCAGATTTGAAGATTTTCTTCTTTGACATCGATTACTCCCCTTGTGACACGATGCTTGCCCAATACTGGGGTATGTCATACCCCTCAATAAACTTTGCAAAAAAGTAAGTTTATTGTTTTTCCCTGCAGCAGACGCCAGTTAAGCTTGCTGTGATAAACTTGGGAACTATCAGTAGGCTGGGGGTAGCAAGCTCCGAAGGGCAGAGGGTAATGAGAAGGGGTCTCTGGAAAGGAAAATGCCAATGCCCAACTGGAGGCTGGGAGGGTGGCTGTTTCCTTGGCCAAACCCCAGCAAGCTCCCACACATGCCTTCCTCCTCCCAGCCTGCCCGGGCCTAGCACAGTGCCTGGCCAGAGGGAGATGCCTGGGAAAGTTGTGAGCGTGGTACTGCCAGTGTCCCTTGCCTAAGGTGTGTGCCGAAATATGGGGGTCGGGCCGGGGAGCTTCTGGCTATCAGAATGGGACATGGCAAGTCCTGGGTGGGAGCTAGGGATGTGAGGGACAGTCCTAACGAGGGGCCAGGCACACGCAATGAATGTCAGGGACACGGAGTTCCATGTGCACGGAGGGGGGGGGAGTGAGCTAATGGGAATGACCCTCTGGCTGCCAAAAGATGGGAGCTTTAGAGTTAGGTGCTCTTTCCTCTGCTCTTTCAGATCTGTGTTTTCATTATTTCCCTGCAGAGAACTTCGGGGCTGCATACGATGTGATGCATTAAAAAAACTCATGTATTTCCTCCCACGTCATTTGCCCCAAAGGTAAGTGTTACTTATAACCACAGCGGACAGATTCACAGACTGGAGGTCGAAACGGCTGAAGGGAGAAATTCACCTTTCATGAAGCAATGGCTCGACCATGGGCACCCTCTTTAGGGGCAGGTGTGCCCTCTCACTGCCCCTCACGCGTGACCTCCTGGAACCAGGAGGGACATAAAGCGCCCTTTATCTTTGTCCCAGGGCCCACCACGCACAGGTGACTGTTAGGCACCCGAGGGGCCGGTGAAATGGAGAAGGCCGCTTATCAGCCGGGGCCTGGCAGATAGTATCACTGAGGCCCAGACCCACTCCGGGGCCTCAGCCCGGACTTGTGTTTCTAGCCCATTCCCCCAAGATGCCCCAGATAAGCATCTGATAAGATGCGTTTAGCTGTCTAATTTGCATGATCCTGACAATTTTCATTCAAAGCATATGCAAATACCGAGGGCAGGTTTCTGGGGACAGAGGTTGCCGTGAAATGCTTCTCAACTTTTAACCAAATGACGCCATTAACCTCCAGGAGAGGAGCTTTTGATTTGGGCCTCTATTTGCATCCTCAGGACAGTTAGACCCTGTTTATTCCTTATCTCATCTCTGGGAGGGCGTCTTTGGCAATGTGACCCAGTGACTTTTTTCCAGAGTCTCCTGGGCTCCTGGGTCCCTCTCCAGCTGGGCCTGGGCAGGCTCCGGGCACGGTCCCAAGCCACTGGGCAGGGGTCGGAGCCAGCACTTACCAGAAGCAGGCTTTTGGTCCTCCGGGGCACCTGCCTGGTGTGTTTGTACAGGCGGCGGGTCAGCAGGTTGAGGAGTTGGCGCACAAAGAGACGAGAGCTGCTGAATGAACGGCCAGAAAGCAGTGCCTCTGGAGGGGTAACCCGATCTTCCTGCAAGGGAAGGGCCAGTCTCCAGAGGCTGGCATTTTGCAGAGAGAGGCCTTTCCTGCTTCCTCTGCCAGGCCCGTGGGCTCAGGCGATCGCCTTGCAAGTCCCAGGCAGGGCATCTGTGCGACCAGCGGCCCTGGGCAGCGCCTGCCTCAGCAGCCCTCAGCTGTGCAGGCTGTAGGGCCTGGGCATCTGCCTTTTAATGCTCTGCTGTCACTGTCCGGGGGTTCTTCATCCTTTTTCCACAGGGGTCCCCCACTTTTAGTCTGCATCGGGCCCCACACACTATGGAGCTGGTCCTGGGTCCTGGGCCCCTGGGGATTGCCAAGGGGACCTGCAGCTCCTTCACCTGCCATTCAAGGCCCTTTCTGACTCAGTGTCCTGACCACCTTCTCACCCTCAGTCTCAGCCGGACACTCTGCCACACCCCCTCTCGCCTCTGCACTTTGCGTTCACCAGGCCTGGTAAGCCTTTCCCCCTCCGCATCTCCCTGCGGCTCCTGTCTGTGCAGCAAGACCCCCCCAGAAGAATCTCTTCCTGAAGATTTCTTTCAAATCCTGCGGGCAGAGTTAGTGGCTCCCTGAATACCAGTGCAGCACTGAGTGATTTGCAGCATGAGGGCGGATCCCTCTCGAGGGATATTTGAAAATATTTAAGGGCTGGTGAGGCAGGGACCCCACCAATCAGGAGGCCAGCACAGCCAGGAGCAGGGCCCCTGGAGGCTGCTGCAGAGCCTGGGGCTAACCCGTCACTTCCTGGATGGTGGGAATCAGGGGGTTTTGGGGGGCCCAGGGCAGTGGCTGTTTTCCAGCCGTTAAGGAGTCATTCAACCCTTTAAAACAGCGGTTCTCAGCCTGTGGGTCGCGACCCCTTTGGGGGTCCATTGACCCCATCACAGGGGTCGCCTAAGACCATCAGAAAACACAGATATTTACATTACGATTCACAACAGTAGCAAAATGACAGTTATGAAGTAGCAACAAAAATAATTTTATGGTTGGGGGTCACCACAACATGGGGAACTGTATTAAAGGGTCTTGGGATTAGGAAGGTTGAGAACCACTGCTTTAAAAGCAGGAACTGCCGAGACTGGTTTGGCTCAGTGGATAGAGCGTTGGCTTTCAGACTGAAAGGTCCCGGGTTTGATTCCGGTTGGGGGCATGTACCTTGCTTGCGGGCACATCTCCACAGTGGGGCGTGCAGGAGGCGGCTGATCGATGTCTCTCTCTCATCGATGTTTCTGGCTTTCTATCTCTTTCCCTTCCTCTCTGTAAAAAAAAAAAAAAAAAATCAATAAAATATATTTTTAAAAAAAAAGCAGGAACTGCAGGTCTGACTCCTCCTGGGTGACCAGCAGCCCGAGAGCTCTGGACTGGAACAGAAGCTAGCTGTCAGGGCCGTGTGTGGCTCATCTGTTCAGGTGTCCAGGACATGGCTTAGCCGGAGTCAGTGCTCAGAGAAGGAGCATGGGAGGGGGTGGGGAGAGGCAGGAAGGCCTATGGTGACCTGGGTTCCTGCACGCTTCTCAGGGGAGGGAGACCCGCTCTGAGACCCCGAGACTCATCTCTCCAGCTCTCCTTCCACAGGGGACCCTCTGCAGCTCAGGAGCCCAGCATAGTGCCAAGTGTCCCACAGGGGCTGGGAGAAAGCTAAGAGAAAGGAGGCAGTCTCAGGCTTCACGCATCCACGCAAGACAGGGAACATACATTCACACCCCAACACACCTGCAAGCATGCACACTATACGTGCCAACCTATACACACCTGCAAGCATGCACAGTATACATGCCAACACACCTGCAAGCATGCACAGTATACATGCCAACCTATACAAACACCTCACTCACACACCCCACCTACTCCGAAATAAGCCACACCCCCTAAAGCCAGGCTGGACCCCTAGAAGCCAGCATGTGGCCACATCAGGCATCTCTGCTGGTCTGGGAGGGGGTCCCAGGTGGGTGCTATTGAGGGAGAGTCATCTGGGTGCAGGGAGGGTTTGCAGAGGCAGACAGAGGCGAAAGCAGCCAGGGGGGCTGGAGGAGAGGAGGAGACGTAGGAGGTCATGGGGGGCGGGGGGGTGCAGAGGAGAAGGCTGTGGAAGGAAGGGTGGGGCGGTGGAGGAGGCGCGCCTGTGCCAGAACCTTCCACGCATCAGGTGTGCGCCAGGCACTCTGCAGAAGCCATCTCTATCCTTACACCCTCCCCGGGAGGTGGGAACCCCGATCTCATTTCACAGGCGCAGCCCCATGAAACGGCCTGCCGAGGGCCCCCCAGCCCAAGAGTGGAACGCACCTGTTGATCCACGTCTGCTAGATCCCATACCCCTGTCTGTCATCCCCACCCTGCACCACTGGGGTAAGGAGCCGTGAAGAGGGTCCTTTAGTTCCCATGTCTCCCCTCCCTGAAGGACACAGGCCGGGTGACTGCCCCTCTTTCCCCGTTACAGTTTCATAACTCCAACCAGGACAATGGGTACCAGCTATCGGCAAGGATGTAGGCCAGAGCCAGGGTTTACATAGTTGGCACTGGTCATTTGGGGCCGCACCATCCTTCATTGAGGAAGCTGTCCCATACTTTGTAGGCCTCTTGGCCTGTACATCCATTCCTTCCTCTCCACCCCAAGTTCTGATGACTGTCCCATGGGTGGGCCGTAGCGGGTGGGCGAGAGAGAATTCCCTCTGCAGCTGAGAACCTCAGGGTGGGATAGAGGGGTAGCTTGTGGGGGTCCAGGGCAGTTTGCACACTTCCTAGGCCCTTCTGCTCAGACTTCCCAGAACCCAGACGCCTGTCCCTCTGGCCTCGGTGCTGATGCTGCCAGGCCAGTGGCCAGGAGTGGACAACGGGACCTTGGAGGGCCCTGTGGGCTGCCCTGCAGATCTGGGCGGGCGCTGGCCCGCCTTCGCCCCCGGGCGACCGGACTGCCATAGAGACACTTTGTCCAGTGCCTTCCTTGTGCCTGCACCCCAGGGCCAATTATGAAAATGAAAAAGCCAGGCCTCCGCCTCAAATGAGTGTTTTCCTTGGGGGCTGTGATTCTCCGGTAATAAGTGCCCGGCCACCGAAGCATCTCAGGAATGTGGCCTTGATAATGAAAAGAGGCACCTGGCCCAGAGGGGCCACGCGCTGACTGCCTGGCACCGAGGCCTCCACATCTTGATCTGCCCCTCCCCTACCGGCCAGGGCGCTTTGCTGGAATTGGCCGTCTCCCCTCCTCGGTCCCGGGTCTGTTTCCACATCCCTGGCCGCAGCCACATCCAAGGAAAGCAAGGCCCCTCATGAATGTCCGGCTTCACATCAGGGAACACAAAATAAAACCCATCCCCACCTCCGACCTAGCGTCTTCTGATGGACGCAGTGGTTATTCCCATTGTACAGGCGAAGCCACTGAGGCTGAGCCCTTTGCCCAGGGCTCAGAGCTCAGACGTGAACTCAGGCAGCTGGGTCCAGAGCTGCTGCTCTAAAGGTCTGAGCCCCCTCCACCGCACAGGGACCTGTTTTCTGGGGCTCCTGGGGTGGCAACCTGGGGACAGGAGGCTTGGCTCTGAGTGTGCCCTGGCTGGCCGGGATGCTGAGGGGCGTGGCCAGCGGGCTGTGGGCACCCCTGGTCATCCATCTCCCTGGCTCCAGGAATCTCACTACATCTGAATGACAGTAGAGGGGATGGCAGGGGAGAAGGGCTGCCCACTTTCCTTGGGGTGCCTCCCGAGACCCTAATGTTTGGTGCTGCACCCTAGAACAGCATGCCCCCCAATCGGGACACCATTCAGAGGAATTTTCCCAGGAATCAGCAGGGGGAGGCGGTTCAGGCACAGGCTTGGATCCCAGGGGCTCGGGACACAGGGCCATCTCTGCACCTGACACTGTGCTGCCATCACTCCACTCGGCGTCCTCCTCTGCAGGTGGGAGAGCAGAGCTGACTCCGTGCCCTGGTGCCCCAGTGAGAGCGGGGATGGGAGCCCACACACCAGGGTCTGGGTGCCTGGTTCCTGTTTTGGTGGAGGATGGGGAGGAGGTGTCGCCTGAGGTATTGGGGTTCAGTTGGCTCACCTGAATACGGGAAGCTATTGATAAAATCCCATTTGAGGCGGCTGCACTGGGAGCGTCAGGTGGTGGGGGCGGCACAGCCGTGGCTCAGAGGCGGGCCGGTGCGGGCTGGCTCAGGATCCCAGGGGGCCCTGGCTGCTCCGACAGGGACATGGGGAGCAGCCTCGGGAGAGGAGCGGCGGGTTCTGAGGCTGAAAGTTTCTCCTGGCTTCTGGAGACCTGGGGGGAGGAGAGATGGTGACAAAAATCTGAAATGGTTGCTGCCTGTGACCCCTTGTCCCCAGCACCCCCCGGGGCCCAGAGCTGGCTTCTCCGAGAAGCGGAGTGCTGGGTGTGAAGGGGGCAGCTCGCAGTGCTGGGTGTGAAGGAGGCAGCTCACGGTGCTGGGTGTGAAGGAGGCAGCTCGCAGTGCTGGGTGTGAAGCAGGCAGCTCATTGGGTTGGGAAGGAGGAGAATTCCAGGACATGGGCCCTGGGGGCAGGTCCCTCCCTCCACCAACCTCCCCCCCACACACACCCACACCATATGTGGGGCTCCCACAGGGCTGATTGTGGGCACAGGGGACCCGGGGCAGGGCTGGGCTGGAGCACAAGGCTGCTAATACAGCCCTGGTCTCAAAACGGCTGGCTGCTTGATAGATGGGGAGCCGAAAGCTCCCCAGGCACCATCTCCTTCCCCCCTTCCCTGTGTTGGTGGGGGCTCTGTGTTGCTGGGGATAGGCTCCTTGCTTCAGGGAGAGGGTGAGGGGGGGACTAAGGCTCAGAGAGGTGAGGGCATAGCTCAAGGTCACACCGCTGGCAGGCGGTAGAGCCAGGTTCAGCCACACGTGATCCAGCCTTTGGCCTTAACTGGTCCGCTCTGCCTGCCTTTCACACAGGTGCTGATGGTCAGATGGGTGCGCCCCAACCTCCTTGACCAGTTCCTCAGGATCTCACCCCGTTGCATCTCAAGTCAAGTCAGTTCCACATGTAGCGAGGGACCCCTGAGGCAGCCCATCTGCTTTAAGATGCGCTGGCTTCGTGCTGATGTTCAGAACGGACGCACAGGAAGAGCTGGTTCCTGCCGAGTCCCCAGAGCACAGAGCACCCCCGTCTGCCTCTGAAATCCTCCTCCAGGAGGCGCTGTGCTTGAGCATGAGGTCCTCCGTGCCTGCACACAGTAGGTGCTTTAGCATGAGGTCCTCCGTGCCCGCACACAGTAGGTGCTGAGGAGTGACTGCCTGGATTCCCATCTCCCGGGGACCTCGTACCACCACCCTGCCCCCTATCCACCCAAAGCTGGCCCCCCATTTCCTTTCTGGACCCACTCGGCACCGCACCCACCCCGGTGGTACAGCAGAACACTTACAGGCCATGGGGCTGGGGGCAAATCCTGGCTTTGGCGCCGAGTTGCTGTGTGACCTTAGGCTGGGCAGTGAACCTCTCTGAAACCAGGCCTTATGGAACCTAATTCCCAGGGCGGTGACAAAGCAGGAAATCAGTTCGCACTTCCTGCCCCCTCGTGAGCCGCTCCCAGGAAAGGGAGGCCTTCCCTGCCTTGTGTTGGGCCGCAGCTGGCACCCTCCACGGGCTGTGGGGCTTGGCATCTGGGGTCTCCCCCTCTTGTGTCCAGCACTGCAGGTTGGGGTTTTTCCCGAGCTGGGGCTGACCTGGAAGCCGACCCAAGAGAGGGTGCGCTCCTGGAGATTCCCAGCGCCCTCTGCGGGCGAGCTCCCCGGGCTGGCTCCCGGCCATGGCCCTTCAGTGGCCGCACCTGGCTCCGGAGGGCGGAGGCACCTCTCGGGGACCAGCTGCGGCGAGTTCGTGTCCCAGTCTCACAGGGCAGCACCTGGGCCTCCAAGGTGAAAGGGTGACTATAAGGTCCTCTGGCGAAGGGAGAGAAAGTGCTGGAAGGTGAGCCGGGCCTCTTCCCGGGCCTGGACGCCTACCACTTCATGGCACTGCCACTCTTCTACCGATGCCAGCGGCAAGCGTCCTCATGGCAGGGAGACTCCAAAGGAAAGGGTTTTTTTTAAAAAAATATGTATTTTATTTATTTTTTACAGAGAGGAAGGGAGAGAGAGAGTTAGAAACATCAATGAGAGAGAAACATTGATCAGCCGCCTCCTGCACGCCCCCTAATGGGGATGTGCCCGCAACTAAGGTACGTGCCCGTGACCAGAATCGAACCTGGGACCCTTCAGTCCGCAGGCCGACGCTCTATCCACTGAGCCAAACCGGAAAGGCTTTTCTTGGGCCGCATGTTGCATGTGTTCTCCAGTGGGGTGCTACCCAATGCCCTGCCTGGGGTGAGATTGGGTTCCCCTCTATGCCCCCCAGGAAGCCTGCAGCCCCGGGTGGTGGGGAGGGGCCGGGCCTCAGTGGGACGGGGTGTCCCTCTGGCAGTCACCAGCCAGCCTGCTCCCCAGCAGCAGAGCGCCCACAGCGGCTGGCACCGTCCCTGCTGAGCCCTGGTGACGTCACCTGTTTTACTTTTTCCCAATCACCTCCAGGGGGAGGCCGTCTGGTGCCGAGGCTGCAGTGGGGGTTCCGGGTTGGCCGGGACGCCCAGAAAAAACCGCAGTTGCTCAGGGCCTTCCACCCACAGGCACCCAGGCGGCCACGCCAAGCCGCGAGCCCTGCTCCCCCTCTGCCCAGGGAGCCACTGGCTTACCCACGGCTCTCTGCCTGCTCCTGAGTCCGGATGCTCGTGCCCGGGGACCTCGGACGGAATCCAGTCTCCTTGCATCTGTGTCCTAGAAAGTTCTAGAAGATCTGCTCGGCAGGGGGTGGAGGACCTGGAGGGATGTGGAGAGAGGGGTCTGTTCGGAGAGTCGGGCTCTAGTCCTCAGAGTCTCTCCTCTGCTCGGGCTGGATGAAGACGAGGGCACCAGGAGCAGAGGGGAGAGGGAGTCTCAGGGATTGGGGAAACTGAGGCTGGGAAGTCATCTGGAAGGGCTTGGATTTTGTCCCAAGAGTAGGACGAGTTAAAGGTAGATTTAAGAAGGAGCGAGACACCATCCAACTAGAAAGATCTCTGGAGAAATGATACCAAAATAGACATATAGATATCAGTCAGGGTTCTCCAGTGACATAGAACCAACTGGAGATCGATAATCTATCTAAATATCTATCATCTATCTATCTGCCTTCTTATCATCTATTTATCAATCTATGTATTGTCTACCTACCTATCATCTATCTACCTACCTACCTACCTACCCATCATCTATTTATCAATCCATTTATTATCTATCTACTTACCTATCATCTATCTACCTACTAGCTATCTATCATCTATCTATATGTCTACTTACCATCTACCTATTTATCAATCCATTTATTATCTATCTACCTGTCTACTTACTTACCTATCATCTATCTACCTATCTCCCTCCCTACCAAAAATCTATCTACCTACTTACCTATCATCTATCTATTTATCAATCCATCCATCTATTATCTATCTATTTTTCTATCTATCATGATCTTGAGGAACTGGCTCTTGTGATGTGGAGAACTCACAAGTCTGAACTGCGCAGAGCAGACCAGGGCTGAAAGTCAGGCGGACTGGGCGCTACAGGCTCGGGCAGGGAGACATCACCTGTGTGTCGCTGTGCGCCCAGAGGCCTCTGGGTCTCGAGAAGGTCGTGTCCCTGAGCTGACCAAAGTTGACCTTGGGCTTATCTTCCCCTACATCCAAGCTGCCCTGCCTCCCGGCCCTGCCCCCACAGAGCATCTGTCCAGCTGGAATTGGGAGCTACTTGAGGGCAAAGGCCCTTTCTTATTTCACCGCCCGTGGCATAGCAGCTGCTCAATAAACATGAAAAAGATTAACCACTTTCAGTCCAGGAGCCATCCCTGCATCACGTGTATCTCTCCTCATCACCGGCCGCCTCCTGCCCTCTGCACCTCTGGGCACCCCAGGAGCCCACACAGCCCTGCAGAACCCGAGTGCTCACAGGCCTGGGGTTGGGGCTGAAGCAGGCTGGGCTGAAGCGTGCTTTTGATATTTACATGCACCCTGTCCACAAATAAATTTTGATTGACAGATTCATTCGCTTTTTTATGTGATTTTTTAAATGTCACATCCCTATTCATTAACTTGAACCAGGTGCCTATGTAAGCCGCTCAGGTGCTGGATTCACACAACAGAGTCGGGGCTATGATCCTTGACCTTACCAAGGTCACCACCATCTGGGCAGGGGGGATCCATGGAGAAAATAAAACAATACATCTTGAGGATCTTGATCGTAGAGATAAGCACCGGATGGCGAAGGAGCAGGGGAGGGGCCCGCTGAGCTCAGCCTGAACAGCATCTGAGAGTCACTCAGAGAGCAAGTGGGAGCAGCCGGGAGAAAGCCAGCGGGGAGGGAGAGGGTCTGTCTGTCCCAGCCGGGGTAGCGCTGGAGCCAGCGCAGGGCAGAGGAGATATTTCCCAATAAGCACTGCTTTGGCAGGCCTGCTGGGAATTCTCTCCCTCTTCCGGCTTCTCAGCATCCACGCCACCAGCTCCTGTGCTTCTTGCCCTGAAGAATTCACCCGGGGCCAAGCTGAAATGAGGCCTCCCTCCCCACCTCCCTCTGGTCCTCCCCTTCAGGGAGCCTGAGCCAGTGGGGAGGGAGGGAGGGAGAAAGGGTGGGGGCCGATGGAGGAAGGACAGTGGGGACAACCTGAGCAAGCTGGCTGTCGGCAGAGGCCAGGTTCTCCCCACCACAGAAACCCACACCTGTCAAGTGCAGGCTTAGGTGTTCGGCCTTGCTCTTTCCATCTGCGAAATGGGGAGAGGCCTGTGGTCGGCAAATTCATTAGTCAACAGAGCCGCAGTTTGCCGACCCCTGGGAGAGGCGATCTCATTTCAATGAAATGAGACTCATAGACCATTTTTAACCCCCTGAACTGGGCAGAGATGAAACCTGGAGTTGCAGCTGGAACAGAAGTGTTGGGTAAATCAGGCTGGGGAAGGCAGATGTTACACATGGGATTACAAGTGGGGGGATGGTAATTCCCCGGGGGCTGCTCCCCTTTAGGATGTCTGAGGTTCGATGCCTGCCCGTGCTTTGGCTGATTTATCCTTTAGGGCACGGCTAGGTCTTAAAGGACCCAGCAATGTGCCTGGAAGAGCCAGTGAGCCCTAACTAAATGCCATCCGGGCCAGGCACTGTGGAGGCCCTTCCTGGAGGGTCATCTCTCAGTGCTCACAGGGCGGGCACCCAGGCTCTTACATAACCAGCGCCCCGTGAACGATTATAGATCCAATCACGGGCTCTGATTCCCACCAGAGATTAGAGTCACTTCTCGGGCCAGCCTCTGCCTGCGTGGGTCAGTTCGTGTGGACCCGCCACCGAGGAAGAGTCTGTGGTTGCAGGGGGCTCCATGGGAACCCCGGCCCTAAAAGATAGGACCACATCTTAACCGCACCCCAACAGCGCCCCGCCCGCCGTAGGCCTGGTGGCTGTTTGCTGCTGGGTAGGTATTGACTCAGTGCTTTGCTCAGCTGGTTCAAAGTTAGTAAAAGTCGCAAAGCTAACTTCCCATTGTTGGGGCCACAAGGGGGCCGAATGGAACCAGCCTAAAGCAGGGTTCAGTTAGATCTGGCCCTCCCGTTGGAGGGGTGCTTACCTATTCGCCCGCCGCTGCCGAGAAAGGGTTAAGCCTGGGCAGCCCAGCCTGGGTGATCTCCAGCCCGCCCTGCCCCATTACCCTGCCTCCAGCTGAGCTCAGGCCATTAGTTTACTCATAAACAGGTGGCACACTCCACCTGGGCAGCAGAGATGAAGGCCATTGCCAAGCTGCAGCCCTGCTCTGCTCTCTGCGGCCCAGCCCACCCACCTCCTTCTCCCTGGCCGCCCGGGGCTTGTCCTTCAGGCAGCGGCTCTGTCCTTCGGAAACCCCATGTTTTTATTAAAACTTTGGGGGTCCTGGCTAGGTGGCTCAGTTGGTTGGAACATCATCCTGTGTACCAAAGGGAGGCACCCAATTGATGTTTCTCTCTCTCTCTCTCTCTCTCTCTCTCTCTCTCTCTCTCTCCCCCACTCTCCCCTCCTGGCATGTCCAATGTCCCCCTCAATGTGCCTCCCTGGTGATGCATCAGAGCTCATCAATTTTTCTGTACTCTGATCTGACTCCCCATCAGACAAACTTAATCAATCCTGGTTGCTTGATGGATCAGCTGATACCAAACCAATGGAAAATTATATAAATACTAGAGGCCCGGTGCATGGATTCAGCCCAATGCCCACAGGCCAGACTGAGGGCCTCCAGGATGCATATCCGATCTTTGGTTATATTCTTCCCACCCTCCCTGTTTCATGTTTCCATGCCTGTGCATTGAGCGTCTGCCCCTTGGTGGTCAGTGTGTGTTATAGCTACCGATCGAACAGTCGAACGGTCGAGTGGTCGCTTAGGCTTTTATATATACAGTGGTACCTCGAGATACGAGTGCCCTACCATATGAGATTTTTGAGATACGAGCCGTCGAGCAAGTGAGCGGTTTTTGCTTTGAAATACGGCTGGCTGCACACGACCCACCAGTTTACCGAGACTTGAGCGTCTCATAGTTTCCCATGCCTCAAGGTTACGGAACGAATTAAACTCGTATCTCGAGGTACCACTGTATATATATATTTATCA
This sequence comes from Lasiurus cinereus, assembly GCA_011751065.1. Classification (NCBI taxonomy): domain Eukaryota; kingdom Metazoa; phylum Chordata; class Mammalia; order Chiroptera; family Vespertilionidae; genus Lasiurus; species Lasiurus cinereus. The sequence continues at coordinate 1,685,415 of JAAGEH010000434.1, forward strand.
CACTGGGCTAGTGGCTAGATCACTGGGAAGTCCTATTCGGCTTAAATCACAACCCTAGGACCAAGGTGGTTCAAGGGATGGAATTCCCCTTCGAGTCAGGAACCTTGAGCTGAGGTTTAGCTGGCCCTCCACCACTTCCTGCCTGTGCAACCTTCTTCAGTTCCCCTCCACTGTCCCCTTCTCTCTCACACGCGGTCCGCATTTCCTCACCTGCAGAAGCGGTCTCAGCTGGCGCTCCTGCAGGTGAAGACGGGCATGGAGGCCCATCTGCGGGGACAGCGCCGCGTGTTGCCAACGCCTCCCCCCTCCCGAGCAGTACAACCCAGTCCTGTAGGCTTTCCCATCCCCAGCCTCGGACAAAATGTCTCCAAGTGTCTGGGCCCATCCCCTCCTCCTCCCCCCTCACTCCTCCACCACATGTCCCGGAGGGATTCTGGAGCAGGCCCGTCTGCCACAGCCCGGGCTCAGCCAAGCCGGTTTCTTCACCCGGGATCAATGATGTCTTCTTCTCCGGGCCTTAGAGAACAATCATGAATCACACGGCCGGCCACAGTCCTCTCTATTATTCCCGCCTGCTCTGCATTTCCTCTTCGCTTGTGTAACTTGGCCTTTACAGTATCCTCTCCGTGCGAACAGGAATGAAGCCCTTGGGAGGGGAAGCCGGGGGGCGGCTGGCCTCCTGGGCCAGGGGTTTGGGGAGTCCTTGACTCCTACCGATCCCTCAGCGCCACCCCCACTCCTGGCAGCTTCAGTCACCAAGTCCGGCGGCCTTTTGCTCTGAAGCATGTCATCTATTTTGCATGTATGTTCTGCTTTTGAGCATACTCCCCTGTCCTCCCCATAGAACTCGGACAGTTAGTCACTGTGATCTGGGGCTGGAGACTTGAAGGTGGGTGGTTGGAGGATGAGTGTGCGAACCAGTGGTGTGGAGACTTCTTGGCACTACTTGACTTCTACGGTCCTTTGGCTGCAGCCTCACCTCCTCCAGGCAGCCTCTCTGGACTCCTAGCACACCGGGAGCCCTCTTCTTCCACCTGTGATTGGCGTTGGGGACCATGTCTTCAAGGCAATGCCAAACTGCAGGCGCAAATCCATGCCATGTCCACCCCCAGGACAGGACATGGAACTGACGTCTCAGTGGGTGGCTATCCAGACCTCTCGCCTGCATACCTTCCTCCCTCCATCCTCTTTCTCCATCCCTCGCTCTCATTTTTTTCTCAGAGGAAGAGAAGCCACAAGGGTGGGGGGAGGCAGAGCCAGTTGGTGGAAACTGACCAGGGAGCCCCCCTTTTTAAGCTGGGCCCCGCCCCCCAGCAGCGTGACCAGCCGCCTCTCGCGCCTCCCTTTCCGGGAGCTCCTGGCACTGCTACCAGGAACTGCCCGGGCATCGCAGACAGGAGTTGGCAGGGTCTGGGTGTTGCCAGCAAGCAGACATTCCTTTCACGGCTCTGCCCTGGCCTTCTGGGCTGAAGAAGAGTGGAGGCGGGGTGTAGGGGACCACGGTCCTAAATGGCCACCTTCCCCCAGGAGGCTGGTGTCTCCCCGGGACCCTCACACCCAGGCCCTGCCCAGCCCGCACCTGCCAGGCCTCCGGGGACAAAGGAGGTGCCTCGGGGGCAGGCGGTGGCATTGTCACGAGAGGTGATGGATGGCAGTCCATTCCGGCACATGTGGCGGCAGTGGGACCATGTGTGATAAAAGCCCTGGTCCGGCTGCAGGGACCTGCGTTTGAATGCTATGATCTCAGCTCCCTGGTGACATGTGTGGGGGCCCCTCCTCCCCCCAGACTCCGGCTTCCCTTCTGCGCAGCAAGGCATCAGCCTACCCAAGTTTTCTAAGGCCTTACGGTCTGACACTGTGGCCCGCCTCCTCCCGCCCCGCCCCCCGCCCCCCCACACCCACCTCCATGACCCGGATAATCCGGCTCCACGGGCCAGGGACTCCCCAGGAAAGAATCTGAGGCGGTTCCAGGGGCCCCCGTTTCTCTGATTGGGTCTCCGGTGGTCAGTCGTGGTCTCCTCGGTGCTCGGGGCAGCGGATGAGAGTCTCGATCTTGGCATTCCCGCATCGGCGTTTGAATCCTGGGCTGTGTCCTCTCATCAGGTTACAGAATCTCTCTCTCTCCAGGCCTCAGTCTCTCTCCTCTACAATGGGCACAACAGTGCTGATCGCATGGGAGGGTTTTGAGGATGAGATGCCATCGGGCAGGTCAAGTCCGGCCGAACCCAATGTCTGGCGCCGGATAAGGCTGCAGTGAGTGCTGCTGACGTCATCATTAACATCATCGTCATCACCTCCCTCTGCTCCTTCCCGGAGAGAGCGCTCCTGGGCCTGAGGGGGCAGCGTGGGCGGCCTGGGCTGGAGCCCTCTGTGTGCACACCCGAGGAGGGGGCTCTAACCAGAAGACCTCTAGTTTCCACACGTGACCCCCAGCATGCACAGTGCCAGGCACCCCTGCGAACGCCCGTGCACACACTCCTGTGCTGCTGTGAGGACAAAAGCGGTCCCTCTGCCTGGCACTGGCCCAGCGCCTGCCCGCAGCCCTGGGTGACCTGGAGCCACGGTACTGCTGTGCCCGCCGCCAGCCACAGTCACCTCAGAGGCTGAACCATGGCATGAGGCCATGCCAGCCTCCGAAGACCCGGGTAGAAGCCGTCTGGGCACTTCAGGCAACTTGCTCTGCCTCCCTCACCCGCAGTTTTTCACCTGTTATTGGGCAGGCCCACCCGTCAGGGGCAGCGAGGAGGATTCAATGATCCCAGCGCAGTTATGGGGGCCATGTGAGCTGTCAGATTGGGCGATGCCCAGCCCGGGGTTTGTGTCAGGATAGAGGGGCTCCTTCCAGGCACCTGCCCCACCCTGCAAGCTCCCCTCTTTCCCTGGGGGCCTTTGCCCTGTCTGCACCCCAGTGTGAGGAGGGAGGGAGCTGGCACCCATTCTCTCTCACCTGTGGTCCCGAAGCCTCAGCTGCAGACTGTCCTTGACCCCCATTGAGTTGACCAGCATCCCAGGGACCGGGAACTCACCAGGAAGAAACACACACCGTTTTCTGTTTTTTTATTTTAATCAAAAAGAAAATAAGAAAACAACAAAACACTTCGCAGGGTGGGCTGTGAGGAAGGACCGCAGGCGTGTAAGCAGAGACAGAGGCGGGTAAAGCACAGAGGGAGGCGGGTAAAGCAAAGGCGGAAGCAAGAGCAGGCCCGGCACTGCTCTCGGACCCTGGGCGGCCTGTTCGCAGGCACTTCTTGGGCCCAGAGAAAGGAGTGGGGCTCCAGCTTGTTTCTCTGGGGAGGTTCGGCCGCTGCCCGCCCACTGGTCCAGGACGTGCACGCAAGAAGCTGGTCTTTGGGAGGGTTTGCGGGTGGGGAGCACCGGGCAGGGGCTTGGGGGGCACCACTCCTGTGCCTGCCCGGTTGGAGGTCTCCGGGTCTGGGACAAGGATGCCCCTCTGTGGGGGCGTGACCTGGGCTTCCCGCCTCCAGAGGCAGAGGAGGGCGAGCTGCAGAGGAGCGGGGGCCGCGGGACGGGGACCAGGATGGCGTGTGCCCGGGGCTGGAGCTACGTGCTGATGGGCGCCAGAGGCAGGGGAGGTGCGCGTCGCCATCAGCTCTCATGCGGACTTGGACCTTCCTTCACTGCTCAATCCCTCTACCCCTCTTTTCATTGGCCCCCAAAGTGGGGTCCCCCGGGACCTGACTCCTGGCTCTGTTTGTGTGACCCAGATTTCTCCTCTGTTCAATGAGGACCTTTCAGAGAGACCCCCACAAGGCGGCTGGAGAGTAAGTGTGGTTAGGCCTCCCGAGCCCAGGACGGCTCCAGGCACGTAGCCGAGTTGGTGACCGTTACTCAGGCACCGGCATTTCCAGGGCAGCGTTGTGGGTGTGTGTCCGGGTCTGGGTGCCACGGGGAGGTGGACAGCGATGTGTCTGTCTGGGCCTGTCCATGTGGCTCGGGCACCGGGCAGTCTACACCTCGGTGCCCTCTCGGGGGTAGAGGAGGCTGCTGGTGTTGATGCTGTTGTAGAAGTGGGGGCTGAACTGGTTGAGGGCGGAGCCTCCATAGCCCAGAGCGCTGGGGGGCACGGGGTTGGCCCATTCGCCCCCCGCCCCCCCGTGGCCGCCGCCACCGAGGTTGGTGAGCGGGGCGTAGGAGTTGAAGTTCAAGTTCTGTCCCATCTTGTCGGCGGGCTCGGGGCTCAGTCCCGGCGCAGCCACCGGGCGGCTGGCCGGGCCGGCCCCGCTCACATAGGACGACATGGAGGAGAGGAAGCTGTTGAGGCAGGGGGTGCCCGGGGGCGCCGGGGACGGCCGCTGCTCGGGGGAGCCAGCAGCAGTGGAGCCCCCCGGGGAGCTGCTTTCCAGCAGGTCCTGGGCCTCGGCGCCCTTGGGGCTGCCGGCCAGGAGCCCGCCGCCCTCCGGCTTCTCCCCGGCGCCCGAGGGGGCGTCCGACTTCCTCTTCCTCTTCCTGCGGAAGTTCCCGTTGTCGAACATCTTCTCGCAGTTGGGGTCCAGGGTCCAGTAGTTGCCTTTGCCTGGGCGAAAGCGGGGAGGTGAGTTAGAGGCAGACACGGTGCTTGGCGCTCATACCTCCCATGTCAATCAAACACAGGGAGGCCCCCCCCCGGGAAGACAGAGGACCCCTGTGGAGGCTGAGGGTGGAGACAGTCCAGCCCCTCGCTGCCCTGTGCGCTCAGAGACAGACAGGCCGGGGCTGTGGCCTTGTTCACCGCGCATTCTCAGAAGTTCAAGTGCTGAGAGCGGGGGGGAGGGAGCGGGGGGGGGGGGTTCCATTGCGGACGAGGAAGAGCACAGGGGCATGGAGTCCAAAGAGGGACTCGAGTCTCCACTTTGCTCCCCACTGACAGAGGGACTCTGGGCGAGCCTCGGTTTCCCAGTCTGAGAAGTGGGCCCGCGTGGAAAGACAAGTGCGGGGTGTGTGACTGGAAGTCCCAGGGCCCCAGGGGCGGTGGGAGCTCTGCCTGGCTGTGTCTCTGGGCCCGAGGCAACGGCGGCTATTAAAGGGCCAAACACTGTCCCCCTGCTCGCCTCGGGGGGGTGAAGGGGTGAGCAGATCCCCCGCCCCACACCTGTCTCCTGGGCCAGAGCAGACTTTCTGGACGCAGAGATGTGAGTATTGAGTCCGAGCGCTCCGCACGTCTCCGCGGTGCAGAAATGCGCCAGGAGAGAGGACAGGCCACCGTCCGGTGTCGGAGGGGCCTGGCTCAGGTCACATTCCAGCCGGTCCCTCCATCCTGCCAGCGGGCCAGCGTCCCCCGCCTGCTATTTGCCTTATCTGCAGCCCAGGCTTCCCGAAGCCGCCCTGTGGCGGTGCAGGAAAGGGGGTGATGGAACTGCGGCAGCGGAAGGTGGCCCTGGGGGGCTGTCCGACCAGCGGCCCATCTTCTCCCAGAAGCCCCGGGTCCCCGGGTTTTCATTCCGTCTCTCCCCCGCCCCCCTGGACTCGCTCCGAGCTGCTGATGGGGGTCCAGGCCCCTCCGCCGCCTCTGCAGACCGCGGGGCACCCCCGGGCGTGCAGGACCCCGCGCCCTGGCCACAAGCCTTCGGAGGAGGCACGGTTACCCGCCCCCCCGTTTTTCCGGTGGGGAAACTGAGGCTCGGGTAGCTCACCAGTCCCTAGGGCAGTGGCCCAGCCAGGATGGGAACCCCCATCTCCCTCCAGGGCCCCTGGTCACCTTCACTGCTGACTCCCCTCAGCACCCCCAGTATTTTTTTTTCGGGGGGGGGGGTCGGCCTGGTCAGATTGAGAACTTTCTAGAAGGGGATGCGGGGAAGGAAGGGAACCTGCCCGGGCGTTACCTGGGTCGTCCTCGTCGCGGGGCACCTTCTTGAAGCAGTCGTTGAGCGACAGGTTGTGGCGGATGGAGTTCTGCCAGCCGGCCTTGCTCTTGTTGTAGAAGGGGAAGTGGTCGGCCACGTACTGGTAGATCTGGCTGAGGGTCAGGCGCTTGTCGGGCGCCCCGTGGATGGCCATGGCGATGAGGGCCGAGTAGGAGTAGGGCGGCCGCACCAGCTTCATCAGCTCCTCCTGCGACGGGAGGGGCAGCCAGCCCAGGTCGCCGCCCCCCACGCCCGCCACTCCGGGCAGCAGCGGCCGCTGCACCCCGTAGGCCTGGGGCAGGAAGGGCCCGGCGTGGGGGCCCGGCAGGTAGGGCGGCGGGGTCACCCCCTGCCCGTTGAGCCAGAGGTAGGGGTTGGGGGGCGCCCCGTACTCGCCGCCAGCCTCGAAGGAGGGGGTCCGCTGCGGGCTGGGCAGGCCCTGCGGGTGGAAGAAGTTCTCGTAGTACAGGTTGACCTCGGGGGGCTCCTGGCCCAGGCTGGGGAACTGGGGCCCGCAGTGGGGGGGCGAGGGCACCGGGAGGTCGAAGGAGCTCATGCTGGGGCACCTGCTGCCACCGGCACACACAGGGGAGCTGGCCCTGCAGGTGCTCTGAGCCCCAGCTGGCTGCCACTTATACCCCGAGGCTGGACCGCCCGCCCCACCCAGGGGCGGCCACCCGCGCGGACCCGCCCCCGGCCCGAGGCTGCCCTGCCCACAGCCAGGCCCGCGCCACCCAGTCCCCTGAGGACCTGCCCGGACCTGCACCTGGCCTCTCCGTCCTGCCCTCTGCCCCCTCTCCCCCCACTTCTCTGTCCTCTTCTCTTCTTCTATTTCTCCCCTGTGCGCCTTCCCGCTTTCCTGCCTCCTCTGTGCCTCCGTTTTTCCTTCTCCCTTTCCCTCTCTGCCTCTCAGGATGTCTTCCTCCTCCTCACCCAGCCCCTCCCGTCCCTGTCCTCCGGGACCTGCCTGTCTCTGTCTCCTCCTCCTGCTCCCTCTCCTCATCTGTCTCTAACTTCTTCTGGGCTTCTCTCTCTCTCTCTCTCTCTCTCTCTCTCTCTCTCTCTCATTTTCTCTGCATTTCTTTCCCCATCACTCTGTCCTGCTTTCCCACAGACCCTCATCCTCTGCCCCTCGCCAGACCGGGAGGCACTGAGCCAGAGCCACATTTGGGGCCTGAAGTGAAGACACACTTTGTGGAGGAAGGAACTGGTGTGGGAATCGGGAGAGCGGATGGGAAGGGCCGTTTGTATAGGTGACCGCCCATCACACGCACATGCGTGCATTCATACATGTAGATGCACACACACATGCATACCGCATCTGTACACATGCATGCATTGTTGCACACAGGTGCACACGCACACTCACACACACACATGCATGGACATACACACGCGCACACACGCACACATGTACACTGCAGCAGGCAGAGGACGGTTGGGCTGTGGACAGGTCTGGGATTCCTCCGCAGGAGCAGCTGTGCTCAGAACGTGATGGGAGGAAGAGCCAGGAGCTGGCCTTAGGGACAAAAGAGCATGGACCTGCTCCCTCCTTCCTGCCTTCCCTTATCTGATCAAAGTCCTTTCATGTTGCAGCCTGCACAGGCCTGAGGGGGAGGGGAGGGGAGGGAGCCAGGCCGGGGTAGAGCCCTCCACCCCATCTCTGCCTCAGGCTCCAGAGGCAGGACTCCAGCCCCGCCCCCTCCAGGTTTACGGCCAGGCCCTCCCTCTAGGGGCTCTGTCCTCCATCCACAGCTGGGACCTGGCTTGCTCCAGCCTCCCCCTCCCCCGGGCGCAGGCCCCCAGCTTGGTGAGGGGGCGGTGGTCCCCTGAAGGCTCTGCCCTCTGGGGTCATGGGATGGGAAAGCTCCAGCCAGCCTCTCTGGCCGCGGCCTCCCTCCGGTGCTCACACCTCTGCTCCATCCTCACCTTCAGCTTCTCCTCCTTCCTCCTCCCCATAGGCCTGCAGGTCCCCCTGTCCCCCTCTCCTGTGTGGAGACGCGTGGAGAGTGGAATGTCATGGATGGATCTTGTTGGCCGCATCTTGGTCCCTACAGGATGACGGGGTGACTGGGTGGGAGGGGTCCTCCCAGGGCCCGAGGAACCCCTTGTCCGCCCCCTGGAACAGCACGCGAAGGGTGGCTCAGAAGAGGCCTGAGTGCCCGTTCGCTCCAAAGAGTGAAGAGAAGAGGCCGCACTTTTGGACCAAGGGTCTCCACGAGGCCTGGCTGCTGTCTCTTTAAAGAACAGTCATCGGGGACCCACCAAGGCAGACCAAAGTCCCCCCTTTCCCCCTGGGATTGGCCATCCCCCGGTGAACCAGAGCAGGAATCAGCTACGGGGCTGCCCACCCCAGTGCTGCCTATGGCCAGAGCCACAGCAGACCGCACCTAACCTGACTGTCCGGCTTAGGGGACTGTCACATGGCTTTCTCACCACCAAATGATGAGAGCCTGGAGCATATTTTGGAGAGAGGTGTATGTTCTAAGAACATTACGGTATTATTGAAATACTGTAAGTGGCGGGAGGTGGGGAAAGTATGAATTCGTTCATGTGAAATATATAAATAAAAGTACCAAACTGGCCAAAACCGGTTTGGCTCCGTGGATAGACCGTCAGCCTGCAGATGGAAAGGTCCCAGCTTTGATTCCCGTCAAGGGCATGTATCTTGGTTGTGGGTGCATCCCCAGTAGGGGATGTGCAGGAGGCAGCTGATCGATGTCTCTTTCTCATGGATGTTTCTAACTCTCTGTCCCTCTCCCTTCCTCTCTGTAAAAAAATCAATAAAATATATTGTAAAAAAAAAAAAAAAGTACCAAACTGTCAGCTACGATTTCTGCATGGAAAACTGGATGTGACTGTAGTTACTGTCATTTTTCTCTAATTTCTGATTTAAGTGGTTACACAAAAGCTGATAATTTGCTTTGGGGGTTCCAGATAAAAGGCCAGCAAGAGGCAATGTGGTCAAGACAGAGGACACGGGGGTTCTGAAGTCGGGGGACCTGGGTTCAAACCCCAGCTTTGCTGCTGAGCAGCCGTGCAAACCTTGACAGCGGACTTAACCTTCGTGGCTTGTGTTCTCAGGTGGCAATGGGAAGGGACCCCTTCACTCCCGGGGTGGCTGTGAGCATCCCCCGAGGAACCAGCGACACCGTGAAGACCACAGAGGCGCGCAGTCCCCGTGGCGATTGTGGGGAGTCAGGGCACTACCCCGGGTGTGTGATGGGCACTGTTCCCTCCCAGCAGCCTGCAGGCAGGGAGGGGTGGTAGGTGGGGTGGCAGCGGACGGTAGGGCGGGATACGCAGTGCTGATTCCCACTGGACAGCCAGACCCTGCCCCCTCTGTAGCTGACGGTCAGAGGGGCCCCGAGTCACATGACAAGTTCATGGCTGTTCTGGGTCAACACCTGCTGTCCCCCATTTCCCCTGTTCCACGCTTGCCTATTGCTGGGGTGTCCCTCCTTAGAAGCATTTTCGGAGGAATGCTCTCCTGAGTGTCCCTGTCCCACCTGGGCCCTGGTTCGTTCCCCTGGAGCCCAGAGGCTGGGACACTGCCTCTCCTGCCTCCCTGCCCCCACTTCAGATCAGAGCGCCCCCACCATCCCCGAGGGCCCCCGCTCCTGATTCCCTGACCCTGCACAGCCCTTGGGGTGCGGAACAGTGCGGCCTGTCCCGACCCCAGTTGCAGGCCCTGGAGCCCCTTGAGTAGCCCCGGGAACTCTGGGAAAAAGCAAATATCTCTACAAACGGGGGTCCTTTGGTGGAATTTTCTTAGGCTTTTGAAATTTCCCAGAAGCGGAAATCACAGTCTGAGAAGATGGGCCCTAATCAACGTCAGGGGAAAATGAACAAACCCAGAAAGCCGGCAGAGGGTCCTGAGCCAGCCTGGGAGGGCTGGGGCCACGCTACAGGCCAGCGCGCATTGTGAACCTCAAACTGGGCATTTGTGGCAGGGCACTGAGCATCCAAACTCGGGCTCTGGGCTGGGCAGAGCGGGCCCCACCCCTGATTTGCTCTCTGGCGGCCCTGTTTCTTATCTCAAAGGCCTGTGTTTGCTCACCTAGTAAACGGAGCTGCAAATGGGACCCGTCTCGTGGATTGGGCCGGGAAAAGTGACATGACATGGGAAGGACCTGGCAGAACTGATGGTGAAGATGAGGAGGAGGAGGCTGGGTGCCGGTGACGGGGACTGGCAGGGAGGTGGCTGGGGCGGGTGGCCTCCTCCAGCCAGCATTCTGCCCTTTGCTCTGCCTTCGGGCAATTCCTTCCATGTGGGGCGATGCTGGGGAAGGAGGGGAGGCCTGCCACTCTCTGGGTGCCCTGCTGTCAGCCCGGTGTACTGCCGGGTCCTGGAGCCCACGCTGGGGTGAATGCCCAGGCCCCCACCTGTAGACCGCTGGCCTTGACTTTCAGGGGTGCAGGACTGTGTGGCGAAGCAGGTGGGGGCAGATGGAGACCCAGAGACCGAGGAGGCAGGCGGCATCGGCACCGGCTACCGCTGCCCCACCCGCCAGGCACGCAGGGAGCAGACAGCGCGGCTCCGAGGCCATGGCTGCTGTTTCTCAACCCGACTCCACTCTGAAGGCGGCACTGGAGTGCCTCAGAGCAGCCGCTTGTGTGGGCCTCAGTTTCCTCCTCTGTGAAACGGGGAACCCCAACTCCCTCCCAAGGTTGCTTGGAGGACTAATGCCAGGCACTAGCAGGTGCTCGGAGAGGGACCTGAGGAGCCCAGGGTGAGGGGCAGCCTCCCCTGCCTTCCCCACCTGTCCCTTTAGCAGGGGCATGGCGTCTTGGGTTCTTCTCCTTTCCACACAGAAAACACCAATACCCTGTGAGTTCTGGGGTTTCAGGGTGGAGACAGGCTGGGGTGGGGAATCAGGGGGCTGGGGCCGAGCTGGCTTCTAGCTTAACCTCTTTGTTCCACCATTTCCTGATCCGTAAAATAGGGGTAAGAACTCACAGGTTGCCCAAACCGGTTTGGGTCAGTGGATAGAGCATCGGCCTGCAGACTGAAAGGTCCCAGGTTCGATTCACGTCAAGGGCATGTATCTTGGTTGCGGGCACATCTCCAGTGGGGGGCATGCAGGAGGCAGCTGATGGATGTTTCTCTCTCATCGATGTTTCTAACTCTCTGTCTCTCTCCCTTCCTCTCTGTAAAAAAATCAATAAAATATATTAAAAAAAAAAAAGAACTCGCAGGTTTTCTGCCTACTGCCTACAGGTCTGTCTGTGCGGGCAGCAGCTAGACTCGAGTCCTGCCCGGACAGTGAGCAGGAGGGCTGTCTCAGTGCTCGGCGTGGGCCTGCGGGAAGCCTGGCCCAGCTGTCAGGCGGGCTGCAACCCATCCTGGTGCCTTCTCCCCTGCGTCTCAGCCTCTGGTGGAGTTGGCAGCTGCAGAAACATAGGCCGATCGCGCCCTCTGGTGGCCATCTCTTTGAGAGCAGGGAGCAGAGTGCAGAGACTGGGTGATAGCAGGGCAAAGGGGGTCAGATGCCCAATAAGGGGCAGGTTCCCAGGAAGAACTGAGGCGTCAGGAGGAAATGCACCTCTGGAGGGACACAACTTGAGCTCCGTGGGGTTGGCAACGAGGCAACATGTGTTAGAAGGCAGCCCAGGGGAACAGCGGGCCTGGTCTGGATTCGAACGCGACTCCTCCAGTTACATTTTCCCAGTGCCTGGGGGTTGCTTAATCCTGAGCCTTATGAAGGAAGGAAGGAAGGAAGGAAGGAAGGAAGGAAGGAAGGAAGGAAGGAGGGAGGGAAGGAAGGAGGGAGGGAGGAGGGAAAGTAGAAAGGAGGGAGAGAGGGACAGAGGGAAGGAGGGAGGAAGGAAGCGTCCAATCCACACTAGAGGTGAGGCTCGGAGAGGAAGCTTGCTTCCCTAAAATCACACTAGAGTGTGGGTGACAAGTATGAGCTCTGTCTCAAAGGCAGAGGAAGGCAAGCAAAAGGCAAGGGGACGCTGGACCTCTCACCAAGGGCCGGTCACCTGGAAGACTCCAGGCTTAGAGGCTCGAAGATCTGAGTCCAGATCGGGCCCTGCCGATCCCCGCTGTGAGACCTTGGGTGAGACTTTCAACGCTGCAGAATGAGAGGCCGGGAGCAGCGGGCTCTAAGGGTCCCTGGAACCGGGACAGAAGAAGACACACCAGTTAGATCCTTCCTCTCACCCAGTCCCCCCGCCCCCCTATCGCCCTCCCCCCGAGCTCTGACGACAAACAGCACCCTTCCTGCTCACCATAGGGGAACCTCCCCAGAGGCACAGCAGGCCCCTGCTGCACCCACACCCCCCCCTTTACCTGGGGGCCGGCATTGGCATGACCCAGAGACTCTCAATGGGCATGGAAGATGCAGTCTGACCTTGAGCCGCAGGCAAAGGCGGAAAGTGAGCATGTGGATTAAGGTCCTGTGGCTGGAAGTGGACAGAGCTGCCCCCTGCCTCCCAGCCAGGTGACAAGGGACCGTCACCAGCTCCCCAAGCCTGGTGTCCACAGGCGTGTGGCTGGGTCCCCCCTGGGCGGTGTGAGGGTGCCCAAGAAGGAAGCCGGGAGTGAGGGCAGCTGTGTGAGTCCTGTGTCTGTTCCTGTTATTGCTGCTGGCACAGTGGTGCTGCCACGTGACTGAATCCCCAGGCCCCTTAATACAGACTTCGCCCGGAACTCACAGATACTAGTCATTTTTAGGGAAAAACAAGCAACCCCACCAACAGTATTGCTGCACACTGAAGAGTGAGGAGAGGAGAGTTAGGGGATTTTTAGAGGGTAAAGTAGACTTTCTCAGCACATCATGGGATGATGCTCCGCCCTCACCATCCCATGATGCTCCGCTCTCACCATCCCATGATGCTCTCCCCCATCACCATCCCATGATGCTCCGCTCTCACCATCCCATGATGCTCCCCCCTCACCATCCCATGATGCTCCCCCCTCACCATCCCATGATGCTCCCCTCTCACCATCCCATGATACTCTCCCCCATCACCATCCCATGATGCTCCCCTCTCACCATCCCATGATGCTCTCCCCCCTCACCATCCCAT
>JAAGEH010000434.1:1700391-1717678 GCA_011751065.1 Lasiurus cinereus
TTGCACACACTCATACACACTCACAGACATATACACACTTGCACACATGCACACACATGCACGCATATACACACACTCACACATGTACACACATACACACACTCACACACATATACATGCGCGCGCACACACACACACACACACACACACACACCATTTCTCCTCTCCGTGGCCTCTTCCCTCTCCGCCTTCCCGCCCCGCCCCTCCTCCAGCGTCGGGGTCCTCACCATCGTCCTGAAGAACTGGTTCACTTTCTTCCGTTTGAGCGTCTTCTTGTCGTTCTTGTCGCCTTCCGAGAAGGGGAGGAAGGTCTGGCTGAGGCGGGGGGACCGGCTGCCATCCTCTGTCCCGGGCACAGCTGCCACCGAGAGCGTGAAGGCTGCAGGGAGAGGGGGGGCAGGCGTGAGTGGCAGGGCACCGCGCGGCCAGCGGCAGGGCAGCTCCGAGGTGCAGGCTCCCCAGGGGAGCTCAGGGCACAGGACCGGGAGGACAGAAGCGGTGGCCGTGTCCTCTGCATGAGGCTCCCCAGCCCCTGGACAGTGAAGGGCCTGCCTCCAAGCCCCACAAACCCTCCTCCCAGGCCAAAGGGGGCTCTGGTAGGGAGGACCCTGATTTTCTCCAGGGTCATGCCCTTCCCCTTCCAACAGCCGGACCCCGGCGTTCTCTTTCTCCCCAGAGGCAGGGCCAGAGAGGACAGCGCTGTGACCCCCGCTCCGAGTCACACAGACCCGAGCCCTCAGCCACCTTGGACCCTCAGTTTGGATCTGAGCCAGATGGGGGTCAGAGCCCAGACTCCCAGAGTGCTGTGCGGTCAGGGCTGGTGCCCGGGCAGACTGCCGGCGGGCAGTGTTGGGGCGGCCCCAGGGCACAGGCCTGAGTCTAACCCGGCCTCTGCATGACTGGCCCGTGACAGGCAGCGGGTGGCACTCTCAGTGCCTCCATTTCCTCATCCACAGGGCGCAGGTATTGGCACCAGGCACCCCACAGGTGGGCACGGAAGCAGAGATGAAACGGTGGGAGAAGCAGGGTCTGAGGCTCCTCTCTGCCCTCGCCCCTGGCATAGACAGCCTGGCACAGAGTGGCAGATGCTAGAGACCGCTGTGTGCCAGGCGGCGTGCTCTTAGGCGTGCCACGTGACCGGCGAGGGCCTCGGGGTCCCCCCTCTGAACCAGGAAGGGCCGTCTGTGGCTGCTAACCTCGCCGCACAGTGAATGGGTGACGGGGAGGAACGCAGCATCCATGTCTCAAACTCTCGTCACCTGTAAGATGCGGCGGTGAGTCCCGGGTGCCCCAAGAGAACTCGGGGCTCAGGGGCCCGCATCCGGCCCCTGGAGAGGCCCTGCTCGCCGAGAAAGCGGGGCCACCTGGCGAGGTAAGTGCTTTTCCAGTGAATTCTGGTGGAGCTCGCGGGGTAGGGAACAGCTCAGAGGACGGGGCGCCGGGCCCACCTGGCTGTCTACAGACACCCATCCCCCGCCCCCAGGCTGGTGGCCCGGACCATCCCTACCCGCCTGGGCTGGGGAGGGGGCAGGGTGCCTACCTGGGATGATGGGCATGGACTGGCTGGCGAAGCTCATCTGAGAGAGGACGGACGCCCTGGGGGGCACGGCCAGGTGCTCCGAGAGGTTGGTGTCACTCATGAACTCGTGCTTCCTGGAGAGCTGGACACACGCACACACACACACCAGACTCAGCATGAGGCAGCTCTGGGCCGGGAAGTTAGTGGCGAGGGCTGGGCCAGGCTTCCGCGGCCCCCCTCCAGGTTCTTTTACATCATTCCATGCGGCGTTAGCACCCACAGGCTGCCCGCTATACACCCCCCGGGGGCAGGGGCGGGGTGGGGGTGGCCTTCATTTAGACCAGTGGTGCTCCACCTTCCTAAGGCCGCGACCCTTTAATGCAGCTCCTCATGGGGTGGTGACCCCCAACATGAAATTCTTTTCATTGCTACTTCATAACTGTAATTTTGTTACTGTTAAGAATCGTAATGTAGCCGAAACCGGTTTGGCTCAGTGGATACTGCAGACTGAAGGGTCCTGGGTTCGATTCCGGTCAAGGGCATGTATCTTGGTTGTGGGCACATCCCCAGTAGGGGGCATGCAGGAGGCAGCTGATTAATGTCTCTCTCTCATCGATGTTTCTAACTCTCTATTCTTCTCCCTTCCTCTTTGTAAAAAATGAATAAAATATATTTTAAAAAATCGTAATGTAAATATTTGTGTTTTCCAATGGTCTTAGGCGACCCTGCTAGGGGTTCTCAACCTGTGAGTGGCGGCATTGGAAAGGTTGAGAGCCGCTGATTTAGACTATCATGTGGATGACTCCCACTGGGACTGTGAAACATGGGGCTCTTATTGCCACCTCTCCGGCAGGAGCCACCTCTGGCTGGCCTCCCGCTGCCCTGGAGGAGCCCATGGGGTCAGAGGTTAGAGTGGCCTGGGCTCAGGGTCAGGGGCAGGAGAGGTAGAAACACCTGGCCCAGCACGGAGGGCTGCTCTCCCTTCAGTGGGTGAAGCAGGCCTCACAGAGCCGCTGGTGATGGCAGTAAGGACACCCGGGCTGTAGCCTGGCGGCCTGGGTTCAAATCCCAGCTCCGCTGTGTCCAGGCTGCATAGCCCCGGCCAGCACTTCCCCTCCCCGTCCTCAGACGCCGCCTGCGTCACACCCACCGCACGGCAAACGTGAGGCTGGAGTAGGGCTGTGTCTGGGAGCCCCAGGGACCAGGCCGCGCACAGGTTTGCTCAGGGTGGTGCTGGGGCACCTGCCCCGATGCTCACCCGCTTGAGGTCCGACTCGGCCGAGGCCTTCTCGTCGGCGAAGACCACGCTGCTCCGCTTGGCCCGCTTCTTGGACCTGCGCAGCTTGACCTCGGGCAGCGTGCTCCCCGGCGGGGAGATGGGCTCCACCGGCTCCGCCTTCTGCGCCCTAGGGGGGGCCGGTTCCAGGTCGAAGCTGCAGGGCGAGAGGGACAGAGCGGCACAGTGATGAGGGCCCCGGGGCGGGGGTGGGCGCCTCGCAGGGACCCAGGCGGACTGCACTGTCCCCACGGGCCGGGAGGGAGGCGGCTGACCTGGCCGAGTTTGGGGAGCCACTTGCCCCAGTGGCCAACATTCAAAATACTAAGCAGGTCTGGTGGTGAGAAGAGGGAGTGGATGAAAGATCTGGGTCTGGATTCAAATCCAGCCACGGCCATGTTTGTAGCTGCAGGACCCTGGGCAAATCACTCCACCTCTCTGAGCCATTCTTTCCTTTTCAGGAAACGGGGTGTTAGCGGGGACCTTGTGAGAGACGGCGATGAGGTCTGAGGACCCCTTAGCACACCCGTGGCCGTGGAGAGTGCTGGATTCACTGTGTCTATCATCAGAGTCGCTGAGCAGGGCCTGGTGAGCAGAAGGCCCAGGATGTGGGGGCCGGGGGCCTGCCAGAGGTAAGGGGGTGCGCAGGGGGAGGCCTCTGTGATGGGGAGTCGGGAGACCATCCCAGACCCGGGCTGTGGGCAGGCGGGTCCCTTGCCCCTCGGGCCTCCAATGCTCCTTTGATGGGTGCAGTTGGGTGGCAGTCTCACAGGGTGGGGAAGGCTTTCGGAGGGCAGGGCAGGAGGGTGGGGGGAGGGCGGCACTGGGGCAGGAGGAGGAGCTCGATGGGGGCTGGGCTGGGGCAGCGCTGACCTCTCGGGGGTGGGCCTGCTGGGTGTGCTGCAGTCAGAGTTCATGGAGGCCATGGAGATGATGGACATCTGCCGGTAGGAGCGCAGCATGGAGCGGGGGCGGCCCACGCGCCTGTCCTCAAAGTCGGGCTGCGGGGGAGAAAGGATGGTGAAAGCCTGGCCCCACGGGTCGCTGGGAGCTGGGGTACCTGCCCCCCATCTTGCTGCCCATCCTCCAGCTGGGCAGGCAGAGAAGGGTGGAACAACTCCCTGGCTGGCAGTTGGATAAGGCATTGGCCAGGGCTCAGGGGAGGTGATCCTAAGTCCTTGCAATTTCCCCAGTGACAGGAGTGTCTTTGTTCTTTATGGTGGCCCTTCATGCTAATGAGAAGGTTCTGGAAGGGGCCGGCCAGGCCGGGAAGACCGAGGATGTGCTGATAGGGCTGGGCTTTGAGCCAGGTAAGCCCCGCTCCCAGTCCCTGGAGGAAGGGGGGCTGGAGATGGAGTCCAATCACGTGACCGATGACTCACCCATCCTGTCTGTGTGATGGGACGGCACTACAAACGCAGGCTCCTCAGGCTCAGGGGAGCTTTCTTGGAAGGCCACCCTGCATCCGGGGCCAGTCGCATGGGCAGTGTGCGTGGGACCTTCCCGGACCTCACCCGCCCTGAGTCTCTTCGGGGGGCTGTGCTGATTTGGGAGGAGCGTCTTGGGGAGGGCACCCTTGGCCTGAGAAAGCTGACCGGCTCTGACAGCTCGCATCAGCACCGCACTGACTCCGGGAGCCATTTGCTCCAGGAGACAGGAGACCCGGGGTCCCCTCGGCGCTGCTCCAGGCACTCATGGTCCCCTCTGGGCCTCAGTTTCCCACCTGGGTTGACGCTTTATAATCCCACTTTCTGGGGAAGAGGATAAAGATGCTCTGATGTGTACCAGGCCAATGGCCTCTTTAGTCCAAGGAGCTTATGAGTGGCCGGAAGCACTGGCTTTGGAGGCCGATGGAGCCAGGTGTGAATTCTGACCTGCACCCACTTGCTAGGTAGCCTCTGGCAAGTTACTACCACCGCTGACCCTCCAGAAGGGAGCTAGGGGTCAAAATCACTCCTGCCTCGCAGCTGTGCGGTGAGGACTACATGTCCTAGCGGATGTCACCTGCTTAGATCAGACAAGGCACATAGTAGGTGCTTCATCTGTGCAGCTTTTATTACTAGCACAGTCCCTTCCGTTCCCAGGGCCTAGTTTCTAGCTGGTGTTTGTCTGGGGGTGACTTCTGAGGGGTCAAGTTCACGGGGATGTTCCCCTGAATCATCAGCTCAGGCATCAGGGCCCTTGGGTCCTTCTCCTCCGGTCCCGTCATCCTCCCCAACCCCCACCGCACCCCGCCACCCCAGGGACCTCCGTACCATCTCTCGGACGCCGTACTCCTTCTCCACCTTCACTTTCAGGCTCTTGAAACACTCCTCCATCCGGTCGTGGAAGGGCCGCAGATTGTCGGACACCCGCTTCTCGTGGATCTTAATCCCAGCTCCCAGGAAGGGGATCTGGAGGGGGGGGAGGGGTGGCCGGTGAGCTGGGTGCCGGGCCTCAGCATGGGTCCAGGCACAGAGGGGCTGAGAATATGTCCGGGTGTTCCGGTCCCCTGAGCCCTTCTCACAGGGTCACAGGTCCTGGGAAACAGCAAGCTGCAGCCTCGGGGTTTGCTCTGGACGGGGAGGGAGAGCTGGGCACCCCCTCCAGGCGGGAAGTTTGGGAAGTCTCTGCCATGTGGCATGGGGGCCGGGGAGTGTGGGACCAGAGGAGAGGAAACCGCTGCTTTGACTCAATGCCTCGTCCAAGAAGTTCTGGTCAAAGCTGATAGACAGGGGTGTGAAGCAGTGATGGAGGAGACGAGGGCGGAGGTGGTGATGTGGGATGTGAGGGAGTTAAGTTCCGGGTGATCAGCAGGGAGGTCACTGGGTCCTGTCTGAGGGGGAAGGGTAACGCCAGCAGCCGGGCCACATGGGTCACTGGGAGGAGGAAGAGCCGAGAAACTATCCTGGCCTCGGGGAAGCAAAACGAGGGTGTGCAAAGGCAGAATAGACTGTATGTTCCGGGGTATAAGACGACTTTTTCACCCAGGAAAATCTTCTCAAAAGCTGGGGGTCATCTTATATGCCGGGTGTCATCTTATAGGGCGAGTATATCCCAAACTCTCTATTTTAACTGGAAAAGTTGGGGGTCGTCTTATATGCCGGGTGTCATCTTATAGGGCGAGTATATCCCAAACTCTCTATTTTAACAGGAAATTTTGGGGGTCGTCTTATATGCCTGGTTGTCTTATACGCCAGAAAATACGGTATGTAATTTGAAGGAAAAAGGACAACCTTCCATAACTGGTGATGTAGAGACCTCTCTCTCTCTCTCTCTCTCTCTCTCTCTCTCTCTCTCTCTCTCTCTCTCTTTCTCTCTCGTCTCCCCTAAACAACAAGGCAAAGGGGAAAGGAAACCGCAGTGAAGGCAGAGATCTGCCCGCCTGACCCAGCCTGTCAGGGGAAGGATGGAGGATGCTCGCCGCCCTGGAGCAGCGGAGGGAGCTGAGACCGGAAGGACCATCTATCTCCCCTTGGGAAGCCAAGTGGGGCTCAGGAATGGGAGGCTCCTGGTACCCAGAAAAGCCAAGGGGCCAGGAGGCCGAGCACAGCGGTGGGGTGGAGAGGCTGAGGCAGGAGCAGCGAGAGCTGACAGTCTGTAATCAGGAGGCCCGGCGCTGTGTTTCTGTGGCCTGGCACACGGGAGGGACTCAGTGACATGAACTGAGAGGGACGGGAACGGATGGCGAGGAGGAGCCTTTGCTGTGTGTAGTCATGTGAAAGGGCTGCCACCCCCTGAGGGCAGGTGCCAGGGGCAGGGTGCCTGGACTCTGGGTGGGAGGGATGCGGCTGAGTGGGTCTCTGTGCCATAGTGACCAGGTGAGTGGGGGACCAGCCAGGGAGAGGGTGGCCACTAGGGGGCGCTGTGTGACGAGACCTAGCTAACAGCTATTTTTTTCCTGGCTCTGGCCCCCCGCGGGCCCACCCCCCCCACCCCCCACGTCGCCCCCCCCCAGCTAAGGCTTTTAGAAGCCATCTACTATGTGCTTTCACAGTCTCCTTTGTGGTGCCTCTCCATTAGCTGACATTTCCTCCTGTGCTGTGCGTCTGAGCTCCAGGCTTGGGGTGGGGGCACAGCACTGAGAACCCATTACCAGGGGATACAATGGGGAGACCCCGAGCAGCGATATGGATTGAGAGTGACCACAACAACCAAACAGATTTGTGTGACCTGTCAGCCCATTGTGGGGCCCCCCAGAATTATCAGAGGAAGGAAACCAAAGCAAAGCCTGGCCTCCTGCCTCCCATGTTGCCTGCGGGTGGGGGGGAGGGGAAGGAGATAGGAATATGGTTGTGTGAATAGAAAAGGCATGAGACCTCAGAAGGCAGGGGCCTTGGGGGCGTTGGGGTTCACAGTGGCACAGGTGAGAATGGAGAGAAAATTTCAGACACACACATGCGTTCCTCGCAGAGGCAGAGAAGGACCTGAAGGGGGAATCCTTATTTTAAGCAAAGAGGCTGCACCCAGGACCCCCTCTCCTAATTTCCCCCCAGGAGCCAGCATCCCTCCCCGCCAACAGCTCCTTTGTGGGTCTGGGGCCTGGCGGTGGGCACGCAGGGAGGGAGCCTGGCGCTCAGCGGTGCCCTGCCCGGCTCCCTCTTCCAGCTCTGCCCTGGGTAACAGCCCCTCCACAGGGTGCCTGGCGGTGGGTGGGTGCCCTGAGGGCAGAGGTGCTGGTGGGCGCTGCCTCAGGCGGGAGGAGCTCAGTCCTTTAAAGTGTGCGTTGGGGGAGGGTCTGGTGGGTTGTTCCTTCTCTGGGGGATGGGGGGATGGTGGGGAGAGAGAGAAGGAAGAGAAAACCCAGGAGAGAGACAGAGAAAGGAGGCGGGCAGGAGGGGGAAGCAGAGAGAGGAGTAAGATGAGGGTGCAGAGAGGAAAATGGGGGTGCAGGGAGAGGAGTAAGATGGGAGATGCAGAAAGAGGAGTAAGATGGAGTGCAGAGAGGAAAATGGAGGTGCAGGGAGAGGAGTAAGATGGAGTGCAGAGAGGAAAATGGGGGTGCAGGGAGAGGAGTAAGATGGAGTGGAGAGGAGTAAGATGGGAGATGCAGAGAGAGGAGTAAGATAGGGTGTAGAGAGAAATATGGGGGTACAGAGAAAAAGATGGGGTACAGGAAGAGGAGTAAGATGGGAGATGCAGAGAGAGGAGTAAGATGGGGTGCAGAGAGAAAGATGGGGTGCAGGGAGAGGAGTAAGATGGGGTGCAGAGAGAAAGATGGGGTGCAGGGAGAGGAGTAAGATGGGGTACAGAGAGAGGAGTAAGATGGGGTACAGAGAGAAAGATGGGGTACAGAGAGAGAGTAAGATGGGGTGCAGGGAGAGGAGTAAGATGGGGTGCAGAGAGAGGAGTAAAAGACGGAATGGGGAGGGACATAAGCACAGAGCCTCTGACAGAGGGAGAGACAGACAGAGTTAGAGGGAGGCAGAGTTCGGAGGAAGGTAGAGGTGCCAGGCGGGAGAAATGCAGGAATGGAGGGGAGGGCACGGGGGGAGGGTAGTCCAGTGGGATGGACGCGCCTTCCACGTGCTCAGGCTGGGCTGTGGGGGGCTAAGCAGCTGTGCAGAACGGAGGCCCTTGGACCAAAGGCCAACCCCGGCCTCAGGTGCTCCCGGCCCTGCTGGCCGCCTGAGCCCTGTCTGCAGCCTGGGTCAGCCTCAGAGGGGGTGGAGCCTTTGTTATCTGAGTGCCATGTGCCATGTGGGGGAGGTGGCGGTGGGTGTGGGGGGCCTGGCTTTTATTTCAGTCCCGCTGGGAGGAGTTGCCCCCAAAGCAGCCTTAGCCACAGGCAGCACCACGTCCTTGCTGGTCCCTGTGCAGCACCCAGGGGTGCCGTGGCCCAAATCCAGGTTCCGAGTGGGCCTGCTTGGGGAGATGGAGCGTCAGAAGACGGGGTGAGAGCTGATGGACAGGAGGGCACGGGCAGCTGGGCCAGGGCAGCGGCTGGCTGAGGGCACCTGTGCCGGGCGGGGCTGGAGGGCAGAGGAAGGGCAGCTTTACCTGCCACGCAATCAGGTCCTTGAGGCGGCTCAGCTTGTCCTGGTCCTCGGGGTGGTCCCTGGTGTAGTCCTCCGTGAAGAAGGCCTGGGGGACAGATGGGAGTTTGGGGGTCTCTCTTCATTAGGTGTGGGCCCCCTGACCCATCTCCCTGGCGCCGAGAGAGGGTCCCACTGGAGAGGGCCAGCAGCGAGGCCACAGTATGGATGGGCAGAGACCCACAGGGACCTTCACTGTTTTCTCCTCTTGGAGGCGCAGGTCAGCACCCACTGGGAATGGGCCAGGAGAGCAGTTCTCAAAGTGGGGTCCCCTGATCATCATCAGCCGCAGCAGCAAATCACCCATCACCCCGGAACTTGTCAGAGATGCAATTATCGGGCCCCACACAGACCTACTGAATCAGAACCTGGGGGTGAGCGGGGACGGGGCACCCAGGTTAGTTACAAAGCTCCGCGAGGATCTGACTCACGTTTATGTTTGAGAGCAGTTCACCTCACTACCTCCCTCCTGGTGTGAACCTGGCAACCCCAGCTCTCTCCGGGCCATGTCCTCCATGTGTGCATACACATGCACACACACACACTCATAGCAGCCCCCCAGGCTGAGTGAAGACATGCCAGTGGGGACTCGTGGGGGACTGAGGGTGCTGGAAGGACTGCTGGCTTAGCAACCGGAATTCCTCGGAATTAAATGACTGTGTGGCATTCCTAGCCTCCCTTCAGTGAATGGCCTGGAGAACATACTAGAAAGGTCACCAGAAGGAGGAGGCCATTACCCCCCAGGGTCTCCTACAGTGTGAGGTGTGAAGACTAAATGAGGACTTCCCATTCCATCTCATTGCCCGGAAAAGCTGTGTCCCTCTCCCGAGAAGTTGGTATTTTCCCCAGCGAATACTGTGACTCATATATCTGAGGGCCTTTCCCTTTTTGCTCTGGACACCAGGAAGCTCAAAAAAAAAATCTGTGGCTCCGATGGGTGGGGCTTTCTGGAGGGACCTTGGACCTGGCTATCGAAGTTGTAATTCTCCTTTTGGAATTGACCTTCCTTCCCGTCTGTACTGTCATGGATTCTGGGGTTCATTTCTTTCTCTTTTAGAAGGTATTTCTAGTCATGGACTTGGATTCATGGTTTCTCCCCTTCAGGGGCCTGGCTGACGGTCACCTGGTCCTCTCGGAGCCTGCCCTTGGCACAGGTGCCTGGAGGTGACCACTGGACTAAGGGACCCTGTGAGCCTGCCCTCCGGCTGAGGGAGGGGGGCGGGGGAGGAGATGAGAGGGAGGCTGTGGATCCTCTGGGTGGTGATGGGTTCCCACCAGGCTCAGGGGCCCCTTTAGGGGCAAACAGCTACATTACGAAGAGCGACATGCAGCCGTGTCTGCCCCCAGGGCCTCGGCCACCGCTCTGACCCCCCACGGGGCCGGGACAGCAGAGCCCTCACCTTCTCGTACTTGGCGAACCCTCCCATGACGGCGGGGTCCACGATGCCGTTGAGGAGCATGGACAGCGGGTTGATGGGGAGGCTCTCGTCGCTCTGGTACTGGTTGATCATCATCAGGATCTTCTCGTTGGCCGTGGACATGGTTTCGATGGCATTCTCCAGCGGGCTGATCGTGGTCTGTGGCCAATGAGATCGGGAGAAAGAGGGGGGCTTAGCAGAGCATTGAAAAAACAGATATCGACCTATGGACCAGCAGGCCAGGGTTCTCGTCCTGGTCAGGGCACATGCCCGGGGTGTGGGCTTGATCCCCAGTGCGGGGGGTGCAGGAGGCCCGTCCATGATTCTCCCTCATCACTGATGTTTCTCTTTCTCTCTCCCTCTCCTTCCAGTCTCTGAAATCAATAACAAAATGAAATAAATTAAAAAACAAAAGAAGACAAAGAAACACAGACACACTCGCAGGGATCGGTTTCTCTGGGGGCTGGAATTCAAATGAGGCGATGCTCCCCGAGGGGCCGAGGCGGCCGGTAATTAGTGGCTCTGGCTGCCTGCTGTGGGGAGAGACGCTTCCTGGGTTTTCAGAGATTTCCCTGGGGAGCTGCGGCGCCTGCAGGCCTTTGCTGGGGCTCCAGGGAGACCCTTCCTTCCTATTACCCGTGAGAACCGCTCTGTAATCCAAGCATCCGGCGTTGCTTATGTACCTACTGTGTGTGACCATCCGGCATTGTACCTACTGTGTGTGACCATCCGGCATTGCTTATGTACCTACTGTGTGTGACCATCCGGCATTGCTTACGTACCTACTGTGTGTGACCATCCGGCATTGCTTACGTACCTACTGTGTGTGACCATTTGGCATTGCTTATGTACCTACTGTGTGTGACCATTTGGCATTGCTTATGCACCTACTGTGTGTGAGCGCTCTGCAGGCAAATCAGAGCAGCTGGAGACCTGATGCCCCAAAACCAGTTGTTGTATGAGGAGGGGTCACTGTTCCCAGGTGGACTCGGTTTAGTTGGGAAGATAAAGCCCATCGCCTCTCCCACACCCCTCAGAAAGCGATAGAAACCAGACGCCCATCACCTGCTCACTGTGCAGGCAGGGTTCTCCAGAGCATGGAATCTAAAACCCAAGCAAGGGGCTGCACAACTTTTCCAGAAAAGACCCAGACATCTGCAAGCCAGCCCATCTCTCTGCAACCCGTGGACCCGTTACTGTAGCAAAGGCAGCTTCAGGCCACAGGAAATTAATGCGCTGGTTGTTCCAATCAAATACTGTGGTACCTCGAGATACGAGTGCCCTCACATACGAGATTTTTGAGATACGAGCTGTCGAGCGAGCGATTTTTGCTTTGAAATACGAGCAACATTTGAGATAGGAGTCATCGCATGGATTGGCCGGCTGCACACGACCCACCAGTTTACCTCGACTCGAGCGTCTCATAGTTTCCCACGCCTCAAGGTTAAACTCGTATCTCGAGGTACCACTGTAACTCCCAGCAACAGGTGGCGGGCAGGATCTCCCACAGGCCCAGGTGTGCTCACCCCCGGACCACACTGAGAGCACCCTGGCCCTGCTGGCTGTTTCTAGCTGTGTGGCCCCGAGGACGCTTCCCGCCTTTCTGAGCCTTCGTGGACTCACTGGCGGGATGAGGCCGATGAAACTGCTTGGAGAACAGCTGGCAGCCACTGCTCCTCCTTCTGGTTGGGTGAGGACAGCGAGCCCCAGGGGTCCTCGCCGGGGGAGACTCCCTGGCAGGTGGGGTGCCTCCCTGAGTCTGGAGCACAGACTAACGGAGGTCCTCTGAGCCTCGGCAAAATTCTTTAAAAAATGCCGCTGCCAGAGATTACGGCCGCGGGGCCTGTGGGCAGGGCAGAGCCAACCTCTAGAGCCGACCTGGATGTCTTTTTAAAGCGTTTCCTTAAATCTCGGGGAAACCCCAGCCTCCCACAGCTTTCTCCGTTTGTGGTCACTTTTAAAGACGGTGGGGTCTGCAGCAAGGCGGCCCTGTGACCAGGCGCTGTCACTGTCACTGCGGCTCTCTGTCTCTCTGTCTCTCTCTCTCTCTCTCTCTCTCTCTCTCTCTCTCTCTCACACACACACACACACACACACACACACACACACACACACACGCGAGCTGGAGAGGAGGCTATGGGCCTGCTCGGCGAGGCTGCACCCCTGCAGGGGCGGTGGCAGCCCCACCCAGGCTGGGCTCCAGGGAAAATCTGTCACAGCCACGCAGGGAGGGCCCAGCTCCGCACCCCGAACTCACAATAGCCGGGTGCATCTGAGAGACGGAGATGTTGCTAAACATGGGAAGTCCTATTGACTCGCTTTTCTCCCCATTTCTCAAGTGTCTTCTGAATCCTCCCGCCCCCCGACCCCCCCGCCCATATCCCACCCCATCTTCAACCTCACTGCAGCCTGGGAGCCGGGAGTGAGGGTGATGGTGCCTCTGGCTTCTCACCCCCGACCCCCACTCAAACATCCGTCCCCCCCCACCCCAGCTCGGCATCCGTGTGACCCAGTGTGCAATGCTCAGAGCAGTGCCACTTGATGCAGCCTTGCGCCCCTGCTGGAGGGGGAGCTGAACTCTCAGAGGAAAAGGCTGTGAAAACCGTTTTAGACCTGGGAGGTGGGCGCATCAGCCAAAGGACGAAGGGACACGAATTCCCTGTCATGGGGGGTGTTTCGTATTCTTCAGAGGCGTGTCACCCACATCCCCCTCTTCAACCAGATCCTCTCGGGACCCCAGGCACTGCACGACACAGGCAACGCCCCTGCACCCTGCTTCTGCCCCTGATCTCCCCGCAGCTCCAGCCCCACCTTCGGGCCTCAGTTTCCTCCTGGGTAAGCAGTGGGCTGGACAAGAACCAGGGTCTGCAGGCCTGGCTGGGCCTGGCGCGGTTCTTGCAGATGGCATGTGAGGTGTAATTGCAAAACTGACTTCAACCAGAAAGAGTCTGCCGCCACATCCACCAGCCCCTGTTGTTGGAATGGGATTACCCCACCTACAGTGGTACCTCGAGATACGAGTGCCCTAACATAGGAGATTTTTTGAGATACGAGCCGTCGAGCAAGCGATTTTTGCTTTGAAATACGAGCAACATTTGAGATAGGAGTCATCGAGCGGATAGGCCGACTGCACACGACCCATCAGTTTACCACGCCTCAAGGTTACGGAACAAATTAAACTCGTATCTCGAGGTAGCACTGTACTTGCATTTTCCCTGGGCCCAGAAGGATTTTGAACTTTCAGTCTCCATTTTACAGACGATGGAAACTAAGGCCCCAAGACATACAGTGAGTGTCCAAAAGCATGCAGCTTGTCAACGGCCGTGTGGCCTTTGTGTTCCTGACCCCAGATCAAGGCTGGCTGTGAAGGTGGCACCTTCTCGGGGCCGAGAGCAAGAAAGAACCCTCCGCAAGCAGAACCCACACTCGAATCCCAGGAGAGAAGACCTCTCTGTGCACACAACCCTGTCGTCATGACGATTCGCGGAAGAAACAGCCCACAAGACATCAATTCAGGGAATGCCACGGCCAGGGCAGGGACAGGCAGGAAGCGGGTGTCTGAGAGATGCTGACATTCGGGGGAACTCAGCCGGGGAGGCCGCTACAGATAAATCCGCTCGGGTCAACGTTCTGGAAGTTTTCCCAAACCTTCCCATCAGCAGCCATCAGGATCAAAGGAGCGAAACAAAACTGTTGACCAATTCTTTCCTGACTTCCGAGTCCGTAAGACAAGGAAACCGGTTCAGACGTGATGGGTGTAGGTTTTTCTCAAGATTCTCGAGCAGCAGTTACGGGCCTGGGACTCGTCTGTGCACTCGGCGTTGTGGCAGGGAACAAAACAGACCCAAATCTGGCTTCCCGGAGCTTATGTTAGCGCAGTGCTTGAGTGCTTCTACCCTATTAGGTTATATGATATGTAATATTCTAGATATTAGAATCAACATGCAGCCACATTAGGTGGTCTGCGAGGAGGCGGCAGGTGCTGTGAGGAGAAAGTCAGTGGGGGACATACTTCCTAACCTTGAACAGCACCCTAACTCGCTCCACTCCTCAGTTTCTTCATCTGTCGAATGGGAGGAAGGGTAACATTTATCTCTCGGTGCTGTTGAGGGGTTTAAATGAGATCATGTGTGTGAATAGTTGAGCACATCCTCAAGGAGTGTTTGCTGACATCATCATTGTTCTCTTTCCCCCAAGGTCCAGGCGAGGCCAGTGAAAAGGAGATGGGAGGGCCGCTGGACAGCTGGGGTTGGGTGGTCCTGAGGCTGATAGTACAAGTGGCTGGAAAACACCGATCAGATCGCATCCCTCCTCTGCTCATGGGTCCAGGTCATTCAGCAGGAAAGCCAAAGTCCTATAGGATCCGGTATCTGCCTCCTCCTCCTCCGCCCTCACTGGGGCTGACCCAGACACAAGCAAGCACTGGCCCCAGGGCCTTTGCACTGACATTCCCTCTGCTGGGAAGTCCTCCTCTTTGTATCTTCATGGGCCACTCCCTGACACCCTCCAGGCTTGCTCTGGCCACCCGATTTAAATAGCAATCCCTCCATCATCTCTCTCTTCCATGTTTCTCCATAATGGCTAGACTATCTGACACAGGATATATGGACTTCGATGTGTTAGTCTGTCTCCTGCCCTAAAATGGAAGCTTCGTGGCAAAGTCTTCAGGTCAGGTCAACAGTGCCCCTGGCATGTGTTGGGCACACATCAAACATTTGTGGAATGCATAAAACATCCTGAATGTATGCCCACATTTCAGGTTTCCTCACCACCACTGTGATCTGCGGTGGCAGCAGAAAGATTCTTAGCTGAGGATATGAAGACCCTGAAGTGCATCGAGACGTAAAATACATGCAATTTGCAGAAGGGAGTTCAGAGATTTGCATGCTAGTCAGGGCCTGGGGCCTGTGGGATTTCTTCTCTGTGAGCCTCATTTTACCCAGCTGTAAAATGGGTTCATGGGGGGATTTCTGCACATGCACCCTCAGGGGCTGCTGGGACAAGGAGGATATGAGGGGTGGTTGAGTGGCGGGAGTTCCAGGCCTCTACCGCCCGCTGCATCCCCCACAGGAGCTCCCCATTCACCAGCTTTCATTGAATCGGTTTTCACTTGGGCGGAGGGAAAGTCATCTGCTGCTTGAAAAAGATGTGAGCCGAAACCGGTTTGGCTCAGTGGATAGAGCCTCAGCCTGTGGACTAAAAGGTTCCAGGTTCGATTCCGGTCAAGGGCATGTGCCTTGGTTGCTAGGGGGTGTGCAGAAGGCAGCTGATTGATGTTTCTCTCTCATCGATGTTTCTAGCTCTCTGTCCCTCTCCTTTCCTCTCTGTGAAAAATCAATAAAATATATTAAAAAAAAGATCTGAAAGCGCTAATTTGGATGCTGCCTCAGGTCCCTCCCTGCACTAGAATTTCAGGACTCCCACAGTGGCTTCACACCAAAGCTCCTGGGCTGGGGGAGGTGCACCCCGAAAGCCCGGAGACTCACCTGGGACATGTGGACCACCTCAAACCAGCGCAGGATCCCCGGAAGCTTGTACGCGGTCACGAAGGAGGTTCTCTCGATCCACATGGACTGTGCCGTGCAGAGGGTGGCAAGGGAAGGAAAGCAAGACTTAGGAAAGCGGGGTACCAGACACACTTTCCCGGATCCCTCCAGATCCCCCGGCTTCCCATCCACCCCAGATCAGAATCGGTATTGAAGGCCCAGAAACACACTCTCACCATCCCCTTAGGAATCCATTCCCAGCGTGAAGTTTAAGTTTTCCTTGCATTTAGGCCCAGTCAGTTTTAACTAGGGTGTCTAAAGGGCTTGCATTTTAAGGTAACATTGAGGGCATCCACCTGCATTTCCTGGGGAAGGGCCACCGTGTGCATTCAATTCTCAAAGGGGCAGTAACTCCCCAGATATGAAGAGTCCCAGCCCGAGGCAAAGAGCTGGAGGAGATCCGAGGCCACCTCCTCAATGCGGCCTTGGCCCTTGGGAACAGAAGGCAGGCCCCAGCTCCTTTAGGGGGACACACCGGGGACAGCCGGGACTCCCAGCTCTGTGGTTTATAATTGGTGTTTCCTGGAGGTTTGGCTTCGATGCCCCTGCCTAGCCTGAGGACCCTCCCTTCCGGAAATGCCCAGCGCCCTGTGGTTGGCGAAAAGGCGCATCTCCCACCAGGCCTGGGCGGTATCTTGAAAGTGAAGAGACTAACAAACTCAATGGGAGGACCAGGAGTGGGGTCACTGCCTCGGTGGATGCTGGCTTTACCTCCTTGGCTGTGGATCAAAGCCCCTCCCCATCGGAGGTTTGGCCAGGGGGCTCAGGGCATGGTCAGGGCTGTTGTGGGGGAGGGGAGGTACTCACGGCAAACTCGTTCTCGGGGTCCACCGTCCCCCGGCGCACCGGCCTGGAGTAGTGGAACCGTTGCACGTAGTTGGATTTGTAAAAGCTGCAAGACAGGACGAGGCTGAGGCTCCCGCAGCACCGGCCGCTGACGCAGGCCTGCCCTGAGCTGCCCAGTGCAGTCCCTGCAGCAAGCTCAGGCCTGGCCGAGCCCTTGCCGCACGCTTAAAACCAGGCTTTCCTGGCAAGGCGATTACAAGAGGGAGGCTTTGACTGAAGCCCTGGGGTGCTACATTGGCCCTGGGTCGAAGAGCTGGGCAGCTGGAAGGGGTGCCGCCTTGTGCCCTCAGGTTTAGCAGAGCCCGTGCCTAAAGGCTCCTCACTGACCTTGCCCTCTGGCATTGACCAGACTGACATCGCCTTCATGGGATTCCCTGGGATGTCCCTCTCCCACCATCTGAACATGCCCACTGTCCACATGCCACCTTAGCACACGCTGAAAGATGGCCCCTTGGGACAAAGTGCCCAGCTCGAGCACGCATGCCCTGGACCCCTCCTGCACACACACACACACACACACACACACACACACACACACACATACTCACACACACTCACACTCACATACACACACTCACACTCACACTCACACTCACATATACACATACACTCTCTCATACACACACACACACATACACACACTCACACTCACATACACACACTCACAC
>JAAGEH010000434.1:1726587-1745372 GCA_011751065.1 Lasiurus cinereus
GGGGCAGATATAAGTGTTTTCTCTTCAAGCACATCTCTTAGAACACTATCCTCATAACCAGCTCCCCAGCAAAGTAAATCCTATAAATGCTCCCCAAAACGCGGACTCTGATTAGAGCTGGACTGGCCTCCAAACGGGGCTACGATGGCTCTGGATCTGGCTCTCAGATCACTAGGAAGCAGGTGGGGGGGGTGGAGGGGTACCCTAAAAGTTCTGCACATCTTACCTGCAGAGGCGGCCTCCCCGCCAAGCTCGGCCTCTGCAGCACCAGCAGCGTAGCTGCTCCCCCCCTTCCACTCCCTCCACCTCGTCACAAGCACCCGGGAGCTAATGGGGAACGGCCAGATGGGGAGCACTTTAACGTGATTTATCTGTTAATCAGAGAGCACAAATTTGCGTTTTTATTTAATTGGCGCCGTGATTTGTGGGCATCTGACTGCAAACGGAGCGCAGCGCCGACTGGGGGAGCGGCGGCAGCAGCGCCCCGTGCCAGGCAGGTACTTACCGCCCGTCCCAGTGGCCGGCTGATGAGTTTTCCCAGAATTCCCCCCTTTGGAAGGATTCCCACGGGGCAGGGGGCTGCGCCGCACCGCCCAGCTCAGGTCAGGCCCGCCCCCCCCCCTGTTCTCTCTCTGGGTGCCACCTGCCTGGCCTCCCACCCCCTCGCCCGCCCGCCTATGTGGCGAGCCAGGTCCCGAGCGCCAGCCTCCGGAATGATCAGCTCTGAGGTGGCACCTTACCAGGTTCAGGCTGAGCAGCTCGTAGTCGAAGATCTCCATCTCGTACTGCTCCGCTAGCTCCTTGCACAGGCTGATGGCCTCCTCCCACATCTGCAGGAAGGGTGTGGGGACGGAGGTCAGGGGGGCCTCCAGGAGGGGGGGGGGCAGGGCCTTGGCAGAGGAAGGGACCCGGCAGCTGTGTTTCCTGGGGCTCAGTGGCAAGCCTGGCCCAGGCCCGGCCCCATGCACAGGGAACCCCAGCCCCATGCACAGGGACCCCCAGCCCCATGCACAGGGAGCCCCAGCCCCATGTGCAGGGAGCCCCAGCCCACACATAGGAAGCTGGGTGTTTCCCAGCAGCCCTGCCTCCGCCTCTCAGCCCATTTCTTCACAAATAACGGAGCAGCTGCAGACTAGGCTGGACACGGTCCTCACAGGCTCTCACGACCCCAGCCCCTCTGAGAGGTGACTGGCGGCTTCCGTACCCCCAGGTGAGAAGCAGAGGCTCCTGGGCAGAGGAGTGGCCCAGCTCAGGTGCCCAACCCAAAGCCGGGCCAGGATGCCCACCTGGGGGTGCCCCCGGGGCCTTGCGTCACTCCTGCCTCAGGAGTAAATGGACTCCCTCAGCTGCCCCGTGCAGGGGGGACAGGGAGGGGTAGCCCTGTTTTCCAGAGAGAAGTGGTTCACAGAGAAGCAAGCAGGTGCCTGGGCGCAGAGTTCCTGGAGCTAGAGAGGGGACAGACCCACTTCTCCTGGTGCTCATTCCGGGGTCCTTCCCCTCTGCCAGCCTGACACCGACCCTCTGGCCATCTCCCCTCCCTCCCTCTTCCCTCCCTTCCTCTGCCTCTTTCTTTTTTGGTGTGTGTATGTGGTAAGGACATGAGATCTACCCTGTAAACAGAATTTTTTTTAACATTTCTCTCTTTTTAAAAAATATATTTTATTGATTTTTTTACAGAGAGGAAGGGAGAGGGATAGACAGTTTAGAAACATCGATGAGAAAGAGACATCGATCAGCCACCTCCTGCACACTCCCTGCTAGGGATGTGCCTGCAACCAAGGTACATGCCCTCGACTGGAATCAAACCTGGAACCCTTCAGTCCATAGGCCGATGCTCTATCCACTGAGCCAAACCGGTTTTGGCGTAAACAGAATTTTTTAAAACCTAGTTAGCTGTTTTTAATTGGTTATTATTCTTTCATATATATATATATATATATAGTTATTATTGATTCCAGAGAAAAATGGAGAGGGAGATAGAGATAGAAACATCAATGAAAGAGAATCATAGATCGGCTGCCTCCTGCACACCCCACACTAGGGATCAAGCCCGCAAATGGGCATGTGCCCTGACTGGGAACTGAACTGTGACCTCCTGGTTCATAGGTTAATGCTCAACCACTGAGCCACACCAGCCAGGCAACCCTCTAAACAGAATTTTAAGTTCAGGATGGGGCCCAGTATTGCTAAGAAAGGCCAGTGCTGCACAGAGCGCTCTAGAGCCAGTCCCCTGTGTAACTGAAACAACGCAGTCCCTTCTCAGTGGGGTTATTGGGGGAGGGGAGGGTGCAGGGGCGGTAGGAGTGGTACTAGAGTAGTAAAAGGAGTGATTGAGCTGTTTAAAAGGATAGGTCTTTCCCATATTTAAAAGCAATTCTGAAAACGATCCCTGGACATAGGGGGCCCTTTCCCTCTGCTTTGTCTGAGGCTGGAGCTGACAGATCACCCCTCCCTCTGGGACCACCGGGGCGGGAACCTCAGCAGAGAGGCCGGGGAATGCACCGTGGGCAGAGGTCTGGCAATCTCAAGGGACACCCATTGCATTTCACATTTGCTTTAAAATAGAGAAATGCACCTAAATGGAGAAGTTGGGGGAGGAGGGGAGGAGAGAGGGGCGGTTGCCAGAACTCAGTGTGCGCTCTGTAGCAGAGTGCTCTCTCTGCATCCAAGCATAAAGACAAAGAGAAGCGAGTGCGGAGCGCAGGAGCCGTGGCTTAAACACATGGATGGCGTGGGGAGCAGCGTAAAAATGCTTTATGTGCCAGAAGGAACCCAGTCCAGCGGCCAGGCTGGCTGGTGCTTCCTCTTCAGCCAGAACAAGGGGTGGTGGTAACACCCTGAGCTGGCCAGGGGACCGTTTGGCTCAAGTGGAGGTCTCTGCCAACTTCATGCCATAATATGCCACAAATGCTCTTCCTGTGGGTAAGAGACCAGGAAGGAGGCCAGGCAGGAGTGAGAGACCTGGGGTTTCCCCCCACGTCTGCCCCTGAGGTCGCTGAGACCTCTGACAGTCACAGATCCCTGAGCCTCATACATCCCAGGGCCCGCTGGCTTCCAGGCGTGGCATGGTACACAGAGGTGGAGCAGATATAAATGGGGAACATAAGCAAGCAAAGCACACACCAAAATAGATGCACTTTGGGTTCTGAGGGATGTAGAGGAGTCTACCCGGTGGTGGCAGATAGGCTTTTGGGTAGAAAGCCATGGTGTGTGCCTAGAGCAATGAGTTTCCAGGATGGGAGGTGTGTGTGTGGGGGGAAGAAGAAGTTGAAAGGATGCTAAGGAATATGAGCTTCATTCCAGAAATTTCCACAGCAGTGGCTTTCAGAGTGAGCTGTACCCATCTGCTCCCTCCTCTCTGCTCCCAAAGTACTTTGTCTCCACCCTCCCCCATAACTGCACAACACCGAAGGGTAATGTACAAAAAGCGTCACGATTGACAAGTTCATCTTGCCAACTGGGTGGTAAAGTCTTTGAGATTGGGGACTCTGCCTTTTCCTCTCTGCTCGGCACAGGGTGAGTCGAACTGGATACCTTGCAGAGAACAAAGCTCAGCATGCACTTTTGGGGCTCCTCCCCTCGTACCCCGCTGTGACAACTTAGTCAGCTGGGAATACCGCTGACTGGACATCCCGCAGGGCAGGAGGTTCCAGAGATGGCAGAGACTCTGCCCTCAAGAGGCTTATAATTGTAAATTATAAAACCAGTGTTGCTCAACCGCTCAACTCCTGGGAATTTATAAGCCCTTCCCAGACATTACCTCATTTTGTCTTTCCAGGGAAGGTGGGGAGATCAGATTAAGACAGATGCGAGGAACGGCAGTCATGGGACAGATCACAGTGCTAAACTGTGTCCTGAGGAACACCAGGGCCTTGCGATTCACAGAGAGGCAGGAGGTGAACTGTGGGACTCGAGAAAGGCTTGACGGAGGAAATGGCCTTCAACTGGGGCCTTGAAGGTGGAGTCCGTGATGATGGTGACAGTCACAACTCAGCAAGATGTCACTATATGCCAGGTCCTGTGCTAGATGTTCCACATGCAGCTCCTCGCCTAATTTTCTCAGTATCACTAGGAAGTGGGTACGATTCGTACCTCACTATTATGGGTAGGGAATGGGCCTCTCCTAGAGGCTGAGGGAACTGTGGGTAGAGGACCCTGTTGTGAAGCCCAGGCCACCCGAGTGCCCAGGTGTGCAATACGGGTGCCATGAGCAAAGGCAATAGGACTAGAGATGGAGAGAAGTGCTTAGACTTAGGACTGGGATGGAGACATGCAGATGGATTGATATGGAGTACAGGAGAGAGCCACCCTTCCCGGTAGCAGGGTCCCCACACAGAGGAAAGGTGGGGACAAATTACCTTTCCTTTGTCAAAGTAGCCTATGATGATCTCATACAGCGTCTCCTTCAACTGGCGGTGGGTCTGGGGGTACTGCTGGCCTGTCTGCATGACTTGTGAGGCGCACTGCTCATCTGACCACTGTGGAGAGAGGACATGCAGGGTCACCTGAGGCTGAGAGGCCACCGAGGGCGGGTGTCTCCCCCACGGATGAGGAGCTGCCTTTCCTGCCACGCTGGGTGTCAGTGGCCAGTCGGAGAGGTACTGGTTGGCAGGCTCCATGTGGGAAGTTACTTCCTGATTTTTGCTGAGTCACGCTTGACTCTCTACTGGCTCTTACATGTGGTGAATAGGGACTTTCTCTGAACCCCTGGGAGACATGGTCCCAGCTCTTCAAAAGCCAGAGGAAATCCCTCAGACTTTGTCCAGCTCTGGCGGCACTTTCAGTTGCAGGAAAATGGCTTAAGTGGAGATCTGGGTGTGCTAATGATTTACAGTTGGTGTCTGGATGTTACAGGAAACAGTTGGATGTTATATAAAATCATAAGACATATCTCGAGTGGTTACTGTTGCTGCTAAGTGTGAAGGTCACAGAGACCTGAAGTGCCCAGGAGAAGCAGTACAGAAAAGTAACCTGCCAGATCAAGAGTTTTTGGACTCGGAGCGACACAAAATTTATTTGGCTAATTCTTTTTCCTTTTCTTTCTTTGCTTTTTAACTCTCCCACTTGCGGTGAGGCCTGAGAGGATCCCTGCATGAATCCCCTTCATGGGGTGGGGGGCAGTACCTTGAGAAGCCAAGTGTGGAGAAGGAGCGTGTAGGCAGCCTCCGTGTAGTTGTCACAGTCCAGGTGAAGGTCGCGAAGCTTGTACAGGTACCTGTTGGGGGAAACATGCTGAGTCACAAGGCGATAAGGAGGCAGGTGGTAGGACCAGGTAGAAGCCAGGCAGAGCAACTGAGTACCTCTGGGGAGTTCTCGCTCCCTAACAGCCGGTGCCCCTGCGTAGTCACAATGACAGCACGTGGCATCTGTGGGACACTTGGTGTGTGGCAGGTACTATGCTAAGTCTTTTAACTTCCTCAGATCATTTCATCCTCATGACAACCCTATAAAATGGGTCTGTTGAGGAAACCCCTTTCAGATGAGAAAACTATGGCCTGGAAAAGTCAGGCATGCTTGCAGCCAGTACCATTCAACTTCATACAGAAGACTCCAGCCAATGCAATATGACAAGGGAAATCGGGGAAGGAGAACTGAGTAACTTGTCAGAAGTCACGTGCTCATAAATAGAAGAGCTGAAACCTAACTCTAGGCTAACTGCCCTTAGCATCCATGCTCTGGTCATTGTCCTATTCCAGAGCATGACAAGCCACGGCACTGCCAAGGGCCAGATCCTACCTGCTCTTCTGTGTTCTCTGGGGATAAAGGAAGTGCATTTAAGGCAGGAAGTGGGCCAGGAGCTGGAGACTGGATCTTCACTTCCAGACCTGGAGCTGTCAGCAGGGAGAACCTACTCTCCAACAATAATCACATCCCCACCTCCCGTCCACTGACAAGATGATGCTCCAATCTGATCCCTGGGATGACTGGATGGATGAGTGGTGTGAGGACAGGACAGGAACAAGGGACAGGTCAATTCTTAATTTGATACATCGTTGGTATTAAGGGGCCGGGAATTAATTTTCGGCGCCTTCCTTTGCTCATCGGTAAGATGGCAACGCTCACAGAACCCAGCTATGGGCATATGAAGAGCCCAGTGGCCCGGGTCCGCAGGCTCCGAAAGGGACGGCGAGCATCGCAGCTGATAAATGCAAGTTTGCCCTGGAAGTGATTAGCCCAGAGCCAGCAGGGAGCTATCCTGGCTCTTCTCTCTTTTCATGGTGAACTCCGTTCTTCTACAAAGAAGAACCTGCCGCTGTTGGCAACGGATTCAGAGCCAGGGCACCACTGCTTTGGCGACTTGCATGTCCTCGGGAGCAGGCCGCACGTAGTGCTTGAATGAAGGGGCGACGCTGTCATGCCAGCTCTGGTCCCTTCCTCTGGGCGGGAAGGGGGTGTCTGCCAAGATTCTGCTCTGCCTGTCTAACCACAGGGAACAAAGGGCCTCTGAAGCAGCGGCACTCAAAGCCGAGCTCGGTGCGCAGGCTTAGGCTCCTGTCAGAAGAAACCTATCCGCGCAGACTGTCACCAAAGGCCACACGAAACATGACCGGCGGGCCAGATGCAGGCTTCCTGGCCCCAGGGTAGGGAACGGGCAAAGATTTTGAGGAGAAAAAAAAATCAGCTAGTGACTTTTGATAACTAATGAGCCAGGACATCCTAGTGACCTTTCTCTCATTTCTTGATTCAACCAGCCAAGTTGTACTGAGCACACGGCTGTACCAGGCACTAGAGATAGTGGGGAGACAAAAGCAAGACCCCTTTCTCAGGACTTGGGCATTTATAGTCTAGGGAAAGGGGGCAGATGTCAATCAAATCATCAAATAATTGCCAAAAGATAGCTGTGATGAAAGTCATGAAGGAGGATCTATGGTTTCCATAGTGTGTCAGTTGGACTGGCATCTGCAGGTAAGGGGATGAATGATTAAATGATATCATCCATTCATTCACTTATCAAATGGTGCTTTATATATTATATCCATTCATTCTCCCTACAATCCTTTCATAGATAAGAAAACTGAGACCTGTGTTGAAGTAGACAGAGCTAGAAACAGGTAAAAGCAGGATTTGAGACCAGCTATTTCTGCCTCTACAATCATGGCCTTTTTATTCTCAACCCGTTAACTTTCTGCTGATCAGTCAGAGTTACCAGTGAAATTGCACGTGGCCTGCACAGAGGGAGTGTTGAGCCTGTGGGCCACCTTTAGAAACCCCTCCATCCATGGCTGAACCCTTTTTATTCCAGCCTGCATGTCCTTGGCCCTTGCATCTCTGATGACTGGATCCACAGCACGTGGAGAGCAGTCAGAGAGAGGGCTTTCCTGCTGCTTTCAACCCCTTAATTCACCAGCACACCCTCTCCTCTCCTTTGTCTACTCCAGGGTGTGGTGATCAACTGCAGAGCCCACAGCAACACACCCTGACGGGCCCAACCTGGGTTCAAACTCAAACAGCTACTGGTGCCAGCTGGGCAGTGAGTGAGATGCCCCCGAAGCTCAACAGTGAGCAGAGACAGTGCTGTGCCCAGGGATCCCCTGCCCTGCCTCAAGGAGCCCCACCACTGGTCTAGGTGACAGCTGTCAGGACAGGATAAGGGCCCAGTGCCAATCTTCTCAGTTTTTCAGGAAAAGTAGGAAATTTTGATTTTTGGGGTAAAATCTCTAGATTAAAAAAAATTGGCAATTAAGAGTGTCTTCAAATATTATGTCTGCCAAATATAACAGACTTTTAGATCTATCCTAGTCTACAACATCTGGTTTTTGGCAAATGTGGTTTTCCTAGATGACTCTATAGACCTCAAATCTCCAAAGCTCAGGGAGATCTGGGAGCCATCATCTGTGTTTCTAGAGTGGGAAGGAGAGAAGAGAGGTTGGGGGGAGGGCACCGTGTGCCTGGCACCTCACCTTAGCATATCATTTTTAAAAAAATATATTTTATTAGTTTTTTACAGAGAGGAAGGGAGAGGGATAGAAAGTCAGAAACATAGATGAGAGAGAGACATCGATCAGCTGCCTCCTGCACACCCCCTACTGGAGTTGTGCCCACAAGCAAGGTACATGCCCCTGACTGGAATTGAACCTGGGACCCTTCAGTCCGCAGGCCGATGCTCTATCCACTAAGCCAAACCGGTCTCGGCAACATATCTTGTAACCCTCAGAACACAAGGTAGCATGAAGACATCCTGCAGTGGGAATCGCAGCCCAGAGGGGTCACAGAGAAACAAGGGGAGACCCCAGTTCTCTGGAACCCCACAGCTTTGCACTTCTACAATAAGCCATGTCTAGTGATGTTCTAAATACTCTCAAGCTCAAGACAACTGATGGAATTATACCTTTTCCAAGTGATAGTTCCTGTTTCTGGAATAATGCTGAACTACATTAGCGGGTAGAAATAGCCGCAGGGCTACATACAGAGTGAGTTTAGGCTTTGAGTCAGAGCCTGAAGCAGCCATGCGCCTTAAGCCACGGTCAAGTGCACTTGGCAGATCCTGGAGACATAAAGGTGTGTGTGAGGCTATGGGCCCAAGAATGTCATCCCTGTGGCTGTGCTGTGTATGACAGAAAAGAGCTGGAAACACCTCCGTGTTCAACAAGATTGGATTGGCTATATAAATTACGGCATGTTCTGGGATGAGAGTTTTACAGTTTCATTAAACATGATGTCGAAAGAAAGAAAAAGATGTAGAAATATATGTGTTGACATGGAATTCTTGTCAAGCAAAGAATACCTTCTGAACAATATGATCTCATTTTTGCAAAAAATATGCACGCCCAGAATCCAACCTATATATAAATGGGAAAGAGTCTGGGAATATGCATGGATTCTGGAAATTTATTTCATTTTTTTGTATTGCTTGTCTGTATTTTATGAGTATTTTTTGTTTTGGTAATTAATATGTGTTATTTCTGCAACAAGTACAAAGAACAGTACTTTTTTTTTAAAAAAAAACTTTGAAGAAAAAAAATGAGATTCTGAGAAAAATTGGCAAGGGAGTTCTTTGCTCCAGGCTAATGTCCCCAAAAATCCTTCATTACATGCTCAAATAGCTGCCTTTCAGATGCCTACAAGAAAGCGCCATCATACATCATAGCGTTTTTTTCCCCTTTGAAACCGGGCTGCCAAGCCCCGACGACGTGCCTTATGCACCCAGGCCCTGGGCTTCACGTGCCAGCCTTGCACCGAATGCAAGTGTGACGATGCCCCAGCTCGAGCCGCCAGGCGGCTGCAGGCAAGTCTGAGCTGTGGGTGTCGCAAAACAACATGGCAGATCAGAGAACTCCCGGTGGGCTTGGGGTCTCATGACAGGGGATGAAAGGAGCTGAATCTGGGGAGATTGACAGGAACCGGGGGGCCCCAATACCAAGATGATGAGCTTAAGCTCTAGCCTAAAGACAAGAGGGAGCCACCGATGGGTATTGAGCAGGACTGGGTTTCAGAAGACAAAAAAATCTTACCTTATGTACATCTCTTCCCGATTGTTATCTTTGTAGAAGTTCTAGGTGGGAAGGAAAACAGCGGTGAGTGCTTTTCTTTGCAGAGCGGCAGGGGTGGAGGGCGCAGGGACGGAGAGGAGAAGGAAGGTTGCCGTTTACTATCTGGGCGCCCTGAGATGGGCGCAAGATTCAGGAGATTCTCCCCTGAGCCTTAGGCTATGGAGGGTCGGAGGAGGTACCAGCCATCACGTATGAGGGGAGCTATTGGCTGCGCTGAGAGGTGGGCAACTAAGGCCAAGGCCGCCTATGCTGACAGAGTCCACTGTGAGGGCAGCCGGACTTGATCTTCACAGGTGCAGACCCTGCACCCTGGTGGGGCTGAATTGGAATGGGAGTAACAGCAATAATCAGAGTCATAGTCACAGAAACCATAATAGATCCCAGTGATCATCAATCCTGACCCTGTAGAACAGTCGGGGTTTACAATGAGATTCCACCGCCAAAGCCATTTAAACCTGGAAATACCTATAGGAGCTCAGCGGCCATTCAGAGACCCTGGTCCAAGGTATTTTCAAAGAAGCCCTTACAGATGTTGAGCCAGAAGGTCATGGTGGGGTCTATGGACCACATCTGGAGAAAGCCGGACTGACTCGGATGCAGCCAGAGGGGCAGGGGATGTATTCCAGACACAGAGTCAGTGGGTGGCAGAGCCGTACAAGACCTCAGCTCCCCTGGTACCCCTACCAACACCCCGCCTCCGCCCTGATCCCAGGCTGACACCCCAAACTAGCAGGGTCTACTTGCTTCTAGAGCGGTCTGCCCAAAGCTTTCTCCCAGGTGAGTCTGAAGGTCAATTTCTTCTACCAACTTCCGTGTCTTCAC
This sequence comes from Lasiurus cinereus, assembly GCA_011751065.1. Classification (NCBI taxonomy): domain Eukaryota; kingdom Metazoa; phylum Chordata; class Mammalia; order Chiroptera; family Vespertilionidae; genus Lasiurus; species Lasiurus cinereus. The sequence goes on from JAAGEH010000434.1 coordinate 1,736,901, forward strand.
AGAGACAACCCGCTAAACTCCAGGAAAACCCCGCTTCACGCTCTGTACGTAAACTGGGCCTGGAGGAGTGATTAGCAAGGAGTTCCTTTCTGCTATAATCAGGACTTTGAAACTCCCCTCAGCATTTAGGGAAATCAATTGGCAATATCGAGGCTGTTAAAGAGGGGAATGGAGGCCACAGCACAGGACTTTGGGGACAGGGATTGCACAGTGTTTCTAGACCCTGGCAATGGCAGGGGCTCATTGTGATAAATGCCACGTGGTCTTTGGACCACGTTAGTCACTGTAACCGCTTAGGGTGGGCAGGCAAGGTGGGTGTGAGGCACTGTCTGTCTCATGACCACACCACAGGACGTGGGAAGAGAGACATTTGGGAGTTGCCCATGGCAAGTCCTGTGGACAGAGGTTAAGAGCCAGGCTCTGGGATTAGCTGCCCTGATTAGCCTGTGCCCACAGTCATTTTCTAGAAATTCCAGTCATGAGTATTACTTCATTCTGTAAGAGAGGAAAACTGCCACGCGGGGAGCATTTAACCACAGGCCAGGACTGCACGGCCTATGAAATGGGTACTATTCTCTTCTCTACGCAACAGCTAAGCACACTAAACCAGTGATTGGCAAACTGCGACTCTCGAGCCACATGCAGCTCTTTGGCCCCTTGAGTGTGGCTCTTCTACAAAATACCACATAAGGTCACACACATACAGTGCGATTGAAACTTTGTGGCCCATGCGCAGAAGTCAGTTTTCGGCTCTCAAAAGAAATTTCAATCGTCCTGTTGATATTTGGCTCTGCTGACTAATGAGTTTGCCGACCACTGCCCTAAACCATCAGAAAGCCTCCAGGGCTGTCTAATCTACTAATTATCTGAGGGAGCACGAGAACCCATGGGCTGTGTGTCTCCAAAGCTCATCCTTAACCACTTCCTGCTGCCGCCTTCCTTCCGGGAGATGTGCTGGGTGCTAAAGGCAATACTCATTCCCATTTCAGATATAAGGAAACTGAGGCACAGAAAGGTGATGCGATTGCCCTAGTCACACAGCCAGCAGATGGCAGAGCAGGTGTTCAATCCCACATCTGTCTGATTCCCAAAGCCCTGAGTGCTGCCTTCGGATCAAGAACAGTGGTGAACCCCAAAGCCAGGCCTGTCCCCCCGGACTCCGGTCTGCCTCGGGCCGTGGGGGTCACTGCCCGCCCTGCCTACCAGCAGGTTCACGGTGCAGCTCATGCGGTTGTCTTTGCTCTCGTCCGTCATCACGCCCCGGTAGTCCAGCAGTTTCTCCAGGAGGCCTTTGACCAGGTTCACAAAGTTCGCCACGGACTTGGCGATGGTCGGGTGCTCGGCGGCACACTCCATCAGGCTGTGGGCAGACGGGAGGGCAGTGAGCTGGGCGGGAGGAAGGGGTGCTGGGGTGAGGGGGGCGGTGGGGTGGGATGCAGCACAAGCCCAATAATCTAGTGAATTCAAGTTTCCCTGGTTGATTGGCTCATTCTGGACATTTTTCGACCACGAGTTCATTATACACTTATTTGTATGTAGCAGTTCAGTGGGTCACAGTTCAATGAATCTTTGCAATCCAAACTCATGGCATTTGAGGGTCAAATGTGATTCTTTCCCCACCCCTGACCATCAAAATGGGGGAAAATAAAAATACATTCCCAGTGTGGGCAATGTCTCAGGAAAACGGCCACCTTTATACACTCACATTGGGAGCAAATCAGTACAACTTTTGGGGGAGTAGCAATTTTCACAGTATCAAAATCGCAAATGTGCATATCCTTGGACCCAATCATTCTATTGGGGGGAATCTATTCTACAGAAATGTTCTCAGCCGAGACTGGTTTGGCTCAGTGGATAGAGCCTCGGCTTGTAGACTGAAGGGTCCCAGGTTCGATTCCGGTCGGGGGCATGTACCTTGCTTGCAGGCACATCTCTACTGTGGGGCGTGCAGGAGGCGGCTGATCGATGTCTCTCTCTCATCGATGTTTCTGACTTTCTATCTCTCTCCCTTCCTCTCTGTAAAAAAATCAATAAAATATATTTAAAAAAAAAGAAATGTTCTCAGAAGTATGCAAGGATATCTTTATAATATTTATGTCTAATAGTGAAATAGTTGGAACTGTTTTAAATTTCCATCCATAGGCAGATGGTTAAGTAAATTAAAGCATATCTACAAACTGGAATTCCATTAAGCCATTAAAAAGTATGAGAAATCAATGTGTTTTAATGCAAAGAGCTCTATAAAATATATAGCTGCGAAAAGTCAGACTCCAAACACTATTGGTTTGTTATTTAACCATAGAGCCAACCATGTGCCAGGCATTGTCCTACCTGTCTCACAAATTTCAACTCATTTAACCTCCCATCACAGTCTTATGAGACGGGATGTTTGCAAACCGGGAAACTAAGTCACAGAGAGGTCAACTAAGCTGTCCAAGATCACACAGGCAATAAATGCCAATGGTCTGGCTTTAGCCTCTGCACACTCAACCAGCAAGCACTGAGTGTGAGCGGAAATGCATGTCTGTGTTGTGTGTCTATGTGTTTATAAATCTGCAGGGTGTGGGCGGGAAGGATAAACCCCAGAGTCTTCAGAGTGGCTGCTTCTGACGAGGGGTCTAGGGAGGGAAAGAGAGGAAGACAACGTTCCCAGTTCAGTTTAAATGTGCATCTATTACTTGAAAATTTAATATTGGTTGCGATATTCATATTCTACATTTTGAAAACATAATACCTCGCAAAAGATCATCGCATTCCTTAAGCACCTGTTGGTTGCTAGGCACCATGCTAGGCATTGCTTGGGGCAGGAATGGAAGAAAAATATAATATATACAGTGGTACCTCGAGATACGAGTTTAATTCGTTCCGTAACCTTGAGGCGTGGGAAACTATGAGACGCTCGAGTCGCGGTAAACTGGTGGGTCCTGTGCAGCCGACAGATCTGCGCGATTACTCCTATCTCAAATGTTGCTCGTATTTCAAAGCAAAAATCGCTCGCTCAATGGCTCATATCTCAAAAATCTCGTATGTTAGGGCACTCGTATCTCGAGGTACCACTGTGTGTGTGTGTGTGTGTGTGTGTGTGTGTGTGTATCATATCTGCCCCCAGTCAGCCCACAGACTAGGTAGGAAGAGATGGATAGATTCGAATTTTGATTAATGCCTACTTATTTGTTAATCACTTATCCTGTACCAATCACTTTTTCTTAAGAAACCATCACGATGATTCTGATAAGTAAAAAATATCCCCCTTGTTTTACGACTGAGAAAACCAAGGCTCAGAAGGAGTGATATTCCCAATGTCACTCAGGTAGTCATGGTGACCTTGGGAACCAAGACAGTCACTGTCCAATACAGTGGTACCTCGAGATACGAGTGCCCTAACATACGAGATTTTCGCTTTGAAATACGAGCGACAGTTGAGATAGGAGTCATCGCGCGGATCGGCCGGCTGCACACGACCCACCAGTTTACCGCGACTCGAGCATCTCATAGTTTCCCACGCCTCAAGGTTATGAAACGAATTAAACTCGTATCTCCAGGTACCACTGTATTTCCCCGGAGATAAGCACTAAGGCGTGTTCTCAGGCAGCCTGTGCAGCCACGGCCAAGCATTACCCGGGGCATCAGTTCCTGCCTGCTCCCCTGAGGACGTTTAAGTCTCAAGAGCTCCTAGGAGGGGACAGGTGACAAAGACAAGGATTTAGGGGTACAGAGTGGGGGTGGTCATTTCCTCCCAGAAGCCAGACCAGGCTGCCAGGAGGCGACGTTGCCAACGATGGCTGTGATGAGACAAATCCATCATCTCGGTGGGAGAAGCACCTGTCTCGCGGCTCTCAGAGAGATGCAAACTGCCCTTTGATTGGGGGCTGTCCGGCCCCGTCCCAGCTGTGCCTGACGCCTTCTGGGACGGCCATGCCCAGCCTGCTTCCTTCCCACCCTCACCACCACGCAATCCGGGGTGGAGGGTGTGATTTCTCACAGCCTCGGAGCAGGGAGCCGCTCAGAGCCTGCCCGGGCCACACGGTGGTCCCCAGGGCCTTTTACGCAGCTCAGCGCCCACCCAGGGGGTGGGGTGGGGAGTAACATCGCATCTTCGGTGGGGGGGGGCAGGCAGCAGCATCTCGCTGCTTAAGTTTGCCGGGTGACTCTGATGTGCAGCGACATGAAGAACGCCTTCAGCAGGTGTGGGGACACCTGACACCGTGCTGATTGATTCTGACTCCGCAGATCTGGCCGGGGCTCGAGAGTCTGCAATTCTCACAGGTCCCCGGGCCAGGCCGCTGCTGCTGGCACTCTGAGAAGCAACGGTTCAGGAGAACAAAGCCGTGGCTGTCTTCGTTTCTCTGTTCGTTAGGCCAGAGGTGAGAAAGCCGCTCGGGTAGCTCAGGAATGTGAGATGAATGGGCAGACGGGTTTGAAATCATCCATCCATTCGCCATCCATCCATCCGCCCACCATGCATCCATCCTCTACCTGTGTACTTACTGTTCTAGACACTGTAGTCACTGACCCCTGGGACATCGAGCAAAGGAAGCGGATTCAGAGATAAAAAGGTGCCATCGTATACAATGGCACTGCCCTGTACTGAGGACTTCCTGTGTTGCAGGGGCTGTGCTGAGCCCGGTTTATTGATTCCCTTGTTTAATACTCAAAATCTCCTTGGGTAGGCATTAGGAAAGCCCCGGATTTACGGACGAGGCCCCCGGGGCTGGGCTCGGTGCGTGGCCCTGCCAAGGTGACTGGGCTGTTCCTCCCCTTTGAGGCCCACAGGGGAGAAGAGTGACAGTGAGGAAGCGGTGGAAGTCTCCGGGCGCGCAGGCAATTCCTCACGCTGTGGCAGGAGGGGGTGGTGTCCGGGCCTGCCTTGGGGGTTGAGGGGGGGCGGGTGGCTGCGCTTGGAATTGGTTATTATTCCCCATGGAGGGCCCTCAGAAGCAGGACCCTGGCCCATGCCCTTCATCTGCACTGGCAGCCGATTATCACGGCTCCTTTCAAGACCATGGGGGGTGGAGAGGGTGGGGGGAACTCGTTGGTTAAGCCTCAGGCCCCTGAACACACATTTTCTGCGCCCCACCCCCCTTTGGCCTTTCTGGCCTCCCGACTTCTAGAAATATTCCCAAGCAGATGGCAGACAGGAGAGCAGAGAACATCTCACTTCTCCCTTTCATGAGGGACTGTCACTTTAAGACAGATGTGCAGGAGCTGAGGGAAGTGAGGATGACTAGCCTGGAGGAGAAAGAAAGACAGGTGGGCTGGTGGCTTCCGCTGACCCCATCACTATCCATCTGGAGATTAATAATAATGATCGTTAATATTTCTAGACTGTCTATGAGCTAAGCATTTTGCATGACCTTTCTTGGTTTTCTCAACAAAATCTCTAAGGTCACTCTGGACAGCGGTTTTATCCCCACTGTGCGGATGAGGACGCTGAGGCTGAGTGAGTTCAAAGGAAGAAGCGGGGACTGGGCCCCTGGATATTCCCCGGGGTCCCGGCTCCTTGGGTTGCGCTTGATTGGTTTTGTAAAAATCATTCACACCTCTGTCTTAGGAGGAAAATAATGAGCTGCTTCTCATTTCCTCGGCCTCTGAGGGTTCCTTTTATAAATATTCAGTCAGGAAGGATTTGAAAATCCCGCTGATCATCTGAAGACTGCCACAGGGCCCCATCCGCTCATAAAAATGGAAATTGCCAGCAGTCTATGTTGCTTTCACCTCTGGTCAATATTTAGATATTCCTTTTTAGAACTTTAAGGAAAACATTGACTCTGGCAAAATGTCAACCCCTCCTCCCCCCGCCCCCCGAGAATCAGCCTCAATACCCACCGAAGAGCAGGTGATAGGCCGCTCCTTGGACAGAGCGGCTTTTGTGCTCTAGGTGTTTAGTGAGGGCTGTGCAGGGACAGGAGGGGGTGGGGCCCCCTGGGAGGCTGCTTCCTGGGGCTCCCTTCTGCCTGCTTGGTGGAGCCAGGAGGGTCCTTGTGAGGGTGAAAGCAAGGCCTTCGGTTTGCTTCTGTTGTTCACGTTAAAATACTCAAAGAAAAATGGAGGAAGCACCCAAAATTAGAATTATACCAGATAATTATACAAATCAAAGCATCTACCATTAGGAGGACATTCGGGATGCCTGAGCCACAGTCCTGGACCAGGGGAGGGGTCTTGGGGGTGGGAGGTAGGAAGGCAGCAGCTACCATGACAGACCCTGAGAATGCATTGATTGAGCTTTGTACTGTTATGTGCCAGATGCTTTCACATTATTCTGCCTTTAAAATGACCACAGGAGGCTTATTCTCCCCCTTGCACAGGTGGGCAAGACACGCCGAAGATGTTGCAGGAGGGACCAGATGCCCTATAGCTGCCAAGGGGCAAAACCCAGAGTCTTTCTCCAAAGATACCCAAATGGACAATAGGCACCTGAAAAGATGCCCCATGGCCTCAGCCATGGAAGAAATGCAGACCAACACCGCCCCCTGCAAGCACTGCTGTAGTCTGCCCAATGCACATTAACGAGTGCTGTGGAGGTTGTGGAGAAGGGGACCCTTGTGCACTGTTGCTGGGAAAGTGAGTGGTGTGGCCACTGAGGAACAGAGCCTGGTGGTTCCTCCAAAGGTTACACGGTGATTCCCACCAGACCCAGCACATCCACTCCTCGTGTCCTCCCCAGAGGCGGGCAAACACACGTCTACACAAACCTCTGCATGAATGCTCGTAGTGGCATCATTCCAAAGAGCCAGGAAGTGGAAATGAACGAATGTCCATTGACATATGAATGAATAAACAAAACAGGGGATAGCCAAACAGTGGAATATTGTTTGGCAAAAAAATAAAATAAATAAATAAGGTGAATTACTGACACATGCTATAGCACAGATGAACCTTGAAAACATGCTAAGTGAGAGAAGCCAGTCAAAAGGATCACATATTGCACAACTCCATTTATATGAAGTGGCCAGACTAGGCAGATCTCTAGGGCAGTGGTTCTCAACCTGTGGGTCGCGACCCCTTTGGGGGTTGAACGACCCTTTCACAGGGGTCGCCTAAGACATCTGCATATCAGATATTTACATTACGATTCATGAACAGTAGCAAGATGACAGTTATGAAGTAGCAAAGAAAATAATTTTATGGTTGGGGGTCACGGCAACATGAGGAACTGTGTTAAAGGGTCGCGGCAGTAGGAAGGTTGAGAACCACTGCTCTAGAGGCAGAAAGTAGGCATATGGGAGGGAGATGATGGCTGAGGGGTCAGAGGTAAGGGTTTCTTTCAGGAGGTAACAAAAAGGTTCTAAAATTGGCTGTGGTCAAGGTTGCACAGTTCTGTGAATATACTAAAAGCCATTGAATTGTACGCGTTAGGTGACTTGTATGGTATTATAAGCCGTTAAAACAATCACTGGTCTCTAAGTCCAGTGCTCCCGGGTGCTGTGCGCTATCTACGCTGGGTCAGGCTGGGGACCCAGCTTGTCCACTCACTAACTTTCCCTCGATCCCTTGGACAAGAGACTTTCTGAGCCTCAGTGCCGCTCTGTGAAGCAGGGACCAAAGAGTCAACGCCACTAAACGAGCCAATGCGGGCAGGGCACTGAGCATGGCATCCGAGCGCTGCATGTGTGCGGACATGATGCTCGTGGTCAACATCTGTCATCGACTGAAAAAGAAGACAGGCAGACGCAGCGAGAATCATTCCGCAGCTAAGACCATCACAGTGAACGTTTGGGAAGACTCTTTCCCTCTTCTCCACAGCAAAGTTTCCTTCCACCGCTCCCATTCGATCCCCCTCAGAGCAATAGCCACTGCAGAGAGGGATGGGAGGTTTCGCCCCCCCACGGGAGTTCCCTCCCTGTCCCAGAGCCTCCAGGCTGGCCGCGGGGGAGGACAGATCCCACTACCTTGGGCACTGAACTCACATGGACTCCAGCAGCTGCATGTACTGCTCGTCCCCTCGGCCGCCTTCCACCTCGTGGTCCAGCTTGAGGATGATTTCGTTTTCAAACTGAGGAAGGCAGAGGTGAAAATCAACCATCACCACAGGGGAAGGATGGACGCTGAAATCAGTTCGTTATTTTACCCAGAACGTTAGGGAGGACCTTCACCTCCCAGGTTTAGAGCCGGAACTGGGATGCAGAATGAAACAGGGTGTCATGTGTGCCTTTTAGGGGTTCCCAGAGAGTGAAGAGAGAAGGTAGATGGTAAGGGGTGTAGCATGGAGAGGACGAGAGAGAGAGAGAGAGAGAGAGAGAGAGAGAGAGAGAGAGAGAGAGATTGAGAAGAAACCTGGAATGGCATAAATCAAAATGTTGAGAATGGCTGTCTTTGGGGTTAGTATGAGTTAGCATTTTATTTTTAATTGTATTTTCAATGATTGTGTATTACTTTTGTAATAAGAAAAATATGAGGATGTTTTCTCTTTTAAATGGTATCACGGGGATGAAAGGATACCAAAATATTTTTATATTATTGAAATAGATCTGT
>JAAGEH010000434.1:1745472-1769597 GCA_011751065.1 Lasiurus cinereus
ATTGAGAAGAAGAAGAAGAAGAAGAAGAAGAAGAAGAAGAAGAAGAAGAAGAAGAAGAAGAAGAAGAAGAAGAAGAAGAAGGGAGGAAGAGAGGAAGGGAGGAAGAGAGGAAGGGAGAGAGAGAACAGAGTCAGGGCAGGGCCCTCCTGATTAGAGATGTCAACTGTGCTGAGCCTGGGGCAGACGAAATACAGCCTCAGGACCGAAGCGTGGGCTTTGAGGTCAGGCCGTCTGGCTCTGTCTCCTCCCTTTCCTCCCCGCCTGGAGGAACACGAGTGGGTCTTTGTGATCATCAGTCATGGTTGGTGCAGGCCTCAGCAAACATTCTCTCCCCAGGCCGGAGAGTAAATATTGTAGGCTTCGCTGGTCGGTCGGCCCCAACTATTCACCTCCGCCTTAAATGGTCCGTAGCGGACAGGGATGGCTGGATCCCATAACCACAGTTTAGAAAGAGGCGGCAGGACAGATCGGCCCTGTGGGGGCACAGAGTTTCATCCCCTATAAATACACTTGGGGCACTAACCCCGGGGGCAAGGGGACAGGGGAGAGGCAGGTGCAAAGCCTCAGGAGGACAGGGCCTGGTGTGCACCGGGTGACCTCTGTCCTCTGGCCCTGAGGGCTGAGGTGATTGTTCCGCCTGCTGAGTGGTCCTGGAAAGCAGCCTTGGGGAGAACAGCGACATTTTTCTTGCCTGGGTTGCTCAGTGGTGGGTGCCGGGATGATCCCTGGGGAGATGAACCCCCCTCTGGAGCAGAGCGGCAGGTGGGGTACATAAACACTTGACACAGGGGCACAGAAGCGCCTGCCAGCAGGGAAATTACAGGGTGTCAGGGTGTGTGGAGCCGGGGGCCGAGGCCATCGGGATTTCAGAGCCCATTCTGGGGTTCTGCCTGGATCCAGCCATCGGGGCAGCTTGGGGCTCCTGGCCATCGGGGCAGCTTGGGGCTCCTGGGGGCCTGGCCTCTGCCCTTTCCGGGGCCACTTGCTCTGAATCAAACAGCCACTCGGGGGGCCGCTCACCCCACAGCGCAGCTGCTGCCGTCCGCCGGGGAGCTGGCCCATTAGTCAGCCTGATTGGCCTGTCTCTTTTGATCAGAGAGGAATGAAGAGAAGCAATTGGGGAACATGCTCAGAATGAGCACACGGCCGGAACGAGGAGCCCACGGCTGACCCCGTTCCTGGAGAACAGGGGGTGCCCGTCACGGGACTGTCAGAGGACGGAAGGCCTTGAGGGCAGGAAAACCACATTGCAGGCCGGATTCTGAGGACATGAGGCCACTGCGCACCTGTCCGGGCCTAACCCCGAAAGGCCCGGGGCTTGCCCCTCTTTAGCACCAATCACGCACCTGGAGCGCTGCTTTCCCATGCCTGTGCCAGGCCACCTTCTGAGCCAGCTGGTGCCCACACCTCTGAGGGAACGGGTGAAGGGCACAGGGCAGGAGGACAGGTGGAGCGTTTGACTGATGGACCAAGGCAGGCTCTGAATGCAGGCTGAGGGATAGAGAATCCATGGGCCAGGGAGAGGGCAGATGCCTGAGGGATTTTAGGACAAACTCTTAGGAAATGTACCCATTTGAAGAAAAATTATCGGAGGCAAAATATGGTATAGAATGAGGCAGAAATTCTGGGGAGAATGGGGGAACTCAGTTAGGGGTAAATGCAGGAGAGAAGGGGAGGCAGGGAGGACAAGAGACGAGACAGAGGGGACCACCAAGGCAGCCTTGAGAGGCCTGAGGGGCCGGCCTTCCGACATGGGGTGAACCTGCTGTGGAAGTGGGTGCTTATCCCACAGTCAGAAGCTTCTAGAGTGGCTGGGCCCAGAACTCGGTCCTCGTCCTTCAAGTCTGGCAGGATTGTCACTGACAATATTGGTCCGGTGACCCTGGCCTTACAGCTGCTCACTCCCTGCTTGCTGGGGAAGCCCCCCATTCCCCTGGTGGGTCCACAGGTGCCCCCCTAAGCGACGGCCTCTGACCCATTTGCCGTTGCCTTTGGTGCATGGCAGAGGGCGACCCCTGGCAGGGTCTTTCTTTCTAGAATCCAGACCACACGGATCTTCCGCGTCATCCTGGAAGAGGAAGTGCCAGACAGAGGCAGGCAGGTGGGAGACGGGCAGCGGGAGGGGAGCCTCTGGCTACACCTTGGGGAACACTTAGGCGGGGGAAGCAGGATTCTCACGTGATGGAGAAAGGAATCCAGCGGATGCACCGCAAGAAAGCACGTTGTAATCCTGGCCTCGGGCAGCGGAGCGAGATAAAATACAGACCCAATCCGATCTGCCGGCTTTCTCCGGGCAAGGAGCCCCATCCGCATCCCGCCTCCCAGGCCTCGGAAGGAGGGAGCTTTATGAGGAGATGCTCCGGGGATTAGGGATGCTGGCTGTGCTTCCAGCCTCGTTTTTTTTTTTTTACCTTTTTGAAATCCCCACTCTTTTGATATTCGCACAGCATCATGTCGAAGAAGATGGGGATGGTGGCTTTCCGGAGCTCCGCCTCGGGGAGGAGTGTCATCTCTAAGATCGGGCCCACCATGCCCGGGATGAAGCAGACCTTGTTCTGGCCTGGAAGAGAAGAGGGGCGGGACATGGCCAACAGGCGTTATGAGGGGGGGGGGGGTCCTCTCTCAGACCACGCCTGGGGGAACGATAAAGCGAAGGTGCGCACTAAACACAAGACTTTTCGCTTGTAGCGCTGTTTCCCCAGAGCCAGGCACCGTTCTGAACACTTTGCGTACATTAACTCCTGCAGGAGACGCAGGCATCGCCCGCCTCAGCTCGTTATGAAGGGCGATCACAGCTGCCACTGTTTACAAGGGTTTTCACCTGTGGACGGAGCCTGTTCGTGACGGTAAATCACAGGGGCGTAGGAATTATGCCTGTCTGCAACAAGCTGTGTTCCTGAGATTTGGAAAACACGCGTTTATCAAGTGTTTCATGAAACAAGAAAAGGAAAAATTGATGCTAAGAACTGGCTGTCATAATGCGGTCGGTGGAAGAGTCTGGGTTAAAACGTCACTTTAGGGCCAGATGAACCACAGCTTCTCATTTCTGCCTCATTTCTGGGCGCTCCTGAGCCCATCCCCTCACCGTTGGCATCCTAGCCATGCTGACTTACTGCGGTAGCACAAACTCACCTCGCTTCCTCCACTGCCAGGCCTGTGCACACCCTGCTCCTTGGCTGATAATATGTTTCCTGCTGCACCCCAACACCCTACCTTGTTACCACCTGGCTTCCCTTGGGTGGGTCCCACTGGATGGATGTGGTGAGCACAGCCCCACCACAAGCCCAGCCCACTTCTGGGGGGTCAGACACCCCACGCTGGCTCCTTGTGTTCTGTCTTCTCACCCAAGTTTGGAAGGATGCCTTTTCTTTGTGGAATCGTTTTTTTAAAAATTTTTTTTTATTGATTTCAGAGAGGAAGGAAGAGGGAGATAGAGAGAGAAACATCCATGATGAGAATCATTGATTGGCTGCTTCCTGCATGCCCCACACGGGGATGGAGCCTGCAACCTGGGCAGGTCCCCTGACTGAGAATTGAACTGTGAACTCCTGGTTCATAGGTTGATGCTCAACTACTGAGCACGCCAGCTGGGCTATGGAATCATTTGACAAACGTCTGCCTCCCTCATTGAGAGCTCTGTGACAGTAGCAAGGGCGATAACAGTTGGGTGTAAAGCATGCCACTATAGCATTGGCGCTGAGCACAAGACATCTATAATAATAAAAGCATAATATGCTAATTAGACCAGATGTCCTTCTGGATGTCCACCCAGGAATGTCCTTCCAGAAGAACCCGGGGCTGCAGGCATGGGATGCATCGGGCCTCTAGTCCTATCTAATAAAAGAGCAAATTGGCCATACTTCTGCTACACTCACATGCTATGATGCCCACCAGCCAATCAGAGCAAGTATGCTCTCTGGCTACAGTCACAGAGAGAGCAGGAAGAAGGCTTGAGTTGCCCCTGGTGATGGAGGAAGCCAAGCTTTCCACAAACTCTGGCCCTCCCAGGCCTCTGCTTAAGGCAGCAAAGTTTCAATGGCTGCTGCCATGAAGAGAGGCTTGGGTTGCCCCTGGTGATGGAGGAAGCCAAGCTTTCTGTACACCCAGGCCAGCCTAGGCCTCCACTTACAGCAACAAAGTTTCAATGGCTGTGCCAGCAGAAAGCCTGGCTCTGCTCCAGGCTACAAAGTTTCTACTGTAGAAGATAAATAAATCCAAGAGACCAGGGCCTCCGCTTGGGTTGCCAGGGGGCACGGCCAGCCTGCAAACCACCACAAGCCCCTCGCCCATGTCACCCCACATCCCAAGGGAACACCCACCCTGATCCAGGACACCCTTTAGGGCAAACCAGCTGGCCTCCACCTGTACACCAGGCCTCTATTCTATCTGATAAAAGCGTAATATGCAGATTGACCATCACTTCAACACAGAAGATGACTGCCCCCAAGTAGTCAAAAGATCCTGCCCCCATGTGGACACAAGATAGCTGCCACAAGATGGCCAGCAGGGGAGGGCAGTTGGGAGGGACCAGGCCTACAAGGGAGGGAAGTTGGGGGTGACCAGGCCTGCAGGGGAGAGAAGTTGGGGGTGACTGGGTCTGCAGGGACGGGCAGTTGAGGGGACCCAGGTCTGCAGGGGAGGGCAGTTAGGGGTGACGAGACTCACAGCAGAGGGGGCAAACACCTCTGTGCAAACCACCACAAACAGGCTGGTAGGGGAGCAGTTAGGCTTCAATCAGGCTGGCAGGGGAGTGGTTAGGGGGTGATCAGTCTGGCAGGCAGAAATAGTTAGGGGCAATCAGGAAGGCAGGCAGGGGAACAGTTGGGATCCAGCAGTCCTGGATTGTAAGAGGGATCCTAGATTGGAGAGAAAGCAGGTTGGGCTGAAGGACACATCTCGCCCCATGCACAAATTTCATGCACCGGGCCTCTCATCTATAATAATCAAAGCATAATATGCTAATTAGACTGGATGTCCTTTGGACATCCTTCCTGATGACCTTCTGGATGAAGCTGAGGCTGAGAAGGAAGCCCAGGTCCCAGGTGCCAGAGGGAAGCCAGTGCCAGCAGCTGGGGGAAGGAAAGCCTACTCTTGCATGAATTTTGTGCACTGGGCCTCTAGTTGTAGATATTCAATTAATGCCCATTGAAGAAGAAAATACATTTGTCGAACTCTTGCACCCACTAACTCTGTGATCTGGATATGCATCTTATAAAAATGCAGTAGCAATGTCCCCTGTAGAGAAGGCCATATGAAAATATGTGTGTGTGTGTACTCAGCACAGCACCCAGAAGAATCAGTGCCCAGCCCAGGCAGTGTGGCCCAGTGGCTAAGGGCATTGCTTCCATAGCTAGGTTGCCCGACTCCGTAAACTGACTCCACCATCCACCAGCTATGTGACGTTGGCCAAGTTATGTCACCACTTGGGGCCTTAGTGTCCTCATCTGTGACCTGGGAGAAGAGTAAGTATTGAGTGCCTAGGGTTGTTGTGAAGAGTAAATGAATTACAGTGGTACCTCGAGATACGAGTTTAATTCGTTCTGTAACCTTGAGGCGTGGGAAACTATGAGACACTCGAGTCGTGGTAAACTGGTGGGTCATGTGCAGCCGGCCGATCCGCGCGATGACTCCTATCTCAAATGTTGCTCGTATTTCAAAGCAAAAATCGCTCGCTCGACGGCTCGTATCTCAAAAATCTCATATGTTAGGGCACTCGTATCTCGAGGTACCACTGTATTAGGTATCAAATGTCCAGGACAGTGCGTGGCACGTGGCACACTTTAGATAGTGCCAGCCACTGTGGTAATGTTTGGCCAAAACGAACTACAAAGGGCAGCCTTGCTGGGCAGAACTGAGCCCAGGCCCCAGCACACGCCTCTGACTGGCAGAGAGGCGAGGCAGAGGGGCCCCAGGACATCCCTGGGAGAGGGGGAAAGCACAGCCTATTGCTGACACTGACACCCCGAGTTTCATCATCAGCTGCCTCTTTCTCCTCTGAGGTTCAGAGGCAGAGCCATTCTGCCCACTGGCAGGACTAACACGGGTGGTCTCCGCCTGGGGCAGAGATCTCCCAGGCACAGAGGCTCCTGTAGTGTGGCCTGGAGCCTGGAGCCGTGGCTTTCAATTAGAGCCGAGCAAAGGAGACAAGAGGGAAGGCAGCAAAAAAAAAAAAATGCATTTCCATTCCACCTAAATGAGGCTTAATGCCGGAGTATTTCCTCAGAATTCAGATAAAAAAGCATCATCCTACCGATAGATCCGGTTAGTGAGGATGAAATGGTGAAGTCAGGCAGAGCGTGAGTGAAAGATAAAGACACTTCCCCCACATATCAGCTTCATGATATGATGCGTTTGGATTACACTTGAGCCCAAAGTCCTTGCTTTGGCCAAAATAGGGGGAAAAAAAAATTTTACTTTCTTGCAGCTTTATGGTAATTGCTAATCTAGGTTTCTGATTTCGTCCTTCAAGATCCTTTAAACCCACAGTGGGGTTTTAAAATTCAAAGTCGAGTGTGATAATAAGTAGAAGGTAAATGGGAAACTGTCAGATAAGCCACCGCGGAATAGAGAAATTGCTTATGCAACAAAAGCCTTAGAATCCTGGAGGGCACGGGGTATGAGGAGGATAGAGGGAAGGGGGTTAAAATAAAGAGCAGTCGTGCCAGGGGCCAGGGGTTACTGAGAGCTGCATTCTTCGCAGACAGCTGATATTTAGAAGAATAGGAAGAAAGGAGAGCGGGAGATGCTGATATCGAAATCCGCTGTGATCTCAGTGGCCCCTACAATGCCCCGCCGAGAAATTTTATTCTTTTACATCAGAAGTGGAATTTTAGCACAACAGATTTTGTGTGTAGGCAATCCAACTCTGTGCGTGTCTTCATAGACACAGACGCACAGGTGTGCGGCGCGCACACACACACACACACATACACACACACACACACACACACACACACACACACACCCGGAATATATTTGTGGCTAATGGAGTGCAAAGTCATTTTTTTCTTCTTAAAGCCCCATTCAACAGACACCTGCTGCTCTATTTGAAAAAGAAGGAAAGGAAGGGAATTGGTGAGAGGGTCCTGTTCAT
This sequence comes from Lasiurus cinereus, assembly GCA_011751065.1. Lineage (NCBI taxonomy): Eukaryota > Metazoa > Chordata > Mammalia > Chiroptera > Vespertilionidae > Lasiurus > Lasiurus cinereus. Next base: position 1,752,566 of record JAAGEH010000434.1, read on the forward strand.
ATAATGGAAGTGGCATCTCACTGGGAACAGATGCCAATTGGGAAAAGGCTTTTTAAAATGCCAATAAGCCAGCAGGATAAATGCGAATGCCGAGCTGCACAGGCTGGGGAAAGATGCGGCGATGGAGCACAGGAGCTTGGGAGGGGGTGGGGCTGGAAGGCAGATCTCCAGCCTCGGGATCATCTCTAAGGTGGCATCGCCCCTCTCAGGAGGAGACTGGGAGAACGAATGCCAAGGGTCGGAGGGCACTAAGATGATCTGGCAAAATAGGAAGAAGGAAGGAAGGTGAAATGAAAGGGAGAGGAGGAGGGAGGAAGGAGACCGTCGGGACCTCGTGGGAATGGAGTTGGGCAAGTCAGCGACCGTGTGAGGGATGGGACAGAGGGACACTCCAGCTGAGAGTATAGGGCTCTCTGGTCCTGGCACAGCCTCGGAAATGGGCAGGAAGGAGGGCAACTTAGGACCCCTGGCTTTCCCAGTCTGCCAGCCAGCCTCCTGAGGACTCTGAAAGAAAGCGGGGCTGGTCAGCAAAATCACTCATTCAGTTCACACAGGGAGGGAAGAACCCAGGTCCCTGGTCCCTCAGCACTGCTGAGAGACAGCAGTCAGCGCCCTCTCTCGCCCAGAATGTGCCCTGCCCCACGCCCTGCAGAAGCTGAGCCCACAACCTGGGTCAGGTTCCGCCCCTGCCTCTCTATAGCTGCATGGGTCCTGTGGCTGCGTGGGTTTTGTGGCTGTGATATTCCATGGCTCCGTGGGCTCCGTGGCCATGGTCTCCGTGGCCGTGGGCCCCATGGCTCTGTGGGCTCCATGGCTGTGTGGGCCCCGTGGCTGTATGGACTCTGTGGCTGTGGGCCCCATGGCTGTGTGGTCTCCATGGCTGTGGGCCCCATGGCTGTGTGGGCCCCGTGGCTGTATGGACTCCATGGCTGTGTGGGCCCCGTGGCTGTATGGGCTCCATGGCTGTGTCAGCTCTAAGGCTGTGTGGGCTCCGTGGCTGTGGTCTCCGTCGCTGTGGTCTCTGTGGTTGTGGTCTCCATGGCTGTGTAGGCTACATGGCTATGGGCTCCATGGACGTGGACTCCGTGGCTGTGGGCCCCATGGCTGTGTGGTCTCCATGGCTGTGTGGACTCCATGGCTGTGTGGACTCCATGGCTGTGTGGGCTCCATGGCTGTGGGCTCCATGTCTGTGGGCCCCATGGCTGTGTGGACTCCATGGCTTGTGGGCTCCATGGCTGTGGTATCCATGGCTGTGTCGACTCCGTGGCTGTGGGCCCCGTGGCTGTATGGGCCCCGTGGCTGTGTGGCATGCCTGTGGGTTACCTTCCCTGAACTTCTGTTATCTCATCTGTGAAATGCAGAGCTAATGTTCCCTGCCTGACAGAATTGTTGAGAAGCTTAAAAGACTTAATATAAACAAGGGCTTTGCATGGCACCTGCTCGTTAGAGAAGCTCCTTAGTGTCCATACGGGCTGTGCTGATGATCTTGGTGACTGTCAGTGCGGGAGCTCAGCCTGTGTTGGGTTCTGGGAAAAGCATGAAAGACACGCACCAGCCTCATGGAGCCGGCTGCGGCTTTTCATGAACTTCCAGACCAGTTCGATTCTTTGTTCCCTCTGAGGTCAAGAGCTGGCCTGGGGAGTGGGTCAGGATCGAGTATCTTGCCTCCCATAGCTGACATTCACAATCTTATAACCCTTCTCTATCCATCTAAATACTTTATAATCTGTCCTGAAAGGCAGGTGCCAAGCCTCAATCTGTCATGGTGACCCACCGTTTATATCTTCCATGGTCTGCTGCTCTCCGGAGGACACTGTGAGCATGAATGCCAAGGGTCTGAGGGCACTGAGATGATCTTCCATTCATTCCACAGCCTGTCTCGCTCTCTCTCCCCCCACTGCCCTCCTTCCACTGACTCTCACTCCTCTGGAATGCACACACACCCTCCTCTGTCCACCATGCTCTTCCCTCCCTCTCCCTGACCCTTTCCCTGCTGGGAACCTACCCCCGACAGGCCCCCTTCCCGCAGGTAAATCCTACTATTGTACAAGTGTATTCTAGTCCAGGTTGGCAAACTGCGGCTCTCAAGCCACATGTGGCTCTTTGGCCCCTTGAGTGTGGCTCTTCCACAAAATACCATGGCCTGGGCGAGTCTGTTTTGAAGAGGTGGTGTTAGAAGAAGTTTAAGTTTAAAAAATGTGGCTCTCAAAGGAAATGTCAATCGTTGTCCTGTTGATATTTGGCTCTGTGGACTCATGAGTTTGCCGAGCACTGTTCTAGTCCATACAGAAACCATCAGCCACATGTGAAGTTTAAGTCCAAGTTGAGATGTGCTATCCTATCTAATAAAGAGGGAATATGCTAATTGACCATCACTCCATCACAAAAGTGGCTCACCTACAGCTGAAGCCAAGTTTTCATAAGGAGCCTTAACAAGCTATCAGCAGAGACCTGAGGCTACACCCTGCCCCGCTCCCTTAGGGCTTGACAGGGGACCTCAGGCCTCGCCCCCACCCGGCAGAACTTTACAGGGGACCTCAGGCTGGAGGATCTCAGGCCATGCTCCCTGCCTGGCAGGGCTTGACAGGGGACCTTAAGGTGCGCTTTGTGTCCTGGTGCAGGGCTAGGGGTCCTCAGGCTGCTCCTCAGTGCCAGGCTGCGGACCTCAGGCTATGCCTCCCACCAGGTGGGGCTTGACAGGGGACTTCAGGCCATGCTCCCCACCCCAGGACCAGGCCGGGGGACCTCAGGCCGTGCCCCCTGCCCAGCATCAGGCCAGGGGACATGAGGATCCACCCACCTGTATGGCTGGGCGTGACAGGGGACCTCAGGCTGCACCTTCTACCTTGGCACCTGGCTGAGGGACCTCAGGCCATGACCCCAACCCCAGCACCAGGCCAGGGGACCGGAGGCTGGGTCCCTCTGCTGGTGGGGCTTGATGGGGGACCTGAAGGTGAGCCCCCTCCCAGTGCTGGGCTGGGGGACCTGAGGCTGCATGCCCCACCTGGCAAGGCTTGATGGGGGACCTCAGGCCATGCCCTCCACTCAGTGGGGCTTGACAGGAGATCTCAGGCCATGTCCCCCACCTGGAGGGGCTTGACATGGGACCTCAAGGCATCCCCCGACCCCAGTCTAGGCTGGGGGACCTCAGGCCATGCCCCCTGACCTGGTGCCGGGCTAGGGGACCTGAGGCTATATCTTCTGCCCAGCGGGGCTTGACATGGGTAGGACTGGCCAGATCTGGATCTAGCCCAATGGGACCATGGGCGGGCTGGGTCTGGGTCTCACGTGATTTTGAGGTACATGTGGGTAGGCAGGGACTTGACTCTGGGTCCTGTGGTACGCCCCAGACTCTGACAGGTTTTCATATATATTTTACTAATTTTCTTTCATCTCTGACACTTCTATTATAGAGAAAGGGCAAATAGCAATATTAAATTATTTCTTCTAATTAATCATCTTTTAATGTGCACAAATTTCGGGCACTTGACCACTAGTAAGTATATAAAACTGACTAGATTTCAAAGAACTAGTACTTGGGGGGGGAAAGGTAACATCTCAATAATGTCTGTGTTGATTTTATGTTAAAATAATAACACTTTGGGAAATGGGGTTAAGTAAAACACATTATTAACATTAATTTCACTCTTTCTTGTTTACTTTTTAAAAATGTGGACACTAGCACATAAATTTAGATGGTGGCTCACATTCCAGTTCCATGGGGTGGTGCTAGCCTGGAGCACAGGCCTCCCCTCTTCCTCAGGGAGGCCATCTTCAGCGCACTCTCTGTGCAGGAGGGGTCCTTTATAGACTCTCAGGGTGTCCCACCCTTCTGCTCTACAATTATTTCCCATTTGCAACCATCATTTAATAGCCCTGCAATGAGCATGTCACTATTCAGCGTGACCATCATGAGTCCCTGAACCTCTCACCTGTTTTCAGTAGTAGCCCGTGCCACTGGCACAGCGCCTGGCATTTAGAGGCACGTGTGTTAGCATCCTATTGCTGCTGCCATGAATCAGCACACACTTAGTGACTTAACACAACACAAATTTGTTACCCTACTAGAGGGCTGGTGCATGAAATCTGTGCACGAGCAGAGTCCCTAGGCCCTTCCGGCAATCAGGGCCGATTGGGGCCTTCCAACTGCCAGCTGGGGCCTTCCTTCATTCTATGCCATCCCCTGGTGGTCAGCACATGTCATAGTGAGCAATTGAACTCCCAGTCGATCTCCCAAGGGGACATTTTGTATATTAGACTTTTATATATATAGAATACTTCTGGAGGTCAGAAGTCATAGATGAGTTTCACTAGGCTGAAATCAAAGTGCAATCAGGGCTGAGTTCCTTCTGGAGGGTCTGAGGAAGAACCGGTTTTCTTCTGTTTTCCAGCTTCAGAGGCCACCTACATCCCTTGGCTTATGGCCCCTTCTTCCCCCTTCAAAGCTGGCAATGTAGCTTCTTAAAACCCCTCCTACCTCCCTGCCTCCCTTTTTCACTTATAAAAACTCTGTAATTGCATTGGTTATACCTTGATAGTCCAGGATATTCTCACCACCGGCAAGAACCTTAACCTAATCAAGCCTGAAAAATCCACTTTGCCATGCAAGGTAATATATACACAGGTTATACAGTGGTACCTCGAGATACGAGTACCCTAACATACGAGATTTTTGAGAAATGAGCCGTTGAGTGAGCGATTTTTACTTTGAAATATGAGCAACATTTGAGATAGGAGTAATCTCGCGGATCGGCCGGCTGCACACGACCCACCAGTTTACCGCGACTCGAGCGTCTCATAGTTTCCCACGCCTCAAGGTTACAGAACGAATTAAACTCGTATCTCGAGGTACCATTGTATATATTAGGGTGTGGACCCTTTGGGGAGCTATTATTCTACATAGCACAGTGCTCAGTTTTTGTTCATAAGTGAATAAATGAAGGAATGGATAGATGGATGGATAGATAGATGCTTCTCTAATTCTATTTCCTATTTCTTCTCAGCAGCTTCTTCCCAACCCCGGGAAGTCATGCCTGCTTAGGCTGGTTTCTCTCCTGAAATGCCTGCCCGTTCCCCCCTTTCTTTTGGTCCCAACATGGGCCACTTAGGGACCTAACTCAAGAGTCCTTTATCCTAATAGAGTCCTCATCCCTCCTTATTGTCCTGACGTATCTCCCATTTGCCTTAATTCCCCAGCTTTGACCACATATTTCACCTTCAAGAACATACTCTTAGTTTGACCTTTAATTCTTAGTTTGTTCTATTTGTAGATATAGATGGTGACTCTTCCTGGCAGAACAGGAATTGTACCTCATACTTCTCCAACTTTCCCGCCCTACCCTGGAGTTTAGTGCCATCCTGGGTGCTCTGTAGATGTGCAGAAAGTAATGATCCAGTTTCTCTCACAGCTCTGCCAGGAGTGACCTTCCTACAAGTGAGGCCATGACCCCAGCTGCTGGAGTTTGTTAACACAGTTGCCAGATCTTAATGTGGGGTGTTCAAGTGCAAAGTCATTTTGACAAAATGTGCATTGCTTTACCCCAAGCAGAAACAAATGTTAGGATGTTATACTCTCAGGGAAAGTACATTGCATTTGGCAACTTCCCAGGACCCAAAACCACAAATGGCATTCACCCTTTAGCGCAGGGTCTCAGAGCAACATGTGGTCCTTCTTCCTGTCAAGACTTCCCCACATCTAACCCTGTCTCACAAAAGTGTGTGTGCATGTGCGCGCGCACACGCACACACACATACACACACACTAAGTCTAGACTTTCCCCTGAAGAATGTTAAATAATCTTCAAGCCCGGATTATCGTTGCAATTAGCTATCTCATAATCACAGGGTTGCTCAGATCTTTCCTGATGAAAAGAAGAAGAGGATGATGCTGATGATCATGGTGATGATGCCCTGATTGCTTTGGATATTAAAACAAAATTGAAAACTTAACATGCATTATGATCTGCTCATTATCAGGAGACTTTGAAAAACATAGTAAGTTTGCTATTTCACAGCCTTTGAAAATACTATGCATGTTCGGAAACAAAATCCTTGTCAGCACATTGGACTTGGGGTCAAGGTTCTTTCTGCTCAGCTGAGTCAATGATGTGTTGTTGACCTTGGGAACGTCCTTGTGCCTCTCTGGGCCTCAGTGGCTCCCCTAGAAAATCAGGGGTTGAATGAGAGGCTGTGGCAGGGACGCACGAACTGCCATCTGAGTACCATGGCGAAACGGGTGAGCGCTGCTCGGGCGCTTCGTCCGGAGCTGCGCCTCCATCTTTATCACATGACCTTGTCTTCGGGGCTCGAAGGGGACACTGCCCATTCAGGTGTCTTTGGGCAAAAGATCATGTTGTAGCTCATTGAGTTTATTCCGCTCCCTGTTGTCTTCACTGGAAAGAAATGTCTTCTGGAAGCCCCAGCAGGTGTGTTTCTGCTGATTCTCACCAGCCAGAGCTGGCTCACACACAGCGTCTCCTGCTAGCGGACATCGTTAACCGAGCAAATTGCGATTGGAAGAGACTGGGGCTCAGGTAGCCAGAGAGAAGGGGGGAAGGCTATGGTGTGGCTCTGTGTTGGCCACAGACAGCTTCTGAGCTCCATCCGGTCTGGGCCACTCCGGAATTGCACCCGAGAACCGTCATTACGCCGTGTTCTCCCTGTGCCTGCCCCCGATGCACACAGGGATTCGTCCTGGTTTGGATTAGCAGGTTCAGCTCATTAGCAGGCCGGGAGGAAGATGCTAATGCCAGGGTGGGTGTGGGGAGCCATCCATTCACTTGGCCTTTCTGTTCTCTTGTCCCTGAGGGGAACAGGCTGGGAGGGGCAGCCAGGTGTCTAATGAGCAACAGGCAAACCCCTTCAGGCTGATCATGTATCTTCCTCTTCCGAGGAGGCCAGGCCAGGAGGGAAGGTGGGTGGCCAGGTCTGCAAAAGCAGCCTTCGCTCGGAATCTTCTGCAGTGGACATCCGTGGCTCTGACCTCTCATAAACGGGTCAACGTTTTATTCTGGGAAACTCTGCATCCCTCGATGGATGTGGGTTTGGTGAGAGGCCAGCCAAGGAATGGAGTTCCCCGGAGACTGGATCCTTGGCAGAGGGACGCAGGAATGGAACACCCTGAAGGCGAAGCCACCACCTGCCCATCCTTCCTCTCCTGGTTCTCCTCATCCTCCCCATAAGTAAGTATCCGGCAGCCTCAGCCAGTGTCTGGTTCTTGCAACCCCCGAGTCCTGACAAGTACAGTGGTACCTCGAGATATGAGTTTAATTCGTTCTGTAATCTTGAGGCGTGGGAAACTATGAGATGCTCGAGTTGCGGTAAACTGGTGGGTTGTGTGCAGCTGGCCGATCCGCGCGATGACTCCTATCTCAAATGTTGCTCGTATTTCAAAGCTAAAATCGCTCGCTCGATGGCTCGTATCTCAAAAATCTCGTATGTTAGGGCACTCGTATCTCGAGGTACCACTGTATGTCTTTTCATTGCATTATTCATCCTGCAGGGGTTCGCAAGCAGCGAGGAGTCTGTGATACTTCAGGACAAACACGGGGACCAGCGTGCTTGTCCGCATCTCCTCTAACCCGCTCCGTGACCTTGTCCAGACCTCTCTCTCCCTCCGAGCCTCCTCTTCCTCCCTGGGAAAATGCGGGGCTAGACCACAACTGTGGCTTCAGTTATCTGAAGTGCTTCGGGATTTCTCCCCAGAAAATCCGCAGGGGGCCACGTGGAGAGAGCTCTAGAGCCACCTATTATAGCAGCCGTGGGGCCGGACCCCACTTCCATGATAATAGCTCAGCTTTCATCCAATTTACATACTGAGCAAGAAATATCTTTTATTGGTCCTGGGCTAAAAATAAACGTTTGAAAAATGCCGGACAATATGATCTCCAAAGGGTCCTTCCAGCTCGGATATTCTGTAATTCTAAGCAGGTGGAATATTTGGTAACATCTTTTCATTCATCAGCATAATTGGGAGCGCAGGAAAGCTGCCAAAACAGCCTCTATATCTAAATAAAATCTTGTGTGTGCAAAACAACGACAATGAAGGACATTCGGGGAGGAGCAGGCTGTGCAGAGAGCCGCAGACGAACAAGGCGCAGGTCTGGGCTTGGCTGTTCCGGCAACGCCAGGGGTGTGGGGATCCGGCGGTACGAAGCCCACCGGGGCTTGGCCTGGTCTTTGCTGCTGCAGCGGAAATGCAACTCGTATGCAAACCAGATCCGGGCCCCGTGTTCTGCTGGGCACAGTCAAATTGAAAGACTTGCAATTAGTGATCCATATTCATACATCGGAAAATGCATTTTAAAATACCGTTCCCCGGCTTCTGGGGACAAACTGGAAGCGGTGACAACATCAACCTGGCATTCTAACGGGACAGCCATCAGCCCCAGCCCGGCGGCGACTGCCCCTTCCAGCTGGTACATCTGCTTCGCTCTGCTCTCTGCCCAGCTGCGCCTCCCCACGCCCCTGACCCTGAGCCCAGGCGCTGGCGACCAGGTGGGCCCGCACTGGCAGGGTGCTTTGTAAGTGGGTGTGTTTTTTTTCCTAAGGCAGAATAATGGGAAGTAAAACAAAATAGTTCTTATAGTCTTGTCCTTTATCCAGCATGGAGAAACAAAAGATAAATGGAGAAAAGCACACTCTTTTAGAAAAATAGGGCAGAGATAGTATTTCTTTATGACGGTGGCTTTCAAACAGGAGTTTGGTGTGCGCGCATACACACACACACACACACACACACACACACACACACACAGAGCCTACCCCTCTCCCCGGGCAAGTTTGGCAATGTCCAGAGACTGTTGTGATGCTCACAACGAGGGTAAATGCTATTGGGATCTAGTGGGTAGAGGGTAGGGATGCTGTTGCATATCCCACAATGCACAGGGCAGCCCCTACCACAAGGGTTTCTCCAGCCACGAATGCGGAGAGCGCCTGGTTTTGTGGATTCCCGATGGTTCCTATCCCCTACCCCTTCACTCTTTTACATCACCTGCCAGGGTCCTGCCCGTTGGGTCCCGGTGACACAGGCCTGGCCCTGGTGAGGACGGAGCCAGAACTGGAAAATAGTCTCCGTCCTGATGGGGCAGGAGTGAACATAACGGTGAGCATTCTGACAGAGGTGTGGCCTCCCGCAGTCCATTCTCTCCATTCTTGCTCTTGGGAGTCTCAGCTGCATCCTGGGAGGAGGAGCCGTCCCCCCCAGCTCGGGCCACTCAGGGTCACTCAGTCCCCTTGTTTTGGGCCTCAGAGCTTGTAAATGACAGGGCCGGGCCCAAGGCAGACATGTGACCGTCTGTTCTGGGCCCGGTTCCCAGCTCTCCCTTTCATTTTCTGAGCCGATCCGCAGCCCTCCTCTTCTCAGTGTGTGCTCTCAGCCCGAGTCCAATGCTGCCAGCGCACAACCCAGCCTGATGGTCTGTCCCCTGCAGAACTGGAACTTGCTGGAAAGGGCAAGAAACTGCTGTGCGGGAAGCAGACGGGGACTGGGAGACACTGAGATGTCTGGGGAAGCCAGAAGCGAGGTCAGAGAGGCAGCTCAAGTTGAATCTCAGAGATGGTCGCGTCCCTGCCAGGGTCTCAAGTGAAGAGGGGCATCATCGAAGCCTCCAGCAGAGCCGTGAAGCAGTGGAGAGCCGAGTACTCCAGACATCAGGGGCGGAAATGCCTCAGTGCTCATTGCTATTCATCCACCCATCCCTCCGTCCCTCCCTCCCGCCCGCCCTCTCTTTGCCCTCTCAGCACATATTGATGGAGCTCAGGCCTTGAGCCAGGCTTGTGGCCCCATCCTCGTGGAAGCAAAACCCAAGCTCTGGGATTTGCAGCCGTTTGATGTCAAGCGTGTTACTTCCCACTCTGAGTTTCCTGATCGATACAAGGAGGGGGGAGTTCTCCATCTTGCAGGAGGTCATGTGAGGCTTAAAAGAGATCACCTCAGCACAGGCCTGCCGCAGACTCTCAATAGGTGTCCCCCCGAGTCCATCACCCTCCTTCCTCCACTCAGCTCCTACGTGGCTCCTGTGGCTCAGTGGGGGTAAGGATAGCCTCCAGGGCCACCGTCCAGCTCCAGTCACCTCACAAAAGACCCTGCTCTTCCACAGAACCAGCTCTCCCCCATGAGGTGGGGGGGTCTTTTGTGGATCAGAACATCGCCTAAGAAGCGGGATGCACAACGGCCCATTGATCGGCAGGAAGCCCTCGTGTGGTGTACAGGGACCCGAGTCCCCTCAGCAGTCCTGCCCCGCCTCTTTTTTACAAACCCAAATTTGACATCCTAACTCAGCGGTTCTCAACCTGTGGGTCTCCACCCCTTTGGGGGTCGAACGACCCTTTCACAGGGGTCACCTAAGACCATCGGAAAATGCAGATATTTACATCATGATGCGTAACAGTAGCAAAATTTCATGGTTGGGGGTCACCACCACATGAGGAACTGTATGCAAGGGTCGCAGCCTTAGGAAGGTTGAGAACCACTGTCCTAACCCCTGAGGGGTACCAAGCAGAAGCAGGTCCACAGCTGTTTGGGGTGGGAGGTGGGGACGGGGACCCTCTTCCAGCAGATACTCAGGGAGGATGTGAGGTTACGCACAGCGATAAGGCGTTATTTCAAGATCCCACAGCTGACACCCTGAAACCTCCTAACAGATGGCCGTCAAGAAGGCGTGCCGCAGGTGCAGATGTGTCTGTCTGGATGGGTGGGCCACTCACCAAGCTGGTACCACATATCGCGGATGGAGAAGCCAATTAGCCGTCGCATGTCCCCGTACCTGGGAGGGACCAAAAGAGGCTGCTTCGGGCTCAGTCTCAGAGAGTCCCCTGAAACTCCCCCTTGGGGAGCTCTAAACATGCAACCTACTTATTCAGGATTTTGTTGTACTTGGCGTGTGAGAACTGCTCCAGCTGCAGGGAATCCTGGGTGATGAAAGCCACCGCCAGATGAAAATAGTTATTCCACAGCTGCAAATGAAAGAGGAGAGAGCTCAACGGAGGGGGCCTGAAGTGGGAAGGCCGATTCGGTGCTGGGCGGTGTGAATAATTTATAAGGATGGCGGAAGGCAGAAGCAGAGCCAGCTAAATTCTGTGCACTGCAATTTGCTAACTGGCACGGACTCTGAAATGAGCATCCTGGCCAAAGCGGGGACAATGGATGGACGTCTCTAGGCGCTGACCACATCCCCTCGTTGGCAACAGGATTTGGGCAAGGAGAAGGATTTTAGGGATGCTTTGGGCTTTGCTTCATTCTGCTTTTTTTTGGGGGGGGGTGAGGGGGATACAAATAGCTGGCCCCAGCTGGGTGTCTTAGTGAGCTGGCTGCTCTGCCTTCATATTAGAGGCTGGCGTGAGATATATATCTCAGGGACGCCCACCCTCTCTGTAAGTCCTCCCCCAATTAACCAGCCAGCTCCCGGGACCAGCCAGCAACCCATTCTGTCTTAAAATATGTTGTCTTCTCCTTACGCTTAGTTCAATGTTTTCAAAATGTGGCCCCAGACCAGCGGCATCACCTGGAAACTTGCTAGAAATGCAGGTTCTCTGGCCCCACCCAGGCCCCCTGAATCAGACCCCCAGATGCTGTGGGTGAGTCTGATGTTCCTTTAGGTTCCAGAACCACCAAGGACCCAGCTTAGATATAGGCTTGTCGTCATTTTAACCTTGACACAATCTGCTGGTGGTAAATGCAAGGGCTCCTACTAGCTCCTGGTGAAACAGAGACACCCAAGGATTCAATGCATCGCACTCCAGTGCATGGAGCTCCTATACGACAGGGACAGGGGCAGTGACACAGGCCACAGAACCCGAGAGATGGACACCCAACAAAGGTGTTGCTGGGTCTCAGTGAGCCCCTCTGTGGAGGGCAGCAGTAAAGACCACCTGAGATGATGTGTTTGAAAGTCATGAGTATAAGAAAAGGGCTCAAAGGCACTTGTTAGCCTTATTGTTCTGTTCATTATTCTAGTGATTCCTTTGGTTCCTAAGCCTGGCTCCTGGGGTACTCCAGGGCAATTATTACAGACCAGAGGCCCATGTACAAAATTCGTACATGGGGGGAGGAGGTCCCCTCAGCCAGGGATCGTGCCTAAACCGGCAGTCGGACATATCTCTCACAATGCGAGACCACTGGCTCCTAACTGCTCACCTGCCTGCATGCCTGCCTGATTACCCCTAACTGCCCCCACTGATGGCCTGGTCACCCCCAACTGCCACCCCCGCCAGCCTGGTCGTCCCTCATTGCCCCCGCCCCTAACTTCCACCTCTCCTTCCCGCTGCCAGCCTGATCGCCCCATGCAGCCTGCTGCTCCATCATTTGGTCATCCCTCACTAACCTCCCTGCTGGCCTGGTTGCCTCATGCAGCCTGTTGGGTCATCTGTTCAGTTTTTTTGGTTTCAATAGTCGCTTAGGCATATAGTAGAAACCTGACCTCCCTGAGTTCAAAAGACCAAGCCACTCCTGGGGTGCAGTGAGGTGACCTGCTGACGTGTGGCTCCCATAAAATCAACTCTCCACAGAGGACCTGTTAAAAGAAGTTGGATCCTACCACTGCCTTCCTCAAAGTCCTGAAAATGCTTCCCTACAACCCTCAGAAGCAGATCCCACCCCCTGTGTTTCCACAGTAACCCCGCTTATCCACACTCGCAGTGCAGGTCGGGTCTCGGGGGGCCTCCTCAGACTGTCTTTCCTCTCAGTGCCCCGTGATTTGCAGGTTTTGAAAATGTGCTGACTTGGTCCGCTGAGCCGGGAGCTCGCACTTCCTCCCATTTAAGACCAGGATGTGAAACAGAAAGCCAGGAAAAAGACAACCGGGTCACAGGACGTGGAGAGGGTCATCGGAAGGTGAGGAATTTCCGACATTAGGGAATTTCAGCAGAATAACCAGGAGGGAATGGGAAGCTGAGAGATGACAATGTAAGTTGAACTGCTATTGCCTTTGAGAGTCATTCCAGAAATGTCCCCCAATATATTTGGCAACGCAAGACATGTTAGATATAGTCGTGCCTCTTGCTCCCCTGTCTTCCACTGACTTAGTCCTTCAGAAATGCTTTCTGTCACACCATTCCTGCTTTCCTTTTTAAAAAATTGAAGTAGGATTCCCATATGATAATATTCACTTTTTAATGTGTATAATTTAGTGGGTTTGAGTATATTCACAAGATACCACACTGCCCTCTCCATCTGATCTTAGAACATCTTCATCATCCCAAAAAGATACCTCCTACCTCCCAGGGGTCACTCCCCATGGCTCCATCCCGCTCAGGCCTGGACACCAGGGACTACTTCCCTTCTCTGCTTAGTCCAATATTTCATGGATGCGTGGCCCTTCACTCAGCCTGATGTTTCCCGGGTTCACCCATGTGGTCACATGTGTCAGTCCTTCATCTCTTCCTGTTGCTGAAACTCTTCTGTCGTAAGGATGCGCCATGCTTTTCGTTCACCCACTGGCGGTCACTGGTTGTTTCCACTGAGTGTCTATTATGAATAGTGCAGCTCTGAGCATCTACATATAAGTTTCTGCATAGAGGCGGGTACATCCTTAGGAGTGGACCTCATTTCCTTCTGCTTTCCTCCTGGGAGATCTTTGTGGACCAGGAGACCCTAGATCCAGAGCCCCTTTTTCTTAGTGGATCAGAAAAGGTGCGCTGGGCACCTCACCACAGCCCCTGCCCGAGGGCTCTGAGGGACCGACTTTGGAACTGAGGGAGGTGGTCATGGCCAGTGGCTCTGTGCAAGGCCCCGAGTGTTGAGCAGTGGCCATGACTAGATGGTGCTTGGCACTCAGGGGGCCTCCTCAGCCCCAAACTTTTCCCGACTTTGCTCCAGAAGAACAGGACCAAGTTAGTGCACTGACAGGGCTTTTCAGACCCCACTCATTTCCCAGTACAGTGGTACCTCAAGATACGAGTTTAATTCGTTCTGTAACCTTGAGGCGTGGGAAACTATGAGACGCTTGAGTCGCGGTAAACTGGTGGGTCGTGTGCAGCCGCCCGATCCTCAAGATTACTCCTATCTCAAATGTTGCTCGTATTTCAAAGCAAAAATCGCTCGCTCGACGGCTCGTATCTCAAAAACTCGTATGTTAGGGCACTCATATCTCGAGGTACCACTGTATTCTGTCCTCAACAAACTGCCTTTTTTCTGAGGGCTGGTCTGCTCAGACCCACGGACCCCTTGGCTTTGCTCCCTGTGGTGCTCAGACCCACAGCATCCAAGTCCTATTCCTTCTTTAAATCTCAGATCAAGCCCCACTTCCTTCCGGAAGCTTCCCAGATGGCTGAGCACGTCTGCATGCCCAGTCCCTGCTGAACTGAGAAGCAGTCACTCGGCGTCTGCAACCACAGAGCCGGGTCCTCTGTTCCGCACCTGGCCTGGGGCTCCCCTCACTTCCCCTGAGGGGAGCAAAACAAGTATCAGCACCTCATGGACAAGGGTGTGGGTGCCCGGGCTAGCTCTCACTGGCTGGGTGATGGTGGTTGTGCTGACCTTTCTGAGCCTCGCTTTCCTGACCTATGAAATGGGAACAGAAGGGTAACTACCAGACCTGGCAAAGGACTGTTCTAAGTGCTGGTGAGATAACATGAGCCCGGAGGCATTTCGGCACAGCCTTGGCGCCTGGCAAACGGTCGGTGAATGGGATGGTGGCATTGGCGGGCGCTGATTGAAAAGGATGCATATGTATGGCCCTGTCTTTTTCTCACTGAAGGCTCTATTAGAACCAAGAGTCCTGCCTTCCATTTATTTGTATCCCTTCTGACATATTCAGCACAACAGTGTGAATACAGCTGGGTTCCAGGAAAGATGTATTTATTGATCATTGTATTGTTAGAGAAATTCTCCGGTCGTTTCCAAAGGTCTCAGATTTTTCTTTCCTCCTTGCCTCCAGCTGGCTGGTGGCATTTCTGCTAAGTACCCAGCTCGGTCGGTTCAGAGAAGCCAGAGGGGCTTTTGCAAAAACACCCGGCTCCCTCTTCCTGGGGGAGGAGACTTTTGATTAGGAATTAAATATTTTGAAATCACAGGACAACAGAAGCATAGAGCTGGAATCAATTTCAAGGGTTCTCAGATCCAAGGCCCTTATTTCACAGATGTAAAACAGTAAAACCCAGCCAAAAGCACACTGGAACCTGAATTTAGCTATTTTTAATTAACTCATAGAAGTAATACCCACATCATAAAAAAAAATTAAATGGTAGAAAATATTAAATAATAAGGTATTTCCATCCTACCATGCTTGGACCCTTGTCTAATTTCCCCGAAGAAAATCTTTCCAGTATCTGTGGTGGTCTGCTGGTTTCTCATAAATCCATCTTGCAGATGTTTGCATCTTAGCATATTCAGATCTGCTCCGTTCTGGCTTATTGCTGCGTGGCGTTCTGTGTCAGGACGTACTTTCATTTTAATCCGCTCCTTCAACTGTAGATATTAAGCTTCACTCCACCTTTTCTCGTTTTAGCATCAGAGCTGTAGCCGACACCCTTGTTTCTGCCTCTCTGTGCAGGAGAGGCTGTGATGCAGCCTCCATGGCTAGAGCTGCGAGTGTGAAGACATAGGACCGCTGCTGCTTTTTGTGGCTTTTACGGTTTATTTTCCCAGAGCCTCTCGGGCAATTCCCAGCCCCATTGTCACCGGCAAGTTTCCTCACGGCTCGGAGTCTCGGTTTCCTCATCTGGAACATGAGGCTAATCCCACCGAGGGTGGTTATAGGGACTAAAGGAGGAAGGCTCTGCCTGGCACACTTCTCCTCAGTCCTGCAGTCTCAGTTCCCGTTCCCGGGAACCCTCCAAGGCTCCCCCAGGCTAAAGGAGAGCCCCCACCCCAATTCATTCACCCTCATCATGCCCTGTTCACAGGGTTTCTGACATATTGCTTTAAGTGGAACTAATTTTGTCCTGTCTCCCCCAGCTGGTTGCAAGCACCACACAGGCAAGAACCTCATCTTTCTAGTCACTCTTCTATTTCTAGCGTCTAGTGTTGGGTCTGACCCAGCGTGTGCTCAGGGAACATAGGGTGCCCGCCCCCTCTTCAGATGTATGCACGCACTTGAATAATTATAATGGCAGTGTTTATTGAAATACACTTCATTTCAAAATTGAGCTATCAGCTGTTAAAGTGTATGTGTGTACATTTTGGGGGACACTTGTGTTTGTCAAATGAGTTCATTAATGAGCCTCACTCTGTAGGCACTGTTGTTAAGTCCTCCCGAGAAACTGAGGTTTGTATTGTTACTCCCCCACTTTAGAGAGCACAGGGCTGCAAAATGGTGAAGCTGGCATCTGAGTCCACGCTCGTTTCCCTCTAGCACTTAATTCTTTTTTTAAAAATATATTTTATTATTTTCCACAGAGAGGAAGGGAGAGGGATAGAGAGCTAGAAACATCAATAAGAGAGAAACATCGATCAGCTGCCTCCTGCATGCCACCTCCTGGGGATGTGCCTGCAACTAAGGTACATGCCCTTGACCGGAATCGAACCTGGGACCTTTCAGTCTGCAGGCCAACATTCTATCCATGAGCCAAACCGGTTTTGGCTCTCCAGCACTTCATTCTTTAACCACCCTGCTGGTTCTTTTCTCCTCTCTCAGTTTCCTTCACCCTTTGTTGTTGGCTAATGTCTTTCCTGGTTCATCTGTACAGCAGAGAGAGCAAGAATTTTGGATCCTATAAGATTCTTTCTAATGGCCTTGAATTATTCTTTACCCCAAATTCCAATTGGGGGTGGAGGGGTGCGGGGGCTAAGTGTCCAGCACATTTCAGCTGCTGCGTGCCTTCCTCTGAGCACAGCTGCCTGGACCATTCTGGGGGTGCTGTGGACTCTGGGAGTGGGAGTTTCCAGACATGGACTCAGGCCAGGGACATGGGGCCAGAGGCTCGCTGGGGCTCTCCAGCGGAAGCAAGCAGGGCCGAAAAAGCCATCTCCAGCCTGTGACCATCTTTCTGCCTGGGGACCTGTGACCTTGTCCCACTGTGCAGCAATACTTTGGGCCTCTTCTAGGCTTTGGTGGTGCTCCCTGTGTGTGTGCTCCCTCTGTGTGTGTATGCT
>JAAGEH010000434.1:1769607-1787698 GCA_011751065.1 Lasiurus cinereus
TTATAATGAGCACCAACCTAACGGGGTGATAATGAGCATCAAAACGCCCTAAGTAGGTGCCTAGGAAAAGTTAGTCACGTCTTTCAAAGGCTTGGCTGCTACACGAGGGATTTACCCCCTCCGATCAAGACTCCACAATCCTTGGAGGGCAAGGCGATACTCTGCTTTGCTTTCTAATTCCTCAAAGCCATAGCTTAGACCAATGGTCGGCAAACTGCGGCTCGCGAGCCACATGCGGCTGGCGAGCCGAGGTTTGCCGCTCTGTTGACTAATGAGTTTGCCGACCACTGGGATAGGGGTTTCATCACAAGGAACAACAACAGCCTGTAATTATTGAAATCGAAACTCTAGGTCAGTGGTTGGCAAACTCATTAGTCAACAGAGCCGCAGTTTGCCGACCGCTGGCTTAGCCCCACGACTAATACTCTAAACAAGAACCCCAGTGAGTTTAGTTAGAAATCCTTTCCTGGGCTGCCCTGACCACGCCAATCGGTGGGAAGGCCAAGACCCAGCCAGCATCTGAACAGGGCCTGGCGATGCCAATTATTTCAGCCCAGCAGAAAACATCATTTTTGTAATCCTCTTGTCTTGTCACCCACAGAGGGGCCCCACAGAGCTTTCTGCGTTTTGCCCTTTGGATCAGAAAGCCACGGTTCTGGGAAGGACACCGGGGGCCACCTCAGTGCCCCCGCCCCTCCTCTGGACAGCGGCTGCCAGCGCTGGCAGGGCCCAGAGATGGATGCCGTGCCTGCCGATATGAAATGCATAATGAATGAAGCCGGAAGGAGACGAGGTGTGTTCCAGGCAGGGCACAGAGAACAAATTCGCTCGCACAGGAGGCGAGGAGAACATGGGCCGAGCAGGACAAAGATAAGGCAGAAAAAATGGTCCTGTTCTTGAGTCCTTATCAATAAACATCTGCGAAGTCTCATTAGAAAAAAAGAGACATTTCATTTTGTGGTGCTGGCCACTCTCCAGAGATACAAAATCTTGTGAGGTTGACTGCCCTAGGCAATGTCGTGGTGACCGGAAAGATGCCTCCTTACAGTCCTGCTCACTGAGAACTGACATATGAGTTCCCAGACCCGACACATGGAGAACCATCATCACCATCTCCATCGAAGTGATACCAATGAATGCAATTATAATGACCCAATATAATGCTCCTGGCACTGTTTTAAGAACTTGAAGTGACTTCATTCACATAATCCTCTCCACATTCCAACGATGTAGCTACTATTAGCGTCATAATTTGATGCTGAGGCAAGTGGGGCACAGAGTGGTCAAGTTATTTGCCTAAAGTCACACAGCGCATAATCTCCAACAATCCATGTCTGAAACCCCCACTTCTCTGGGCATTTCTCGCATCTCCAGCCAGAGCTGGAGCAACGTGGACTTTTCCACAGGCTTGAAGCGTTGGTCCTTCTTGCCTGCGTTTTGAGGAGATATCACTGTGCCAGCCCCAGGGACATGCTCTAAGGGGCTGTGTCTCACGGAGGCCCCAGGCTCTGTCTGAGCACAAGTGACTTCTGGAGGAATCAGGAGTCACCGAGATGCACTGCGAGCTTTATTTTTCAGTGTCTCTGAGTGAATAGGAAAGTAAGAAAACATGATCCATCTTCAGAAGGTGGTGCCCACTCTGACAAATGAAGCGGTGCAAGTCTCCTTAACACCAGATCCATTATGCAGTCACATTTGCATAAGCTGCTGAGCTATTGACTATTTAATCAGGGGCCTGATTCCAAACCCCGAGTACTTCCCTCTCGGCCCACACCCATCTGAGGCAGCACAGAGACAGGGCCTGCCCGTGTGTGTGTGTGTGTGTGTGTGTGTGTGTGTGTGTGTGTACTGGGATGTGTCTGATGGAGCAACCAGCCCCAGATGCCCTCTCAGGTGCCTCCTACTCACCTGGAACTCAAAGTTCGTGTGTTCCAGGAACTTCTGGTTCATGATCTCTGCAAACTTGTTGATAGCTCTCAGGAAGACCCTGGAGGAGGAGAGAAGGTCATCAGGTCATCTGAGCCCTCAGTCTCAGGCAGCCCTCCCCTCCCCCAAAGATCCCTCAGAGAGGGCCCCGAAGACCCAAGGGAGAGAGAGGTCAGCCGACCCACTTACTTACCACCTGCTCCCCCTGTAGACCTGGGGTCACGTTTGCCTGGCAAGAACTCAAAGACCATCCGTTTGACTTCCGCTAGTCAATCTGTACTAGTATTGCCTTTTGTTTAAACTTCTACGTGCCTCGGGCAGAACATTCATGCCACCCAGAAAGATAGGGAGAGAACCGGCCCCCTCCTAAACAAACAGAAGCACGCCACCGGATCCTATCTATCATCTAAAGTAAACCATCATTGGCGTTTTGATGAATGCAATCTCAGAGGTCTCCCCAGACTCTATGCACAACTGATATTTTACAGATACCGCTGTGATGAATGGGGTTCAGCGATAAATGCTGTTTCACAGCCTGTCTCTTTCACTCGGCGATACATGGTGTGTTCCTTTCATGCCAGTGAACTCAGATATATATCACCCCTTTTAATCACCGAGAAGCGCTCCGTGGTGTGGCTGTGTCGCCCTTTGTTGAATCAGTCATTTACTGGGGGACCTTCACGTGGTCTCACAGCCTTTTCGGTTCCAAGCGGTGTGCCAATGAGCCTCATCTGCACACCATCACCTCCCATCTCCCCACCTCTTCTCCGGCCTTCCCCTCAGCGTGGACATGCACACTTAACACTTTGATGCCTGTTGTCAAATTGTGTTTCTTCTTGAATGTCTTCCTGTCCATGCCTCCTTCTCTTGCTGAGCCCCACCAACCGGGGCTCTTGCCCCTTCCGCCTCAAGAGCCCCTTGCCCCACCAGTCAGCTCCAATCCCCACCTCCGTGGCCCCCGCTACCCACAGGCCAAGTCCAAGCTCTTCCTCTCAAAGGTGGTGCCCTCCAGGATTGGACCCCAGCCTTCCTCTCTTCTAGATTCGTTCCTGACCATCCCCTTGTGCTTCTGGTTGTGCTCTCAGTTCCCAGACATGCTCCCCTCTGTATAGAACACCCTCCCCATCTAATCTCTGTGGAGCAGGGTCTGCTGCGTCCTGTGTCCCCAAGGATACTCACTGCCACCTCCTTTCCCAGTATGCACCACGGTCAGGGGTCCGGGGTGGTTATTTGTGTGGCTCAGTCATGTGCCTCCTCCACTGTACTGTCTTTGAAACCAGAGTCTCCCTCCATGAGCTCATCTACTCGCCAGTCTACACGCCTTTGTCTATACCATCAACCCTGGCCTCTTTCTGGTTCCAGCTTGCATCCCAGCTTTCTGCTCTCACTTGGATGACTAATAGGCACCTCAAGCACGCATGTCAGAACCCAGCTCCCGTTACCTGCGCTCTTTCTGCAGTCTTCCATCCCAGCTCAGGACAAGCCCGTGCTTCTGATTGCTCATTGGGGAGACATGCCTTTGGTAGCATCCTTGACTCTTCTCTTTCTGTCACATTCTACACTTGGCTGCCAGAAAACTCTCTTAACATCATTTTCCAAATATGTCCAGAATTTGACTACTGCTCATGACCCCACTGCCGCTGACCTGACCCAGCCACCGTCACGTCTCTGCGGGACCTGCGCAGTTGCCTCCCGACGGCTACATGCCCGGCTCTGGCCAAGTCTCCACTGTGGACTGGGATGTGTCTGATTTAGTAAGCAGCCCAATATGCCCACTCGAGATGTGCTTGTAAAATCTCAGCGGGAAGCGTCCAGATCTCACCTGTACTATTTATTGCCTGTAATTTGATTGACAGTGGACAACCAACAATTTCTCCATGGAGTGGCTGATCCGGGGAAAACGCCTATTTAGCCTCTCTGAGCCGCAGCGGGAAGCCAGTGGAGGAAGTGTTTATTGGAAGGTTGTTGCTGTGCATAATGACTGCAACTGTATGCTGCGTAGGAACCTCAGGGAGGCTGTGCAGAACCCACCTGCACAGAGATGTGTCCCCTCTCAGGGGTGAGGGGCCGGGGTCACGTGTCCATTGATGCCAGCCCCTCACAGGTTGAAAAATTGCTCTTCTGGATGTTAAGTCCCTAGCACTTCCGGCCTCCTTGCAGGCTGCCAAACACTCTCCTGCAGCCAGAGGAAGCCGAGAGAATGAAAGCAGGGAGCTCTCAGGATGGACGGGACCTGTCTACCGAAGGGGCAGATGTTTGGGGCTCAGGGTGTGGGCAGGGCACCTCCAGCAACTGCTGAATCCCTCGTTGCTCGCAAGGAACTCGCAGCGAGGTGAACGCTCAAATGTCTGTTGAACAACGAGGGCGACGCATGGGGATCACAAGATTTGCACAGACACACGTGACTGGATATAATTTCTGGCTTGCCCCTTTCCCCTCTGTGAGGACTTGTGCCGGAAACCAAACATTGTTCTCACTAAATGGATGTAAACAGAAGGCCAGAAGGCTGGTCAACCTTAACTGCTCTGAAAGGTCAGAGCTAATCACTCACTGTTCAGTTGAAAACATTGTTGGCTGAAGCAACCTCTACCTGTTTGTTTCATGTTAATTTCTGTTTTATTTCCTGCCTAAAGGCTAGGGGTGTGTCCAAAGCCTTAATAAAAGGGAGAAAAAGGCCAGAGCAAGTGGCAGTCCTTTCCACTAGAGGAAGGCTCCCACCTGGCCCCCCAATATCGCCAAATTAATGTTTTCTGGTCTCTCATTTCGTTTGCGTGCGGCCTCCTTCAGAACCCGAACCCTGAACCAGGAACCCTGAACCACACGGGATGTGGAAAGGGGCTCCCACAGATTTGGGACATGTTCATGTCACCTGTGATGGCTCAGGTTCCTTGTTTGTGGAATCGCAGTAATGTAACCTCTCCCACAGGTCGCTGTGCGGTGAGTGCCGAGCCTAGAGCTGGTACATGGCACCTGGGGAAGCTGTGGTCACTGCAGGACCCTCTGGTCACTGCCTTCTTCTCCCACAGGCAGGGACCGGCAGCACAACCAGCAGACAGAGGACGAGGAGCGGCTGGCCACCGGTTCTGAGGCAGGCAGGACCCTGCAGCAACAGGACCCACCAGCCCCCCAGAGTCTGCCATGCTGTCAGGCTGCCAAAACGGGCCGTTCCTTTGGTTCGGCTCTTCTGTCATTTCCTGAGATGCCTTCCGAGAAGTATCTATGTTTTCTCCTTATAGATTAGAATCTGATTCCCCAGGGGAACTTCGCTGAGTGGCTGTCATATTAGGTAGAAACCTTTCAGGCGCTCTAATATGATACCGACATGAGGAGGCTGACTCGTCGCTGGCAGCAGCGGAGTTAACAGTAGTGTCGGTAACAGTCGTTTGATTTTTGTCCTAAACCTGTCCCCAGCTCTCAGAGGCCCATGCTGATGGTGGGGACTGGTGGCAGAGAGGGTCTGGGGGACAGCAAAGTTCCCTCTCTCCGGATTCTTCTGCAGCCACTCCATGGAAATGAGAGTATCACCCAACTTTGGTTTTCCATGTTTGCGTTTGGAAAAGTCATTCTTTTTGCCTCCTCCTCTTCCTTTCTCTTCTTATTTTCTCTCTTCTTCTTCCTCCTCCTCCTCTTCTTCTTCATATTACCCTCCCCCCCTTTACTCCCTCCTTCTGTAATTTTACTTAAAGCCTCAGCACTACTATGGTGAAGTGGTTTAGAATGAAAGCGCATTCAACTCTTTCTATGGCTTTCAACAGTGAACTTGACTTGTTGAAAGCCAAGTTCACGATCCGTTCTCAGCCCAGCCCCTCCTGCATCTCGGCTGCGATGTGGAGCAGCTCTAGGAGATCAATAACCTTCCCAGCCACAGCTGCGGAGGGTGCGCTCTGTGCTCAGTTCTTCGCGTGGGTTCTTTC
The DNA here is from genome assembly GCA_011751065.1 of Lasiurus cinereus. NCBI lineage: Eukaryota > Metazoa > Chordata > Mammalia > Chiroptera > Vespertilionidae > Lasiurus > Lasiurus cinereus. The sequence continues at coordinate 1,775,448 of JAAGEH010000434.1, forward strand.
TTTCTTTTTTCATTCTCAAGGGACTTCCTGAGCTGGGCACTGTTTCCGCTTCAGGGACGGGAGTTTATGTAACTTTCCCAATAAGCCGATGAGCACACGGTGGAGCCAGGGTTTAAACGGAGGCATGCTGCCTCCAGCACCTCGCTGTTTAACTGCAGGCTCTTCTGTCCACAAGGAAATCTCTGCAATTCTGTTCCAGCCACGTCGGGCGCTCTCTTCGTCAACAACATCAGTGATGGGAGCACCGTCGCCACCTTCCCAGACCCGGTGCCAGGTGCTCTGCAGACAATATTTCATTATATTTCATTTAGTTCCACAGGCGGAGGCAGATGCTGTTATTACAGCCACTTAACAGCGGAGGAAACTGCGCATCAGAAAGGTCAAGTAATCCCCCCACATGCACACAGCCAAGAAGCAGCCGAGTCCAGTTCCGGTCTCGGGTTTCTCTTTCTCCAAAGCCTGGGCAGTTAGCCTGGAAGATGCCCCGCTCCCTGGAGGCAGCCTGCATGGCCTCTGGCCCTGGGCACATGCCTTCTCACGCCGCCATGCACAGGGTCCTGCACGCTGTGTCCCGGGCAGCCTACTGCTCCGCCCGAGATGGATGGGCGCAGGGCCGATGGGACTCAGGCAGTTTCCCTGTGTGGCCAGCAGCCTCTGAGTGATCTTTGGGGACCCGGTGGGGGTGTCCAGGCCTGGAGAGTAGTAAACCTGACCTTTTGAGACAGCCCCAAAGCAGGACCATCGGGGAGAAGGCAGGGAACTGGGCCCTGAGTGGGAGCCAAGAGCAGATGATTCCGGGAGGAAGCAGAAGCCACATGCAGAGGAAGTCAGCTGCTGGAGCAGGAAGAACTGGCGGAAAGAGGGGCCAGCATCAGGGTTGGCATCCTGGCGTCCCAGGCAGCAAAGATCCTTGTGACTGGAGGCTGCCGGGAGTCCCAGTGTCCACTCCTGAGTGGCCCAGGCTGGACATAGGGAGGGAAGGTGCACGCAGGTGCTCTGGCCTCAAGCTGGCCGCCTGACCTCTGGAACCTGAACTGCCCCTGAGTCAGATGAGCGGGCGTGAAGATGAAAGGAGAGGCAGTCTATGAAGCCGATGGCCACTACCTCGGCACATGGGAGTCCAGGGTCGTTGTCCTTAACTCCCTGGCACCTTGCTGCTCTGAGCCAGGAGGACACTTCCGTGATTTAGGGTTCCAGCAAGGGACGCAGCAGGCCCCTGGAACCACATGTCGGGTCGAGTAGATTGTGCTGGCTAACGAACCCATGGGGACCTCCTTCTGGGTGACCATGGGTTGAGGGGAGTGAGGCCTGCAAAAGGAGGGGCACATACACTAACGTGTGTAGGAGGAAAGGAAGGGGGCGCCCGTGACTTATCAGACAACTGATGGGGCGCGCACAGGACGGCTGGGCACTGCCCTACTCTACCGCCGACAGCCAACTCCCGGGACCCTACTATGGGCCTATTCTGTGCTTGAGACGACGTTAGACCTTGAAGTACGTCACTGATAAAGGTAGACAAGACCTACCCCCTGTGAAATATTTTGTGTACCCCCAGACCCCTAGAACAGCGGTTCTCAACCTGTGGGTCGCGACCCCTTTGGGGGGTCGACTGACCCTTTCACAGGGGTCGCGTCGCCTAAGACCATCGGAAGATGCAGATATTTACATCACAATGCATCACAGTAGCAACATTTCATGGTTGGGGGTCACCACCCCATGAGGAACTGTATGCAAGGGTTGCGGCCTTAGGAAGATTGAGAACCACTGGCCTAGAAGGTGAAAAGTAAAAATAACAGCTAACACTTAGGAAACGCTTAGCTGAGTGTTAGCTGTTCTCATGGGAAGCAAGGGTTACTATATCATTTCTGGAGGCCTGTCCACACAAAAGACTTGAGTCCAGAGGCGGCCTTTCTCACAGTCGACATGTGACTATGTCTTCAAACACTGTTCTAACTACCGTATTTTCTGGCATATAAGATGACTGGGGTGTATAAGACAACCCCCAACTTTTCTAGTTAAAATATAGAGTTTGGTATATACCTGCCTTATAAGACTTGATAATCAGTTGTGATATATTCAGACAAGGAACACTACACCAGAAAAAAAAAAAAAAAGACAACCCCTGACTTTTGAGAAGATTTTCCTGGGTTAAAAAGTCGTCTTATATGCTGGAAAATACAGTACTTTATATGTAGTATTTCCAAAGTCCTCTGTGATGGGTCCTATTGTTAGCCCCATGTAAGAGTAAGAAAAGCTGAGTCACTGCGACGAAGTCATTTTTCCCAAGGTCATGTAACTCATTAAATGGTGGAGGCAGGCCTTGAACCCTGGCAGTCTAGAATCCTTCTCTGGTCACTCTCTGGGCTCTGAGCACCTATAGTGACTGCAGCACTTGTCACCCACTAGGCTGCAAGCCCCGCCCTCCTGGGACCAAAGCATAACTGGGTCTCTCCACTCCCTGGACCGCTGGATATCAGGACACTGGATGAATGTGATTCCATTTAGAGCAACTCTAGGGACGGGTATAAATCCTCAAGCCTCCTCGGAATGCTGGATTTCCCAACCGAGGTGCCGACGGCCGAGGGGAAAGGAGGTTCCTGGGCAGAATTTTGTTAATTGATGATATTATAAAGAACTCAGTCATTTAAAAATTAAACATGTCCCATAAATCAGATCTCTCTGAATGCTGCCTCTTACCCAGATGAAAAATGTTCTAACGGGCGGCCGTTCTCGCAGGAGACATGTGACTGTGTCTGCATACACAAACGGCACACAGCCAGGGGGACCTCAACTCTGGAAAGTGCCATCCCCTCCCCCAGCAAGCAGATACATTTTAGATGACCGATCCATGTACAGTATAGATCGTAAGCAGTAATAGAGAAGTCATAAAAACAGGTACCTTATCACAAATATATATGGGAGGAAGGAAGGGAGGAAGGAAGGGAGGGAGGAAGGAAGGAAGGAAGGAAGAAAGGGATAAAGAAAGGGAGGGAGGGAGGAAGGAAACTGTAATGTACAGACTGACAACACATGGAGTTTGCCTCTGCTGCATGAATGAATGAGCTTTGGCTGCCGTTATTGCTGAAAACGGTGCCCTGGGGAATACTGATCGGAGGCATGATTTTTGTTTGTTTGTTCAGTTTACATTGAACTTTTTCACCAACTAGTTGCATGACCTTGAGCAATTTACCTTTTCGGGCCTCTTTCTGGGCCAATAAATATCTGGCTGGCTGGTGTGTGCAATCATCCCAGCCTCGCTGTTTTATAGGATCAGGCGGTAGATTTTAAGAGCTCTGATGGCGTGGCGTCTCTGTTTCTTATTAGCAGTGTAACACCGAGCCAGTTCCTCATCTCTTCCTGCTCATATGTAAAATGTGCTAACAATTCTACCACACAAAGCTGCTGGGAAGATTCAATCAGCTAATACCTGTAATGTATTCATGACAGCGGTGGAGCTAGGTGCTCAATACCTGTTAGCTTTTAGAGCATTTTACACAACGGGAACCCAGTGCGAGTATGTCCAGTGTCACATCACTGAGGGGAATCACTGTGGCCCGAAGACGCAGGGATGCTACTCACTAACCTATGAGCCTGCAAAGACAATGGGCGTCTTTCCTGGCTGACATGAGGCACCCGCTTCTCTAGCCCAAGGCGATGTGTGCTTCTGCACCTGGAGATGCCAATGCTTCCCTTTGGTGAGTTCCGCCGAGGTTGCAGCAGATTCCAAGAGATTAAGTGACTTCCCAAGAACGAGAAGGTGGCGGAGCTAAGACTCTGAAACCCAGGCTGTGTTTCTGAGATGTAAACACTTAGCTGATCCTTAAGAGACACCAATATTTATATTTTGGAGACAATTCCACATCCACAGATCCCTTAGATTATGTTCTAATTTTACAGGCAAAAAGAAGCCAGGGTTATTCTATCATTTCTGGAGGCCTGTTCCCCACAAAAGACTTGAGCCCACAGTGAGCTGTGATTTCCAGAAGGAACATTTCTCTAAAGCTCTTCCCTGAGTTTCCTCCAGGATGAGAGAAGACAACTCAGAAGTGGGGGTGGCCTGCTCAGGGCTCCCATCCCCCTGACCTGTGCTATGTGTTAGCAGCAGTGAATGTCTCTGCATTGCTTTGCCTGTCCATCATCCATTCTTCCTTCTCATAACAACTCCCAGATTTTCCTTGGAAGATAATTCCCTCTATCTCCCCCTTTGCTGTTGGACTGTGTGCTTTGGGTAGAACTAACCATAGCCGTGCCTTCCTCCACCCCCTCACCCCAGTTCCAAAGATGGGTCACGTGACTAGCATTTTTTCACATGCATGTGAAGAGGGAACTACAGTCCTACGAGAGTAAGGTCTATAATGGGAGAAAGTTTCCATTATAGAGAGGGGACACATTCTCTTATCACTAGGGAGTCCTAAAAGGATAAACAAAGGAGCAATGACAGGGTCAAGCATTTGAAGGATGCTTTCGTGCTGAGTTTGGTCCAGAAGGGAGGAGGGTCATAGTTTATGCAAAGTCATAGATGGATGAAACGGTAGATAACGGTGAATAGTGGAAAGTATCTGAAGTGTAGGGTGAGTCATCTATGACTCACCCAGGTGCTTCATGTAATTTGGCAAAAACCCAAGACATTACTGACCAGCTGGCAGACAGCAAAGGGATTCACATGCAGTTTAGGACTGGCTAACACCAAAACACAAGATGACTGAGCATCGGCTTAAGGCAGACGAGCTACATACTTTGCTGAGCTCAGTTCACAATGAAAGCGAGTCTCCGTGTTGAAAAACTATTCAGAATCTCAGGGTGGTGACAGCGGGCATTCCATCAGGCATGGGACCCTTTAGGGTAGAGAGTCCTATGCAGCTGTACGCATGCCCAGGAAGCTGGCCCTGACACAGGGCCAGGGAGGGACCCTCTGATTCATGATGAGGCCCGGACCTAACGTCAACCAACATTTTAATCATTGAAAAGCCAGCTTCCCACCTACTCCATGCAAACAGGAGAATCAGGTCAAGGTTAGTCCAGGCTGGGAATTCTGACATTTTGTCGCTGGGCTGGTTTTCCTCCTCCTCCCATGAGCTGGGAGACACCAACAGATACTTCCTTTGTCCTTGATTCACCTCTCCTTCCTTCCTCCCGTCCCCAAAGCTGTCCCCAGGAGCACTGTGGGCAGGTGTGTTTATCAAGTCACATGGCTAGGCACCTAGACATCCAGGGAGAGGGAAGGCGGCTTTTCAGAGGACAGAAAAGGAAGAGATGGAGGCCAGCTGGGACTGGAGTCAGCTCTCAGGCGCTCAGACTGTCCAACAACAAAACTATTCATACGTAAAATGCTCACAGTCTTCCCTCTTTGCCTCCCACTAAGGAGAGTTCTGCTTTTGCCTGTCAGTCTCCCCTTCTTCCACCCTCTAAGGATATTTCTGTCCGTGTAGCCAATTCTTGGCTTCTCAGATACAGAACAAGCTTCCAGTGAGCGTAGAGAAAGGGCTTCCCATCGGAAGAACCTAAAGCAGATATGAGACAGCAAAGGCAAGAGAGAGAGAATGGGACAGGGGGAGGGAGATGGGGGGAGAATCCAAGAAGATGCATTTTAAAGACGTTTGTAAGTAGGAATTGAGAATAAGGTTCTAAGAGAGACTTGGGTAAATCATGAAATCTAAGAAATACCAGAAGGATGGAGAAAGGGGATAGTATAAAATATTGCTGAGTGTTATGATTTGAATTTCATTTGGTGGAAATAATATTACTTGAGAGAACGCATTAAAGACTGAATTGTGTGTAATTACCTTTATCTAATGTTGAGGTGGGCCATGTGGGATTGGAGTCACACTTGAGCTACATTGCTATTTGATGAGGTGTTAATAGGTATTATATATACACACAGAGACATACATTAAATATGTATATACACCAAATGGTTCCATGGGCAAAGAAAACTGTGAAATGCTATATCCTGCATCCTGAACTAGAGGATCACATTAGCATATTAAAGGCTCTGAGCAGTCCTGCAGCACCGAAATTCATTCAAAGCTGTTTAATCCAAGACTTCCTAAACTTATTTTACCACATGCCACAGAATGTATTTTATTATTTTGAAAAAAATTAAACTAAAATAATTTTAATAAGGTTGACCTTAAGCTCTCCTGTCCCAAGAATTTAGGGAAGGCTTCCCAGACAAAGTAGGATTTTTTAACTGATTTTTGAGCCCTGGCCAGGTATCTCAGTGGTTAGAGTAGCATCTCAATTTTGCCAAGGCTGCAGGCTCGAACTCCAGTCAGGGTGCATACAAGAATCAACCAATGCATGCATAAATAAGTGGGACAGCACATCGATGTTCCTCTCTCAAATCAATAATAAGCAAAAAATTAGATTAAATCATTGATAGTTGAAAAATGGAGAAGGTGGGGGAGTAGCCAGGTCAGCATATAAAAAGGCACGAGGAGTAAAAAAAAATTAAGAAACACACAAAGTTCAAGATTGGTGAGGAGTTTCTCAGGGATTAAAAGTAGAACGAGAAGAGCTGGGACATTTGGATTTCTTTTCGCCGTGGAGACAGGATCCTACCTTATCTCCACCAGCGTCCTGCAGAGTGACCGCGGGCGCCGGGTGGCTCACCTGTTCTGAACCATGCTCATGGCCATCCAGTCTGAGGGATACACGTTCTTCCCAATGAGGTCCTTGAACATGATGAATGTCTCCATCAAGAAGTCCTGAAATTGTAAAAATAAAAATCACATCTGTCATCTTGTTTTTTAGGCACAGACTCCAAGTTCCCAGGTCTTGCTGGCTCTTTATATATATATTTTTTAGAAGCTTGGGCAGAAAGAGAAGGGGCACGACCTTTCATTGGGTAAATCCAACGAAGCCCACAACAGTGGATTTTTAGACGGGAGCTTGGAGTTGGTTACCGAGAGGCTGTTTCACAAATACAAGTGGAACAGGAACATGAAACGCGGGAACACTCTCCAAACAAAGCTCGATTAACTCTGTCTCCGGGAGCAAAGACAGAGTGCCTTCACTGCGGTGGCAATTTCATAATCATCTTCCCTGATATGTGTCTGAGAAGGAAATGATCTACACTCTCTGAAAGCATCGCAGGCCATTGAGCAAACAAACTATTATTAAAATGAACATCGAATTAGCAGGACTGTAAACACAGCTAATTCATGTGTCACGGACACCAGCCCGGGGCCAATTAGGGGAAGTGGGCAGCGACCTCTTCTTCTCCTTCACAGAGGCTCCAAGTGGACCGCGCACACCCCACTGGGCGATGCGGTCCACAGGACTCGCTCTCCATCTGTGGGGAGCACAAGTGCGAGGCAAATGCCAGGAGCAGAGATCGGAACCACCACCGGGGGGCCCTCCTGATCTGCAGGGAGGAAGTCACGTGACCTGCACCTGTGTGCTTCAGGTAAGATCCAAGACCCTGGGAAACCCGGCCGGCGCTTTCCTCGCGCCAGCGGTTTTCACGTGATTTTAACAGCAGAATTCTTTGTTCCGAGGAAACCTTACCTGGAACCTAATATAGAAACTAGCTAAAAGTAGAAGAGCTGTGTTTGCAATGTGTGTGTGTGTGTGTGTGTGTGTGTGTGTGTGAGAGAGAGAGAGAGAGAGAGAGAGAGAGAGACAGAGAGACAGAGAGAGAGAATGGAAGAGGTAGTGAGGCTGCGAGGAATGTAATTTGAAAATCACTGCTTCATAGTAAATTGCAACAGTCTGGAAATAAGATTGGTTCCTTTCCAGCAATCTTTGCTTTGAGGGGAAATTACTGCAGTGCATTAAGCCCCAGATTCGGCCTTGGCAGCATGGGGAATGGCAGTCCCCCAGAGGGTCCCTGTGACAATGGCGTGAGCGCCGGAAGATGCTCTGCACAGAGCCTGGCCTTGGCGGGTGCTGTTTGCTAAGTGCCCGATGATGATGATGATGATGATGGTGAGCATTGCTATTCATCCTGATGTCACCTGGTGGGTGTGTGGATACCCTCACAGGCACACCCCCTCCCTGTGGGAATGGAAAAGGCCTCAGGCTCATCCATGGTTAACCTGGCTTCCGAATGAGATGATGCGGCGTGGAGTGAGGGCTGGAGCAGAGGTGCATACCCTGCCCCTGTCCCGTATGAGCAACGTGGCCTTGGGCAAGCAGGCTATCGACCTGGAAGAGTGAGCAGTGACGCCCATGTTGTGCTGTCATGAGGGTCATATGAGAAAGTATGTATGTAACTCCCTTTCCCACCTTCCTTCCCATCTTTCCTATCACCGGGGGTCAAACATTGTGAATTTGCATGTCCCAAGACAGAGAACTCGAGGGAAGGGAAAACCTATGTCTTTAAGCTTTCCTTTTTTGTTTGTTTGTTTGTTTGCTTTGTTTTTTAAAAATATATTTTATTGATTTTTTTACAGAGAGGAAGGGAGAGAGATAGAAAGTCAGAAACATCGATGAGAGAGAGACATCGATCAGCCGCCTCCTGCACACCCCACTGTGGAGATGTGCCCGCAAGCAGGGTACATGCCCCCAGCCGGAATCGAACCTGGGACCTTTCAGTCCGCCAAGCCAACGCTCTATCCACTGAGCCAAACCGGTCTTGGCTTCCTTTTATTTTATATCCAGAAGGAGGTTCCATTCTTGCCCATCCCCTCCAATAAGGAGAGTCTCTCCCCGAATAAATGAAAAGGTAGCAATTGGCTTCCCACATATCCCCGTTGTCTGGGGCATTCCTGAGGCTTGTCCAATGCTGTTGCCTTTGGTTTCTCCAAGGAGAATGGACAGTTAGCCTCCAGGGAAGGACCCCTGAATACGACGGCTGTAGTGAGGCGATGACTGAGGTGGCCAAGCTGAGGGCAGAGGGCCTGCTATGCCTGGGACAGCCGGGCGGGGCTCTGTGCTGATGAAGTCATCCTGGAGCCAGTGAGTGCAGAGAGGCCAGAAGACGAGAGCGGTCAGAGGTCACCGTCCTCCCTGCGTTTATTATCATAATGTCATCGGAGCTGTCTGGTCTGAGCACTTAGGATCTCAGAGCTGTGGCGCTCTCATTTAACCCACCTCCAACCCTGTGACACAGAGGAGATTATCTCCACTTTACAGCGGGGGGAGCAAAGCTGAAGAGAGGTGAACCTGCCCGTGACCAGCTCACTGGGACAAATCCTGGGTGCAAGCCCAGGGCTGTGCTGCTCAAACATTCCTGCCCCGTAAGCCCCCAAACTCATGAACAAATGTTTGCTGATGAATCATGACGTGACCTTCAGGTCTCATCTCTGATGTGGGCGTGCTCCAGAAGATGTGTACGAGCCTGAAGGGGAGGGAGAAGAGCAAACCACGCAGTCCCGTTTGTAAACTTGGACACACACATCCTCAAGGTCCACAGTGGAGCCCTTCTTGTCCCAAACTCCTGAGAACCAAGTGGGACACGTCTCCCTCACACCGCCCGCCCTGCCCCCAGTATCCTATAGACTCACCACAAGCTCGGAGCTGGACTGGAAGGTCTCAATGTAAAAGGAGTAGTGCTGGTCGCCCATCTGGTGTAAGATTGCTGTCATACACGCCACGAAGTGACTCTGCAAGAAACAAAGAAAAGTGTCGTGAAATAATAGAGAGGAGACCATGAGGTTCATCTTCATTTCTTTGACTTCAGACACCCCAACTTTCCCAGGCAAGTATAAAAATGCCCCCCAGGGTCCTAGCCAGTTTGGCTCAGTGGATTGAACATCAGCCTGTGGACAGAAGGGTCCCGGGTTTGATTCCGGTCAAGGACACATGCCCAGGTTGTGGGCTCAGTCCCCAGTGTGTGTGTGTGTGTGTGTGTGTGTGTGTGCAGGACACAGCTGATCAAAGATTCTTTCTCATTGATGTTTCGAGCTCTCTCTCCCTCTCCTTTCCTCTCTGAAATAAAAATAATAATAATTTTAAAAATGCCCCCCAGGGATGAAGAATATATCCTTACCAGATTGTTATAGAAGACCGGAAAAAAAACCCAAGCCACAATTAGAGAAAGGGAGTTACATTTTATCAAGGGCAGGGCCAGAGAAAAATGTGCCTTTCAAATTCTGGGCCTCCCCCTTCCCACATGGAGGAAACCTTTTCTATTTATACTTTTCCTAGCTCTTTTGTCTCCCAAATTTGGAATGAGACTTCCGGGCCTTCTGGGAAAGAAGGCTTACGTGCTGGGAAGGGGCCATGAGACCATATCTCAAGGCCTGGTGTCAGCACTGACAACTCTGTCTGGGGCATAGACCCCGGCCTCTCTGGAATGGGAGTAGTCTTATTTTCCTTATTTTTTAAGCAAGCAAGCATCTACAGAAGCCAAAATAGCAGGGTTAAAAATTCAAACAGCAGTTTTAATAGAAGATGGATGCTTCAAGATCATATGAAACTTCTCTGTGAGGAAATATCTCTATGGCTTATTCATCACCTCATTTATCCAAAAAAAGCATTTACTGAGCACCTATTACATGCCTGTGGCTGGAATAGGAGCTCCAGATAGAATACAAGGCCCAATCTTTACCTCTCCAGCTGCTTGGGCATTAGGGAAAGAGCACTGTATTGGTGTCAGGAGGTCTAGCCCGTATCAGGATCCCAGTTTGATTTTCTTGTAAATAATTTCACATGTCTAATCCCTCCCCCTTTGTTTTACCTGTAAAGTGGGAGAATAATCCACCTATGTCTACCCCAAGAGGTGCACAGAAGGATCAAATGGTCCAATAGCACCTTGAATGGCCTGCAGTTCTCCACGGACCACCATGAGCGAGCCTCTAGGAGGCCAACAGCTCTCAGGTCAAGGGCCATGGAGGATGAAAGAATGAGAAGACATGGTCCTGGTTCCCCAGGAGCTTGTGAACCAGTTGGGAAAGTAAGAGTAATGTCCATGAGGGGAGGGGTACAAGACCCTCGATCAGGAAGCAAGCCCTACCCAGTGGAACCCCTGTAAGGAGTGGAGACCAGGCGGGTCAGGAAGGACCTGTGGGCTCAGAGGAGCGAGAGATCCGTTTAGGCACCAGAGTCCATGTCTCACCCTTCCCTGCTTTTCCCTCCCGGATCCTACGAGTCTGTATGGGGTGTGCTTCCTGCTAGGTCTCGTGTCCGTAGGCAGGATTTAGGGAGATCTGCTCTGGAAACGTGGGAAAGGAAGTACAGACCACAAACCCACTCCGGCAAGATTCCAGTGGGTCTGCTCTCTGAGCCCAGGAAGCCCCACGAGGCGCGGGCAAGAATAAAGCTGCAGAAGACGGTCAGCTTGGGGATGTCTCTGGGGAGCCCCACTATTAAAGGGTATCACACACCAGAGAGGTGGGCCCGGGGGTACTATGCTTGCACCAGGAAAGCGGGATTGGTATCACAAATTCTGCCTTAGCTAAAAACCACAGCAACCACAAAATCACACACAAACACAACCCAAGACAAAGAGTCCCCCAACTTTTTCCTTTGTTAAAAATATATAACAAATATGAAATACAAGTGTTCTCCCAGATGGCCGATTTGCCGTTTAGTTGGTGGTGGGAGAACAGCCCTGATGTCCCAGGAAGTGCCTTCCGTATCCCTCCACAAGAAGTCTTCCGGGAATCGAATGTCCCTCAGGCTCACCTTCCCTAAAGTAGCCCCCAAAGACGAGGATTCTCATTTGCTTCCAGGTTCTTTCCAACTAGGATGTTGCGGGGGGCATGGAGGGGTGCTTTCCCCATCAGCAAGGCCAGCTATGCAATTGGGGGTGGGGGGGCTCAGATGATAGGTAAATGCAGAGTCCTTGTTAAAAATTATTCAAAAATTTGAGACAGCCACAAGGCCCTCTGAGCACCAGGCCAGGTCTGCTAGTGACCACACACACACACACACACACACACACACACACACACATATACACGCTCAGAAAGCATGCAAACTGCAGACAGGGCAAGGCTGGCCTCTCAGGGGCAGCAGAGTGTGGACGCTGTGTCTGGTGACGGGGACCCCAGCCTCTTCACCGGGCAATGGCCTTGGCCATCCAGGGGGTGAGCCTCTCTCCAGCTCAGGCCCCCAGGGATGGAGGCCAGTTTGTGCCACTGTCCGTCCCTTTTAAACCAGACAGAGCACCGTCGCCGCGAACTTAACCAGGTTCCACTTAAACTAGGACACGGGCTTTATGACTGTGCCTCTCTCTGGCCAGGCTGCTTGCAGGAAAGGAGGAATTTAGAGTTGGGGAGGTGGAGTGTGTGCGTGTGTGTGTGTGTGTGTGTGTGTGAGAGAGAGAGAGAGAGAGAGAGAGAGAGAGAGAGAGAGAGAGAGAG
>JAAGEH010000434.1:1792320-1816487 GCA_011751065.1 Lasiurus cinereus
ATGTCCCACTAATATGAGCTCTCCTTCTTCCCGTTCTTGTCTTCCCTTCCGTTGCATAAGGACCCTGTGCAACATCCTTACTGATAAGCAGAGGGCTTAGCGTGCTGCCCGACACACATGTAGCCCTTTAAATGGTGGTATTGAGCACTCGGGATGGGCCAGGCGCTGTGGATGCTGGATCTCATGTAATCCTCACAACATCCGGTCAATGTGAATAAAACCACATGCACTTTAGGATGAGGGAACCAAGGGGCAGAGAGGGACATGGCTGCCTAGAACAGCTTAACTCCAGAATGTTTTGTTTTCTTTAGAAAAAACAAAACCAAAAAGACTATTGTTTTGTAAGCATGATATATTCTTAATAAGAAAATTAAGCAATCACATGAAGAAAAATGCATCGTAGTTCACCTTACCATGCCCCCTGCCAACCCCTGCATGCTAAGAATATTCAGTGCAAGTAATAAACCTCTAAAACGTTAAGAAACATCCGAAGCATTTCTTGTGCTTCTGTAGAGATAAAAGGCTGCATGGAGAAATGGATGGACACATGGATAGATGGATGGATGGATGGATGGGTGGATGGAAGGATGGCGCTAGTTTGGCAGATGATACAGGCAGAAAGACCACTTGATAAGGCTAGACACACAGCCCCCTAGATAAAACCAGCCCTCTTAGTAACATGTTCTATGTTGCATCAGTCTCCCATGATTTTAGGCTCAACTGAAGCTCACCCCTTCATTTGCAGCCACACAGACCCCTGCCTTCCGGGCTGTGTCCAGGCCAGCTCTGCTGATAAGGTCTTGAGAACTAAAGGGACTTTGAAGGCCAAGAAAGGTTCAGTGTGAGACCCCAACACCTCATACTAGCAAGTCTGTCTGGTTTCCTATAAATGCGGCTTTCCTAAGGCCTTGGATAGGCCTCCCATGCCCTGGGATCAAATCCCAGCTCTCCTCGGATGCCCTGGAACTCGGGGCACATTGCTTTCATACTCTGGGCCTCGATTCTCTCATCTCTGAAATGGGGATAACAGTGCTGGCTGCCGATAGGGCTGCTGGGAGGATGGAGTGGAAGGGGGTTCCGTGAAGAGCCTGGCACACCAGAGGCTCTCACACAGCTTTCCCGTCACCCCAGCCTCAACCCCCCTCTCCCTCTCCAGGAGGTTTGTTGACTAGCTGAGGAAGTTGTAGAGCTGGCTTTTGGTTGACTGGTGGGGGATGGTTTAAACCTTCCCGTGGGCCTGGGGAGCATTGCGGGTGGGGTGATTTGTACAAGCTCTGGGGCCCTTCGTCCTTCTCCCTTTGCGGGGCCTCCACGCTGAAAGGAGTGGAGAGGCAGACAGACACACATTCATGGCCAGCCAGGCAGCCGGGCAAGAGTTTCAGGAGGGATGATTCAAAAGTCCACCCCATGTTTCCTCTGTGAAGAACAAAGGAGTATAAAGAAGGTGTCTCCCATCACGTTCTCAATGCCCAACCCCAGCTTTTCACCGAGGCCTCTCCCCGCACCCCCCACATCCCCACGTCATCTCGCTATTTCCGCTGAGAGAGGCCGGCCTGCCCATGAAAAACACCAGGTAGCAGGGTCTGGTCGCGGCTCACTGCGGGCACAGCGGATGGAGGTCTCAGAGCGATGTTTGGGGGACAGACTGGAAGGGTCTTAAACCCCCACCTGCATGGAACGGGATGCCACACAGACCCCTGCCTACCCGGCTGCCTCCGGGCCAGCTCTGCTGACGAGGGCTTGAGAACCAGAGGGAGCCCCCGCAGGCCTTGCTCATCGTTCCTACGAAGGGGGTGTATTTCATCTGAGAACAGTGAAAGCTGGCAGCGTCATCATGCTCCGGCTTTTATGAACCGGATGCGGATGATAAAACATCCCATGAAACTGAGCTCAGAGATCACCGGCTCAATGGCTGACTCCGGGCCGCACATTAAGGAGCCGCTGTCAAGCCCTTTTGCATAGAGCCCCTCCACCCCAAACCACCCCCCTTCCCTGTCACACCCAGAGGCCCACGGAAGATGGAGCAGCGGGAAATGGAAGTCCATTCGTTCCTGCTCAGCTGACCCCTGGCGAGAACCCCGATCTCCTGCTTCCTGTCAGCCCTGGCGCCCCGACAGGCTGGCTCCTCTTAGGCGGTTTTCTCTCTGACCCGGGAATGACACCTCATTGACTTACTGGTTTGCAATTTTCCCAATGACATCATCATCATCCTCCTTCCCTATCTCTCTCCCCCCGCTCCACCGCCCCCTTATCCTTCCCCTCTGCTCACCTCCCTCCTCTTAAATTCCCATTTGTCCCACTTTTGCCTCCCTGTCCTTTGGAATGGTAACAACACCTTCCAATTACCATCCGCTGCAGTCCGCATTAGCTGCCTGCTGACTCCCTGGCCCGTCATCATTAATAAAGGTGACACCGCAGCTTGGCATGCATGCAGATCCTCTCCCACCTGCTCCCTTCCCCCCCCTCCAGGAGCAGAAGGCTGCCAGGTCAGAGAGCCCCTACCTTCTGAGGCTCTCTCCCTGTACCCAGCTCCCGACACTATGGTCTGATCTGCACTCAATTAGAGAAAAATCCAGGGACACAATGGAAAGTGCCATCAGAGAGCTGGCCCGGTGGCGTCCAGATAGATCAACTTACCACAGGCCATATCTCCTAATTCCATCTAGAAAAGGAAAGAGATATCACTATTGTCTGAGCTGATTTGTTCTTTAAAACCCCCGCCGACTCTTTCACCCCGGCGGGCCCGAAGAAATCCTGACAAAAGCCTCATCAAACTGAAAGCTTAGAATCAGAGAGCTGATGGAAAGAGTGATGGTTGGGAGTCCTTGCAAGGCAGCCTCTTTGCAGCACAGATCGGGGAGCCATGGACCAGAGAGGTTGGGTGGTTTCTCCATGGTCGCACAGCCTCTGAAAGTAGCCGAACCGGTACTAGAGCCCAAGCATTCTGACCACCCTGTTAAAAGGATACAATTCTCTGCTGCCTCCCAGCCTCCCCTGCGTCTCCAAGTTCCCGAACAAAGCGACTATTCTCTCCCAATCCTATCTCGGCCAGGTGGCTGTCCTGATACGCAGGATAAATGGACCTCAACTAACCACGAAGGCCGGTGTCTGTGATGCGCAGTCTTCTTTATCTTCCTCATCACATGCGTCTCCAGAGTTGGGGGAGAGCAAGCCATTGAGCACTAATTTCATCGTTTAAAAAAATTAAGTGGGTGTCTCTATTACCACTATTTATCCCTGCTTTGATCTATTACTCTCTGTGCCCAGCATCCAAATCTGGTTAACAGCATCAAATTAAGAACCCAACGATTGATCACTGAAGTCACTCTGCATAATGAAAATCATCTGCATGTGTGTTTAACGGGCCTCAGGGCAGGAACAGGGGGGTCCCCCCCGCTTGCATCACTTTGCCCGGAGATCCTCACCCTGGCAGCCCCCGGGCCTCGCGAAACCCATAGAAATGCTTTGTTTGGGCAGCAAGGTGTTGTTGAAACATTTGACTTTTTTTTTTGGTCAACATTGAAACACCAGAGGCTATTGCATAACATCCCAGATATCTAGATTTTCAGTGTCTCCGGGATATTGGAAGGATCCAAGATGCCATTCTGCATTCCCACATGGCAGTCCTGGGAGCTAGCTGCCCCCCAAGAGGGCGGGGCAGAGGGCGTGGGCATCATTCTCCAGGTACCCAAGGCCTGGCCCCGGTTCTTGAGCCACCAACTAGTCCCGGTCAGCCCAGGACTTTCCTGCTTTGAGCACTGAGAGCCCCGTGTCTCAGGAAGCCCTCAGCAAACTGAGACGCTGGTCGCCCTCCCAGTTCTTCCTTTACGTCCCTGCCTGGTCCCTGTCTGTGGGCATTTGCACGTACGGGCTTTCCCCCACTGTTTCTCCATGCCCACCTGTCTCCCCAGAATGACATCCAAGGCTGCCCACCCCCTGAACCCTGCTTCTTCCCAGCCAGGCCATCGACTCCAGAGTTCTCTTCGCTCCCTTGGCACTGGCGGAAGCCAAAGGAGCCTTCTTTTATGCGCCATGATGGCCACTTCATTTTTAAGGACCCACGTACGGGCCTGTCCCTCCTCTGGGCAGCCTTCTCTGGTTCCGCCTCATGTTCTTTTGCCCCAGGCAGCGCTATGTTCTTCCTCGGCCCCCGCACCACTCCATTCTTTCTCCTTTCAAGGCCTTCATCATCATTAGCTCAGCCCCAAGTGAGGAGCCTTTGGGAGTGGCTTTCCTCAGGACCGGGCGGGAGTCAGAATTGTGAAAATATTAAAAAATGTGAAAGTCATGAGACTGAATTGGAAGGCCTCATCGCTTCCGCTGTGAATTTTGAACAACAGACCAAAATGAGAACTGAAAGCCATCTTACACATCGACACACCTACTCCATGGCAATTAGCATCCTCTGCCCAGGACATGGAGCCTTAATCAGATGTCCATGTGTCTGTGTCCTCCACCAGCCCTGGGGACACTCAAGGGCAGGGGCCTTCTTCCGCATCCTGTATCCTCGGTGTCCGGCACCTGGAAAGTGCTCAGTAAAAGATTACCCAAGTGAGCGAGTGAGTGAGCGAGTGAGCGAGTGAGCTCCCATTAAAGAAACTGGGAGGCTGCCTCATTTGCTGTGATTTTAAAGGAAAGAAGTCTTCTTAGCTGTCCCAGGGCCCCCAGGGCCTCTGTTGCCTAGTGATCTCCCTGAGCCATATCATGAGCCACAGCAGTCAATGAGTGGGCTCACGCTGTCATTCTTCCCATCCTTTCTCCCAGCAAGATAAGATTACAAAGTGTTGACAGCTTCAAGGTCTCTTCTGATAAATAAAGAACATTCCAGGAGTCCAGCTTCCAACTGTACATTTCCCCAAGGACACCCCATAGGCAGCTCATAATACACATGTCAACATCCGCCTTCCCCTCTCAGCACCCTCTTCCTCCCCCACCACCCCTCACTCCTTCTCAGAACCGTCCACTAGCTCAAGACAATAGTCCAGCCATAGTCCTTGATTCTGTTCTCTCTCTTCCTCCCTCTTTTCTTTAAAAAAAAAATATTTTTATTGATTTTAGAGAGGAAGGAAGAGGGGGAGAGAGACAGATTCACTGACGAGAGAGAATCGGAGATCTGCTGCCTCCTGCATGGCCCCTACTGTGTGTCGAGCCCACAACCTGGGCCTGTGCCCTGACCAGGAATCCAACAGTGACCTCCCGGTTCGTAGGTTGACGCTCAACCACTGAGCCATACCGACTCCGCTCTTCCTCCCTCTTTCTCTCTCCCCTTTCACATTTCATAAGTCACCAGGCCTGGAGCCTCAGGAATCTGTCTCAAATGTGTTCATTCCTCTGTCCCCACTCTCTCTGCCCTAATTGAAGCCACCACCATCGCGACCTGGATTATGGCAATGGCCACCTAAGAGGTCCCCTGCCTCTACCTCTGCCCCCTCATCTCCATATTGCAGTCAGAGCGTCATCTTCTGCGTTGGAATGAGACTGATTCTCATTCCTGCTTAAAATCTTTAACGAATCACAACAGACCTCTTAGCAGCGGTGCGAGTCCCTGTGCGATCTGGCCCCTTTTCTACTGCAGTCCTTCCTTCTTGCTCCTTCAGACTCTACCGTCAGGCCACACAGAATCTGCCCTAATTCCCTCCAACTCACTTACCCAGATCATATTCAGATCATCTCTGACAGCTGTCCATATGGTGTTCCCAGCCTCGGCATGTGCATACACACACACACACACACACACACACACACACACACACACACCTACCTCTACTGAATTTCAGGTCTCACATTTGAAATCCCTTCCTCCTGTAAGGCTGCTGGGAGTCTCCCCACCCCCAGCTGCATTGGGGGACCTTCCTCTGAGGTCATTTCCCAGATCATTACCGATGGCACTCCTCGGTTCTCAGGAGTCCTCTCCATCCCTGTCTATCTCTGCCTTAGGGCTGTGAAGGCAGAGACTGGGGTAGGGTCCCATGTTCTCCTTTTCTTTGTATCTGCGACAGCGTGTCTGGATGACAGTAGGTACTCAACAAATTATTTGCTCAGTGAGTAGCTGGGTGGTCTGAGATGGCAGAGGAAACGGGCACAGGTTGGGAAGGGGCAAAAGGACATGGACTGATGTGGGTCTGCGTGGAGGGGATGCACAGATTGGCAAAGGGCTCTCTTCTCATTAGTCTGGTCTGTTATGGAGAGAAACGTGCTCACAGTGGAGTGGCTGGAGGCTGAATGGGAGGGGGCTTGGCTTTGGAGTCCTGGCCCTTCTTCCGGCCTCCTGTCCCCGGGACACAGTAGGAAACAGCGCTGGGCCCAGAGGCAGAAGGCCCTGGTCTCAGTTCCAGGCCTGCCACTTGCTTCCTGTGTGCCCCCGGGACAGGCTGGCTGCTCCCCCTTTCTGGTCTTCATCTATAAAAGAAGGCTGGGAACCCACAGCTCCTTCTGCTCCGAGGGTGGTGACTTGGCGTCACCCACAGCTGAATTTGCATTCTTGCTCCCCGGTTCCCCGCTGTGTCGGGCTCTGTAAGCAATGCTGACTTTGTGGGGGTGTGAGGTAGATTAAATGTGGCCACATTTCTTAAGTGGATAATTTAGTTCCACTCACAGAATAAGTGCCCAATTAATGGTTACAATTTAAAGTGTAGGCAGGTCACATGGCTACGTTATCAATGGTTGTAAGTTGAAACTACACAGAAACAGCTAAGACTTGGGCTCTTCAATTCCAACTCCCTCTCTCCCCCAGCCCTCCCAAAAAGGATGCGTTGGGAGATCATGATTGAATCTCTTAATCTCCACTGACCTCGATGTCCTCACCTATAAAATAGTAAAGGGGCCTTTAGCTCCAGATACTGGAAGTCTATGATTGGTACCTGAAAGCAGAGAGATTGCAAACAAGGCCTCTTCCTTTCTTGTCCCTTGGATGAATGGGCTTGGAAACTCTGGTTCCACAACTTTACTGCTCATTAGAACTCCCTGCCGTCCAATTCCCAGACATCGGGGTTCTTTAGCCTCCCTGGGTGGTTCCACATGCAGCAAACATGGGGACCACCGCTCGTAGGGAGTCAGTGTGGCCTGACAGACAACACGAGGCCGCCACCCTGGCTCCAGTCTGGCCAGCTGTCCTAACCCAGCTACCCAGTCCGGTCCCTCTGAACCTGCTTCTCCTCATTCCTGACCGTAAGGTTTGAGGAGCAATAAATGAGACAAGGCACAGGTGCCTGGTTCCTCCGAGTGCGTCCTTAACCCGCAGCCACAGGGTCACAGGGGAACTTGTTAGACATGAAGCGTCTCACTCAGGCCCGCGTCTACACTTGACAAATCAGAACTTGATCCTGCGAAGGTTCCCAGGTGGGCGGCGGGCCGCCGAAGTTCGACAAGCACTGGGTGCTGGTTAATTAAATGTACCTTTCGTAGCCTTCTCATCAATCATCTCTTCTCATTCATTCATCAACATCAGCATACCCCGGGCAGGGCCGGAGGCCGGGCCTCTACCACGGTGACTGGCACATAGTAGGACTTCAACAGAGATTTGGGGATTGAATGAATGGCTACAAAAGGGAATCGGACCCGGCTCCTACTCTCTAGGAGCTCCCGGTCAAGGAGGAAAATTGAGACGTGAACCCCATTATCCGGGGCAGAGTGTGGAGAATGAGTGATGAAGACGCCCCTTCCTTGGCACACTCGCAATGAAGCGGATCCACGCTAAGCAACTGACACGCGTTGTCTCTTTGGGTCCTCGCAACAACATTCGGGGGAGATGTATTCTCGTCTGACTTTGGCAGTGAGGACGCTTTGGCACAGCGAGGTAATGGAGCCTGTCTAAAACCCCCCTCGGCTAATACGTGGCACCCAGCTTTGAAGGCAGGGCAGCCCCAGCCGACCCTCTTGCGTGCGGCCAGGGCAGAGAGAGAGAGAGAGCGTGCTGGGGGCATCTCCACTTCACTTTGACTTTCAAGGGCGGCCCCGTCCCCAGGTGCCGTGGGGAGAGGCAGTGGGAGGCTGCGGGCAGGGACACCTCCGGGTTTCTATTTCCAGCAGGAAGGCTGGCCGAGGGCTGACAGCTACTGCAGGCTGCAGGGCTGACACAACTCGCCGCACCTCGCTGCCCCTCTCCTGGGCCTCTTTGCTGCCACTTGGACATTTTACTTGCAAATGCATTCCGCAGATGGCGCCAGGCTTCTCAATGACAAGTCTGGGCACCGGGAAGAGGAATCACTGTCTGAACTTGGGGGGCGGGTAGGAGCAGAGCAACTTTCTGAAAATCACCTGACAAGGAGCAGGGGCCAGGAGTCCCAAGCCGGGGTCCCGGGTTCCGGGCTAAGGAGGAGTCGCTGACAACACAGGCCTGTGTCCCCTGGGGGAGAAGAGACAAGGGACTCCCCGGGGTCTTCCTGCCCACGCACAGGGGTTCGGAACATCTGCCTGGGAACCATGTGTTGGTCAATAGGATTGCATCATCATCACATGAGACCGAGGATGGTGTGGCGATTAATTGCAATACAGTGGTGCCTCGAGATACGAGTTTAATTCGTTCCGTAACCTCGAGGCGTGGGAAACTATGAGACGCTCGAGTCGCGGTAAACTGGTGGGTCGTGTGCAGCCGGCCAATCCGATCCGCGCGATGACTCCTATCTCAAATGTTGCTCGTATTTCAAAGCAAAAATCTCTCACTCGACGGCTCGTATCTCAAATATCTCATATGTTAGGGCACTCGTATCTCCAGGTACCACTGTACTTATGTCGGCTTCCACTTCCCTGTGACTTCTCTATCCCTGCTGGTTCCATAGGAGGAGGACTTTTGTCCCCTCCCCTTGGAGTGGTGTCCTCACAGCTGGACCCATAGCATCGGCCTCACCTGGGCATCACCTGGATCTTGTTTGAAATGCACATTCTTAGGCCCCTTCAGACCTGCCTAATCAGAACCCCGGTGCCTGTGGGCCAAGGAGCTGCACTTAACAAGCCTCGCAGGGGTGCTAATGGGGGTAACGTTGCAGAGAGCCTTTGAGAGCTTTGAGGGGAACAAGAGAGACACATGATGCTGAGGAGGAAGAGGAGGAGGAGGAAACTAAAGGGAAAAAGGGGGTGTAGCAAAGATCAGGAACTCCTGCCCTTGGCGTGCCCCAGGGGGGACTGGGGCCCCCGGTCCCCGTGGTACTGAACCAGCAGAGCCCCACATGCATAACCACGCACTGGCTGAGCCAGCGGGGAGCAGGGTACACCTGAGACCAGGAACTTCTCTGTGACTCTCTGGGTGTGAGGAAGCTGACTGGTCCCTGTCAAGGCCAAGTGAGTCAGGCCAGAGCTGCTCTGGGTTAGACGTGATTTAGAGAAAATCATGGGCCTGTCATCCATCTCACAAAGTTCCTGGGCATCCGTTTACACCCATGATACCTGAGCTACGTTAAAAAGACTTCTTCCAAGAACATCCTTAGCCCCTCAAAAACTCTCTTTAGCCAAAGACAGCCGTGCCTGGTGAACACAGAGCAAAGGGATTGGGATGTTTCCTTGTTCAGTACAGATGTTCCAGGGGCAGAGGCTGGGGCACCGAGACAGCCCAAAGCGCTGAGGAATGTCAGCTTCTCCAGAGCAAACCCGGCCAATGTCCCTCTGGTTGCTTGGCTTCTTCTCATGGTGGGTAGGTTCCCTCCAGACCTTCACTCTTACCATCAAAATGTCAATCCTCACACCCGTGGGTGTAGCCCAGCTGGAACTGAGAATCTAGCGTGTCCTTCTTCTGCCCAGCCCACACCTGGTCAGGTGGTGGCTGCAAAGCTCCACCCAGGCGGGCACAGTGCTAGTGCCCTCTCTCTTCTGGGCAGTGAGGATTCTGCCTCCTCTGGAGTCTGCCCTCGATGCCCTCTCTCCTCACTCTGACTTCTCCCTGGCTGCCCACCCTCCACCATCTCAGCCGGAAGGGCTTTCCTTGTCTTTTCAACTCAGATAGCCTATTTCTCTCTCTCTCTCTCTCTCTCTCTCTCTCTCTCTCTCTCTCTCTCTCTCTCTCTCTCTCTCTCTCTTTCTGATGGTGTTTAAAAATCGTCCCTACCTCTTATTGCAATATTTTCTCATTTGACATCTTAAGCAATGCGCATTGAGGTCCTAGAGGTCAGGGGTCATGTGCTACATACATCCTTGTATTACCCCGCCCTGCACACCCCCCCCCCCCCCACCTCCCGGTGCCTGACCCAGGTTAGGTTTTCAGTAAATAGTTGCAGAATGGCTCTGTGTTCCGTACACAATTCCCTGTTCGCAAACTCCTGGCGGGTATTTCACAGGCATCTCAAGCTCAAGATGCTCAGTTGGAATTCTTGATCTTCACCTCTTTACTCATCTCTTCCTTATCTTAGTGACATACCTCCATCTCCCATCTGTCCTGATGAATGGCTGACACCCTCTCTTCCTGGCCACTTCCGACTGTTGACCAAGCGTTTTCCAGTCTACCTTCGGGGATATGGCTAGGCTCTCTCCGTTTCTCTACCCAAGTTCAATCAACCACTGCATCCCTCCAGCACCACAGCAGTGGCCTCCTGCCTGGTATGCACTTGGATTATCGCTTCCTCCCCTCCAGGGAGCAACCAGAGGTGATTTTTAAAAATCCAACTCCCATCCCTCATGTTTCTACTTGGCCAAGTAACATCTACAGCCCTTCCTTTGGTTTCATCTCCCACTCCTCTGCTCAGACACGGGGCTTTCTCTAAGTTGGGTACATCAGCTTGTTCTAGTAGGCACCTCATTTTATGCCTTTTACAAGACTTATCTTTTCTCTCCCAGGCACTAGTCCCAAGTCTAAATTAAGATATTTCCTTCTGCATCGACTTGCTCAGTGGCTGTTTCCTTTCCTCGGTGGAGCTCCTTCAAGGCAGGGACAATGTCTGTCTGTCTCATTCACCATTAGCTTCCCAGCATCCAACACAGGGTCTGACTATACAATGTGTTCAATAAATATTTTTGGATCGAACACATGTTTAAATTATAAACAACTGTGCTCAGCACGCTATGCTTACTCGTGCTCTGTTGTTAGAGTTGATTAGCTAACAAAGGTGAGGCATTCCTCTGGCGTAAGGCAAGACTAGGCAATTCAATTTAATTCTGTTCAGTGCAGTTCAAGCCATTTCAATTATATTCCATTCGTTTTAATTTGATTAAGGAAACCTTCACAGACTCAAGAAATCTGACGGCCTGTGTGCTGGGTGGGAAGAAATCCGTGATAAAAACTATCCATTTCCTGTCCTCAAGGTGCTTCCCACTTACAGCTCCCCACTTACGGCCAATGACAATCTTCAGACATACAACTGAACTTCCCTACACTCAGGAAATTGCAAACGGACAACTGGTTGACCTGAACTGGATCTCACTGACATGGCTTACCAATGTGTGGGGTGTCCCACCACAGCCACAGAGCTTTAGAAATTGCATAAGACCAGTGGGAGTGAATAATGAGATGATGACCAAGAACACAACTCGGAGTACAGTGCCTCCCCCTCCATCTCGCTCATCTCCTGAGACTGAAATTCTTCCTTCTGAACTGAAAACCCATCCTCAGAACTTGTGCTTCTTTCCAATCGATCATTTCTCCCTTTTATTCTATTTCGCCTTGAGTAGATGAGATTTTAGACTACTCACTTCCCAAAGATGTTAGATGAACAACAAGTTAAAACACAGGACATGTCATCAATTTCCTGAAGTGAGTTCATCTGTTTTGAGGATCGGACAGAGTGATTTTCAGGCCCCACCAAGGAGCAGATGTAAGTACCCAAGGGCCTGGTGTCGAGTTCTCTGGCCCCGCAGGCAAAAAAACAAGGAACTACATCAATTTACACAGTTTTAATTTTCTGACATGGAAGATAAGTGCGGCTTTCTACAGAGATCACATTATTTGCTCTTCTCTAATGAAACACTGGCAGGAGCTTATCATGAGCCCTTTATTAAAAGACTCCGCGAAGAAGCAGGGTAGACTGTGCCTTAATCACTTTCACGAGAGCAACAGACACAGCTCAACCTTGTTCTCCTCTCCACCCTCAATAAAGGCAATTCTCCGAGAGATGGATAGCCCGGGATCCAGCACGCTGCTCCTGATGACGCAGCTTCATCGTGCTTTAATTTAATTTAACCCCATTTGCTCTAATCTGGCCCTCAATAGAAATCAAACAGCCGTTGGCCCTTCTTCCGAGTATCAGCAGGCTCCGCTCTCTGGCATGCTTGCTTCCTCTTTGCCAGGCCTGATCTTTTCTTCATCAGTCATGATATGTCCTGTTTTATCCCCAGGAGTATTCTGCTCGGTTTCCACACCACTCTTCCTTGATCTTTCGAGCTCTGTGATGATTCTTAGGACGTGGGAGGCACCACTAGGACAGCATTGATTAATAAAACATGGGCCAAGAAAGTGAAACCAAGTCAAGGCTTTCAGAACTGGAAAGGCTCTCCGGGGTTCCTTAGTCCAACACTCGCCCTCATGCATGCTGCCCTCTATGTGATCCCCAATTAAAGATCCAGTGACCTCTGCTCGAGTGACTCCAGGAAGAGAGAACCGCCCACCTGACCGGAAACTCCCTCCCCTGTGGATAGCTAGGATTGTTAGAAAGGTCTTTCTTAGGTTGTGCCATCCAGTCTTTCTTGGAATCAGTTCTGCTTCTGGAGAAGGTCTTCTGATTCCCTAAGACGTGCTTTTTATACCCACTCCTGCTCACCGGAAAGCTCTGTGAAGCTACCTAAATCGTCATGTGTTCTTTATGTCCAGGCCCAGGCTTAAGTACTTTGGAAGTTAGTAATTTATCAATGGCACCTATTGGATCTAAATTCTGGGAAACTGCGTCATTCTTTATTAAACCTACCAGGAGCTGGTCATGCTGATAAAGCAACCATTTGAGGCACACAAAGCATACTACACACACACACACACACACACACACACACACACACACACACATCTTATGTATTTTTGGCAAAACAGAGAAGCATGAAAGGGTGAGAGCCCTTTACCTCAAGTCAGTGATGAGGGAGCCCGGGCGGCTGATGAATGACAGCCTTCAGCATGAATGGCCGCTCCTGCTGGGCACCGCTCACACACCGGCTTGTTTTCCTGGCCTTCCCGCTATTGACCAATCTTTAAGGGAGCTCTTTGCCTCCTACTGAATCTCGAAATGTGACAGTATTCTTATAAAATGAATGATTAAACCATCTGCAGCAAAAAGAAAAAAAGGGGTGGGGGGAGCCCTGGACACTGTGGCTCCGTTGGTAGGGCATCATCCCGTGCACCAAAGGATCAATGGTTCGAATCCAGGTCAGGGCACGTGCCCGGGTTGCGGGCTCCATCCCCCGTGGGGGACATGCAGAAGGCGGCCAATCAATGTTCTGCTCTCGCATCAATGTTTCTCTTTCTCTCCCTTCCTCTTTCTGAAAATCAGTAAAAACATATTTTAAAGAGGGAAACATACTCCCTTTGTCCTCTGTTTTAATAGTATGACAAAGGGGGTGTGGTGGGGATGAGGAGAATAGCCAGGCCCACCCTGTGTCTGGGGGGGGGCTGCAGTTTAAATGGGCACGCCAGGATTTCCAGGAGCGCTCTCCACGCCATCAGCCCTGCTACTCGGATGACGGGTTCTCAGGCTTTGTTTGTTTGTTGGCGCACCTCTGGGGCTTTTCAATGAGCTTGGAGGGAAGGCAGGCAGGGATGGGAACTGACAGTCTCACAAGCTCATTAACAGCAGCGCAGCCGGTGTGATGGAGAGTTCCTTCTCCTGCAAAGCAGCTTCCGGGTCACCTGTGTGTCCATTTAGCCAGGGCTCCTTCCTTCCTCAACTGGAGGGCAGGTAATCGAGTGGACTACAGGCATGCTTGCAGGACCGTGTCTGTGTATGTCTTGTTGCGCACGTATTCACGCGCTCGGGAAGAATAGCCACTGGGTGAGTTTTAACTGTGTCTGCAAGGCCTTCACTGTCCAGGGCATCACATCACAGTGTCAGGGCCAGGGGAGCTGGCAGGCCCTCTCCCGGCAACATGCATGTTCAGGCTGGTCTTGCAGGCAAACCTCTCTCCCCTCTGCTGCCCGCGCGACGTGTCTCAGTAGGCAGGTTGTTTACGGGAGTGATAAATGCCCAGGAGCAGGGGCAGTTCAGGGACGAGGCCAGCAGCATTCACTGGAGCTCAGCCAAGCCTGAAGCTGACAGGGCCAGCACGGATCAGGAACCCGAGAAGCAGCAAAGCCCGCCCCCCTGCCAAGCCAGGGCACTCTGCGAGCAGGCGGACCCAGGAGGATTCCGTGTTCCCCAGCCTCCCTGGCACATGGCCTCTCTGCTCTGTGAACGGGAAGGAGGTCTCTCTGTGGTTTCCTTCCACTGACGGTTCAGCAGAGGGGAGAGTCCCAGTTCCACCTGTGAGGCCGGGCAGGCACGTGACCCCTCTGAGCCTCAGTGTTCCCATCTGTCAGTGGGGATGGTGATGTGCAATTACCCTCACAGGCTATGGAAAGGAAAAAGCGAATAACAATAGCTAGTGGTGGTAGAGTCCTTACTATATGCCAGGCAACGTGTTAAATGCTTTCTGCATTTTGTCTCATGTAATCCTCACAGCAATCCTACCAGGTAGAGAGATATGGATGCAGAAACAGGAGCTCAGAGCAGTTAAGTAACTGGTGAAAGGTCACACAGACAATTATACCAGACAACTATACTGATGGTCCCCGTCTTTACTCATTCATTCATTCACCGCTATGTATGGAGTTGTTTGCTCCACACGAGGCTCTGAGAATCGAAACCACATGGAGTCTCTGCCCTCCTGTCTGGAATGGAACTGGAACGCACCCAGTCTAGACTGAATGGAAGCAGAATAGACTTCCAAATTCTATTCAGCCCCCCAGTGGCGCCCAGCCGGAGCCCTCTGGAACCAGCCTGGCTGGTGCTGGCAATTGAGACGTGCTCGGGGCGACAGAAAGCCGGCGTCTCGGCCGAGCCAGAAGGGGCTGGTGGATTTTCCTTTTGTGTGACGCATTCCCAGACTTGCAGGTCTGGAAGGAACCCGGAGAACGAATTGAATCCATTTTTCAGTTCCCGAGAAAGGCTGCATTTGTACTTTTCTTTGCTGGAGAGAGTCCGCCAGGGAAACCCCCTTTAAATACTGGCTTAAACAGAGTCTGTATTTACAAACAGGTAAATTGCCGGGCGTGCCAGGGCCTTTTAACAGTGCGTACTCCCAGTGCATTTGAAATAGGATTGGTTCAATGCGTTTTCTTAGCACACCACTTTTCAGGAGGGCAAAAATATACCTGTGCTCAGCATCTCAAGGCTTCTAGAAGGTCGATGATGCCTTGCTCCCCGTTTGCTTACATGCTTATACTTCTAAAAGCATTTGTATACAAGTCCTTCCTTAAATGTAACCGAATCCTCACTGCTTAAGGTCACTTCAGGGATATTTTTATATAAACCAAGGGGGAGAGGCTTGGGGGCAGTGGGGGGATCTGGGTAGATTACAGCTGTGTGCAGAGGACTCCGTGAGATCTGCACAGCCTCTTGGGTGAATCTTGGATAATTTCCCTAACCCTGTTCTAGCTGCTTCCACACAGCCAGTCCATCTGCAAAAATCCTTTTCCTGGAGACACTTGAAACAGAATCAGTCATTTGTGCCACGCAGCATAGCACTCACTCATCGAGATGGTCTTAGGGACCCAGCCCTGCCCTTGCAGGCCGGACCAAGGACACACAGCCAAACTGGAAAGATCAGCAGACTGGCACTCTTCCCTTCACCAATCGGAGTCCCCTCCGCCTCATTAGACGCCTTGTTCCCCCCTAAGCTGTCTCACCACGCACACAGCCTGGGTTCAGGCGCAGAAGCTGACCGAAGCACATTTGGCTTGCTGTGTCCTGTGCGGATTCGGGCCAGACCCCCTGGGCTGTGAGATGTGGACAGAAAACAAATCTGTGGAGCCTCTGTGACTGCTTATAAATGGAGACCATGTAGCCAGGCTTTTATGTACTTACTAGAGGCCCGGTGCATGAAATTTGTACATAGGGTGGGGGTTGTCCTTCAGCTCAGCCTGCTCCCTCTCCAATCTGGGACCCTGTCCCTCGCCAATCTCTCAGGCAGTCGGACATCCCTCTCACAATCCAGGACTGCAGCTCCCAAATGCTCCCCTGCCTGCCAGCCTAATAACCCCCTAACCACTCCCCTGCCAGCCTGATTAATGCCTACCTGCTCCCCTGCCAGCCTGTTTGCCCCTAACTGCCCTCCCCTGTGGGCCTGGTCACCCCTAAATGCCCTCCCCTGCAGGTCTGGTCACCTCTAACTGCCCCCCTCTGTAAGTCTGGATCCCCCCCCCACTGCCTTTCCCTGCAGGCCCAGTCACCCCCAACTTCCCTCTTCTGCCAGCCTGGTCACCCCTAACTTCCCTTCCCTGCTGGCTTCATTGTCCACAACTGCCCTCCCTCTTGCAGGCCTGGTGCCTGCCAACTGCCCTCCCCTGCTGGCCATCTTGTGGTGCCATATTATATCCACATGGGGGAAGGATCTTTTGATCACATGGGGGCAGTCATCTTGTGTGTTGGAGTGATGGTCAATCTGCATATTACTCTTTTATTAGATAGGATAGAGGCCTGGTACATGGGTGGGGGCCAGCTGGTTTTCCCTGAAGGGTGTCCTGGATCAGTGTGGGTGTTCCCTTGGGGTATGGGGTGGCCTGGGCGAGGGGCCTGTGGTAGTTTGCAGGCCTGCCACGCCCCCTGGGTGACCCAAGTAGAGGCCCTGGTATCTGGGATTTATTTATCTTCTCCAATTGAAACTTTGTAGCCTGGAGCGGAACCAAGCCTCTTGCTTGCTCCATGGCAGCAGCCATTGAAACTTTGTTGCCTTAAGTGGAAGCCTGGGACAGCCAAGAGTGTGCAGAAAGCTTGACTTCCTCCATCGCCAGGGGCAACCCAAGCCTTCCTCCTGCTCTCTCTGTGGCTGTAGCCATCTTGGTTGGGTTAATTTGCATACTTATTCTATTGGCTGGTGGGCCTGGCTGGTGCGTGCAGTGGAGGTATGGTCAATTTGCATATTACTCTTTTATTAGATAGGATTTATTTTAATATGTTTTTATTGATTTTCAGACAGGAAGGGAGGAGAGAGAGAATCATTGATTGGTTGCCTCCTGCATGCCCCCTACTGAGGATCAAACCTGCAACCCAGGAATGTGCCCTGACTGGGAATTGAACCATGACCTCCTGGTTCACTGGTTGACCCTCAACCACTAGACCACACCGGCGGTGCTAACCAAGCTTTTAAAGGGGTTTCCCTGGCTGCTTCTTTCCAGTGAAGATGTGCACAAATGCAGCATCCCGCCCTGTCCTTCTTCCGCACTGACTGAATACGCTCAGTAAGTGTCTGGGTCTGGAACCTTCCAATTGAAAGACTGGTCCATCACTCCCTGAGCCTGCCCTGGCTCTACCCTGCTGCCCTGCTGCCCTCAGTGGGCCTGGGCAGGGTAATCCCTTTCCTCTCTTGTAGGACTAGCCACTCTGAGCCCTAATTAGATGGCAGAAGCCTGGTGCTCGCACCCCCTCCGAATGGTCAGGCAGTTTCCCTGCTCCCCATCCTTCCCGCACCTCTGCAGGGTGATGAGCCCCGTTGTCTGGCTCAGGAGGGCACACAGTGTTTAGCTTTGCCCAGGCCTGCCCTTGGCAGGTGGGGTTCTCAGACGGCTCTTCCATTCCGCCTCCTAGAGATCTGCCAAGTCACAGGGGCAAGGTCCCCAGTCAATTCCGAATGCCCTGGTATGTCTTAACAACTGGCGAAAATTCCTGCTCGTGTTGCATGGACGCTCCCGCTGGCAGTTCACGTCGCTATTTGATTGAGTCATTGAGTTACAACCATGTGCAGCCGAGGTGGACCCACCTGAGTCTTCGCTGGCATTGGTGACCTTGACCACTCATGATGTCACCTCACCTCGACTGTGGGAGCCACCCCTCAAACATGTGTAAAAATATAACTTTGGGAAGACCCAGGACTCTGCATTTGGGGACTCAAACTGTCCTTTGGGCACGTCCCTCTCCTGCCTGGACCTGAGATGGGCCAGGCGTTATATGGGGGGACAGGGAAAAGTGGGTCTCCTTGGTCACGTCCCACCTGCCTGTTGACAGCTATGGGGAGGGGGGCGGAGGGGTCTTTCTGGTCACTGGCAGGCAACCTGTCATAATGACATGGCCTGAAGTCTGAAAAAAACAACACCACATTTTTTTTTCCTGATCCAGTACAAAAGGAGAAAACTGCAAAATCAAAATGAGCAAATATTTAATTAAATGTCACATAATGTAACATTATGTACATGCCATTAATTATTAAAGTTGATATCCATAAAAATTTCATTCCATTTAAAAACAATTTGTTCCTGCTCTAACCGCTTTGGCTCAGTGGATAGAGCGTCGGCTTGTGAACTAAAAGGTCCCAGGTTTGATTCTGGTCAAGGGTACATGTCCGGATTGTGGGCTTGATCCCCAGTCGCGGGGGGTGGGTGATGGGGGGAGAGTGGGGGGCAGTGCAGGAGGCAGCTGATCCATGATTCTCTCTCATCATGGATGTTTCTATCTCTATCTCTCTCTCTTTCTTCCTCTCTGAAATCAATAAAAACATATTTAAAAAAAAAACAACACAAAAATTTGTTCCTTAGAATTTTCCACTTGGAAAACAAAAATTATAATATGCCCAGGAAATGCTGAGGGCTTATAGCCATGACTTACTCATAAAGAAATGGTTTTAACAGCCAAATTATATATATATTTAAAAAACTCTTTAAATATTTTACACCACAAACTATTAAAGGGTTTAATAAGACATGAAGTGCAATCTCCAAAAGTAGGAATACGGAGGGCCTTGGAAAATCTTACTACCATCTTAGAACGAGGGGGTATGATGCTATGAATTCGTGTTTATTGCGCTCTTACTCTGAGCCAGGCAAGCATCACTGGCTCATTTAGTCCTGGAGACCATTTGGGGGGTAAAAACTGTTCCTATTTTCCAGGTGAGGAAACTGACACAGAGGGAAGTTCCCTTCCTGAGGACATGGGGTGGCCAGCGGCACAGCCAGGGTGGGAAACCAGCAGCCCCTCTAGGGTACTGAGCCTATGCGCTGGACGTTGCCAGAGAAGCAAGCAGAGCTGGGGGGCGAGAAGGGAGCACATCTCTCAAATGAGGAGCCCCCCTTGCCTGGCCCTGCTGCTGCCACCCTCTTCTGCCCACCTCGCCTCCCTCCTCTCTAGCTGGCTGCCAGCCCCACCTACATGTCATTAATAATGCAACAAATAATTTTGGAGAAAGAGCTGATGGCCATTGACAGCTTGGTCAGCATTTTATCCAGCGCTTTATCTCATCCACTCCTCACAACAAAGCCCAGCTAATAAACAAGGGGTTCGGGGTTCAGGGACTTGAAATAATTTGCCCCTGGTCACAGAGCTCTCAGAAGTGGAGGATGTTAGGACTTACATTCTGGTCTTATTCGAAAGCCTGAATTCTCCTTTGTATTAGGAGTATACGTGGATTGTTTAGCAATTAGACTAATAAGAAATATCCCATATAATAAAGATGTAATATGCAAATGGTTGTTATGCCGTGAAGCGTAACGGCCGACCTTGTTTCAGCTGGATCACGGGTCAGCAGGAAGGTGAGGCAGGGAGCTACAAGTGGGCAGCGGAGAGCTACAGGGGAGAGGAGGGCAGGGCAGCAAGCTATGGAGGTGGGGGGGGGGAGAGGGAGCTACAGGAGGGTGGGGCAGCAGGCAGAGAGCTATTGGAGGGTGGCAGGGAGCTATTGGCGAGCTACAGGCATACAGATTTATGCACAGGGCTACTAGTATTGAATAACTAACCTACTTCTCTCCCCCGTTGAGATCCCCTCTCCCTGTGTGCTCACTGCTAGTAGCTTATGCCCACCTTCTAGGCCAGTGGTTCTAGACCTTCCTAAGGCCGCGACCCTTGCATGCAGTTCCTCATGTGGTGGTGACCCCCAACCATGAAATTTTGCTACTGGTATGCATCGTGATGTAAATATCTGCATTTTCCGATGGTCTTAGGGGACCCCTGTGAAAGGGTCATTCAACCCCCAAAGGGGTCGAGACCCACAGGTTGAGAACCGCTGTTCTAGGCATTTGCTAGGTATCTATCCATCCATCCCTTCCTTCCTCACTGATTTATTCTGGTGGCTTCACTCCCCACGTGTGGCAGCTCCCGGGATGAAAAAGGCAATTCAGCCCCTCACCCGAGATGTCCAAGTTCCAAGGGCAAAGCTGGCCAGAGTCCGGCTATATTTCCATGGGGTCAGGAAGAGCAGGCGGGACGCCTCCACCCTAAGTCTCCCCCTGCCCCTTGGCAAGGTTTCTCTGGCTAATGACCACATCCTGAAAGGGCACACCGACTTCTCTGCCTGGGTGGGCTCCCGGCTTCACCGGCTCAGCTCCCACATGTGGGTGCTTTGAGCAGACCAGGGCACCTGCATAAGACTCGTGGCAGAAGTCAGACTCTCTGCTGCTTCTCTGTTCTTTGCTTAAAGGGGAATCATCATTAGAATTACCCGGAAGAGAGCCAGGCAGGAGGCTGAGTTACTTGGGGACAGGTCCCTGCTGCTTGGACTCCTGCATCCCCGTTGCCAGCAGAGCACCGAGGACACAGGGTTCCCCATAAACTGTCCCCTGGGGGAGGCAGTGGGTAAGAACAAGTCTCCTCCCAGCGCTGCATGCAGAAAAGCTCTGTCACAGTGAGTTTTTACTTGTAAGATGAGAGATTTGTAGCCCTTCGGTGGGTATTTTTCCTTTTATTTTCATAGTCACAGTTCAGGGGCAAAGAAAAGCTGCCAGGTCTCTGAGAAAGTAGGAAAGACTCAGGGGGTTTGGGCAACAAGCCAGAGGGCTCTCTCTTTTCCACGCTGCAAGACGCGAAATATTTCACCACGGCACCAGCGATGGTGGTGAAGGAGTGACTTCCTGGGTGAGGGGGTTAAGATAGCAGTGTGCCTAAGAGTGGGGACCGGGCAGTCTGTGAGCTCGGGGCTCTGTTCCACGGCCTGCGGATGGGCTCTGTGATCTTGGACAAGTTGCTTACCCTCTCTGTTTCTCGGTTTTTGTCTGTAAATGGTGATCACAGTAGCACCTGCCTCCTGCATTATGCCTACCATTAGGCACAGTGATATGAGTACAATATTGAGCACATGTGTGGTGTGTATATACATGTACATGTGTGTGTACGTGTGTCCGTGTCGGGCTGAAACTGGCTCTCTGATATCCCCTAAGGGGTCCCTGATGGTGAGAGGGCACAGGCCAGGCCGAGGGACCCCACTGGGGCATCATCGGGGCTGTGGAGGGACCGGAGCAGGGCTTTAGGGCGTGTCCAGCTTGTCTTGTCCAGTCCTTATTGGCCAGACCCCAGCAGCAAGCTAACCTACCAGTCAGAGCATCTACCACCTGATGGTCAGTGCGCGCATTGTGACTGATTAAACAAACATTCTGGCTATCCAAGGACTTTTTTTCTATTCACAACTCTGTGTTGAATGAATGAATGAATGAATGAATGCACTATGTTGACCAGGGTGAGATGCTGAGGCAGGTGTTCCATCTAATCCATCTCTGAATCCCAGATTTGAGCAGGTGACACAGAGCACCCTTTCCAGGTGAGTTAGGTGAAAGTTCATAATCCAGAAGACTAACTGGGGAAAGGAGCAAGAGATTTGAGGGTTTTCTGGTTAATCCTCATCCGAGGGTATTTTTTTCTATTGGCTTTTAGAGAGAGTGGAAGGGAGGGAGGGAGAAGGGAAAGAGAAAGAGAGAGAGAAACATCAATGTGAAAGAGACACATTGATTGGTTGCCTCCCTCCCATGCCCCAGCCAAGGCCCGGCATCAAATCTACAACCCAGACACATGCCCTTGACCAGGAATCCAACCTGGGACCTTTCCGTTCATCAGCTGATGCTTTAACTATTGAGCACCACTGGCCAGGGCAAGATTTGAATTTTTACCTAGAAGATCTGGATTCAAGTCTCAAGTCTGCCATTGGTCATCTAATGTGGACACATTAAGAAGGCCTCTCTGTCTGGGGCACCGTGCACCTCGGAACAAATGTCGACGCAACAAATAAGAGACTGTAGCAGCTCTTATACTGTCCTTATTAGGGGGGAGTTGAGACTCAAAGTCTTCCCATTTTTATAAAACATCGGTATAACAAGCAGTCCCCTCTCCTCTCATTTCTCCTCTGTCTGTGCAAGAGTGACAGTGAATGGAGCAGTTGGGAGGTGTGAGCAGGGAACGTGGGGACTGTCCCCATCTAAAGAAGGCGGCTCCCACTGGCTTGGGCCAAGCATCTCCAAGGAGGAAGGCAGGCCCGGCTAAGCCAGCCGGTGGACCATCACATGCAGTGCACCAAATTTTATATGTCCCCACGTGACTCAAAGTTCATTTTCTGACTTGGAGTGGGCCAGCACCAGGAGGCAGAATCGAAACTCACCTAGGGGCTGCCAGCTTCGAACCTCTAACCCAAGCCCAGCCTCTGACGGATGGCCCTGGGGCCCAGTCACAGATCCCGTAAGGAGCCGGGCCAAGCCGAGTCAGGGACCCGGTCCTGATGCTCCAGCCAGCCGTTAAGAGACCAAAATAACGCTGCGACAGAGTGTG
The DNA here is from genome assembly GCA_011751065.1 of Lasiurus cinereus. Lineage (NCBI taxonomy): Eukaryota > Metazoa > Chordata > Mammalia > Chiroptera > Vespertilionidae > Lasiurus > Lasiurus cinereus. Next base: position 1,814,931 of record JAAGEH010000434.1, read on the forward strand.
GCTGCGATAAGGGGTGATGACAAGAAGCCCAGAAAAACATCACGCCGGACGAAATATTTCACAGTGAAACCAGCGGACCCGCGGCTTCCGATCAGAGAGGAACCCGTCGCAGAATGCAGGCATGCGAACCAGGTCCCAGGCGGCCGTGGACACCGCTCCCTGCGAGCGGTCCCTCGGCTACAAGACGTGCCGCGTGACCCTCACCCAGCCCCCTCATCGGGGCGCACAGCGATCCCCTCTCCGGCTGGCCGGCTTTGTCTTCCGACAGCCTGTCGTTGGGAGGTCTGAAAAGGCTGCTGTGCGCAGATTACACTAATATTTATTGAGCTCTTGGCACATGCCAGACGCCATCTAAGCTCTTTGCCTGTATCCATGCACTTAATCCTTAAAAAATCCCTCCTCGCAAGGCTTACCGGCTCCCCTGTGAGGAAGTGGAGGCCACAGAGGTTAATCACATCTGCGAGGGCTCGGAGCGCGCCAACAGCGGCTCTGGGGTTTGAACCCAGACAGGCTGGCTCCAGAGTCCAGGCCTTTGGCCACCACCCGCGATGGCAGAGGGGAGAGAGGACGAGAGGGCATCCGCACCTCCTGAGAACATCGCATGAAGGGGCTGTGGGGTTCAGGGGGGCCCCAGCCTGAGCAGCGGATCCCTCGTGAACAGGATCTGGGATCCCCAACAGGCCAGGCCCCTCCTCCCTCGTGACTTTCATTTCCCCTTGCACATGTGAATTCTGCCAGAGAGGATTCTCTGCACCGGCATCTGGTCTCAAACCAAAATCCAGAAAGGAGGTTACTTGCTAACTGACGTGAGGACGGACAGACGTGCCAGATCCTGTTTGCGTTCCCCACCTCAAAAATGAGACAACTGGCTCTTTTATCAAGAAGTCTTCAATGACAGGGTGATACAGCCCGCGCCTCGGCTCCTTTAATTACATGATCTGGAACGTTACACCTCTGTGTACACTCAGAAGCTCTTCTACGGGTCCCTTTTGATCTCTGTAATTTATTTTACAGATCACATTGGACATGTTACTTGCTCTGTGAGCCACGGCCCCAAGAAATCAAATCCTAACCTGATCACAGCGTTCCATCCCACATTGCCCCAATCGTTAAAAAGATGCTCCCCTATCCCTTTCCCTCCCCCGGCCCCCAATCCTCACTGCCTCTGGATTTAGTCTCAATGGAATCTGGAGTTCCAGGCTCCAGCCTCCTTCCCAAGTTATTTTCCACTCTCCACCGATGAATTCTCTTCGCCTTCCGCTAAGCTGGCTACTGGTTGTCATCCTCTTCAAGGGACCTTGCCCACCCCCCCTTCATGCAGCCCACAGGGTCCCCGTGAAGCCTCCCAAGCACCTGTGGTTCTAGTTCTGCCCGTGTGGAATCTGCATGGTTATGATCTCCTTCCAGAGGAGCAAAAGAACTGGGGGGCCGCGGAAGGGGGGTGGAGGGCGAGGATGTGTCCTCATTGTATTGTCCACACAGTGGGTATTCAGCAAAGGTCCCCAAAGTTGAATCGATCGTTTAGGGAGCTGATGCGTGAGTGGCACAGTCTGGGAA
>JAAGEH010000434.1:1816497-2318604 GCA_011751065.1 Lasiurus cinereus
CAACTACCACCCATCTTGTCACACTTGGCTCCATCTCAGCATGCAGGTCCCAGCCCAAAGGCCCTCCCCATAGCGAGGTCTTTGCTGCCCACTCAGCCTCAACCGGCCTCCCTCAACCGTGACCTTCTCCATCACAAGTCCCTTTTGTACGACGTTTCAGAGCACTTATTACTGCATGAAATTAATCTTCCTGTTTGATTTGCTCATCTGTCGCCCCTCTCACCCCACTGGAACATCCCTCCATGAGCCAAAGCCTGCCTGTCTCATTCCTTGAAACAGTATCTGATGCACCGTGAGTCTGCAGTAGATTTGAGGAATGAAGAAGCAAATGAATGGGTAAATGATGAATGAATGAATGAATGAATGAATGATGTCTCCAAGAGAGAAAAGAAGTTGAAGCATCTAACTTTGCAGTGTTTTGCTGGCATTCTGCTCACCTGAAGCCGACCCAGGGGTTGTGGCAAAGGCCTATGTCCACCTCTCCTTCCCTTTCTTTCAAATCTGAAAACCAGCTCACCCTCACTTGCTAAAGTCTAAAGGTGGCTCCTGGGAGAGCCCGCTGGGACTTCCTGGGTCTAACCACCCTCAGTCTCCTGGTGAAAGGGGCTCACACACCTCACCCTTCAAGAGCCTTCCTCAGAGGCACCATCTTGGATTGGATGGGGGGCTGAGCCACTCTCCCCACTGCTGCCTTCCAGAACAGTCTGCGTGGCTGGAGGCATGCTCTACCCTTCCAGGGATCAGACCTTGGGTCCCTCTCTCCCTCAGTGTCAGGAAGACTATAACATCAGGCCTGCCTTGCATGCCCGGCTGCTGAGATCGCTTGCCCAATGATCCGGGTCCTCTGGAGGAAAATGCGACTTTGGCGCCTGGAGCCTCACACAGCTGAGGGTTCGCTAATAGACAGACGGTGGGCAGCAGGGAGGCGGGGAGGGCACTGGGGTGTGGCACCAGGCTGGAGCCTGCCTGGCCCGGCCTGTGTGGCTGCCTGGAGCTGGCCATGTGGGGGATGTTCGCTTTTCTGGAAAAGAACCTCATCAATATTCTGGGAGACTCTTATACAAATAAGGACAAGTCTTAGGGAGCGAAGCCAAGAAAGAAAGGGAAAAAAAAACACACAACAACGGAGGACTGAAGCCCTGGACAAATCAAAATAATAAGCAAAACCCAGAGGTGCCTGCCGCTGGAGAAAAGGCTTGGGGGCTAATCCTTCCAGAGGGAAGGGTTCCACGGGCTGGGTGAAACAGCGATTTCCATGTGGGAGGAGCCCACCAGGTACCCTCTCTGTTCCTTCTCCATGTGCATGGGGAAAGGCGGCTGCGGACCTGCGCAATCAGGGGTTTGCTGAGGGCCGTGGGCCACGCCCTGCACGTTTCCGAGCCTCAGTGTCTCCCCTGGGAAACCCTGTGCTGGGCACAGAGTAACTGCTCCGTTAAGGGTACTGATTATCATCATTGCAGTTGAGTTTACTCTTACAATGGTACCTGGAGATACGAGTTTAATTCGTTCCGTAACCTTGAGGCGTGGGAAACTATGAGACGCTCGAGTCTTGGTAAACTGGTGGGTCGTGTGCAGCCGGCCAATCCGCGCGATGACTCGTATCTCAACTGTTGCTTGTATTTCAAAGCAAAAATCGCTCCCTCAACGGCTCGTATCTCAAAAATCTCGTATGCTAGGGCACTCGTATCTCGAGGTACCGCTGTATTGATTTTTCACTCCAAGACCCAAAGGATTCCCACGCTATCTGCTCCATCCTCCTGATCTTTCCGCACAATTGGAGGAGGGAAGGGACCGACCACTCCTTATGCACCTGGTAGGACATGAATGACCCATTGTATGGATGCTAACACAGAGAGAGGGGGTGACTTTCCCAAGGCCACACAGCTAGTGAATGGAAGTGGTTTCAATCCACACACTTGGAGCTGTGCCCAGGGGTTCTTCTTGGATCAGGAGGAAGAGAAGGGGACCACACCGTGTCCCCTAATCTGGAGATGGAGGCTCTCCGTGTCTTGGGCATGTCAAGGAAACAGCTCTGCGGTTGTCACAAGAATCTAAGTCCCCCTTGTCATTTGCCAGCCACTTACTCTGCAGGCAGACAGACCCCAGAGAGAAGTTCTTAAAGGGGAAAAAAAAAAAGAGCATTTGGCAGACGGGAACAGGGAGACGAGACGAGGCATCTGGGAAATGAAGCGTTCCAGGCGGATGGAGCCCACTGGGCTGATGGAGGAAGGCGGCTTCTCCCGCCATCAGGTGGCTCAGCTCCTCCGTGATTGCTGCCAGCACCTCAAGGTGCTCCCGCCCCGAGCTGCTCGGAGAGGGTGAGGGAACTCGTGGTGCTGAGAGCCGCCAGGGCTTTATATACCTCTGCCTGCTCCTTCAATCCTCTGCCCTCCGTACCACTCCTTCCCCCTCGCACCTCCCCCTGAAGTGGGCATCGTTGTCCCCAATTCACAGATAAGGGACCTGAGGTTCCAGGTGGCCAAATGCTCTCCCCCAAGGTCACACTTTGCAAGGATGCCACTGAGGATTCGGGGACTCCGGAGCTGGGCTGTGCTCACTACACAGGGCGGTTTGCTCTCCCTCCCTCCACCCTGCTCTGCTCCCTCCAGCATCACTCCGAGTGGCACCGCTGGCTCCTTGTAACTGGGGCAGGGGACGGCCGCTGCTGCCATGTTCTATTTTTGATCCTCCTCCTTGCTCGGCAGAACGTGCCTCTGACTGCGAAGGAGAGCCAGGCAGTTCGGCTGCCACTGCCTTTCAGACACGCCGCTGCCATTGCTCCAGGCAGGCAGACCACCGGAGGGGCCGCGGGGAGTCAAAGGCTCAGGGCCCGGGGTTATATCCAATCGGAGCAGGCACTCTGGCATGGCATCTCACCTTTCTAAAGGTTTTAAAATTTTCTTTTTTAACCTCATCTGAGAATATTTTTCCATTTATTTTCAAAGAGAGGGGAAGGGATGGGAAGAGACAGACAGAGAGCAACATCCATATGAGAGACACATTGATCGGTTGCCTCTCGCACGTGCCCGGACCACACCTGGGGACCAAGTCTGCAACCGGGGTATATCCCTTTGATTAGAATCGAACCTGGACCATTCAGCCCACAGGCCAACACTCTATCCACAGAGTGAAACCGGGTAGGGCTCATTTTATTTTTCAATTATAGTTTACATTCAATATTACTTTGTACTAGAGGCCCGGTGCACGAAATTCACGCACAGAGGGAAGGGGTGTTCCTCAGCCCAGCCTGCACCCTCTTCAATCTAGGACCTCTCGAGGGATGTCTAACTGCCTGGATCCCAGTAGGATAGGGCCTAAATGGGCAGCCGGACATCTCTCTCACAATCCAGGACTGCTGGCTCCCAATTTCTCACCTGCCTGCCTTCCTGATTGCCCCTAACAACTCCGCCTGCCAGACTGATCACCCCCTAACCACTCCCCTGCCAGCCTGATTCATGCCTAACTGCTCCCCTGCCAGCCTGATTGCCTCTAACTACCCTCCCCTGCAAGCCTGGTCACCCCTAACTGCTCTCCCCCCTTCAGGCCTGGGTCCCCCCCCCCCCCAACTGCCCTTCCCTCCAGGCCTAGTTGCTCCCAACTTCCCTCCTCTGCTGGCCTGGTCCCTCCCAACTGCCCTCCCCCACTGGCCATCTTGTGGCAGCCATCTTGTGTCCACATGGAGGCAGCCATCTTGTGTGTTGAAGTAATGGTCCATTTGCATATTACTCTTTTATCAGATAGGCTTAGTTTCAGGTCTACAGTGTATACTTCACCTCACTTCTTTGTGCCTCGCTTTTGCCTCTGTAACATAGGGACCACCACAGCAGTCAGGGCTAAAGGACACCACCCAGGTAAATGCCTAGCCTAGTCCTGGTGAGCACTTTCTAAATGTTCACTATTAGGCCCCAGACCTGAGGAATGTAGAATCGCATTGTGCTGAGGCCGGCAGGCCCTTAGAAACCAATTAGCCCAACCCTCTTGCTTTACAGGGAAGGTAAATAAGGCCCCAGAGCAAAGTGAGTTGCTCAGTTTTCCCAGCTTGCGGCAAAGTTGGCATTAAAACAAGCTCCCCTCACTGCCAAGCACTGGCCGTGGGCAGGGGTTCTCCATCATGACCAGCACCACAGGCGCCTGCAGTGGGAGCTGAAGTCAGAGCCGGGGGGCCCCACCCCAGGGTGAGGTTCTGGGACAGGGACTGTGTGCCTGTCCATCAAACTCCTGGGGGATGCGGATCTGTAGGTGCCGGCACCCCACCTGGAAAACCACTGCCACCAGGTCTGAAAACTCTCCTGCCTGGTGGCGTCAGGCAGTTGAGTCATTCTCGTAGGTGAACTAGGATCTGGGGGTCACTGAGGGTCAGGCCAGGTCTTCTGGAGTCAGCTGCCGCCGCTCAGCGCTGGGTCGCACCGTGCAGAACTGTGGGTGGTGTGTTTCCAGGCCCTCCCTTTTCTGAAAATAAGCCATGAAATCGTGGGGTTCCCCAAAGAGAATGGTCCGATAAATATTTCAACATCCATTTATCTCAGTCACATCCTTCATGCCTTCGCCAACGCTGAAACGCAGCTTTCTGCGGCCCCCATACTAAGCAGGGATGTTTGATCTAGGGGGTGGGGAAATCTCAGCTACCCTCCCTTCCCTGCGACAGAGGGGCTGCAGGGGGGTTATCAAAGCTCACAGCCTCTCAGGCTCACAGGCCCAGCTGGAACAGACCTATACTTAGTCCTCATTTTTGGCTATTGGCATCAATAGCCAATCAATTTGTGGTACAGTGGTACCTCGAGATACGGGTGCCCTAACATATGAGATTTTTGAGATATGAGCCATCGAGCGAGCGATTTTTGCTTTGAAATACGAGCAACATTTGAGATAGGAGTCATCGCGCGGATTGGCCGGCTGCACACGATCCACCAGTTTACCACGACTTGAGTGTCTCATAGTTTCCCCCGCCTCAAGGTTACGGAACGAATTAAACTCGTATCTCGAGGTACCACTGTATTTCAATGATTGGCCAGATATTGGCCAGCGTCTCCTTTAATTCTACAGTACCGCGAAGTCGTGCTATTATCCCGCACTCCAGCTGAGCAAGCAAACCTGTGTTCCGAAAGAGCGCCACCAGTGGTCAGGATGGCAGGGGAGGAGGTGGGGAGGAATGCGGGGGGGATGGGGACCTCAGAACAGCAGACACAGTGACCCCCCAGGAGGCTGGCTGGCGGTTTCATTGAAACCTGAGCCCAGGTGGCACCCTGGTGCAGAGGGCAGGGACTAAGACGCCCTCTGTGTCCTGGTGTTCCTCCCATTGCCAAGGTCAGACCCTGCCCGCCTGGCATCCTCAGTGCCTGAGGGCGGGCGACAGCCCGTAGAACCGGTGCCATCTCGGTGAATCTCTCCTCCCCCTCACCAGAAAAAGGAACTTGGGAGGGAAGATGATAGTTTTCTGTGAAATATGGAAATAGATGCTTGCAAATGAGTTCAAATTTATGATAATTTCTCCGTACCTCCCGACATCCCACAGGAACATCTGTGTGGCTCCTGGAGTGCGCGAACTGTCGCTAATCTGAAATGAATTGTGCCGCCTCGGCAGGCCCCTGTTTCCCATGGTTTGGGGTCTGCCCCTCCTCCCGGGCTCCCGCCACGATAATGAGGTCCTGGGAGAGGCGGGGACCCTCTCCCGTGGCCCGGCGTGGCCAGCAGGCACCGGGGAGGGAGCTGGACCACGAAGAAGAACGCGTACTTCCCTCGCCTGCACACGTCGATTTCTGTAACTCCTTTCTCCACCCGGCGCCCACGCGCCATAAATAAGACATGCCACAGGCTTTCTCAGGTGTCAGCGTCTTAATGAGAGAATCTGCTTTCTGACACCTTGGAAAGGTCAATAAAGAAAAAAGAAATTAGAGGCAGGCCCCACATCCTCCCTTGTTGAACTTCCTCCACCTGCGCTCCCGGCGGCGGCAGAGGCACTGTTAGGGCGCGCGGTGGACCAGATGCAGAGCCTAAATGACAGGCGGGTTTTCAGCGTGGAGTGGTGCATGTTTTTAATTGGAGGGAAGAATAAGGCCTGACATTTATGGGTGGCAGACCTCCTGGGGCACGGGGACCTTGCTTATCAGCAGCACAGGTGGCTCTGGCGTGGCGGGCTCGATCTGGGGGGGGGCCTGCCAGTCGCAGCCCTCCACTGGGAGAATATTTTTGGTCCCAAAGGCCTGCTGTTTCCTGTGGCCACTCTTGACCCCTCCGGTCTATTCTGACACACAACAGTCAGGGTGACCTTTTCCAACCCAGATGGTGCCAGTTAAAAACTCCTCAGTGGTACCCACGGCGCTTAGGATCAAGTCCGGGACCCTTAAGGGGACCGAGGGCTTTGCCAGGTCTAGCTCCTGTCGCCCTTCACCACCTCCCCAGCCCTCGGGTCTGCAAATAGCCGCTCACTCTGGCTTCTTGGCACCTTGGCACCTGCAGGGACCTGTGCCTAAACATCAGCCTGCAGACCTCCCACATGAAGGCTCCTTTTCCTCTCTCCGTGCACTGCACGCTCTCCCTTCAGAACACTCCTTCCGTTTGTAAAGAAAGACGCAGTGATGGGTGAGCTGGTGAGAACTTGCCAACCCACGAGCCATACTCCATAAGGGCAGGCTCTCTGTCTGCTTAGCTCCCCCTCTGAAAGCCCGAGACAGCATGAACAGGTTCCTCAACCTTGAGGCTACTGACTGACACTTTGGGGCACATGATCCTTGTTGGGGGGTGGGGGTTGCCTTGTGCACCATAGGGTCAGCCTCTCTGGCCTCGCCCCATGAGATGCTGGCTGGAACCCCCAAGTGGCAGAAACCAAAAATGTCTCCAGGCATTGCTCATTGTCCCTGGGTGGCAAAGCTGCCCCAGGTGACAATCACACTGGTGGGGGCTGGAATGTAGGGTAGTTGACACTCAGCCCAGGCCTGTCCACTTTCCAGAGTCCCCTTTACTTTGTTCTTAAAGCTGCAGATCCCTTTTTAAAACTCAGTGGAATGCGAATACAGAGAACAGTGGGACAGGTCCTGCTCCAGTGGACGGATGGGGAGCCTGGGACCCATCTGCTCGCCCCTCTCCCCACCCCGCAGCTGTCCCAGGGCTCTGGAGGACCGTTAGAAATATTCCCGGGCGAACGGGGACATCTAAGTTTGGGGTAGAAAGTAAAAGACGACCCTGCCAAGAGTAGAGTGGCAGACACTGATGCCTGCTGGGTCCCGGCCCCACGGGGGTGCAGGGATAATGAGGCACATCACAGTCTTGACCTTGAACAGAGTACCACCAGTGGAGCGCGTCTGCTGGGCAAAGTGTTACATAAAGAGACACAGGTAAGAGAGTGCAGAAGGAGAAAAAGAATAAGTACTTCTTTTTCACCCACAAAATTAAGACAAGTATAATATCCACCGCTAAGTGGCATTAAATGAGGTGATATATATATTTAAAGTGTGCAGAACAGGGTCTGCCACATGATAAGCACTCAGCACATGTTACTGTTGTCATTACTACTATCTCCAGCATTTTATGGACCATCTACTATGTGCCATGCAGATAAGCAGGTGCTACCTCACCTCATTCACCCGGCCCTGGGAGCCCCACTTTGCAGTATCTGCACAGGACATTTAAGGAGACCACCCCTAGATCAGGTTAGGTGAGAGCTATCCAAAGTCAGGCACCACCCTGGTGACAGAGGTCCAGCGAGCAAACCCAGGCTGGAGCTCAGCAAACTTCTTCTTAAAGGGCCAGATTGATCAGTGCTACAACTATCCATCCCTTCCCTTATAGTGTGAAAGCAGCCAGACAAACTACGAACAAATGGGCATGGCTGCATTCCAATAAAACTTTATTAACAAAATAGGCAGCTGGCTGGCCCGCAGCTGGTCAGCTCTTCTCAACCTCAGTCAGTCTTTTGAAAGCCATCTTCCAGATAAAGATATCAGCAAGAGCTGTTGAGACGATGACTTATGTCAAAGAATGCGGGCTAGGGCACAGTGAGGTCTGAAAGGTTGGCGACCACTGAGCTAACCAATCCCCTGCCCCAATCTGGGCAGCCCTGCCTCGTCTCCAAATTCCACCCCTCTCCCCCCAGATCATCAAAGTCACCGTGTTTGCAAAGCGGCAGCGGACGAGGTGGTGGGAGACCTAATCCGTTGGTGGAGAAGCTTTGTTTGATTTTCCCAAAGTATGTTTGAATTATTAAGTGTCTGGCTCATTAAGCGAAGGGTGCAGTTATAATTCTATCACCAGAGACAAAATTGCTATTTAAATTGAGTTTTGCCAGTTTAGCTAATTTACTAAGGAGGCACTGCCACGTCCTAATTATCGTCCTCAGATCACAGATTATTCATGGGGACGAGGCAGTGTGGGTGCGCCAGATCTACCTAGATCGGCGGTTCTCAACCTGTGGGTCGCGAACAGCTAGCAGGGTCTCCTAAGACCATCAGAAAACACAGAGATTTACATTAAGATTCATAACAGTAGCAAATTACAGTTATGAAGTAGCGACAAAAATAATTTTATGATTGGGGATCACCACAACATGAGGGACTGTATTAAAAGGTCGCAGCATTAGGAAGATTGAGAACCACTGATCTAGATCCTAGTGCACCCCCTCGGAGGTGTGTGCCTTCCGGGGGGGACAGGCCATCCTGTCGTGCATCAGATGCTAGCCTGGTTTCTGCAATGGTCAGACTCCATTTGCTAATCGATACAGAAAAGGCCAATCAATCACACAATGATGATCTGCTGATGACTGCCACCAGGCCGGTTCAGACTGTGGAGCGGCGCCAGGACGAGGGTGCACAGGCCAGGGGCCTTCAGCCTGCAGGATCCTCCTTATGCTGCCCTTTTAAAATGAATTCCACCACCTCCCATGCCACACCCTGCCCAGCTCTGTCACAGACACAGACCTTCCCTTTGCTGCAGAATGATGGCCGCCATTGTTATCAGTCTTTATTTATTTTTTTATTTTATTGATTTTTTTACAGAGAGGAAGAAAGAGGGACAGAGAGCCAGAAACATCGATGAGAGAGAGAAACATCGATCAGCTGCCTCCTGCACATCCCCTACTACCTAAGGTACATGCCCTTGACTGGAATCGAACCTGGGGCCTTTCAGTCCGCAGGCCGACGCTCTATCCACTGAGCCAAACCGGTCAGGGCGGTCTTTAGTCTCTATAAAAAGTCTGTGCTTCGGTGGATTGAGTTTGTGTGTACCGTCAAGATGTGGATTTTGCTTCCTGCTTCCTGAAGGGCAGACAGGTGGTTTTGTAATGTTTTCAGACCAACTGGACAACTCCTTTGTGCTTAGTTGCAAAAAATGCCGAGGGAACAGAAAAACTACTTCCTTAAAGTTGGTTCCCCCCCTCCCCCACCCCAGAAAAACTTCCCGCTAACCTCCCACCGGCGGCCTGCTGGCCTTCCTTAGCCGGTCCAGAGGCGTGAGACCGCCACTCTGCAAGCACGTAGCTCACAGAGGATGCTGTTTTCTGTCTGCTCCGCTGAGTAAATGTCATCCCTAATTATTATTTATCTGCAGGACTTTTGAGTTATATTGTCTTGTTCTACCAGAAATGTCTGACTTTTTTATATTTTCACGGAACTCGTTTTTCTCCTCTGAAGTCAGTGTACTGTGCAGGATTTGACAAGTTTTAAGACATAATGTAGCGGTTAGAGCTCTAAGCAAAATAACTGGATGATGAGCGATGACTTCCTCGCACCTGCAGTGTTCATCACCGCCTCCCTATGAAGGCCTTCCCTTGGGCGCAGAGCAGGGGGGACAGGCCGAGGCGCCCACGTCAGCATTTGCTTCTGGGTACCGTCTCTCACACCCTGACCCCATATGCCAAGGCTGCGGCCCAAAGGTGCCAGCGGCTGGAGGGATGCGTTATCCGTCAAAGCTTCCCTGCAGCTGGCCTTTCAGCACGTCGGGCCTGGGAGGGGGCAGAGACTGGGTGCCATCTGACCTCTGGGGTGGCTCCGCAGCGGCCGGACACACTGACATTCCTTTGTGCCGATCGGCACGGGAGTGGGGCCTTCTCCTTTGCCGATTTGACATTCTGATACCAGGATGTAGCGGAGAGAGCACCTTGGCTGCGGCTGTGGAGGGTGAGACCTTGTGCTCCCAGATCTCGACCCTTGCAAGCGGCGTAGAGATTTGCTCAGAAATGGTACTGGCGCGGTGAAGGGCAGCCCTCCACCCCCATACACTACTGCTCCCCCAATTAGGAGTCCCGCCTGATGGACTCTCTCTCCAGTGCTCTTCCTATGAAGTGTCAGCCCTTCCTGAGATTGAACTCCATCTCAGGCGGCTGCACCCAGTAGGACTAACGGAGTCACTCTCCAGGGCTGGTGGTTCCAGTTGTTTTGGAGACATTTATACCTTATTTGCTTATTTGTAGAGGATGTTAGGATTAACTTATCATGCCTATAATAATGAAATAAAAATAACAGCAATGCCATGGTAGCTGACACGTATCAAGTTCTGACTCTGCGAGCAGTGCGTGCTGACACTTTGCTTATGCTATCTATTTAATAGCTATCTGTTCCAGAATCGGCCGGATTTCACCGCCAGCTCCATTCTAGAAAGAAGAGAGCCAAGGCTTAGCAAGCAAAGTGTCATGCCCAGAATCAGGAAAGCAAATGTTAAGACTAGGATTCAGGTCTAGGTGGTGCGAACCTACTGTGTGCGCTTAGGTTGGGAGAAACGTGGAAGCTGAAAGCATTCTATTCCTAGTGCACGCACACATCTCTCAGCGCTGGGATACCCTGACCTCGGGGGTCTGTGTCTAATGCACACGAGGATGGGCAAAGCGGGGTGGCCACCCAGGTGGTAGCAGCTATGACCCACTCTGGGGACAGCCACCAGAGTACTCAGGGCGGGGACTGGACTGTCAATGAGCCACATCAAGGAAGCCTTCCCAAGGAAGGATGGAGGGGGGACTTGTTCAAAGGGCTCACAATTCTATCCTATTTTTACTGAAAACTGAGGCCAGCCAAAACCGGTTTGGCTCAGTGGAAGAGCGTCGGCCTGCGGACTGAAAGGTCCCGGGTTTGATTCCGGTCAGGGGCATGTACCTTGGTTGTGGGCACATCCCCAGTGGGGGGTGTGCAGGAGGCGGCTGATCGATGTCTCTCTCTCATCGATGTTTCTGACTCTCTGTCCCTCTCCCTTCCTCTCTGTGGAGATCAATAATATATATTTAAAAAAATTAAAAAAAGGAAACTGAGGTCAGCAACATAGGCTGGGCCTTGCTGCCCTCCCTCCCCTTCCCCCCCCCGCCTCCCCCCCACAGCTGGCACCCACCAGGTCCCTGCCTCAGCATTGCGCAGCCTCAGGGACACCATACACAAACACTGGGTGGGCTACAAATGCCACACGACTGGCGCACAGCACAAACAGAGGAAGACTGGCGCTCTGCGCCCCGAGGGTTACCCCGAACTCTAGCCACAGACCTGGCCCAGTAGGAGGTCCTAAGTGAGCATCGCTAAAGGCTATAGATGACGCCAGAAGTACGTGCAGGAAGTGGGGGCGCTGCCAGGCGTGTTTTGTCCGTCTTGTGGGTGATTCATATGTCTAGACTCCAGCCGCCCCTTCAGTTCCCCACCTCGTCGGTCTGTGCGCTGAAGGGAACCCAAGATAAAAACGCACAGGTTGGCAAAGGCCCAGAAATTAGAGGAGGGGCCAGAGCGTGCCCCCTGCCCTCCCCACCTGCTGGAAGCCCATGCCCTGGGCAGCTCTCTGGCACAGCCCGGCTGTATTTCTGGAGCAGAGGCCAGCCAGGTCCCTGACCTCCACGCACGGCTCCCTCCCACGGGGAAGGAGACTGAGTCAAAGAGCAGGGAAGGAGTGGGACCGGAGGCTCATGGTTCCTGAACCGGGACAAATGAGCAGCCGGCTTCCCCCTCCGGTGCGGTATCAATATTAAAATGAGACGAGCGCCTCGTTCATTTGTGCTGACGCTGGGAGCCAGGGCTGACAGCTCATTTACAGAACAGGGAGCGACCTACAGCAGCTCAACCCCTGCCTGCACGCTAGCGTTTCCTGGGGATGCCCAGGCTGGGGCACACACCAATGAAACAAAATTTTGGGGGGTGGGGGTAGGGGGAGGGGGGGCAGGTGTCAATATTTGCAGAGCCGCCAGGTGATTGCCAAGGTGCAGCCAGGGCTGAGAAGCAGTAGCCTCCTGGCTAACCTGCTGCACTCCAATGGAGGAAGCTACTAGTAAACAGAAACTGGTCTCCATGGCAACGTGGGGCTCCTCTCCTTTCAGAGCACACCCGGAGGTGAATTATTTATTTTTCTCAGCCAGTCCTGTTTCAGGTTACAGAGCCTCCAGGGGCAGGGGGGATCCCTCTTATTTAAGGAACCGGGAGGATGGGGCTGGGGCTGTGGTAGAATCTTGCCCGTGAATATCTTGGGGGTTATAGGGGTGGGGAGGGACCCTTTCCCTGTGGGGTGTGCTGAGCAGCGGCTGGACAAGATGGTGGGAGCCAGAGGGAGGCTTCGTGGGAGAGATGCTGTGGTGTGAGGAGGCAGCGCTGATACTAGAACATTCTGCTGTTCTGGCTTGGGATTTGGTCCCCAGGAAACTGTGATAACCAAATCTCTTTCATAAAGACTATATAAAGAATCCCTTTATATAAATACTACACATGTGTGAGTGTTTATATATTTGAAGGACAAGATGAGAAAAGAGACACATTCCCTCTCACATAAGTCACTTTTGGAGACCAGAATGTGGGGGCCAGGGAAAGGGAGCGGCTTTTGACGTCATGCTTGCGGATAATGTTTGGCATGTAAGTGAGGAGGCCTCACACAGTGGTCGGTCCCACATGTCTCAGATCCAAGCATCCCAAACGCTAAGCTGCACAAGAATCAGGGACTCGGGCACGTTTGGCTCAGGACTCTGCCAGGAGGCCCATGTGTCCATGCAGTGGGAAGCCTCCGGTACGTCCCTTCCTCTCTTCCCCCCCCCACCCCACCATGTGGTGGTCCTCATCTCTCCTCCCACGGCTCTCCCTGCTCCACACCCCCCTGCCTCGTCTTTTCTTTCCCTCCTCAACCCCCTCTAAGCCTGGCTCACTCTACCCATCCCCCTCCTACATCCCCTGCCCAGTCTCTTCTCTTCATGCCCTGTGTCCTCCTCACTCCATAACAGAAGAACCCCCCAACCCACACCGGGTACGCAGGTCACCTTAGAGATCACACACTAGGCATTCATGTTCATTAGGCTTCCGTCTCCTCCATCCTATCCTTCACCGGCTCTGTCTTCCCCGGCACCACCTGACAGTGTCTTCCTCTGTTTACTGCGTCGGTGTCCCCTCCCCACGAAATATAAGCCTCACCAGGTCAGGACTCTTGTTCCCAGCCATATCCTAGCTCCTAGAGCAGTTCCCGGCATGCAGGAGGCTCTCCGGGTGTTTGCTGATTGAATGAGTGAGTGAGTGAATGAATGAATAAATGAATGAATGAATGAATGGTGTTTCCTGACCCACAGGGAAGCAGAGGCACAGAGGAAAGGGCAGGCAGGAGGGAAATGACCGGAGGACAGTTCTGAGAGGGAGGTTTCACACCGTTGTGGGGCTGGCTGGGAGCTGTTTTTTCTTTTATTTCTTGGCTGTGTCTGCGTAGAACCATAATGCACAGCATCTCCCCACGTGTGAGCCAGGGTACCAGAAACGTCACAGGCCTGGTTTCTAACCCTCACCACCACCCTCTCAGGGCAGCATTAGCCCAGTTTCACAGACGAGGAAACAAGCTCACTAGTCCAACAGCCAGTAAGGGACACAGTGGCATTAAAACCCCAGTCTCTCTGACCCCAAAGCACTTTCCACAACACCCATGCCCTCTGGTAAAACAGCCACGTCTCATTTTACAGACCAAGGGCTTAATGCACCTGGATGGGTGGAAAGGGTTTCTTCTAAAGCAGCGGTTCTCAACCTGTGGGTCCCTTTCCCAGGGGTCGCCTAAGACCATTGGAAAATGCAGATATTTACATCGCAATGCATAACAGTAGCAAAATTTCATGGTTGGGGGTCACCACCCCATGAGGAACTGTATGCAAGGGTCGCGGCCTTAGGAAGGTTGAGAACCACTTCTAAAGGCTCAAGTGAGAATTCCTCAGTTGCTGAGACGTGTCCTTCCCATGACCCACCGTCGGTCGCAAGGCATGCCAGTCGCTAGCAATTGGGCCGTGGTGAGACAGCCGTCCTCCCTCTCTCTGGTCCTCTTGGGGATGTGCGTGTATTTGTTAGGTGGCTTCCCAGGGCCAGACTCCAGGCGAAGGAGTCACCATGGAAAGCATCTGGCACCCGGCTTCATCCTGAGGGCAAAGATGTGGGTGGCACAGTGACTCACGGAATGAGCTGCCCAGCCAGTGGTGTCATCTTTCCCAGAAGGAAAACGACCTTCCACCCATTCACTCTCCCCAGCAACGCGCGCCCCTCTCTGGCCCACACCTGCGTACATGCCCTGGCTGTGCAAGGACAACTCCTGAAAGAGACCCGCCCAGGAAATTGAATAAGGACACTTTCTCCCTCTTGTTGTTTAACACTTATTTCATTCAGCTAAAATATGGCAGCTGTGGGAAGAAGAAGAAAGATAGACCGCAATGGAGAGCTGGGAGCAGGAGAAAAGAGACTATGAGAGGTTTCTCAAGAATCTGGAAAGAAAGGCTCATTCCCTAGATACTTTCTCCTCGACGCATGGAGGGGGAAGAGGATGGAGATGTGAGAGACAGAAGCAACCCTTCTTGAAATTCATAATTCAAGGCAAAATCGCAAAACTTAATTGTTCCCTGTCAGCCACGGCTCATCTTTGTCTCCCGTGATTTTGCACAAATTGATTTGGCTGCATTAAACAGCCACCGCATTCATTTTTAAAGGACTCTCTTGTTATCTATAGCCTGTTAATACGTCCATCCTTCACCCTCTTAAGTAATTCCAGGCAGATTTTTAGTCATTTGGAGAAAATGGAACTCTTGTTTGAGAGGAGGAGGAAAATGGTCTGAGATGAGATGATGTCCTGTAGGATACAGTTCACCCTAACAGGCTCTGAGACCCTCATGCCCAGATGGGAGCCCAGAAGTTGGGGGCACCAGGGAAGATGCAAGGCTGCAGTGTCCTCTGAAGCTGTGCTTGGACCTGCACCCACATGTGGCTATTGAAATGTAAATTAATTCAAATGCAAAGAACTTACAACTGAAAGTTCTAGGCAAATCAGCCCCATCCCACTGGCTGGACAAACTATGTGCCTCATGGCTGCCATATTGGTAGCACAAAACATGAATTCTACCAAAACCGGTTTGGCTCAGTGGATAGAGCATCAGCCTGCAGACTGAAAGGTCCCAGGTTCGATTCCAGTCAAGGGCATGTACCTTGGTTGTGGGCACATCCCCAGTGGGGGGTGTGCAGGAGGCGGCTGATCTATGTCTCTCTCTCATTGATGTTTCTAACTCTCTATCCCTCACCCTTCTCTCTGTAAAAAAATCAATAACATATATTTAAAAAAAAAAGAAAAACACATGAATTCTATCCTCACAGAAGGTTCCGTTGGACAGGGCTGGCTCCCAGCTTTGACTCCAAAAGGGTGTCTTTTTACTGTCTTGTCTCATCCAAGGTAGAATAGCCAGCTCTTCTGTATACAGTTTGCCACGATCCACGTTGTAGGAAATCCAGATGTGCAAGCTATGGGCTTTATCTCTGTCTGTCCTTACCCCTATGGGATGATCTCATTGGTGTCAATAGAGCAAGGGATGGGCAATGTTCATCATGTGGCCCAGGATGGATGCATCAAAGAAAGGAGAATACTGGTCCTTGGACAATTTTCCTCTCCTATCAAATACTGGTCCTAGCTTCTATGCGTCTTCAGTATAGAACTTGAGAATACCTTTAACTCCCAGTGTGGCACGTGCCCCACTGCCGGTGCCCTGTGAGCCTGTGTAGGCTTACCGCATGGGGACTCTGGTTTTCTTCCCAGACAGAGCATGGCCGCGCATCCGTCTACTGAACCACTTGTGGACTGGAGTTGACCTTGAGCATCCCATCTGCTCTTCTCAGGGGGCAAAGGTAAAGGGAGGCATAGATACCCCTCATCCTACATATTTGGCCCTTAGCTTACCTCCCAGCAAACCTTAGTATAATTAATAGTGTAGTTATCTACTAATTATCCCATTATTGAAGTAGGACTCCAAGTACCCAGGGCATAGAGTCAGCAGCAAGTGCACAATTAATAATTTTCACCCCTCAATGATTTGTGTAGTATTTAACCTAATAGCATTAGCTATGCATCATCGGGCTTTGCTGTTTCCTTACATCCGCCCACTCTTGTGTATGTTCTCTGCGCAGTTCTGGTTTGTTGACAAATCACGATTTGCTTCCTAATTTCTAGCACTTTTCAACAGTTTGGACATAGCTGGGCCTCCCTGCTTCTTTTCAAACGTTTCTTTCCTTTGGCCTCTGCAACGCTTATAGAGTTTCTGGCATCCGACTTTGTGGGTGGGCCATGCTAAGTCCCTTACTGGTTTGTCCTCCAGCCCAGTCAAGCTGCCCTAGTGACCGGAAGTTGCTCTCAGCAGCTCATATGGATGGGGAGGAGGGGAAGCTGAGCTCTGGTGGAAGTGAGGCTGGGAATCTTGACTCACCCCATGGAAACAGCGGAGCATTGGGGTTCGGGCAGAGCAAACGCAGTCCTGGTTCATTCGGGTGGAGAGTGGGTGTCCCTGGCCATTGCCATTGTTTGGGGGAACTGGATTTTTTTCATCGCAGGATGCAGGAAGTAGATGGAAGAGAACAGTGATGGCAGGAGCGAGCCGGCCCACCTGCTGGTGGGGACTGAGGCTGCTGCCAATACTGGTTTGGCCTTGGGTGGAGTGAGCCAGACGGGTGGCTGGCCCCGAGTCTGCAGGGAGGAAGGGGTGGCTGGGAGGGCTTGGAAAGACTCCAGGTTGGCAGTATTGCATCCTGCGTCTGTCTGCTCCTTCCCCTACATCTATACCCCCTAACCACTCATCTGTGAAAGGCGGATGGATCTGTGCTTTCCCAATCCACTGAGACTGCTGGGAGATTCCTGCTGGCTGCATCATCTCATCATCCAGCCCCAACTAAGGAATTTTCCTGCATATTTACCTCCTGGTCGTATGGGATTGTAGCTATGGATGGCTTTCCCTCTTGAACCCCAGGCTCGGTTACAGTTCTAGGAAACACCGTTCAGGTCAGCTTCTCCTGCCTCAAAGCACTGATTCTCAATCAGCCTCTGCACCAGCAGCATCAGCACTACCTTGGAGTGTGTTAGAATACAAAGCCCCAGGGCCCACTGTCAGAATCAATCTCCAGGCATGGGACCCAGCACCCTAGGCTTGAAGAGCCCTCCCAGCGAGTCTGCCTCCTATTCCAGTGCGAAACGACTGCCTTGCAACACAATTCAGACCCCTTTCTGAGGCCTCTGGGGCTCCAAACTCATCAGCGGTTGATCTGCCCTCAGGACTCTGTAGCCACCGGGGCCTCTTCCAAGTCCTGGAGAAGTCCCGCATCTTTCCTGCTCCGGCCTTCGCAAATGCCAGTTTGTTTCATCGCCTGGCATGCTCTTATGCCCTTTGCCCTTCTCCCCACTTTTCACTCGGCGAGCTCCTTTAAATCTCTTCATCCTCAGCATTGATGTCGGAGGTCATTCCTGGCCACCTATGGGAAGTGTCCCCTCTGTCCTAACCTTCAGTGCTCCCCTAATTCTGCTCCTTGGTTGGTTGTTCTGTGTCTCAATTTATAGTTGTTTATTATTTACTGGTCTATTTTTTTTTTTTTCTTAAGACTTAGAGGTAGGGGCATTATCTGTCTTATTCACTCCCGAGTTTCTGGCATCCTATCTGAGATACAATGAAAGCTCAATAAATAACCAGGGGTTGGCTGAACGTACCCAGCCTGCCTTGACCTCTATTTACGGAGCTACAAGCCTGGGAGGCCTTGCTTTGTTATCTGCAGAAGATCTCTGTGCTCCCGCCAGCCCTGTGCCATGGTCTGATGGTGGGACATGATGTGATAAGAGGCAGGGAGCATGGTTTGCTCTGATTAAATCCTGGCCAGTCTTGCCTGGGCCGGCCTTTGAGCCGGGTCCCTGCTCCCAGATTTCAGCCTCATGCAGCCTCCAGACTTTCACCTTCCTCAGTCATCATTTCCATCACCCCCTCTTTGGACACGGCCATCAGAACTCACAGAAGATCGATGCGGACCATTCCCACCCCAAGGCTCCTGCTGTTAGGAAAAGGGCCCTATTTGTTAACCGTAACGCCGAGGCTGATATGGCAGTTCCATAAAGGTAGAAGGCAATGGGCTTACTGTGGATATGCATCATAAGTAAGACAGACGCTCTTCTGTGGAGAGTGATGAAGTCCTCGGAACAGCAAGGAAGGACAGGGTCTGTGTGTGGCAGGTGAGAGACCAGGAGGTGGCTGTGGGGGCTCTTGGGCCTAGAGCCCTTTGGTCTCACGCTGTCCAGACCCGTGTTCTCTTTGCACTTCACACTGGGCCCCAAGAGAGGGATTCCCTTCACCAGGATCAGCTCTGAAAACAAGGGGCCCAGGGACCAGAGCCAGCGACCCCCGGCCCGGCCTCTGGGCCATACTGTGTGCCTGTGTCCTTCCCAAACGACTTCAGGACCTACACCACTGGTCTCTGGGGTAAAAAGCACTGAAACCAGAGCGGGCATCTCCTCCTCAGGGAACCAGATTTTGCTCAATTCCAGGAACAATGACAATAACGGCCACAGGAAGTATCTGTGGAAGACTGACCCTATTGGTCCCAAAACCTGTGAAGCACATGATTGTTCTCTTTTAACCCTCCCAACACAACCCTCTAAAACAGTGGTTCTCAATCTGTGGGTCGCGACCCCTTTGGGGGTCGAACGACCCTTTCACGGGGGTCGCCTAAGACGATCGGAAAACGCAGGTATTTATATCACGATGCATCACAGTAGCAAAATTTCATGGTTGGGGGTCACCACCCCATGAGGAACTGTATGCAAGGGTCTCGGCCTTAGGAAGGTTGAGAACCACTACTCTAAAACACGTCCGGTTTTTACTGTCATGTGCAGATGAAGAAGCTGAAGCACCGAGGTCCCCAAGGGTCACACAGCCCAGTGAAGGGCAGGGCTGG
Organism: Lasiurus cinereus; assembly: GCA_011751065.1. Classification (NCBI taxonomy): domain Eukaryota; kingdom Metazoa; phylum Chordata; class Mammalia; order Chiroptera; family Vespertilionidae; genus Lasiurus; species Lasiurus cinereus. The sequence continues at coordinate 1,835,643 of JAAGEH010000434.1, forward strand.
GATCCCACCCAAGACGGTGCTCCTAACACCAACCCATTCTCACAGCATGCCCGCCACCTCTCCCAGAGGCAGGTCTGACTTGCTCACTTTACACGTAAGGACACCTGGGCCCAGTGAGGGTTGCTGGGCTGTCCCAGGTCCTCAGGGACCCACGACAAAGTCCATGTCCCCCTCCTTACTCTAGGTGAACTATTTTGGCCTTCCATAAAAAGAACAGACAGATAGGAGGTAGAGGAGGGTGGCGGGGGGAAAATAAAGCACCACAGAAAAAATACATAAACAAATATAAAAGGATGGGGGCATCTAAATTATGCAAATCCCCAGGGAAAACAGTTTGCGACAGAGCTGAGAGCTGCCCGCTAAGACCAAAGCCTTCCCTGGAAGACTGAGTGCAGACAGCTCATTTTTAGTTCTAGGACAGTGGTTCTCAACCTGTGGGTCGCGACCCACTTGGGGGTCGAATGATCCTTTGACAAGGGTCGCCTAAGACCATCAGAAAACACAGATATTTACATTACGATTCATTAACAATAGCAAAATTACAGTTATGAAGTAGCAACAAAAATAATTTTATGAGTGGGGGTCACCACGACATGAGGAATGATATGAAAGGGCCGCGGCATTAGGAAGGTTGAGAACCACTGTTCTAGGAGCTTCTAGAGGAAGCAGTTGCTAGCAAAGGCCCAAGGACTGAGAGGGTAGCCTTCAACAATGGATCTACCCACCCATGTGCCAGGCCAAGGAGAATGCGAGAATCCTCCAAATGGATGAAAGGAAGAAAGGGTCAGAAAAGATGGTTTTGTTAATTATTCAGTTGACAGCCCTCCTCCCAGAGAAGAATCTCGGAGGTGCTGCACTGGCAGCGAGGAGGCTGGCCACCCTTTAGGCAGGATGGGGTTGCTAGAAGAAGTTTCATTCCCTCCAGATAAACTTGGCCGAGATTAAATGGAGGCGAAGAGGTGAAGTGGGTGTTCAGTAAGAGTCTCAACTGCTATCCGAGAAGCGGCCAAAGGATCACTAAGATTTTCTGGTCCTTGTTCTTCTGGGAATGACAAACACATGAAGGACAAAAATCCACCTACCTGAGGGAGGACAGCGGGGAATCTGACTTACCAATGGGATGGTTGGGGGAAGCAAAAATGGGTCCTTGAATCCGACAAACGGACAAGGCTGACGTTGAACTTGGGGGAAGAAAAGGTGAGAGGGAAAGAGAGGCACAAAAGCCTGTTTATGTTACAAGTCTTCCCTGCCTGAAGCCTGATGTCTCCTCGGCCTGATCCATTGCCCACCAGCCCAGGACAGCAGGACCAGGGCACATTGTAGCCGGTATAACTCGCCCTGGCACCGCCTCATCAGATGGCTGCGGCCTGCTGGGCCTCTCAGGTATCGTGTAGAAGCAACATAATGAGAAGACACAGGTGCCTCTGCCTCTGAATCTACTGGGGATACCTACCACAGGGCAGAAGGAAGAGGGGGGGATGACAGGAGCAGGCTAGGGAGGGGGTGGGGGGATCAACTATATACCAATTACCAAAGCCCTGTGCTTCCTCGGAATGATAAATGTTATTGCTCCGGCTCTGTTTTGCCAACTGCGATGTTCCGACTTGCACATTTAGAGAATTCTCTGCGGGAGCAGCAGATTGCTTACCCTACAAACTTCCACCCCAGCTCACATCCCGCCTGGCTCCGGGCGGCGGGAGAAAATCCTCCTGGAACACCTTCCAAACACCGGTTGTGTAACAGCTATGCAAATGACGGAGGACGGAAACTTCCCAAAGCATGCCATCCACGTCGTTACCCGAGCCGAGTCATTTACATTTTGGTGGCACCTCCACACTTAGGCAGGCTGCGCACATTCCGTGTCTCATTTAGTCCTTTCTCATCTTCTCTGAAGTGGTATTAGTTTCCACTTATCAGATGAGAAAGCAGCTCAAAGGAGTGCGGCGATAGGCCCAAGGTCACCAAAGGCGTGTGCGGGAAGGAATGAATGGGGCTTAATGACAAGTGTCTTGGCTCAGTGTTCCCTTTGTATGATGGTGTGTTGGCCGGTGTACCTTGCGACACTTAGAGCAGCCCTCCGCTAGGATAATGCCTTCTGGGTGTGCCCTTCTCATCATGAAAATAACACACAGATACTGTATGGAAACTTAAAAATAGATGCAAGTATGACTAATAAAGTAAGACCCGTACATATAAGTTTACCACCTGGACATACCATGTTCGAAATATCTCCCAATCTGAATCATACTCTACCTGGATTTATTTATATCTTTTAAAATATGTATCTTCATTGTTGAAAGTATTACACTTATCTCCCTTTTCTCCCATTGACCCCCGAGAAGGGGAGGGTTGAGGGGAGAGAGAGAGAAAGATGTGAAAGAGACACATTGATTAGTTCTCATAGGTGGTAGTTCCGTGTCCTCTGGGGAGTGATTTAGTCATTTAGTGATGTAAATGACTCTGTGCCGGTAACAACATGTGTGGCATGCTTTTGGAAGTTTCCGTTCTCTGTATCAATTTCCATGTCTGTACAAGGGAGTAAAATTATATCTGCACAGTAGGATTGATGAGAGAACTTCACCACTTGGTATTTACAAAGTGTTTAGAAATCTGCTGGGACAATAAAGCCCATATAGGTTATTTGGTAAAGAAAGTCATTACCCAACCTGAACATACAAATTCCAAACTCCCTTCCAAATGATTCCTCTTGGAAAACCCCACAGAAATGTATCAGATACCCAAAGAGGTGGGTTACATTCAATCCAAACACTCTGCCTGAGGATCTCTGCAGAATGAGACTGTACTGTACTATCCTGTGGGGTAGGTTCTGGTTCTAACTCTGCTAGGTATTGGCTGTGTGACCATACACAAACCACTCAACCTCTCTGAGTCCTGAAAATCTATAAACTGCGCTAACTCTGCGCTGCTAGAAAGATAATGCAGGTGATCTGCTGTCTACTACAAAATCCTCAATTATTCAGGACTTTTTTTCATTCCTTTAGTGTTATGAAGGTAATGGCCAATGTCTACTAATATCTACCTTGACATTATTTAAGCTATCAGGCCTGGTGCCCAGCGTAACACTGAGGGCATCAGGGCCGCTCTAACCTGACCAGATGAACCAGTTCCAGATCACTCAGCTAAAAGCTTCAGTTGGTGGACATCATTTTTATTTATTAACGTTATTCCTTGGTATCCCAGGTGAATATTGCCACGGCTCCGCCTGCTGAAATTAGGGCTCTTCTGTTCTGAGGCCCCAGTGTTTCAGACATGAAATGGGAGGAGTGACCTGTTGGAAGCAATGAATACCGGAGGCGATGCAGACGCTCTATTGGCATTTTTCCCCAGAACAAGCTTCCTCCAAAAGCTGCAGCCAGCTCTGCAAACACTAAAGAGTGACATTACTGCAATTTGTGTTAACATTCCCTCTCCAAAGTGCAATGGCATTAAAGCTCAAGAAATGAGTGAACCGGATAGAAAGGTCACTAGGGTTATGGCAAAGCTCTTAAATAATATTTTCCCAGTCCTGCGATGTACATAGCATTCCAATAGACACAGAAAAATTCTAACCTTTTTTTTTTTTAAGGATCATCCCTCCATTTTCAAAGGGACCACAAGTTCAATGGAGGAACTTAAACATTCAGTTAATCTTGGGAAAAGATTGGCATCAATGCTGTTGGCAACCTGTTCCAAATAGTGGGCCCTCATCCTCAGTGGGAGTGATGGTCTCCATGTGCAGAGGTGTGATCCCATCCCGAAGGCAGCTTCCTCTGACACTTCCTCCCCACAGGGCAAGGAAAGGGTTCTGAGGAGGCAAGTTTGGAAAATGCTGAGTTAAACCAAGTTAGACTGACATTGTTACTGGATGCAGGCATTCTCAGTGCGCTTACTGTGTCCAGCACATTCCTCAGAGAGGATAAAGAGGCAGAGTTCCCCCACGTGAATCTAACCACAAAACTGTTGATCCGGGGGCCTGGGTGTCCAAGGAATATGTTTGGAAAGTTTGATTTGAATATAATTCTCATCTTTAAAAAAATATAGAAGCAGTCCCCAATTACTCAGAAAGCCAGGCTCATTGATTTGCTTCTGGATAGCCTCTTAAAACTTGATGCTAAGAAAGTGAAAATATATGATGGAAGAAAAATGAAGTGACATAAGCCAGTCAGAGAAAGACAAGTCTCACATGATCTGACTCATATGTGGAATCCAATGAAGAAAATAAACTCAGAGTGGAGGCAGGAGTGGGTGGGTGGGAAAGACTGACCAAAGAGCAGTAATAGGTGCATAAACCATGGACACAGACAATAGTTGTGGAAAAGGCCTGGGGTGAGAGGGTAGAAGTGGTTAATGAGGGGGAAAGAGCGACATATATAATACTTCCAACAATAAATATTTAATTAAAAATAAAAATGAAGACTATGTGGTGTTAGGGCAGTTTGATTAGAGTGGGGTGCTGATAACACCAAGATTTATTACAACATGATGATCATGAACATTATAATCCCAAACCTCCTCCTAGGCGCAATATGGATTTAGTTCAGATGACACACATGATTCCCTGTGTCCCCTCCTCATTCCAGACACCTTCCTAGGTTTACATTGCATTCACTCCTATTGACCATGACTCGACATGCTTTTCCTTTACGGCAGTAAGTTCAGGCACGGGGACTCTTTCTTTAAATATTTGCAGAAGGAGCAGAAAGGTAACAAAGAGGGATACTAGTAATCTGGCAAAGGTCATTGAGAATGTGTTTCTATGATGAAAGACCTAATAAAATGAATCTGGCATTTTGACAAGAAGGGTTACCACACTCTAGGGAAAGGACTTTCTGCTACTGGGTTGGGGGAGCCCCGGGTGCCTTTGAATGGAGGTCAGAAACCCCCACATAGATCCTTCCAGAAAGACCACAGTGAGCTCAGCCGCTCAGCAGCCTTCCTGTCAGTCCAAGGAAGGGCCACGTCCCAGCCATAAATTAAGTCTGCGGAAACAGGAAGGAGCACAGAGCGGTGTGCTCTCCAGGGCTACGCCGTCCATCACCGGCTTTTGGGCTGCGCTAATTCACCTGCTTTTGTGAATTCTGCAGAACCCTTCCGCTGAGTGATGGCCGTGCCTCGTACCACGCCCGTCAGTTATTCAGGAAGGGATGTGTGTGCTCCCTCAGCGAGGAGCAGTGAGATCTGCAGTTGAATTTGTCTTCCAAAGGTGAGGGCCAGCCAGCAAACTGTCAGCCAAGAAGGAGGGCAGGTGGGGAAGTAGCTTGCAAACTCTGCCCAAACCCACTAAGTTTCTGGAATTCTCCTAACAGCTCTCAGAGAGAGAGTGTTTCCCCCCTGGCATTTCTGGAATCAAAGGATGCAAATGAGTAACTGCATGGAATCATATCTTACATAAGAGTCGATCTTCCCGTATTACATTCGATTCTGGGGAGCAGTATGGACTTGGGGTGAAGAGTGGAGGCTCTGTGCCTGCTTGGGTTTGAACCCAGCTCCATCTTTTCCTGTGGGACCTTCCCACGTTGCTACATTTTAAGAAACCAATCTTTATGTCAGTATTTATCTATTCAGTGGAGATCAAAGAATCTCTCATAAGGGTGTTTTATGCATGAAGGGACATCATTCACCTAAAGGGCTGGGTTCTAAATTCAACAACATCGATGACAGTTATGGCCAGGATGGATATGCATGATGAACAGAGAGTGTGGTCCTTTGGTGTAATTTCAGGAAAATTAGGAATGCAAAAAGAAAGTTCAATAAAAGCCTCTGCACCAATCCTCCCGCTAATACCGCTCTGCTGGTCAGTGTCCAAGCGTCCACCTCTACAGCATCAGCAAACCTCGCTCAGGTCCTGATCCCTGTCAACACGCAAACAGTCAGGGGAAATACACATCTTCCTACACATTAGGAGATTTCCCTGGGGCTCACACAACTGCCGGGGAGCGCACGGCTTGCTCGTTGACATAAGCCAGGCCAGGTGACCCCAGGGCCACTGCGGGGAGAATATGTCAGAAAAGCCCCCCTCTCCAAACACTTGCCCCTTCTTCCCATTAGCAATGAGCACCTAGTGTCCACATCAAATGAATATGTGCCGGAGAATTAGGAAATCAGGTCCAACAAAACCAGACAGCAGACGCCAGGAAACGCCAGGTGGCCGCCAGTCTGGGGGACGCGGATGGGCTCAGCAGCCCCTGCTGTTCCTTTGTCACCCGGGCTTTGCAGGGAGTAAAATTTGATGAGCACGGTTAAGTTTGTGCGCGGCCATTCCTTTTCATGGAGTCGAGTCAACTTCATAAATCTTCCTAAGCCTTGGGGGAGAGTGCCGTCCAGCCACGGAGTGAGGAACAGGAGCTGGAAGACTCATTTGGGCCTCCGTTCTGCCGCATATTCACCACGTGACCCTGGAAAATTTATGTGGCTCCTCTGGGCCCCAAATGACTCCACTCCACCCAATGAACTGAGTGACATCACCTCTGAAACACTGTCTCAAATTTGAGATTCTATTTAAAGTCAGTGATCAATTCCACAAGCGATCTGAGATGATAGTCTCCTTGTGTGGGAGCTGAGATGTGAGGGTTACTGTCATGCCTGACCACCGTATCGAATTCCAACCCATCCCTTTACCCAGCTTCACCCCGTTACTAGTTTGCTGAGTGTGCGTTCATTTTTCTATCTTTATATACTCATATATGTGACCCCCTCCAATATATTTTAAATCAGTTGACATTTTTAAAGTAACCTACACATTTTTCATATTGAACAATAGTCTGAAATTGTCTTTTTCCCCTTGAGATCTGTCTAGGAGAGTTATTAATTTCAGTACATAGAGATCTATCACCTGCTTTTATTTTATTATTTTTAAAAATATGTGCTTATTGATTTCAGAGAGGCAGGGAGAGGAAGAGAGAGATAGAAACATCGATGATGAGAGAGAATCATTGATCGGCCGCCTCCTGCATGCCCCACAATGGGGATTGAGCTCGCAACCCAGTCTTATGCCCTGACCAGGAATTGAACCATAACCTCCTCATTCATAGGATGATGCTCAAGCAACTAAGCCACACCAGCCAGGTTATCACCTGCTTTTAATTGCAAGATGGTACTCCTAGGATGAACACTCTGTGCTCGCTTAGCCATTCTCCTTCTAGGGGGCACTCACGTGGTTTTCCATGTTGTGGTATTACAAACACAGCTGCAGCCACCTCTTTGTGCACGTGTGAGTGCTTTTCTAGGTTAGCTACAGAGCATTGGGATCACTGCGCCGTAGATAGAGTTTTATTTATTGTCCAAACAAGGACGTTTAAAAAAAATCAGTCATTATGCCAGTACCACAGGCACAAGCCGGAACCATTCTGTGCAACCAGGATGGATGGTCTGCCTGGACAAGAAGCATTTTTTTGTTTGTTTGTTTGTGTTTTTTAAATAGTGACAGATGCCATCCATAGCAAATCGAGTGGGAAGCTTCCAAATCCCATCTAACGTTTGACTTTCCCCTGCAAAGTGAAGGATAGAATATCAAAATCTCAGATGCCAGCTAAACACTTCTCCTTGCCGAAAGGCACAATGCATTCACAGAGGGCACACATTAGCTCAAGGTTTCTCCCAATCCTAGTTTTCTCATTTATAAGTCTCTCTCCCCAGAGCTCTGGCACCATTCTTTATTTAATGTCCCATTGCAGATTCCAGAACAAAACACCAGTGGAAGGGAACTACCAGCTATAGTGCAACTCCTGCTGAAATACTGACCGGTCTCACTCTCCACTGTGAGATCACAATTTTCCACATTGTGTGGCCAGAAAAAGGTCCCTTGAGGGTTGCATATAGCTTCTGTCATCTTCAGTTACTCTATGTGGCCCTACCCTGCGAACACGATCTCTTTCCTGCTCCTCCTTTTTATGCATATCTGGTTCCTTTGAGACTTTCTTGTGTTTCACAAACCACTAAAAACAACAGCAAACAATCCACTAAGTAATCAAGAGCAAAAACAAGATTCCATTTGTATTTTATCTTAAAAGTCTCTTGATTGGAAATCAAAGATTATCAGCGGAGCCTCCCTTCAATAAAGAGTTTTCTTTGTAGACATAAAGAGGTAGGATATTATTATTATCAGCAAGTCATTTGCTCCACTGATATCCGCAGGAATTACAGAGCCCCGGAGCCCCAACTTTGTACCCAAGCGAACCCTAGAATTCCTACCTTGACTAGTGTGCAAATCGATGAGCAATGAGGATTGCTGCTATCAGGTACAAAAGAAGTGGGATCAATCCACCCACTGCTATTTATTGAACCTTAGAGTGTCCGACACTCATCAGGGGTGTCCTGGGAGATAAGCCGTTACATAAACACGGCCTAATTTACCGAGAATGCATAATCTAGTTGGGGAGCCAACACTGGTGAGAGGAACTCAAAACAAGGTAGCAAGCAACAAGCTCCCAAAATTCCCCAGCCAGACTGGTTGCTGCGGAATTTTCTTCACTAAAAAGGTTGCATCATTTGTACCAGGAAACACTGTGATTCGATGGCATGATCATACCAGCCCCACGGGCTTTAAACTTTGGGTAATAAGGCAGCAACACCTGTGCCCATCTCTGTCCCAGAGGCCCAGTGGCCCAGCATATCGACAATGAATGGATTCCACCTTGGACTTTGAAGGTGGCTTTGTCTCTTTGCAGCCAAGTGGTCAAGGCCAAGGATTTCAAAGACGGATGCCTGATTTCGAGTTTGGGCTCCATTGTTTATGAGCTGTGTGACCTGGGAATCTTACAATATTTCTGTGCCTCGGTTTTGTCAACTGAAAATAGAGATACAATGGTATTATCTTGCATATTCTGTATATATACCTCATATATTCAGAAGATTAAGTGACTTAATATATGCTAACATCTTGGACTAGTGCCTGGCACAAAAAAGGTCTCCAAACCCTAGATGTTGTTATTAAAAGCAATAGCTTATGCTTTGAAGTGTCACTTAACAACCTCTAACCTAATTCAACACAAAATGTGCCAGGTTTATGTGCATGAATTTGTTGGACCCTCTAACAGTTCTATGAGAGAGGTAGGGTCATTTGTCCTCATATTATAGACGGGGGAACGTAGGTAGGAAAGATGTCATATGATTAGTAGAAGATACCATGGCTCAGACCTAATGCCCTTACCACTCTGCTAGCCGCTCTCACCACTCGAACCTTGTGTCCCCACAGCGGGACAAGGAATGCCTTTTAGTTCCAGAACTGGGGTAACCGGCAGAGCCAGGGACATAGTGTGACCAAGGAGATGCTAACAAAGGGCCCCTGCCAAGTGGCTAGTCCTTCCGTTCCACACATGCGTAGACGTGGATCATAAATAACAGGTGCCTGTTCTGACAAACACAATCATTTCGTCCCACATCTAGGCCCTGACAACTGATTTAGAGGGTCTTTGTGATTCTTAGGCCCTCAGAGGACCCTAATCTCGGAATTTCCACAGCTCCTGCTTCAGCCTGGTGGAATAAAACAGGGGGGTCGGGAAGATCCCAAATCCAGCTTGAATTCTCACTGACTGCTGGGTGACCCCCCTCTGCTGCCATAAAAGTTGCCGGTGCTGTATTTGAGCACAAACATAAGAAAATAAGAAAAAGAGAATCAAGGAGCATTGAAATATTTCGAGTCTAGCGTGAAGTGTTTCTTATACCCTTACAGAATTTAGCATGGTATTTTTTGAGAAACAGAGTTTTTCCTGATTATTTTTCTAAACCAAATTATATCCTTCAATAAGCATTGCCATAGGGTTGAAATCTCAAAACACCAATCTCACACCTGCATGTCCTGTATTTTTATGTATGTATGTACGTACGTATTTTTCTTGGTGATGTTCATTTATTTTTTTTACCAACTTGTTTTTGGTGTATGATCTCAATTCTTCTTTAGTAAAAGATCATTGTCCTGGATGGCTTCATATGGCCGAGTTGATCATACTAAACATATTCTTTAAATGTTGAAAATAGATCTAGCTAATAAATGTCAGGGGGTACAGGGGAGATTTGCTTAACTCCTGACAATGGCGGTTTCGACTTTTTTTTTCTTGCAGAAGTTTTACACTAGGTGTGTGTGTGTGTGTGTGTGAGTGTGTATGTGGGTGTATGACCCCTGTCAATTGCCCCAACCATTTCTCCACATGGTCAGGCAAATGGAGAAACGAGCCAAACTCATTAAAACATGTGACTGATGGAATGCATTGGGTAGTTGACCTTGAACAGTGACTTGGTCTCCTTGGGTCTCGGTTTCCCCTCTGTTAGATGAGAGCAGTGGGTTACATTCAGGGAGATGGCCCTGTTAGCTGTTGTTGCTTCTGCTGCTGGTTTTGAGTCATGATTTTGAAAATTCCAAAAATCAACTTTAAAAATACATACTCATCAGCAGCATTAATGCCCCCAAATAGCAAGCAGCCTTCATTTGCTTCTGCTCAACAGTCTATTTCTCATCCACCTCTAATTCAGTTGGCTCTTACCAGAGGTAATTTCAAATTTTCTGGTTTTGTTGATTTTATTAACTTGCACTAAATTGAAAAGTTCAAACAGGGAACACACCATCAAGGGTTGAAATGGATAATAAATGGCGCTGGGTGAGAACAGCTGGGCGCTGTCCAGGGTCTGAATGTGCTCTGAGCGTCTCCTGTGATGAGCCAGGCTCTTCTGGGTCCGCACAGACTCTCCTTGGCTGGCTGTTGGCTGTAGTCCAGGTGCCATCTGTGGGAGAGGCCACCGTGGTGCCATGGGAAAACAGACAGCCACAGCCGTGTCAGGATGTGAAGGGGTTTTTTGGATCATTTACTCAGGTCATTGCAAAAGCTAAAGCATCTACAGGCGTCAGCAGATTGTGTGCATCAGTCTAGCTGGCTGGGCATAAGGAAGTATGAATGAGACCCCACTCGAAGGGGGCATGACTGCTCACATCACAGGGGTCATAGATTGGTGCCTTAGGGGGATGTGGGTCCAGGTCACCCCCGAGACACCAGAAATCCAGATGGTTTTCCCTGTAAAAATCTCTTAGAAATGTTACCAGTTAATTGCATGTTTAAGGCGCTGTATAGGGCAAATTTAAAATAACCATGTGCCACATCTGCTAGCTCTGACATTCTGATTTAGCCCTGGTCTTCTGAACCTACATTTAGTGCTTTCCAATGATCCTTCCGCTCGGAAGCATATGCTCCTTCAACAGGAACTTGACAGTCTCGTTCACTGATCTACTCCAGTGCAGCTCAGGACTCAGAACATTCAATATCATTCTCTTTACAGAATGAAGGAATCATGAGATTAGCCAGGAGAGGCTGAGGAAGAGAACCTTACTGATAAGGGTAATAAAAGAGTCATAAGGGTGGAGTAAGACTACTTGAGCTTTAGGACATAGCATGAGGGGAGCATCAAGTTGCAAATCAACAAATCACGGGATGGGGAGAAAAGGTCAAAGAGAGTGGAGAAGGTTGATGGGAGATTTAAAGGGCTGTCTGTCTTCAGGCGGTGGGATACAGAAGACACCCATACCATTAGCTCCTAAGGAATGAGGGCAGGCATTTGTTTCATCACTCAAAAGCTTCATCCGAACGGGCATGCTCAGGAAACCAGGGTGTCAATCCAAGTCTGCCACCAACCTGCTGTGCGATTTGGGTCAATCGCTTGAGTTTTCTGAATCTTTTTCCTTGTTTGTAGAAATGGGGCTGATTCTACCTATTTTATCAGTTTGGCAGCCAGACTGGGGATTAAAAGAGATAATGTTCACGCTGGCCTGTGTGGTTCAGTGGATAGTGTGTTGATCCCAAGCACTGAAGGGTCGCAGGTTCAATTCCTGGTCATGGCATGTACCTGGGTTGCAGATTTGATCCCTGCCCTGGTCTTAGCATATGTGGGAGGCAACCAATTGATGTGGGTCTCTAACATCTCTCTCTCTCTCTCTCTCTCTCTCTCTCTCTCTCTCTCTCTCTCTCCCTCTCTCCCTCTCCCTCTTCCTCTCTCTCTAAAAATCGATGGAAAATATATCCTCAGGGGAAGATTAACAAATAAAAAAATATAATTTTCTTAGAACCTCTTGCTCAATACACAAACAGTTCTTAAATAGGATCACCATCACCATTTTTATTATATAAGCATCAAATCTCATTGATGATATGAGAGGGTTAGACCAGTGAGATCATGTTTTTAGACTGATTCTGACTAGAAAATTTCTAGGCAAAGCCATGATAAGACCACACTATCCCACTAAATTCTCTGTAGCAAAGTTTGAACTATCTCTGCTCATGCTAGTAAACTACTCACTTCTAGAAAGCCAAAAACTGCACAAATATCAGAGGACATTTTAGTAAGCTTATTTTATTTCAGGTTTTCTTGCACTCCTTTTAAGTAGTACATTTCAGTACCATCTTCAAAAAAGTAAAAAAATAAAATAAAATAAGCTGGTTGGAAATAAAGCCTACATGTACTCTATTGGTGGCCAGCTTCCTTGGGAATGTGCTTCCTCTGTTCCCAGGACATCCTTGGGGAAAGAGGGTGCCGGGGAATTGTAAAGGGGTTCTAGTGAGGCTCTATTTGCCCTCACCAGATATCGAGCTGATAAATAAGACTCAGGCAGAGCAAAACTTAAATGAAGCAACTTGGTGAACAAAGAGAAAGGTTATCTCTACTCTTGGGATGAGAACAGCCAAATGGCTCCTATCAGAAATTTCAAAGCTCTCTACACTCCTACAGCACATTCCGACTCTTCTCCCACACTAATGAAACAGAGAGTTGCCCTTTAAATGTCTGTGCTTGAAGTTATGACCTGTTTCAGATGACAGAAAACTGGAGACAACATTTTAAGAGTTATGAATGCATTTTAAAAGAATCCTTGGTGTCTAATGAGAGTAGAGAAGGCACTACAATTGAAGAACAATTTACTTCCAAGAAATCAATTTGAAAATTCTATACCAGCTTATCACCCATTAAATTGTCTTTCTTTACAATTGCAGGCCCTAAAATGTTACATCTGGACATGGAATTTTACAAACAATAAATGCTAATTAAGTAATCTATTCAAATGAGTTTATTGAAATAAGAAAAAAAAAAAAGGAGTCACCTCCTATGAAAAGATCCTCAACATTCTGGTTAAAAAATCTCCATTTTGCGCTGCTGCTGCTGCTAATTTTGGTTTTCCTTTCTTTACTGAAAACCAGCGGCAGTGGGGAATGAACTGGACCAGTCATATACATCAAGCACATAATGCAATAACACATGAATGCTCACACACAGACTCACACATACTAGTTCCACCACCCACAGCAACACATAAAGGATCCTGTTTCTGATGTGATGAACTTCGGTAGACAGAGTTAGTGATGTATGACAGGGATCGTAAGGATACAGGAGAATGGCCATGTCTGAGTGAGATCCCAAGAAAACACACGTGCACATGTCCCCACGCATGCGTGCTCATCACACAGCAAAAGATGAACCCATGTGCAGCTGAGACCACTTAAGACCCTTAGCATACAGAGCAACAATCGTGAAAGCAGCAGATAACAGGAAAGTGAGGGCAAAAAGGAGCCACTTTCAGCCAAGGAAGCCGATATGGTCTCTTCTCTGTTTCAGCAGTGACGAGGCAGAAATTTATTTCTCTCTTACCAACAGGCTGGCCCATCTTTTGTGGTGTCACACCTCCTTTCCCAGTGCTCACTCAGTGACCCTGGATTATTCATTTTCATGTCTAGAGCATATATTCATGTCTAGAGCAAAGGTCGACACATTTGTGTGTCTATGTCTGTGTAAAAAAGCCAATATATGTTCTAACCAAAAATAAATAACGGCCTGGCCTACAGCTGAAAGCAAAAACGACAGACCTCGAAGGAGAAGGAAACAATATTTTCCTCTTCGCATATCCAGGGTCCCTGGCATCTCTTTCAGGAGATGCCGCACTCTAAAGGAGCAAGGTGCTTTGGCCATTTGCCAACCTGAGGAACCCTGGTGCCCAGTTATCCCAGGTCCCCTGGTCTCAGAGATCTCGGATGAAAACATCACGCTAGAGCAGTGGTTCTCAACCTGTGGGTCGCGACCCCTTTGGGGATCAAACGACCCTTTCACAGGGGTCACCTAAGACCCTCGGAAAATGCAGATATTTACATCACGATGCATAACAGTAGCAAAATTTCGTGGTTGGGGGTCACCACCACATGAGGAACTGTATGCTAGGGTTGCGGCCTTAGGAAGGTTGAGAACCACTGTGCTAGAGGAAGACACTGATTTTGACTCAGCAAATAGCATGCGAATGAAAGCACGAAGACGTGCAATAGCCCTGTGGCCCATCAAATGATAGGGTGTCAGGCTGTCCACGGCACTGGATATGATTTGCTGACTCAGAACATCTCCTACATTGTTGGATTTTGCACAGTAAGACAAAGGGCCTGGAGTCAGTTTTTCCCATTTTTTTTTTGCAGCCTCAACTGCTTGGCTAATTGTGGGAAACTTTAATATTGTGCCCTTTAACTTGAACCCAGACAGGAAAGTATTGAATGGGTGCATTGATTTAATATCGTGTTGAATTAAGCCTGAAGGACATTATGTCCTCATAAAGCATAATTACTCCTAAAGTTTTATCTGAAATTGTCTCGGAGGAACTCTCACCGCAGGTAATAAACAGACTTGGAAAAATGTCAGCGACCACATTAAACATCCCCTGGTCGGCACCGGGAGGGCAGTTTTATGTACTGAGTACAGTGGGAACGACTCTTGGCCCTGATGGCTTGTGAGCAACACAACGCGAGAAGGAAGCGAAGAGCGTGTTCTCTGATAAACAGCAATTGGTACAAGGTCTGTATGTGTGTAGAATGCGGCACGGCCTTACTAACGACTTGGGAAAGCCATCAAACTTAAATTAATAACCATCCTTCTTTCCTCATTCCCCGCCTCCAAGCCTAGCACACCCAACCTGTTAAATAAATTAACTGGAGAGGGGCCATTTTTGTCAGCATAAAATACAATGAAATAAAAGCACTAATGAAGGAACAAACCCAGAAAAGAAATGAAATCATTGAGATATTCTTAGCGGCCAGAACCACAGCTCCTGCAAGCTTGCTAATGAGCATCAACAAAAGTGGAAAAATACTTTCCCCGGGGACCTCGGGTGGACCCACGGGATTTGCCTGTCACTCTCATCTCCAGGTGACTCACATCCCAAAAAAATATACCAGGGGCTCAGACTGTTTTGCTCCAATAGCACCCAGAGGCAGATGGAGAGCCCACTCCTCCAAATGATAGACCCAGTGAGTGTGCTGGAGGCGGCCCAAGGTGCCCAGAGACAGGAACCAGTACCCTCACCAGAGGCAGAAGGCACACCTGCCATGCTCTCTGGCAAGCTGCAGCCCGCCAAGTTCACGGTGTTCAGTGCAAATGCCTCCAGGATGCCACTTGAAATTGCTTTTTTGCTTCCCTTCTGGCTGGAGGGACACTTGAGGGAGTTCATTGCCAGGCCCCCTTCCGGGTCATCTGCTGAGAATGCACATACTGTTTTCACCCAGAGCTAAGGGCTTAGTGCTACAACCCCCAGCAGCGCCCTGGCCCAGAGGGAATAATGGAATCAGGCGGAAAGCAGGTCAGTGATGTTTTATGAATCAGACCCCGGAAAAAGTAAGCATGTCTCCAACTATAGGCAGCACAATCAATCTGCTGATCTTTTTTAAAAAGTTAAAAGAGTAAGCAATAAATCAGCCGGGAGGTCCTTCACCATCGAACTGTCTGGAGGTGCAATTTTAAAGGACTTTGTAGTGACCTTGCCTATGGAATCTCAGGCTCAAAAGAAATGCTCCTTCCAGAGTCCATGTGGCAGCTCCCTGCGAAAAATGCCCTGCTTCTCTCCAGCGGCCACTTCTAGCAATTAGGGGCCTGTTTTATGACTCCCCTCTTTCTTTCTTTTTTATATTTACCTTTTAAAATATATTTTCATTGATTTCAGAGAGGAAGGAAGTGGGGGAGAGAGAGGGGTGGGAGAGAGAAACATCAATGATGAAAGAGAATCATTGATCAGTTGCTTACTGCACGCCCCACCCTGGGGATCGAACCTGCAACCCAGGACCTCCTGGTTTATAGGTCAACTCTCAACCACTGAGCTACACCGGATGGGCTGACTCCCCTCTTTCTTATACATGCGCAGATGTGGGATCTGGGTTTCTGATTCTAATCACCTAAAGCTGAGAAAGCCATCTGGGCCAGGAAGATGTATCCTAAGAACATATGGTTTGGCAAACACCGGGCCACAGACATGGAAGCAGGCCTGGCTCTGGTGCCATTCAGAACAGACTTCAGGCTGAAACTGGCTTGGCTCAGTGGATTGAGCATTGGCCTGCGGACTGAAGGGTCCCGGGTTCGATTCCGGTCAAGGGCATGTATCTTGGTTGCAGGCACATCCCCAATGTGGGGTGTGCAGGAGGCGGCTGATCGATGTTTCTCTCTCATCGATGTTTCTAACTCTCAATCCCTCTACCTTCCTCTCTGTAAAAAATCAATAAAATATATTAAAAAAAAAACAGACTTCAGTGTCATCACTGCCATCCCACAGGGAACCTGTTCCAACTGCTGGGAGAAAGACACCCTGGTGACTTGCAGAGTTATAAGGAACAGGCTGGTGTGGGACTGGAGTGGCATTTTGTAACTCAGGCTGTACAAGAGATAACTGTGGGAGAGGAAAGAGGCAAAGGATTCGGCCCCAGGAAAGGACTCAGGGATATTTTAGCATAAAGTATGTCTTATAAGATTCTGCTGTTGATTATCCACTCAAATCCTTCCAAGAGCTCCAAACTCAAGGTAATAATCCTTGTAAGTGATGATCTTGGAATGTATCTTATTCAAAAAGGCATCAACTTAGAGGTACAATCAAAGCTCTTCTTTTTATTGAGGATTCTCCGTGTGAAATGAAGTAGATGGATGGGCTTGGAGAGCAGATTTGAATTGGAATTCTTGCTCTACTTCTTAGAGGATACACATATTGGTCAAGTAGTCTTTTAAGATCTTTTGTATCTGTTGTACTACCTCCTCTTTCCATTACAGTTTTATTTATTTAAGTCCTCTCTCTTTTTTCTTGTGAAGTCTAGCTAATGGATTGTCTATTTTGTTCATCTTTATAAAAAAACAAAAAACCAACCAGCTTTTAGTTTCATCGATTTTTTTCTCTTTGCTTTTGATTCTCTATTTCATTTACTTCTGCTCTGACCTGTATTCTTCTTCTGTCTTTGGGCTTAGTTTGTTCTTTATCTAGTTCCTTGAAGTGTAAAGTTAAATTGTTTATTTGAGATCGTTCTTTTTTTCCTTAATGTAGGCATTTACTACTGTAAACTTGCCTCTTAGAATTGCTTTTGCTGCATCCCAGCAAGCACGAAATGAGACTTTGTGTTAATGTCTCATTCCTACTTGTTTCACTTACCATTCCTTATAGGACTGTGTGGTGGTTTATTATTTTTATTATTTTACCGATGAGAAGACTAAGTCTCAGAGAGGTTTAATAACTTGCCCATGGTCACACAGCTAATAATCAGCAGAGTCAGGATACAAACTCGGGGATGTCGCACTCCTAAATCTGTGCTACTAACCCATCTTTGCTTCTACACTGACTGTAAAATAAATTTGGAAAAAAACAACAACACACACCTAGATTCCATAAGTTTTGGTATGCTGTATTTCCCATTTTTAGGATATTTATAATTTTTTTTTCTGATTCCTCCATGACACATTGGTTGTTCAGAAGCATGCTTGTTTAATCTCCATGTGTTTATGAATTTTCCAGTTTTCTTTTTGGGGTTAACTCCTGGCTTCACACCATTGTGATTGGAAATGATGCTTGGCGCGACATGAATATTCTTACATTTATTTATGAATACTTGTGGCCTAGCATTTGCTCTATCCTGGAGCGTATTCCTGTGAACTTGAGAAGAGCGTGTATTCTGCTGCTGTCGGATGGCAAGTTCTGTCCATGTCCGTTAGGTCTAGCTGCTCCAATGTGTTATTTGTGTCCAGTCAGGAATCCATCTTGCAGCCAGTTACATGTCTTTATGGAAAAAGACATCCGAGAGCACCATCTAAGACCCGTATCCTTTGAGGAATTTCTTCCCCTCCCAGGGAAGAAAGAAATTTCTTCCTCTATTCATTCTAACCTTGGGCCATCGCATGACTTGGAGACAACATTTAAAAGATCGAACATCTTGATTTGAGAGTCAATACACCTATAGTACACGAGGAGTCAGAGTTATATTTACAAATTGCGCAACAATCACATGAGCTTGTGTACTCTATTATTTTCCTCAGCTGTTAAAAATGTCTTAATAAATCGAGTTGCTGCCAAAGGACAAGCTATAAAAATAAAGCCTGGCTTCAGTGGAAGGTGAAGCCATTAACATTTGTCCTGCAGCCTATAAGACTCTAATGAGTTCCCTTCCGGCATTAGTGAACTTGAACCTTAGCTGAAATGGGGCCGTAAAACCCATTGGGGGTTTCCCTTGTTCTGTTGCTCATTAAAAGCTTTTCCTGGGAATGGCTTGATCTCAATTGTTCCATCACAAGTTCGTAGATAAAAACCGAGCGACACCGAGGACGTAAACACAACACTTCAACAGAGGTTGGGAAGGTTTTATAAAATGCAGAATGCTTCAACCGGAAGGGCCTGCAGGGAAGATGTTTAGGGATGGGACAGGCTGATGGTTAAGTGCTGGAACGCTATATAGGGTTTCTCCACTGCAGAGCCATTGACATGGAGATCGGACAACTCTTCACTTCAGGACTGTCCTGTGTATTGTAAGATGTTTAGCCCATCCCCGGCCTATCTATCCACTAGATGCCGGTATCAACCTCCTCCCAGGGTTGACACCAGCGGTGTTTCCAGACTTTTCTAAACGTCCCTGGGGCTCACCATTGCCCCTGGAAGAGAACCACAGCTCTAGAGAAAGGGAGACCTGGTTCAGTTCCCTCCCCTCCATTTCCCAGCTGGGGGACCTTGAACAAGGATTTGACCACACTGAGCCTTCATCTGTTCATGTGTAAAATAGGAATAATTGCACCTTCAATTGTACCGGGTTGTTTGTGAGGATTGAATTAGACGATACATGTAAAGCATTTATCTCGGCCGGCAAACAGTCTTCACTAAGTGGTAGTTACCATCATCATTAACCACTCTGGATTTCTAAAACGTTCCAAGCAAACAAGCCGCAGACTAGCTCCTTCTCTGCAAGAGCCCAATTATCAGGCACTTGGTCTGCACAGAGTAAACAGAGAAGCAGAAATGGCCAAAACAATCTCCCTCCTGGAAATGCATTAGAAGCGCCTCCAGATGAAAGCGGGCTTTCTCCGAAGGTTGGGCTTGTTGATTTGACCCTGGCACCTCCATTTGCGCAGCCAAAGCAAAACTAAGTTGCTCATTGATAAGCGCAATCCCATTTCATTAGTGACCAAACCCCTCGGTGGCCATCAGTTGGGGGTCCCGAATGCATTGCTGGCCGAATCTTCTGCTTTGCTTTGATTGGGGTTTCTGAACCCTCACATTTATGGCTGCCCAACTTTCCATCTGCAGGACTGCGACGAACTGTAAGCTCTGCCAGCAAAGTGGCTCTGCTCTGCTCCTGCCTGGGTTCAAGGACATGGACAAAGACATTGCCTGGCTCAGGGAAAGATTTGATTAGTATTTACTGAATGGTAGCATCCTATCTAATAAAGAGGGAATATGCTAATTGACCATCACTCTATCACAAAGATGGCTGCACCCATAGCTGAGGCCAAGTTCCCTTAAGGAGCCTTAACGAGCAATCAGCAGGGACCTGAGGCTATGCCCTACCCTGCCCCCAATGGGCTTAACAGAGGACCTCAGGCCTCGCCCTCACCCAGCAGGGCTTGACAGGGGGCCTCAGGCCTTGCCCCCAACCCTAGCATCAGGCTGGGAGACCTCAGGCCACAACCCTCGCTCCAGTGCCAGGCCAGGGGACCTCAGGCTGTCCCCCCACCCAGCAGGGCTTGACAGGGGACCTCAAGGTGTGTTTCCTGTTCTGGTGTTGGGATAGAGGACTTCAGGGTGCTCCCCTTGCCCCAGCACCAGGCCAGGGGACCTCAGACCACCCCCCCTGGGGGACCTGAGGCTGTGCTCTACACCCCAGAACCTGGCCAGGGGACCTGAGGCTGTGCCCCCCTGTCTGGCTGGGCTTGACATGGGACCTCAGACTATGCCCCTGACCCAGTGGGGCTTGATGGGAGACCTCAGGTGCACCCCCAGTGCTTGGTCAGGAGAACTCAGGCAGCACCCCTGCCTAGCAGGGCTTGATGGGGGACCTGAGGTTGCATTTGCCCTGCAGTTGGGGCTTGACTGGGGATCTGAGGCTGCACATATCTCCCCTCCCCCGGCCACCTGATGGGGGATCTCAGGCTGTGTCCCCACCTGGTGGGGCTTAATGGATTACCTCAAGGCACACTCCCCATTCCTGGTCTGGGCTGGGGGACCTGAGGCTATGCCTCTTGCCCAGCAGGGCTTGAAAAGGATGGGACTGGCTGGGTCTGGATCTAGCCCAATGGGAGTGAGCCAGCCTGGTCTTAGTCTCATGCAATTTTGAGGTGCATGTGGATGGGTGGGGACTTGACTCTGGGTCCTGTGGTGAGCACCAAACTCTAACAGGAGGGAGATTTTCATGTACATTTTACTAATTTTCTTCATCTCTGACACTTCTATTATAGAGAAAGGGCAAATAGCAATATTAAATTATTTCCTCTAATTAATCCCCTTTTAATGTGCATGAATTTTGTGCACCGAGCCACTAGTTTCCCTATAAAGAGCATTTGTGTTTTCAGCACCCTGAGCCTGACGTGTGTGCACATTTCCAGCAGGAGAGAGCTGGCTGTCGGTCTGTTCCTCAGCCTCAAATCCCCAGGAGTCTTACAGAGCTCAGACTTAGGGCTGCTCCCAATTCTCTCTCAGGACAGCAGTGAGCCCAGGAATGTGTGCCCCTGGCAGCGTGATTTTGTGCAAAGACAGTGGGTTTTAGTGACTGGCTGATCCCAACTCGAACATTGCTAGGTGTGTGACCATGGACAAGGTCATTCATCACTTTCCAACTCGATTTCCTCCTCTACTAGAAGTGGGTATAACAGAAGCAACACTGATGGTTGTGATCCTTGACATGAATGGTCATTGGTGGCTAGTAGCTATGGAATGCTAGCTGCCTTGTGTAATTCTTTGACTATCAAATGACTTAGCACTATTATCACCCCCATTTTTACATACGAGGACACAGGCTTTCTTAGCAAGCAGCAGAGCCTATATTTGATCACCGAACTTTGACTATCCAAGGCTCCTTGCACAAAGCCTGGTGTGTGGTGGACAATCATTATTTATTAAATAACTTACTGACTAATGAAAAGGTAAAACTCAGGACTGCTTGATAATGCTCAGTGTTAGAAAGAGGTCTCCATGCTCATTAGCAATTAGTACCCCATCTACAGTGGTACCTCGAGATACGAGTTTAATTTGTTCCGTAACCTTGAGGCGTGGGAAACTATGAGACGCTCGAGTCAAGGTAAACTGGTGGGTCGTGTGCAGCTGGCAGATCCGCGAGATTACTCCTATCTCAAATGTTGCTCGTATTTCAAAGCAAAAATCGCTCGCTCGACGGCTCGCGTATCTCAAAAATCTCGTATGTTAGGGCACTCATATCTCGAGGTACCACTGTACTTCCCAGGACTCAACACCTGCTGAGATAGAAAACTCAGTCTAAGAGGCAACATCTGTGGGTAAAGGGAATAGAGGCTTTCTGTAGGCAGCACACAGCTCAGTCACCGTTAGCTTCGAGAGAGCTGATTGAAGAAACCACTGGGACTCTGCAAATGACTGTTGAGATGTCTTCTTGTCAGAAAGCGAGAATTCCCTGCTGCTATAGTACACCCCGAATGACCTCATTTTTTCAAGTCTGAACCACACAGGGAGCCACATCGCAGCCCCGGTGGGCACAGCACACATGAGTGACTTGGACACCTGGATGTAGATGCCACCGTTTTGCTAGTCACCTCCTAGGGACCCTGGACCACAGCCTGTTTCTGATTCCTGCCCTGCCTCTCTGTTTCCCTGCACAGGGCCTGGTGACACGTTACGACCTTGGGAGGGGTGGGCCTTCCCTCGTTCCCACCCCACATGGAGTCCGCTCCCAGGGTGGCCCCGCCTGGCCGCCTGGAGTGAGTTATGTTGAGGACCCAGCTCCACCTCAGTTCCTGCAGGAAGGAGCACCCAGAGGTGGCAAGGGGGCAGCTTTCCAGATGTGTTTGGGATGCCCCACTCTCCATGTAAACTACTTAAAAATTTTAAATGCTTCCCCAACAATTACAATCTGGGATGTTTAACACTAAATTCCGGCTGCTTCTGAAGAAGTCGCTGGCTGCAATAACACCGGATCTCATTTAATAATGAAGGCTTCGGCTGAGCGGCAACGGCCCCCCTGATGGCATTTTTCTCTCTGCCAATCTTCCCAGCCTGCTTCGCCTGTTACCTTGAAGGCATTTGGGTTTGCAATCTCTATAAAAATAATGGTAATAACGGTACCTTGTATTCACTGAATGCTCCGTAGGGCCTCAAATAATTCCGACCACAGTCCAGTGAGAGGGTTATGACCAGTATCGCCGTTTTGTAAACGAGTAACTGAGGCTCAGAGAGGTTCAGTTACTTGCTCGGGGTCACACAGCTGAAAAGTGGAAGAGCAGAGATTCCACACCAGGGTCTCCCTGGTTCCAGAGACCGGTTCCTTCCCTAATCCTAAACTGCTTTGGTTGAGGAGCAATTATGATGGTCTCCCTAGTCCCCTGCAGGCACTCCCATATGGAGATGGATCCTTGTTAGGAGTGATTTGGGGGTTAATAAGCCCACAAATGAGCTCCAGAAGGTGATCCCGATGGAAATTCCTATGTGGCTAATACGGTTACTGCTTGGTGAGCTGTGGCCACCCGCAGGGTTTGCATCAGACTGTCACTGCCTGTTGAAATGATGGGGAGCCTTCTTAATTGCCCATGGAGCCCTCACCAGGGGAGGGATCGATTGGGAGGTCTCCATGCAGCTGAGAGAGGATGAGCTGAGGGGGCTCCTGAGGTCACTGTCACCCTAATGGCCCCCAGTCCCTGCCAGCCTCGTGCCTCCTTGTTCCCACCGGCCCTCCTGTGCCCACCTGCATCCTCCCCCTCACTTCCATTCCAAAGAAGCTGCCCAGAAACGAGACCCTGGGTGTGCTTTGAAGGCAGTGGGAGAAGCCCCACAGACAGGTAGATGATATAGAGGGGACAAGTCACTCTTTGAAAAATAAAGCACCTCTATATACTTGGCAAGCCGGATGTGCAGAGATGGAGGAACGACTTCCATTAAGGCTCAGAGGGAAGCCCTCCTCGGAGCCAAATCAAACCACTTTCCCAGGGCCCAGACATTTAGGTCTGTTGCCAAAGACTCCATCAGCACATCTCTTTATCCCAAGAAACGTACGAACGCTCCAGACTACCCAGAGACCGTGTTACCTTCTCTGCCCCTCAACCCATGGGAGAATTTCAAGCCCAAACTCCCCGACATATGGGAGCTAGTCCCTGCAAACCTTTCTCCTTTTGGGGGAGCGAGCACATGCCCAGGCCAATCCGTTATGACTCTCCCGCACTCTTCCTGGTTCTTCAGTGTTTTTGCGATGTTTGCCCTGATAGATAGCACCATCTCTGCAGGTCGAGATGCAGTCTCATTTGTAGTATGGCCCTGTGGTAACCTTGCATAGAGAGCTGAGAACCAAATGGTTTGACATCTGGGTGGTCTTTCTCCTCTGAAGGGTGGTGTCTTAGATGGTATGGTGCACACCATCTATGGGCTAACCATGAGGAAAGGAGAGGACATCACTGCCCCCAGAGCTGCAGGTTTATACATTGGCCAAAAGATCTAAGCAAACGTGGTGGTCACATCACAGCCCATGGCCGAGAGGATCCAGAAAACCCCTGCCAAACACTAGATCAGTGAGTCTCAACCTGTGAGTCGCGACCCCTTTGGGGGTCGAGCGACCCTTTCACAGGGGTCGCCTAAGACCATCAGAAAACACATATTTCCCATGGTCTTAGGAACCAACACCCTGCTCCTCGGTGTAGCAAAATGTCGCAATGTAGTTTACTGTTGTTATATGAAGATTGTTGCCCATGCTACACCATGATTCAAGACAAAATTTCATTTATTTGTAATTAGAAGTAAATATTTCACAATATATAATTACATATTGTTTTGTCATTAATCACTATGCTTTAATTATGTTCAATTTGTAACAATGAAAATACACCCTGCATATCAGATATTTACATTACAGTTCATAACAGTAGCAAAATTACAGTTATGAAGTAGCAACGGAAATCATTTTATGGTTGAGGTCACCACCACATGAGGAGCTGTACTAAAGGGTCGAGGCATTAGGAAGGTTGAGAACCACTGCACTAGATGAAGCCATCAGTCTAGCTGACTCAGAATATTGGTTTCCAAGTCAAGCCAGCTCAAATTAATTTCCTTGCTCTACATCTTTTCCCCCTCACCCATCTATTACCAAGTTTACCAAAAGCATTTTTTAAAAATTTATCCAATTCGCCCCTTCTTCACTATTACCACCTAGTCCAATCACTACAATTTCATCCCTGAAGGACTGTACTAGCCACCTCTCTGGTCACCTAATTTAACTTTTGTCCCACTGAAAACTCTTAAAATTATTCTGATGTTTTCAGAACTAAGATTAAGGTTTATCATGGCCTTCAGAACTAATATTACGGCTCCAGTACATCTCTTCAGTGGCCTTTACTTAGCTAGTACAGAGACCAAGCACCTCTGGACCAGTGTGCACAGTATTCTTTTGCCTTAGAACAGCCTCTTTCCATGCCCATCCCTTCGCCTAGGTGATGCTTACCATCCCTCCTGTACTTAAAGTTGAACTTAAGTTGAACTTCCTCAGAAAGTACTTTCCCTATCTCTGATGCAAATGCAATCTCTCTATTATTTTCCCATAGGACTCCATTTTCTTCACAACACTTAGCACGTTTTATAATTACACACTTATTTGTGTGTTTATTTGCTTAATATTGACCTTTTCTACCCACAGCTAAGTTCCATAATGAGCAGAACTCCTAATAAATCATTTGCCGTTGTTGTTTATCACTTACGTGCATTCAATTCTAAAGCAGGTTTTATTTGCAACTTGGTACTAGGAGGAAATACTTTTCAGTTTATTTCTACCACCAAGAGCCCTTTAGTTGCTTTCACTGTCCCCACAGATTTGAGTATAGAAAGATAGTGGGTAGCAAAGTCTATATATTAAGCCACAATTAACTTATTTTATCACTTTACTCATCAAAGGCATGTATCACTATAATCAAAGCTTCTAATTAGCAGTAATGGATCAAGAAGACACATGCTTGACCCAATTACAGCCAAAATGGAGAACCTTGACATTTACATTTGCTTCATAAATATACAGCTCGCCTGCCTTTTCAGATATTGAAAGTACACGGTGTTTGACCTAAGACATCCTTTGTACCCTGCCTCCTGCCAGCCAGTCTTCCCCAGATACTTGCCAATAATCCAGTTCTGGTGGAAGGAACAACTCTGTTTTCCTTGTCTGGACTAGGCCCTCTGTTGAGTCTGCTGCTTCCTTCTTTACCTGCTTGAATCCCTCTGCATCTTAAAAAGCCTGGCTCAGCTCTACCCTCCACTAGGAAGCACCTCCTGATTACAGCAACAGGATAAAGGCCCCGAAGGGAGATTTTCACCTGACCTTGCTGAGAGCTTGCCTCTTACCACCTTATCTGTAATATACCCATCTCATTCTTTAGACTTAAAGTTAATCCTCCTGCCCAATTCAATTTTTGGCACATGGCGGCTGGTTAATAGAAGTATACTGAAAGGGAGGAAAAAAGGGGGGAGGAAGGAAAAGAAAGAAAAAGAGAGATGGAGTTTTTAGTGTTAGGGGAAAACCAGGATATTTTGTGAGAATCCCGTAACTTTGTGGAGAGATAGGGCATAAAACAATATCAATTAGTAGATGATTAGGGCAGAGATGCCTTGATATAAAATTAAGTAGGGCCATGAGTGTCCAATTTTTTTTTCCCCCCTGGGAAACGTGAGAGACAGAAGTAAGGAATGAAAACTAGTTTTAAACTAAAAGCACAGTCTGAACACTGGGGAGAGCCATTTGTCAGACAGTCTTCCCGCATCAACGCGAGTGGGAAGGAACACAGTGAGCCTCACCTTTGACAGCAATATCTTCCCTGAACAAAATGCTCTGCGGAGAGGCCCATCCGCAGGACATTAACATCAAACAAAAGCAAGCCAAAGCCAAGGGCCTTCCCAGAACTGCCCCAATCCGAATCTCCAAGCGGCGGTGCGCAGCCCAGACAGAAGCTCATATTCTCCGAGGCTGACCTTTGGCCCTGCTCGCCTCACATCCTCCGAGGTGGGAAGACAGAAAGGCCAAGGCTCATTGGTGACACACGGGACTGCAGTCACTGGTTCTTATGCTGATGGGGCGTCGTATTGCTAGGCAGGTGGGAGGCAGGCTCTCCCTCCGTGGTCTCATTCTAGCCGCCACCCTAGGGAAAAAGCCGTGAGCACCAGCCCCCCTTCTAGACTGTGAAAGAGGAGACGCAAGGCAGGGCGCCAGGCACTCTCAGGATCAAAAGCCCTTGCTTTACCTAATGAGCCATACCATCTGGGCAAACGCGAAGTAAGGCGAGGCCGTGTTTCAATTTGGTTCAGTTCAGTGCAAAAGTCTCTCTATCATCATCATCCTTATTTGCCAACACTTATTGGGCTCCTACTAAATGTGTGGCAGTATGTCTCATTATCTCTTAGAATCCACACATTGGCCCTGGAGAGAGGTCCTTTTGACTTGCCATTTTGCATTTTATAGATTCGAAAACCAAGGCTCAGAGAGTATACAGTGCCCTAACATACAAGATTTTTGAGATACGAGCCATCGAGCGAGCGAGTTATTTTTGCTTTGAAATACGAGCAACATTTGAGATAGGAGTAATCGCGCGGATCGGCTGGCTGCACACGACCCACCAGTTTACCACCACTTGAGCATCTCATAGTTTCCCATGCCTCAAGGTTACGGAACGAATTAAACTCGTATCTCAAGGTACCACTGTGCACAATTCACCCAGACCAGATTTCAATCCAGGTCTACCTGCCTATAGCTTGAGCTCTTACCCACGGGGGACTGTTACAGAAACCACCGTTCCACCCGCTTTTGTTAATTCCCTTTAGCCTCTGTGGTCACTGTAATTTTCCATCTGGTCACCTCACTGGCTGCTTCATACAATTACAGGGATTAGCAAACGATGGCCTATGTCTCGCACACAAGCTGTGTAAATAAGGCTCATTGGAATAGTGCCACGCACGATCTATGGCTACAATGACAGAGCTGAATAGTTGGAACAGAGACCATGTGAGGTGCAAAGCTGCAAATATTTACTATCCAACCTTTGATGCAATAGATAAGGCAACCACTAAGCTAAAAACTTAATTTTATTATCTTAGAGAACTATTAGAGGCCCAGTGCACAAAATTCATGCACAGGTAGGGTCCCTAGGTCTGGCCGGCGATCAGGGCCTATCGGGGCTTTCCGTCTGCTGGCCAGGGCCTCCCTTCGTTCCACATCACTGCCTGCGTGGTCAGCACATGTCATAGCAAGCAATTGGATTCCAGGTCTCCAGGTCGAACACCCAAGGGGACAATTTGCATATTAGGCTTTTATATATATAAATAGTTGTATGTGTGTGTATAGTGGTTACTCTTATCAGTCCTACTTTCTCAATAAGGAAACTGGGTCTCAAAGGACTCAGAGCTAGTAACTAATAGAACCAGAACTCAAACCCAGATAGTCGGGCTCTCTGTAGACACTGATCGTATGATGCTCAGGGAGATATGGCCCTGTCCAAGAGGAGCCCAGGTGAGGAAGAGATACTGGCAGCCCAGCTGATAAGCCTGGATGGAGGAGAGCTGAGTGGGGCTGTGGGGTCTTGGGGATTGCACACTTGCCAATGCTAGTGGCATCTGGGACACAGGGAGGTTAGTGGCAGGTGAAAGACACTTCTGACAAGGGGACTATTTCCCCAAATGTACTGAGAATTGCTTGGCCAAATAATTTCCTCATAGTCTTTATCTTGAATAATAAGTAATCTGGTGGCTCTACCCAGCCTGCCCCCTAATTTCTAAGTGAGTAGCTTATAGGGAATGGTTTTTGTTAGAGTTGTTAACCCAGATTCAAGGGAGAAAGTCTCTTCCTCCGAGAAGCTGCTTCTATGTGACATAGACTCGGGGACTAGGAGAGTGGCCTGGGATGCAGGGTCATCTCTCTGCTCCCTGACAGCACAGTGGACCTCCCCACACGGCCCTGAGAGGTGGCCGCCTGCACAAACATTAGCTTGAACAGGGAGCTCACACCTTCCAGGCCAAGTCCACCGCCTGGTTGGGCTACAGTACTTCGGTTTGAGCGAATTTAGTTTTCAGCTGAACTCAATTTGTCTCCTGGAGGCATTCGGCCATGGAGTTCTGCTTCTGTTTGCAGAAGCATCGCAGAACAGTGCTGCTCCACACTGATGTTGTAGCGAAGTCCTCAAATGGAACATCGTGTTCCCCCTAACCATTTCCCTTTTCTGGGTTAAAGAGTCCACATTCCTGCAACCATTTTTACTGTTATACTTTTCAGATGTCCTCAGAATTCTCTTTTCTCTTACAGTTTAGGCCTGCTAACCAATTCATAATGGATATACAGTGGTACCTCGAGATACAAGTTTAATTTGTTCCGTAACCTTGAGGCATGGAAAACTATGAGACGCTCGAGTCGCGGTAAACTGGTGGGTCCTGTGCAGCTGGTCGATCTGCGCGATTACTCCTATCTCAAATGTTGCTCGTATTTCAAAGCAAAAATAGCTCGCTCGACAGCTCGTATCTCAAAAATATCTTGTATGTTAGGGCACTCGTATCTCGAGGTACCACTGTACTTATGATAAGATTTTCTTAGAACTAAAGTCTCTAGTGATGAAATAATATACTTCCCAGCACTAAGTGATGATAATGGTGTCCCTCTAGTTTCCCTTTTCGCCATGGTTTACTAGGAGGCTCACGTCAAGGTTGAGGCTCAGTTTTCTCTCCTTTCCTAACTTTATTGCTTGCCTCCTATCTTCCCTCGGTTATTATTGCCTTTGGTTTTATAGCATCTGCTTGTTATTGTAACTATCTCACACACCCACTTCCGTTTTATCAGTCCTCGTCCCCACTCTGGGCAGTTTCTGGATGAGTGATAAATCCTTGCATTTCAGTGGTGAGAGTTTGAGTGGCACAACCGGTGGGTGATGGAAGTCTTCGCTGGCTCTCACACTTTGATAATAATTGTGATAATGCCAAGAATAATGATACTGGTCATGATAAAAAGGGCCAACATTTACCAAGAGCCAGTGGCCTGACGGGTACCTTTCTGAATGCTATAGAGCAGTGGTTGGCAAACGGCAGCTCTCGAGCCACATGCGGCTCTCGAGCCGTGGTTTGCCACTCTGCTGACTAATGAGTTTGCCGACCACTGCGTAAGGCATTACCTTTATCCAGAAGTTTTGACTTCAGGTTAAAGGCATTAGTACATTATTAAAATGTTTTTTAAGTGTTTTTCCCAAAAGCAGTGGTTAGCAAACTCATTAGTTAACAGAGCGGCAAACCGCGGCCTGCAAGCTGCAGTTTGCCGACCACTGCTATCGAGCATGACTTTGTTTAAATCTTACAACTTATAAAGTAATACTACTCGCCACATATTACAGGTGAGGAAACCAAAACACAAAGAGGTTAAATGCTTTAACCTACATCATAGACTCAGAAAATGCCAGAGCCAGCTAGAAACCTAGGCTGTCTGTCTTCAAAAGCTGTGCCCTCATCCACGAGGCCACAGCACCTAATGATCAAACCACTGCAAGCCACTCCACCTGGATTTAAGGGGTCCTGGTCCTGCAGGCGAAGAGAGCCATTCACAGCAACCCCAGATCTGTAAGGTCCTGGACCTCATCACAGGGAATGTTGATGTGGCTCTGGGGGCTGGCTCGCTACTGCCCCCCACAGCAGGGTTGTCTGGCTCCCTCTCCTCTGCCTGCCTGGCTCGCAATCCTGTGCCCCAT
This sequence comes from Lasiurus cinereus, assembly GCA_011751065.1. Taxonomy (NCBI): domain Eukaryota; kingdom Metazoa; phylum Chordata; class Mammalia; order Chiroptera; family Vespertilionidae; genus Lasiurus; species Lasiurus cinereus. The sequence goes on from JAAGEH010000434.1 coordinate 1,865,802, forward strand.
CCAGAAAGCCAGGCTCAAACAAACCGCGGGGATGCGGTCATCGCCCAGCGGGGATCGTGGAGGGCAGCCAGGCTTGGCTGGGGACCATTGGTACAAAGGTCCATGTTCAAGCGAGGCAAGGTGGAGAGGGGGAAGGGGACAATGTCCGCGGGAGGAAACAGGAAGAAGGAAGGAAGCCAAGCGGTCTGCTGGCTGATCCTTACTGTACCTCTTACGTGCCAGCTGCTTCATGACAGACGCCAAATCGTCTCATTCTAAGAGGAGGAAACTGAGCTCACAGGCATCAGGTGACTTGTTCTAGGTCATTCGGCAAGCAGAGGTGTAAACACGGGAATAACTCTTTGTAGGAAAAAGGCCCCACCAAATACAGTGGTACCTCGAGATACCAGGGCCCTAACATATGAGATTTTTGAGATACGAGCCGTCGAGCGAGTGATTTTTGCTTTGAAATACGAGCAACATTTGAGATAGGAGTCATCGCGCGGATCGGCCGGCTGCACAGGACCCACCAGTTTACCGCGACTCGAGTGTCTCATAGTTTCCCACGCCTCAAGGTGACGGAACGAATTAAACTCGTATCTCGAGGTACCACTGTAATTATATGTCCTTGCAGGAGAGAGAATACCACCCCTACTACTGGGGGCTGTGGTTAGAGTAGGGTGCATGGGGAGAGGGTATGACCCCCAGTGGCTGGAGTTGGGGTGATGATGGGGCACTGTGGGGGCTTCAGGAGGGAATCCCCTCTCAGTAGGAGAGGAAAAATGAATGGCCTGCCTCTCTCCAGGATCAGGGCAGGAAGAAGACTCAGTGAGTGCAGGTAGCTAAGTGAGGACCCCAGAGCCCGAGTAATGGGGCTGCCCGTCTTCCTGCCTGTCTCCATCTCTTACCTGGAGCATGAGAAGGGGGCTGGCAGGACCAGAAGGACCTCAACATCGTATTAGGTTAGGAGCTTCCGTGGGGCCTGGAGGAAGGCCAGTGCCCATCAGTGGTGCCTGGGCTGCTTGGGATGTGTCACAACCCCTGCAGGGACTTTCAAACCCTGTGATGTTGCCCTGTCTCTGTGGGACCCGGGGCCCAATGCATCGTGGTGATCATGGTAAAAAACAGAACAGTGGCAACCCCTGTTTATTGAGCATCTACTATGTGCCACCCACGACACCGGCTGGGCACACCATTTGCAGGTCTGAGAAACGAGGGATGGGCTCATGAACAGCACTGGAGTCCTGGGCCCCTGTAAACTGCTGGCTGCCCCCGAGTTCTGGGTGCATCTGTGATTAGATCAGACAATCAACTCCCCCCCCCCCCCGCCCCTGCGCGGCTCCTTGTGAAAAGTCTGCAGTGTAGGCAGGGATCCAGAAGCGGGGAGCCTTCACTGCAGCTGCCTGCCAGTGCTGTGCAGCACTGAGGTGGATGGAGCACTGCGGAGTCCAGGGCTTGACAGTTGTCCCTGGCGGGTGTGAGGTGTGCGTCGCCGTGGGCGCTTCTGCTGGCCCGCACCCCGGGCACCGCTGATGGGCACTGGCCTTCCTCCAGGCCCACGGAAGCTCCTAACCTAATACGATGTTGAGGTCCTTCTGGTCCTGCCAGACCACGCTCATCTCGGGCAAGTCTCTCTCCCCGCTACGGTTTTCTCATCGGCGACATGGGAGCCGTAAGGCCTGGTCCTGGTGGACTTGGGGTGATGGGCCAGCGAGGCTGAGAAGCTTCGGAGGCCTTGGCGGTGCTTTTAAAGAACAGAGGGTCCCGGGAGTCATTTTTCTTTTGAGTATGAGTTCTAGTATTTTAATCAACCGAATGTGTCTGATTGGATTACACCGGAGCATAGATCTCTCAGAGTGGGAAGGTTTTCCAATTTTAGTCTTAACAGCTTCGGCGGCAGGATGACGTTAGCAAGTGCAAACTCCGACTAATTAAGAGGGGAAACAGAGATCCCAGGTGCCCCCAAACTAAAGAAGAAGATGCCCAGATGGCATTCCCCGCCTTCTTCCACTGCAACTAGGTCCTCCCCATGTGGAGACGGGAAGTATCATCATCTTGATGTTGAAAAGGAGCCTCACAGAATCCCAGGCCAACTCAGTGCCCCCCGCTAACGCACCCGTGTCCAGGCGTGCAAATCCCCACCTGCTGAGCTTCGTGCTGGCTTTTCTGACTTGAGCTGATGGAGGGCAGGGGCGGGGGTGGGGGTGGGGGTGAGACAATCAGTGCTGTGTCCCCACTGCCATCCGACACACCGTTATTCCTTGGATGTCAAATCCTAAAGGCTCTCTTCCATGTCTGAGCAGGCAGCTCCCCTAGCGTCTGACCCCGGGAAGAGGAAATCAGATTCCTTAAAAGACCAAGGAGCATAACCTAAAACATGGCAAGAAAATGTCCCCAGTGATGCAGTGGGTAGGAGTGTAGTGAGAGACACCAGAAAGGCCTCCTGGAGAGAATTCAGAGCCGAGTATAAGACAGAGCTCCCTGCTTTTCCTCCCAGAGAAAAGGTGGGGCCAGCTGGTCAACCACCGCATCTGAAGGTGGTAACGCGTTTACCCGGGAGAGAGCAGGCTGGAGGTGACCTTTCAGAAGCAGCGACAGGAACATCTGGCGCCTCTGGCCCGGAACGTGTGACCCAGAGAACTGTCCCCGCAAGGCAAGAACCTGAGGTCTGTAGGAGAGGCAAATCCAAGGGAGACTGAGTTCCCATCTTGACACTGAACAGCTAAAGGCATGAATCACTGACCCAGAAGCGCTTTCTAAAGACACAGGGAGAAGGAGACGGCAAGGGAGGGGGCCGCGAGGAAGAAAAGGAAGGGAGAAGGGGAAGAGGATGTGGAGGCAGGGGTGTGACAACTCGGGACAGGGGAGGTGGCAGGGTGAAGAGCTGGGGAGGAGGTGGAGAACAGAATCGGGAGGAGGCAACGTGCAGGAGAAAACAGGACAGAGGGAGAAGCAGGGGGAGAAGGAGGGGGAGAGAGGGAGGGGGAGACCGGAGCGGGAAATAGAGGAGAGAGGAGAGGGAGAGCCGAGGGTGAGGGCTTCAGGGGGATTTGTAGCAGCTCCGCTCCGAATCTAGGCCGTGGGTTCAGTCCTTATTATGTTTACCGCACTCTCCTCTCTGCTGATTTCCATGCCTGAAACATTTTATGGTTTTTTTAATAAAAGGAAGAGGAGAAGAATGAGATTGCAAAGGAAGAAGAGGTTGAGGAATAATATCCTCCCTGGCTTTTTGACGAACCTAATCAGAGGGCCAGAGCGGTAGGAAGACAGGAAATAGCGCTGGTGGCCTGCCATCCACGTGAGGCCCGCGGGCACAGGCAGTTCCAAAGGAGGCGCCTGTCCCTGCACCAGGTGGAGGCCATGTCCCTCCACCATCACGGCTGCCCTGGAGGACAGAGGCTTGCACCGCAGCATCGTGCAAACTCAGTGACACGTCGCCTGAGAGTTCAGCCACGTTCAATGCGCTCTGCCCTGCCAGAGACGGTGCTGGGGGCAGGGATACGAGACAGCGACCCTGTTCTGGAGTGCGTTGTGGGTAGAGGAGAGCTCAGAGCCTCAATTCCCCGTCTGTGGAATGAGAGGGCTTGTCTCAGTGGCTTTCAGACCGAGCTTGCTAGGAGGCCTGGGGTTCCAGGGAGTGGCTCAGGGTGACCGGGCTGCACTGCTTCCTGTGTTTTCTAGAACAGCTCGGCTTTATTCTGTCTCAGATAATAGGATTGGGGTCAAGCTTGGATTTAGAAATATGGGAAGTCCCCCGAGGTGTAAAGTTTTGAAGTTTTCTGTTCTATTTCTCGCAGGGAGGTAAGCCCAATGCCAAGGTCGTATGACTCCTTGAAGACACTAACAAAAAGAATTCATTCACTCATTCTTTCAACAAATGCTTACTGAGGCTCCTTGATAAATGGGCCAGAGACAGCCCATCAACAAATAAAGCAACAAGCTAATAGGACAGAGGGCCACGGGAGGGAGAGGCGGCTGGGCAGGGCCTCCGGGAGGCGGCATCCTGGAGCTGAGGCTCCCTGGGTGAGGGGACCAGCCTTGGAAAGGGGGAGAGCAGTCCAGACAAAAGGAGCAGCCAGCAAGGAGGACAGATGACGAGAATGAATGGGGCATGTCCAGGGTCGGGGACCAGGTCAGAGAAAGGAAGGGACAAAGTGGCAGGAGATGAGATGCGGGTGGTGGTGGGCAAGGCCAGGTGATGCAGGGTCTTGCAGATTTTGTAAGACTTTGGGTTTTAACTTAAATACAATGAAGTGCCTTTGGAGGGTTTCAGAGAGAGGCTTGGCCTGATCTGATTACATTTTATAAAGATCATTCCGGCTGCCATGTGGAAGGTACATGGTAAAGCAGACAAGGCTGAGACCTCGCTTTTGGTGGCAGAGATGAGAGATGATGGAGACTTGGGTACAAAGAGCAGAAACTGAGAAAAGGAGAAACATGGCGTGTTTGAAACAGAAGATTTCATGATCACTATATCTTTCTAGGCTCCAAATATGTGAGTTTTGATTCTTATAATTTGGCGCCTAATTCTGCTCCCAAGTCAACCTCTGCTTCATAATTCCAGGAGGCAAAAGGAGAGCCAGTTCCCTTTGGTTTCTTGACCATTTGGGGGGAAATGCAGATTTACACAGACCTCCTTCTCCCCAAATTTTATCAGCCCTTCTGCTTCTTATTGAGAAAGCTGCTGAGGCAACTTTCAAATGGAAAAGACAGAGTCTTGGAGCACAGACATGAACTCTGATTCAGATGGGTATGCAGCGATATTCGCCAGCATCTGACCACCACGCAGCTGAATACAGATGGAAGCGAAGGGAACTTTGATGTGAAGAACCCCAAGACCCAGGAGTAAGCGATCAGAAGTTATTTTTACGGTGCCTCCTACAAACTTATACTGTGGAAGATATAAAAGTATAAGACATATTCCTACCTTTAAGAATGCAGCCAATAAGTGAAATAAGCCAGTCAATGAAAGAAAAATACCACATGATCTCACTCAAGTATGGATAATAAAGAACATTATAAACTGATGAACAAAAAGATAGATACAGAGGCAGCAAAGCATCAAACAGACTGTCAAACTACAGTGGGAAGGTTAGGGAGAGGTGGGGGAGATAAGAGATCAAGAAAGGACTTGTATGCATGCAGATAAGCATAACCGATGAACACAAGACACTGGGGGTTAGGGTATGCCTGGGAGGTGGGGGGCAAAGGGAAGATATGTATACATGCAATACATTAATAAAAAATTTTTTTAAAAAAAGAATGCAGGAGAGAGGGAGAGAGAGAGAAAGAGAGAGAGAGAGAGAGAGAGAGAGAGAGAGAGAGAGAGAGAGAGAGAGAGAAAAGAACATATCCTCTAGCTGGGATAACATGAGCAATACATTCAATGGTTAGACATCTGCCTGGCAATATGCTGGGGAGACATCTGATGGGCCAAATTGAGTGGGAAACTCGGGGTCTTCACTGGAGTCCTGAGGCTGGTCCCGGAGTTTGGGTTCCAGTCCCACCTCTGGGACACAGGACAGGCCACCTAACTCTTCTGCAGCCGATTCCACTTCTTTAAAACCGGGGTAAAGCTTCCCAGCTTGCTTAGTAGGGATTACAAGGAACTTGAAAATGCTTCGTACGTTGTAAAGTGTGATATAAATAGGCAGGGTTATTATTACTGACTTGAAGTACAGAAGGAGAAAGGAGATAGCAAGGTGTCAGCAAATAGAGCTTTTCCGGAAAAACAAAAACCTAATCAGGTTTCTCCCACTCAAAAATCATTGCCCAGAGCAAGGGTTGGCAAGCTGTGCCTGCCCCCAGCCCCCAGGCCAGATCTGGCCTGCTGCCTGTTTTAGAGATGAAGTTTTATTAGAATACAGTCACAGCCATTTGTTGTCATATTGTCTGTGGCTGCCTTCTTGATACACACAGAACTGAATCGTTGTGCCAGAGACTGTAAGGCCAGAAAAGCTGAAAATATTTACTATCTGTCCCTTTAGAGAGAAAAAAAATTGCTGACTCCTGAAGTAAAGGCTAAAGCGTAAATCCCGTTTAAAATGTAAGTGTCACTGATGCTTGAAGCCGGATCTGAATACATGAGATGAATCATGTAGCTTCCTCCATCCACGTCATCCCCTCCTCTGTACAGCATTATGCACCAGCGCCCAGGAACTGGTTCTATTTGAAATGGCTCTTCAAGCCCCTTCTTAGTGCTGCAATAGTATCAGGTCTTATTCATTTCCGTAATCTCCACCATGCTTGTCACAGTGCCCAGGTCATAGCCGCTTCTCAATATGGTTTCACCAAATTCAATGAGTCATGGACAGAGCTAGCATGATCATTAAATGACAGACATATTTCCTTCATCCTATTGTGATTGTATATCATTGAAAGAGAAAGCAAATTGGAAATGGATTAATTTGTTGTTTAATAATTAGTTACACAAATATTTATTCCATGCCAACTATGCAACTATTCCATGCTACAGAAGCTAAGGCAAATAGGTAATAGGGAATTAGGTTCATTCCTTTGACAAGAATTCACTTAACACGGGCTCTGTATCAAGCTGGGTGTAAGGGTCAGGGGTTCAGAGTGGACTGTGACCAGTGTCTGCCCTCAGGAGCTTGCAGTCTAGTTGAGGAGGCTGAAGGTCAATCACTCTATAGGGAGGTAAGCCCAATGCCAATGTGGTACATGAAGTATGGACATGGCAGGGAGAGGGCAGGATTCCTGGGAATGCCATCCTTGTATACTGCATCCTGAACATTTACCCCCAGTCTACTCTTCAGAGGGAAAGTGCAAGGAGCAAGATACTCTCATGAGTATTTCATGGTCCCCGTTGGATTCTATCTGATGAGCTAACATGGACCATGCTGACCAGGTTATGTACATGATCTGATTTAATCCTCACAACAACTCTATGTGGTTTCATAAAGTCATTTGTCCTAGGTCAACAGTCAGGAAGTGGAAGATGCTAGTCAAGTCAACCACAGGCTCACACCTATGCACTCAGTCTTTCACTGTAGAGCCTAAAGCCACAGCAGAGAGCTGGGAGTCTATTCCAGAGAAAGTCCAACATTTAAGCCCTACGATGATAGTGCTAAATGTTTCTGTAGCTACCAAATGGACACGCTTTCATGAGAACCATCCAACGTGGACCATGCATAGTTCATGGTTGGACCATAAACAATCGCTGGTGTTCAATGAGTCAACAATCAAGGGAAGAGAGAATAAAGTGTCACAGCAATAACAACGAAAAGATCAGCAATAACTCCCAGACACGGGGTGTGCCACCACCATCTCCAGGGAGCGGTTCTGGACTCTGGCCAGGATGTTAATTAAGCCCTAACCGCCAAGGCCCAGGGAACCCCCTATCAATTAGTGGTGAGCCGGGAGCCTGTGAGACCTGAGGCCTATAAAAGGCTATTCCCTTTAGCCAGGTGCACTCCCCAGAATACGTCTGTGCAAAGGAGGGCAGTGGGGCAGAAGAACTGGAATATAAATATAAAACTTTTTAAGTGAAAAGGTTTCTATTATATTTACTGTGCTTCCTTGGTTATGTCTAAGACACAAGAGTTTCCATACTCGCTTAATGGTTCAAATGATCACGTTTAACTTTTCATTCTTTATGCATACCAAAGGGAGTATAAAATCAATACATATATGGCAAAAGGCCAAATTTTAAATAAGTTGCATAATAAGAAATTGTTCTCCCATTCTATTGGCAATGATGAAAAAAAAAGTCATCAAAAACTGATTAAACACAGTGACAAAGAGGCTCTGGTAAAAAGGCATCTCATGCAGTAATAGTGGGGTTACACATTAGAACTTTCTGGAAGGAAAAGTGATAATGTCAACAAAATGTAAAGTGTATAGCTACTTTAACCCACTAATTCTTCTTCTAGGAATTTATTCCAAGGTTCACCAAAAAAAAAAAAATTACAGGATTATTCATAATACCAAATATTTAGGAACAATCTAACATCCACCAAAGGTTACCATTTAAAAAACCATGAAATAACTAGACAATAGAGTCTGGTTCGCCTACTTAAAAGGAGGGTGTGGATCTATTAGTCATAATATAAAACTTTCTCCATGCTGTTCAGTTTTTTGAAAGACTTCCTATGAGCCTGCATGGGAGTGCAATGTGCATGCCTGGTGACCTGAATTGCAGGCATACAGAGTGGCTCTTTATGGATGGTGAGATTTCAGATGATGTTTTTTTCTTCCTTTTTTGTTAATCTTCATTATTTGAATGTTTGCAATGCACATGGACTATCTTTAAAAATAGAAAACCAACTGTTTTTGAAGCTCAAAAGAAAACATCTCAAGGGTATATAAACTGCTGGAGAAAAAGCAGGGCTAAAACCAGAATAATGGCTGACTTTCAGAAGGAAAGCGGGGAGGGACTTTGAAACCTGCCTGACAGCCTTGCACCAGAAGTCCCTTCCCCATCCTGGAAGAGACAGGAAGTGCACGGTCAGTCCTCAAGTTCAAATGTCAGTTCTGGCACTTTTACCAGGTGAATGACTTGGGGCAAAGTACTTAACCTCCTGTGCCTCAGTTTCCAGATTTATGAGCAGAGATGCTCATAGTACCCGCCTCTATGAATGTCACAAGGATTAAAGGAGAAAGTAAATGAAAAACAGCTATCACAATGCCTAGCACATAACCAATATTCACTAAACATCAACTTACGAAAACCAGCTTCAGACCACTGTAGTCGAAGTGAGTCAACTTTACCAGAACAAAACAGGAAGGGAGAGGGAAAAGGTGGAGGACCATAACCTAAATAAATCCACAAAAGTAGACAAATACATATCTAGGCTCTGCAGCACAAGAGGAGTAGCAGGGCCTCATGACAAGCTGACAAGTCATTTGCATTAGAGATGCAGCCTGTCCTCTTTCAGGCCCGGCCACTCACTGCCCCACGACGCTGGGTTCCTTGGTCCTTCTCAAGGGAGCCGGGAGCAGGGAAAGCTGACATTGCCCTGCTCGTTACCTAGTAATCCCTGAAGAAAGAAGAAGACTCTAAGGCTGAGAACCACAGACAGAAGGTGCACTATTTTATGACATTCATTTTGTTTTCAAACTCTTTGGTCAACCCCGGCATGCTTCCAACTTGTCTGACCCCAGTGCGATCCCTTGAACTTGCAGTGAGTAGGTCCATTTTGCCAGGTAGGGGGTAGTCCCTTGCATCTCTCTAGGCCTGCAGGGGGCCTTCTCATGTCTCAAATCACTGACACCATCTGTCTGCACTCAGGGCAGATCCCGAGGGAACAAAGTCTTAACCTTGCGGCCAAGAACCCACGCTTTGGAATCGCAGATATCTGGGTTCACATTTCAGTTCCTTCACTGAGCACTTACTCTCTCTCTCTCTGAGCCTCAGCTTTCCCATCAGTCCGATAAGAATCCTGACACCTGAAAAGTTATGTTGTAAGGATGAAGTGAGAGAACGCGATCATGAAAAGGCGATGGAGTGTAGAGGTGAAGAGTATCAGAGCAGGGAATGAATGCGTTCCAGCTTCGAACAGCTCCGGGCACATTAGTGAGTTCTCAGTAAATGAGTTGTTATGATTAATGCATGGAAAGGCCTCAGCGCGGTAAAAATAAGTGTTCAATAAGTGGTAACCGGTATTGTTACAAGGCACACTTCCCAAAGAGAATTTTATGCACATTTATCTCCTGGAAAGCCATCTAAAAAATGAAGACATTAGGGAAGATCTTGTCCCCAAGTAAACGCTCCAGTCAGAGCAGAGAGAACTCACTGTCCTACTGCGCTGGCAGCACCGCTGTGCCCAGGTTCTCCTTTGCTTCCAAGGAGCATCAGCCAGCCCGCCGCTCTCCGAACACATGCCCATGGCACCCACAATGAGCCCAAGGAGGCTGGGATGCCCAAGGTGGCTCTGGCCCTGCCATCCTGGAGCTTACTGGGTACAGGAACATCAAATGAATATGTGCGCACATGAGCACGCTTGCATGCACACACACACACACACACACACATATGATGATTTAAGGACGGCTGCAATTGGCATTATGAAGTATGTGATGGGAAGGTATTATGGTTTATTGCTGGAGGTGTACATGAGGGAGGAGTCCTGGGAAGGCTCCCTGAGGAAGTAACTCTTTTTTTTTTTAATATATTTTATTGATTTTTTTACAGAGAGGAAGGGAGAGGGATAGAGAGTCAGAAACATCGATGAGAGAGAGACATCCATCAGCCGCCTCCTGCACGCCCCCCACTGGGGATGTGCCCGCAACCAAGATACATGCCCTTGACCGAAATCGAACCTGGGACCTTTCAGTCCGCAGCTTGATGCTCTATCCATGGAGCCACACCGGTTTCGGCTAGGAAGTAACTCTTAGGACTGTGGGATGAATAGGAGTTGGCTGGCGATGCCCAGGAGAGAAGGAGGAAATGATCAGGCAGATGGGCATTTAGCCTCGAGGCCCTGCAGCCACAGGTGCCAGGGTAACAGAAGGCAGGATAGGGTGCTTGACTTGCTCCCAGACCCTCCTCTCAGCAGCACCCCACTGGGAGGCTGGAATGTGGAGAGAATCCCGGGTCCTCGGGAACTGCAGTCTCAGTTGTCACCTCTTCCCTTTCAGACTCTCCTTGCCCGCTGGCAAAGACAGCCAAGCCTCAGCCCCCTAGTGCCCGGGCCAAGGGCCAGCCAGCCTTTCTCGGCTTAGACTCCCAGAGGCCGCAGCCACGGACCACTTGCCCACCTGTGAACGCGAGCCACGTGTGCACCACGACAGCGACTCTGCCCTCTGCATGGCTTCAGATGCCTCACGCCTGGCCCGGTCACACGCCACCCGGTTCTGTGAGGCTGTATAGGAAGATCCGGTCCCCCACTGCAGGAAAGGGGCAGAGTATGGAGTAAGGAGACAATGGCTCTGAGGGCGGGATCTGTGATTGACAGCAACAGCGCGGCTCCCTTCGGAGCAGCATGGAGCATCCAAGAAGCCGACCCCCGGGCCACCGATGTCTCCGCCTGCTTACCAGCCCTGGCCAGAAGACGTGTGTGAGCGTCCCGTAGTCTGACCCTGGAAACCCATGCTCCAGGAAAGGAAGCCACCTGTTCCAGACGTCGCGGGCCTCTTCCGGAACTCACACCCGGGGGGTCTGGCGCTATCCCCTCCATGGTACTTCTGCTGTCTTTTTGTTCCAGGCGGCAAGCTTTGCCCGGGACCGCAGCCGCCTGCCAGTCACTCCTGATAAAGAGCCCACCGGCGCTCTTGGTAGATTGGGTGTCTCATAATTTAGCCTATCGCATTGTGTGTCTCAGTGGCAGTTATCTGGGCGATGAAATAATATTGTGACTGCGGGGGAAGCATCGCGGATAGCGGGAGGCCCGGGGCCGGGCATGGCCCGCACGGCCGCCTCCTCTCCCAGGCCAGGGCCGCTCCGCCTCGGCTGGCAGGTGTCTGCATCCGAGACGCCGGCCCCGGAGGCCGCTCCCAAGACCTAAGGCCATGCGCCCAGGACACGTGTACGGCCCCGCGCCCGTCCACTGAGGCTCGATGGCCCAGCCAAACCCGAAGATGCGGCCGGTGCTGTTGAAGCGGAACAGCCTGGAGTCGGTGGCGTTCGCCAAGCAGCCGCACCACCGCCGCAGCAAGTCCCAGCAGGTGCGCTTCAAGGAGGACGGGACCGGCAAGCCGCCGCCCGGCCCGGCCTCGGGGGACGTCCACGCGCCCGAGGAGCCGGCCGTGATGGGCAAGCCCCCCGCGGCACCCAGACACCATCCCCTCCCCGCCTACTCGCTCTCCTTCCCCCGGGCCCAGAAGGCGGGGGGCTGCCGGAACATGGCCATCCAGACCTCCCCCAGTCTCAGGAAGCATTTCCCGATCTTCAAACGGAAGAGACTCACGGCCAGCAAGTCCCTGGTGGAAATGCCCACGGCCTACCCAAGTGCCATCCAGGTCAACGGCAGCCTCTCGGAGCAGGACGCGGTGGCTTCGGACCTGGCCTGCTTGCGGCTGGCGCAGCGTCTGGAGGACGGGCCTCTCCGCGTCCCGGGGGCGCACCCGTTTCTCCCCCGGATGCCCAAGGTGCAGAGCAACGGGCCGGTGAGCCTATGTCTGGACGCGGGAGCCGGCAGAGCCTCCGAGAAAGCCACCGCTGCCATTCAGGTCCCCGACGACATCTATCCCAGCCCGGCCTGGGCCGCGGGAGAGCCCGCTCTCAGCCAAGACAGGCCCACGGAGAGAGGCAACCCCGTCCACCCGTGGGTGGACCCGGGTCCCGATTCAGAAAGACCCCCCTCCTGCTTGAACGCCACCAGCGGTGCCAACCCCACGCCGGGCACAGGGAAACGTCACCCTGACTTGCTTTTGCCCAAAGACAACTCTGGGGACACAGACTTGGGGCCCCCGGCAGCTCTGGCAAAGGAAGCGGGGGGCCCCTCGCCTCCGCGGACTCACGGCTCCCCCTCGCCGGGCTCCCACAGACAGCCAGGCCACCCAGGAGGGGCGTCGGACTGTTCGCCATCGAGCGGCCATCGCCGGGACCTGCCGTCCCTCCAACCGAACCACCCCCCCAAAGCTGGCCCTGCGTGTCAGGAGCGGACAGCGAGGAACCCCGCCCCGTCGGAGTTTCGAAATTGCCCAGGGACCGATCCCCTCCCGGCCTCTCGCCCGAGGAGGGAGAGCAGACCGCAGAGCCACAGGGACATAAGCCAGATCCACCTGGCCCGCGGCGAGCTGTGCGACCTGCAGGGCCGGCTGCAGTCCGTGGAGGAGTCCCTGCACTCGAACCAAGAGAAAATCAAGGTCCTTCTGAATGTGATCCAGGACTTGGAGAAAGCCCGGGCTCTCACCGAGGGGTAAGGTGATTTTCTCTGCATATGAACGACAGCGGGGTCCGGTCGTGTGCCAGGAGAGGAGCAGGCAGGGAGGGGGCCTTGGTTTCCGTCAGTGAAATGGCTCCAAAAATGTCTGTATCCCCAAATCCTCAGCAATGCCCCCCTCCTTTAATTCCAGCTGGGCTTCATTCAATTGTAGGCTTTAGAGGATTCCCACGGCTATCTGTTTTTGTGTCCAAGTATCAGCAGATGAGAGACAAGGGGGCGGGAAGCATCAGGGCCTAAAGCAGTGGTTCTCAACCTTCCTCAGGCTGCGACCCTTGCATACAGTTCCTCATGGGGTGGTGACCCCCAACCATGAAATGTTGCTACTGTGATGCATCGTGATGTAAATATCTGCATTTTCTGATTGTCTTAGGCGACCCCTGTGAAAGGGTTATTCGACCCCCAAAGGAGTCTCGACCCACAGGTTGAGAACCACTGGCCTAAAGGGATTATAAGATGTGGGTTCGGTTGATCAATGGTGGCGGGGGTGGGAGGGTTGGGGGGAGTGACAGCCCACAGGTACTGCCCCCACCCAGCCTCGAAGCAAGCCGCTGCGTTTGCAAAGGATTTGGGTTATCTGTGTGTTTGTCACAGGGGACGCGTGGTGGCCACCAAGCCTACTGGTGACCTTGCCCTCCACTGACCGGTCTCAGGGCGTGGGCCAGGCCATCGCTGGCCAAGGCGGTAGAAACCGCCATGAGCTCACCATTCTGCAGCGACAACAAGCCACAGGGCGCTTCCCCGGGTGACTCAGCACCAGCCCGGGCAGGGGAGGCAGCTGCCTATGCAGGAGTGACGTGTCCGTCCCTCGAAAATGCGCTGCCTAAAGACTGAGAGGAGAAGTGGCGACGCGCATCCACACAGGGCAGGAGAGAGCTGAGGATGAAGTGACATTTGCTGATAGGAAGCAGCGTCAGCGTTGCCTTGGGAGGGAACAGCACCGAGGTGGCCCAGAGAGACACACACTGGACTAAGGGGTTGGGGGTTTTAACAACCTCCCCCCCGCCCACTGCTCATGTGCCAAGTCCCTGGGTGTCCCTTCTGTCCCGAGGGGTGAAGAAGAGCAGGCTCATCCCCAGGATCGCTGTCAGCACGAGGAAACCCGCAGATCTGAAAGTGCATCAGCGTGCAGAAACCCTCTAGAAACACGAGGTCCCATTTCCGTGGCTCCCTGCGTATTTGTAATGGTCACGCGGATTCAGGGCCTGGCTCTCCCGGGAGGGGCAGTGCCACACTGCGGGAAGGAGTCAGCAGGCAGCGTGAGTCCCCTGGCACTTTCGCCCGTAGATTTATCCGGCAAATGCTCTGTCTTGCAGGCGCAACTTTTATCGAACCGGCCAAGATCTCAACAATTGCAGTACCTGCCAGAACACGGCGTGCATCATATACAGGTACCTGGCCACGGCGGGAGCTACGGGTCCACAGAACCTTCTCGTAAACTCTCTTAGAGGCAGGAAGCCAAGAGAGAGGCAAAGACAGGAGGCCTTGCAATACCCGAGACTTAAATATCAAGGTGTTTAACTGTGAGACGTTAACCTCCGGTTCTGAGGCAGGCATGGCTGTGCTTTCTTACAATAAGGCCTCTGAGCACATCCTGGTGATGATGATCCTACACTTGCTGAACACTGGGTGCTGGCACCTTCCCAAGCTCTGCGCGAACATTAGCATCTCACTTCCAACTTTTACCCGAGGAGGGAGGCGTTCCTTGTCCTTGGGGAAGTGAAGCTCCATGACTCGGCTCGCATACAGTATTTTCAGAGAAGGGCTCAGGCTCAGGACTCAAGTCCAGACCTTGGGGTCCTGATTATTGCACCTCAATGCCTCTTCCTCCACAGCAGCTAACAGGCCAAGCACTTACTATCCATCAAAAACATGCTGAACACTTTGCATTTCTTTTTTTTTTTTAATATATTGATTTTTTACAGAGAGGAAGGGAGAGGGATAAAGAGTTAGAGATATCGATGAGAGAGAAACATGGATCAGCTGCCTCCTGCACACCTCCTCCTGGGGATGTGCCCGCAACCAAGGTACATGCCCTTGACCGGAATCGAACCTGGGACCTTTCAGTCAGTAAACTGACGCTCTATCCACTGAGCCAAACCGGTTTCGACAGCATTTTGCATTTCTAAGTGCATCTTTTTTCTTCCAGCAGAGGAGAGACTGCTGCAATGAAGTGGTTTTTAAAAGTAATAGAAGGAAAGCATCATGTAAGAGTGAGAACAGTCAAAACCCCCAAGTCTGGGGCTCAGTTTCCTTGTCCAGAGGATGGGGACTATTATCCCTGTACAGAGCTGCCCACCAGGAGCAAATGGGGTAATATATGTGAGTGCCTTTTGCGACTGCAGAGTTCCGGACCAATCCAAGGCCTTATTATCGTTATTACTAGAAAGATCAATGCCCCCGAGCGGGAAGCCCATTTCGGGGGCCTGGTGGAAATGCAGTCAAAAGCAGTCATTTCAGCTGATGGCATCTAATTCTGACAAAAGTGTATGGTGTTGCTTTCTCTATTACGTTTCTCTCGGAATGAAAGGGCCGTCCAACTGGGTTGCCGTGTCTTCTATAAATTCTTCTCATTCTCTCCAGCAGAACCCCGAGATTTTGTCCTAATAAGGACGGGAGGTTTGGAGGTCAGAAGGCCCCCTACACTTAGGCAGGGCCTTGGGTATTTCTCTCATCGAAATGTCAATTCCTTTCACCTAGGAGTCTCAGAACTACCTATTTTCACCAAATGGCAGAATCTTCAGGAGTGAGCACAGAAAATGCCCTTTACAGTGGTACCTCGAGATATGAGTGCTCTAACATATGAGATTTTTGAGATACGAGCCGTCGAGCGAGCGATTTTTGCTTTGAAATACGAGCAACATTTGAGATAGGAGTCATCTCGTGGATCGGCTGGCTGCACACGACCCACCAGTTTACCCTGACTCAAGGGTCTCATAGTTTCCCACGCCTCAAGGTTACAGAACGAATTAAACTCGTATCTCGAGGTACCACTGTACCTCAGGGCGATAGATACCCTACAAAAACTCCCCTGGAAAAGGCAGGGGACATGGTAAATAATAAGTAGGCAGGCTCATTCCTTGTCACCTTTTGCTGCCCCCCCTTTTTTTAAACATCTATCTTAAGCAAATTTTCCAAGCTCTAGGAAGATAAAAATTATTAAGTGTCTAGACAGCTAGGCATGACAAAAAAGAACCTATTCATCATAAACAATAATTATGTTTAACTAATCTCCATTCAGATTTTGCATAGTCTCTTTTCTTCCTCAGCCAGATGATGTATTCTCTATTACCTTAAGGTGACTTTTTATTTAGCTTGTGTTCAATGGAAAGGACAAGAGGCGGTTGCCCAGGCTACTGTCGAGTTCCATGGCCTGGCTGTGGGCAGATCATTTCTGACCCCTGAGTTAGCATATCTGAACAATGAGGGCCTTTAATTAGAGGCTCCCTCTGGTCCCTTTCAGTCCTGACGTGCGGGTGTTCTTGGCTCAATTAAAAGTGTCAATGTTTGGTTACACTATGACCTTCCCACAAGTCTGAGAATGTTTGCATTTTCCTGCAGCTACTTCAAACATCCCCAGCAAACAGTCTAAATTAATTTACGCCCCCTGGAAAGGTGAGTAAACCTTCATGCACACGGCCCTTCCCAGTTTTCCAAGAGGCTGGGGCAGCCACTGGGTATATCCACTCCTCATCACCATTCAGAGCCGGTCTGTCCTCGCAGACAGTATCTGTACCCTGGTATCTAAACCATGGCGAAGGAACAGGCAATTAATTTGATGAAAGCAAAGAGATCAAACATCCCCATCATAGTAACAGTGGGAAGATGAGAGTTGTCATTTTTTTAAAACATTTCAAACGACTACAAACCCTGTGTTGTGTCCTGTAAAGTCAGATCTTACATCTAATGAATAAGTGATGTGCAATGCGCATCCTCGGGCCTTGTTCGGCTGTGGTCCCTCTCCTGATGGCAGATGGGCCCGGAGCCTGTCACTGCACAGAACGCACACGGGCTCACGACACGTTGCCTGCCAGGTCCATCTCCTTGGAGATGTTGCTGCTAAGTGAGCAGCACAGAAGTGGTCCCATCGCCAAAGGCCTTGGCTAATGCCACTTGCTCCCATCAAGACATGTCATTGGTTCTGTCCAACCCAGTCTCTGCTCCAAGAGGAGCCTTTTGTCCCCCTCTCCCCGAAAGACTCTTTGGCTTTCTTCTAACCATAGACCACTTCCTTAGATCCCGTCTCACCAAGAAGCACAGCACCACCAGGAGGCCTAAGGACCAGAGAGAATGGAGCCCCTTGAGTTTTGACTGCTGCCAAGGGGAGGGGCAGAAATCGGCGCCATGCCTCAAGCTGGCTCCAGGCTATTGAGTCTCCAGTCACACTCCTCACCCATTTTTAGTGTTGATTCTAGGACAAGTTTCTCAACAGGTTGGGTGAAGGCCACCTATGGTACCTGAGATAAAATAATACTGGGTCACCGAGTGCGAAGGCTGTTCTCTCTCCAAGTTTATTTCCACCCTTGTGATTAGCAAGAGGGAAAAGTCAAAGTTGGTGCTAGAATGTCTTCCGAAGCTTTCCTAAGCTTATTGATCACGCTTCTTTGCCCAGACAATAGGTCTCAGGCTCATAGCCATAGGCAAGCAGGAGTATCTAGCCAGAATGTAATCATTTAAAATTTTTTATTGAAGCTTTTAACTTTTCAAACAAGTCCCCCTAAATATTCATTGCAAAATGATACATGTCTCCATTTTCAAAAGTGGGATCAGCTATTTTATATACATGTTTTAAAGTTTAAATAGAAAATTGATTTAAGGAAGAAAAGCATTAAGTCAATAGTTTCACAAAAAGCATAAAGATAGTGAACGAATGATGGAAGTTTGAGAAATGGAGGAATCAGCTCTCTTTCCTCTTCTCAAAGGCACGGATTCCCCCAAGCCATATCCCTCCTCCTTCTCCTACTCCACTCCCTGCTCCTCCAGCCATATCTCCCCGCATTTCATCTTCAAGTTCACTCTGACAATAATTGCTGAGCCTCTTTGGAGGATTTTGACTAAACCCATCATGCATTTATATTCTGGACCTAGCCCCCAGGAAAAAAATAACCTTCTTGGTTTAAGTTGTAAAGTGCATCAAATGTTTTAAAGGAAGAGAATAGGAAGTCTTTCTCAGGAAAAAAATTTCATCTACCATCCAAACATGTTACTTAGGAAATGGAAATGAAGAGCATGCTGTAAACATAGCATTTTTAATGGGTAAAGGGAGAGGTTTGAAAGGTGCTAGAGAGAAACAGAAGAGCTGTTGTTTGTATGGGGGTGTATCTGGACAAGCTGGCTCCTCCTCTCATCCTCAGCTTCTCTTCATGGTTTCAACGCTACTCACGGATTACTTACTAATTACATTTTATTTACTTATTTATTTACTTACTTACTTACTTGCTTGCTTGCATATTTGTTAATCCTCACCTTAGGATATGTTCTCCATAGGTTTTTAGAGAGAGTAGAAGGAGGGAGAGGGGAGAAAGAGAAAGAAACATCAATGTGAGATGGATTGTCACCTCTGGCACCTCTCCTGACATGGGCCAGGATGTGGCCTGCTACCAAGGTACATGCCCTTGACTGGGAATCAAACCCGGACCCTTCAGTCTGTGGGATAAGGTCCTAACCACCGAGCATAAAACTGGCCAGGGCTGTACTCATGGATTTTAAGTTGATGTCTTATGACACTACCATCTTCTCCTACCTCTTTCATCAGCATATTTTCTCTCTCTCCCTGCTAACTATAGGGACATAGAAACTATCTCAAAGGCATCTCAGATCCCCCAGCTTTGGTATTCAGAACTTATCACAAGGAGTCTCTCTGGAGCACAGGCCTAAGCCTTCTAACTGGGTGTCCTGCCAGAGAAAACCCTGGCCGCCACCTTCCAAACAGCTCCACGAGTCCCCTGGGGTCACCTAGTTGGTGATGCTTGGGGGTCTTCTGTTAGTTCCTTTCTATGGTTAAGTGTGTTGGACACTGGGTCTTGGCCTTGCTTGCCACTGACAGCTATTGGTTAGCTAACCAGAGAACAAGGTATTTCACTAGAAATGTGATATGCTCTCAGACCTGTGGGTTTAGTAACCAACTTTCCACTTCAGTTATTTAGTATTTTCCTTCGGTCTGCTTAGGCTGTCTCCTAGCAGGGAGCCCTTTGACTGCAAGAGCCAGGACTTCCAATCACAATCTTCTTTTAGCCAAAAAAAAAAAAAAAAGGGGAAAGTTCCAGAGAAAAACACCCACAAAGCACACAGCCTATCTGATCTTTCTAGTAATGACAGATGCATCTGCGGCTCTCAGCACATTTCAACAAGGACTGAGCAGCATTCACTTCAAAGGCTGGACCTTGCACATCACAGCAATACCCATCAGCCTCCCTCCATAACCACCGCCAGATAGCTCACGCTGTCTCTTTAAGGAACAGCCATAAAGTCTGAGGTACATATGGAAATTTCTCGGAGCCCCAACTGGTTGATCCCCAAGATAGTTGCCTCTGGTCCCTGTTTCCCTCAGCACCATGTTATCCCTTCCTTCTTCTCCCCAGAGGATGAGGGGAAAAGCATTTACAGCATCAGCAATTTATCTGCAATAAAAAATGAAACCTATTTTAATGCATTAATAGCTCAAGAGGCTGAAGCATGCCATAAATATAAAATCAAGCAAGCTGAGAATTTCCCAGGAATAACAAAACGGATGGCTGCTGGCACAGAGGCCACGGTTGACCACAGAATGACCTCATCTTTATTTCTCTGTCAAGTAAATGTAACCATCACGACCACTTGTCCTACCAGGCACTGAGCCAGGCAGCGTGCTAAACACTGTACACACAACAGCGTCTCATCTCAGACTCCCAACAACCCTGAGGTGCGGGTATGGTTATTCTTTCATGTTACAGATGAGGAAACGGAGACTCAGAGAGGTTCCGTGACTTGTCCAAGACCCAACAGAGCTGGGGCGGAAACGGGCCCTGATTTGGGGAGGTTTTCCTGTCCCTTCCCCTCTGCCTGTGCCTGGGGACCTGGCGTAATCAGTGACTCTGTGTGTTCACGTTCTCTGAGCGGGCCTGTCCTTGTCCCAGAGCCACAGAACCTGGAGCGCAGGGTTCTCTCAATTAGCAACTGGCATGATGGTTCTTGCAGCTCCTGTTCCAGTGCCCGGAGGGGAACCTGAGCTTCCCTGAGGACTTGTCAGCAGACGCATGCCCTAGGGGGAGGCGTGCCCTTGCCAACCTGAAATGGCTGCAGGTTGTGAAGCTTAAAAGGACACCCTATAAATAACAAGCAAACTGGTCATTAGAAGAAAGTTTCTGGGATGAGGGCGGGTGGGGGTGGGGTGGGGGGGGAAGGCGGTGAGACAAATTAACTAAAGCGCTTACGATCCAAGGCAGGGATCCTTCCCCCCCAAAAAGTAACTTGATTATCCAAGGAGATAGGAACCCAGCTGCCCTCGCTGAGCTCACGGAGGCCGC
The DNA here is from genome assembly GCA_011751065.1 of Lasiurus cinereus. Lineage (NCBI taxonomy): Eukaryota > Metazoa > Chordata > Mammalia > Chiroptera > Vespertilionidae > Lasiurus > Lasiurus cinereus. The sequence continues at coordinate 1,886,131 of JAAGEH010000434.1, forward strand.
CAGCTCATTCTTTCCAGAAGAAACCTGTAGGAGGTCCCTAAGTCTGTGGTCCCGGGGCTCTGTGTGCCAGGAGCCACAGAAACCCTGGCAGAGGGAGGAGGAAGACAGGGACCTGGAGGGTGCTCCATCTTCAGGGAGGTGTCGTGGACCATTAGTTTCTCAGCCAACCTGCGTGTTGTGTGTGGTTTGTCCCTTTCTCTTTAATAAAAGACCAGGCCCCTTTGCTGAGGAAGAAGGGCAGAGCGCCCCCTGCAGACCACAGTGGCCTACCACACCAAGGACAAAGACGATGGCTGAGCCCACATATTCCTTTGAGTCTGCTGCCTGCTAAAGGGGTGCCCATTTTCTCTGGGTACACAGCTTCCCACCAGCACTGCCCTGCAATCTGGCTCCACGGGGTCAGGGCGGTCATGTACCCGGCCTTGGTCACCACCACCTCGGCTCCCCCACCCCACACACATTTGACAGCCAGATCTCAGTCCGGTCTGTTTCCCTGCACCAGCTTCAGGGTCAGACCATCTGGGTCAAGTCCTGGCTCTGTCGTTTACTACTGTAACCTGCCCTTGCCTCTGGTCTCCTTGTTTATGGAACAAAGACAGTATCTGTCTAAGGGGGCCATGAGAATTACATGAGGCATGTGGTCATACTAACCTTGCAGTGCAGAGTCTACAATATAGATTTCACTGCACAAATGACAGTCCTCCTCTCCTTCTTCCTCCACCTTCTCCTCTTCCTCGTTCTCTTTTTCCTTCTCCTTTTCCTCTCACTTTCCTTCTTCCCCCTCCTCCATCTTCTTCTCTTCATTATTATTCATTGGAATTCTACTCTTCTGTTATTTCTTCTTCTTAGATTAAGCTCCTGAGAGTAGCCAGGCCCTGGGCTAAAACATCTCATCGCTCTTTAGGAAAAACAAAGGACTAAGAGTCTGGGAACCAGGTTTCTATCCTGTTCATAACTTGCAGTGTGACTTCTCCATGCCAACTCATTTGTCAATTAAACGGGGACAACAGTTTTCCCATTTCCCTGGGCTATCCTGAGGATCACATGAAAACACAGATCTGAACAGGTTTGCAATTTGAAAGTGCTCCTCAAAAGTAAGGGGTGTCTATGAATTCATCTGTTTCCATATCAGTGTGTATCTCGTTGGCCTCCCTAACTGTGGTGTGTCCAGCCGAGCTGCGGCATCCAGACCCAGGCTCTGTTGTTTGCTCAGGCACTAAGGTATCCATCTCCTTTTTGCTTCTCACCATTTCTTCTTCCCAACCAGCCATGAGTGCGGTTTCCCACTGCTTCCAATTTCCTAGAAAAGCATCCCTGTGCTTGTCACTCGGCCTGATGGCGGAGGCATTGATGTGTGAGCCGGACCAGTGAGGTGCTCTCCAGAGGGACACCTGAAAGCTTCCTCCCATTCCGGGCTGACAGCTCACTTTCTGAAAGAATGCAGTGCCACACCCAGACTGATCACGTGGGCAGGGCTGCCAGGATCCCTTAGACAATGACTGGGGCAGCCTGAACCAGGTGTGAGATGTTCCTCACAGGACCAACTGCTCCATGTGACCTCAATGGATCCGGGCCTGAATTCTGTACGGGAACAATTTCTGGGCCCCACCGTGAGCCAGAGTTCTGCAAACTAAGCCCTCAGCTCTCCTCTTCATCCCGTACAGAATATGGGTGGCAGAAGATGGTAAGGGTGGGCTGGGAGGGAGATTAAGAAAATAAGGAAGCAAGGTTTAAAAAGTTACTGGTGTTCACCTTGATATCAAGCCCAAGGCAGACGGGATTCCCTGGAATCTACAAGCAACCCTGTTCCTTGATTTCTCACCACGTAACAATTTATTTTACTTATCAAGAGGTCCCTGAATATGGTGTGAATTGGCTAAAAATGAAGTTGAAGGGTATCTCCTTCCCTCCATCCGGCTTCAAGATAAAAAGAGATGAGATCTTATATATTCCTCCAAATTAAAGAATAGTTTGTCAAGAATAAGAAGGAAGCCCTAACCCGTTTGGGTCAGTGGATAGAGCATTGGCCTGCAGACTCTAGGGTCCTACGTTCAATTCTGGTCAAGGGCATGTACCTTGGTTGCAGGCACATCCCCAGTACGGAATGTGCAGGAGGCAGCTGATCTATGTTTCTATCTCATCGATGTTTCTTACTCTCTATCCCTCTCCCTTTCTCTCTGTAAAAAATTAATAAAATATATATTTTTTTAAAATTTAGAAAAAAAAAAGAATAAGAAGGAAAGTAAAATTTTCCTTTATGTTAATAAATTGCTTTGTCCTAAAATAACATCAATCAATTTCTTTCCTAAATTCACACACTTCTCTATGCTCTTTTTGCCTGGCCTTGAAAAGAGAGTTACTTTCAATCTCCTTCCAATTGGCAAAATCAGTGGGGGCAATTGCAAGAGAGGTGGGGGGAGAGCTCTAAGTCCCTCTGATTATAAGGCAATCCTGTGGTGTTTCCATAGAAACATAGAATGTATTCTTTCCTGAATGTGAGTGGAGGGGAGGGCTGAAGAGTGATAATGCCGGCAAGGTATACAATTACTGAAGAGCTTCAGGTATGAGTGAAGAGACATTCAGCCCGTAAGATAGGAAGACAAAAGACTCAGTGAAGAGTGGAGCGGGTTGAGACTCTATCCTACGTGCAGACATTTCACCTGTCATTGTGTCCCATCTGTGCCACTATCCGGTGAGAGATCTTTCACCCCCCCACTTCCAATTGAGTCTCTGAAAGAGAAGCAACTTGTCCAAGGTCACTTAGCCGGTGAGTGGTATAACTCTGGTTCAAACTCAAGAGTGTTCTACTCGAAGCCCTTGCTCTAGCTTCTATGTTGGGCTGCACTTTCAATCGTGATGATGAGACAGTTTCATTCTGCCTCCTGGCTTTTCTCTCGCCAGGCCTGCCAGTTCTCGATTCACCCATGGCATTATTTTTTTCCCGTTGGTATTAGGACGCTGCTGTGAGTCTTGACAGACTCCGGTGGTTTGTTGTTATCATTGTTTATTCAAACTATGAAGTCGGAGAAATGTCAACATAGAAGGAGAAAAAGAAACCTGGTTTTTGTGTCTGCTTCCATCATTTGGTAGACATATATGGATAAAGAGCTGGAAAGTAGGCATAGTTGAGATAAATACAAGGCACATTTTAAAAGCAATTGATACTTTAACCATCCGCCTCACACACTGAGAAGTAAGATCCACAAGAGCAGTGTCCATGTCTGTCTGTCTGTCTTGTTGTGTCCCATAACTCAGCCCAGTGTTGAGTCATGAGCTGGATGGATGGTTGGATGGATGGGTGATGGCACAGTTTTTCCAAGGTCATATGGCCGGTAAGCACCTAAGCATCTGGGACTAGATGTCAAAGCCCATGCTCTTCCATACCAGTCGGGCCCTTGGTGATGCTAAATGCTGACTTGAATTTACTGTCCTTCCTTGTCCCGTGTTTTTCAGTGTAGAATATGATTTTCGGCAGCAGGAAGGCAGGTTCCATGAAGTTCTACAAAGTCTGGAGGAAGCAGAGCCAGCTGAGGAGCCATGTCCCCCCCCAAAGTCCACAGCGGAACCCCCTGTTCCCGAGAAACAGGACTTACGGAGGAAAACCAAGAAGGTGAAGAAGAAATGCTTCTGGTGGATCTGAGCTTTTCGGGACCATGCTCTCTGCCCTCCCCCCCAAAAACCTCCCTGAGACGGGGACCACTGCCCTCAGGTCTTCTCTACTTCTTAGCAAAGGCCCCAGACGGAGGGCCACTCGACCTGCAACACCGGAAAGACTCCAGGGCTGGTGTAGCTGCTGCGGGACCCCTGACCACCGACCTCACCTGAGTGAGTGCCACTGTTTGCCGAGGGCTTCACGGACCCTAGAGTGACCACTCGCCTAGTTCCCCATCACACACAACTAGGCCACAATCCTGGCTTGCGAGTCTCGGTTCCCACCCCGGACAAAGCCTCCATCGACTCTGCAACACCTCTATGATGCTAAGCACTTCCTTCTCATCCTTGGTTTGTCATCCGAAAAAAATAAATAAGTAAATAAATAAAGGTTATGTAGAGCAGGAAGTTAGAGTACAGTTAGAAACTGAGACACCAGGAAAGGTCAGTTATATACACTGTTGGTTTTCTAAGATGTTGGCATACGTAGCATGACAGAAATGTGCAGGGCAAAAAACGTAAGCGTGCCTTGTGGGCTGGGTCATTTTCATTTTAAAATAGCCCCTCGGCCCCAAATTAAGAATTTGTCATCTCATGCTGTGGGGGTCTTCCAGTGTGCGGCAGAATAAGGTCACTGCAGGGGTTAAGGAACTTGGGGTGTGGCTGACCTGCAGTTGTAGCTCGGGGGCCCACCTTAAGCCACCCCGCTTCTCAGCCCAGGGCGTGAGACCTCCTGGAAAACCGGTGGGATCTGGTTTGAACTTTAAGATTCCACAGTTGATTTCCCTGCAACATGTTAAGATCATGAGATCCAGCAACCTGTCTGTTTCACCGGACCAGTAACATAAATAAGACTAAGAGAAAACACGACACTGGTTCTTACCCATACGTCCCTGCAATAGCTTTGTAGATAGGTACTTAAATATATTAATCTACATACTCTCCCTTCCTGGTGACCAGGCCGTGATCACCTGATTGAATAAGCAGCAGGATGAGGGCTATCTATTTTTTTTTCCCATTTTAGTATTAAAGACCTTTCCTTCCCAAAGTCTGAATTCTTTTAAAGTCTGGCTCATTCTTTGGACAAGACCCCTCTACGTGTGGGTCCAGTCAAACTTGCATGGCTGAACAAACTACTAACATAATATAATTAAGTAATTGCTGCATACTTTGGGGGGTGAGGGGAGGGGTTCTCGGTAAATTCTCTGCCAGACTGTGCTCGGATGGATGCTGCTTAGCAAAGGGATCCTAAAGCTCAACAGGGCCTTTAATGAAGAAGGCATGTCGTACCCCCTTTTTGCTCAAGATCAGGTGTCTGAGTTAGAGTCTGCGGAGTACAGCATCCTGGGTGAGCATGGGATGAACGAACACCCACGGCCAATTGAGACGAATTGAGCAAACCACTCCGACAGTTGCACCTGCTCCTGTCACAGCGCTGCAGTGTGCAAGCTCTTTCCGGGAGAGGGAGAGGGAGATTTGGCAAGGAACCTCAGCTTGCACTATTTAAGTCTTGGGAATGTCATTCAAGATGCTCTTGTTCTGCTTCTAGAGTAATATTTAAACCCACAAAGTGAGACCAGCATCCATAATGTTAAGTGGGAATTAAGATAAATACACTTGTCATACGGAGGAAGCCACATTTCAGTAAGATATGCTAGCACTGGCTGAAAGCCACAGATCTTCCTGTATCCACACAATCAACTCTCAGTTGGCCCCAACAATGGAAAAGAACAGCATCGAGGGATAATCCAATGAAGCGAAATCATGTGGGATCTCTTATGTAATTTTATCTTGTAGTCGAGCTTCCATCTTAATTCGCTTTGCTTACACTAATTTCCAAGTTAATTTATAATCTGGGGCAGCATGAATACAATCCTGTTTCGGGAATTAGAGAGATCCAGGCAACAGAACAGCCTCCTCCACTATCCTTTCAGAAATTGCTTAAAATTTCAGGGCCTGTTTGTTCATCCTCAAAAGGAGATATAAACACCTACTCGATCCGCTTTGTAAGCTCGGTGCATGTTTCAACGTCAAATGAGCAGGATGACCCAGCGTTGAGGAGGCTCATTTGCCAAACTTAGCCCAGAACGGTGAAGAGGTGTTTAAGGTCATTCAATCTCAGAGTAGTAAGCAACCCTTGGGTAATTAAAAAGCGCACGTGTTTATATACTTAGGTTGAGTTGGAGATATCAGATCAACCCTCAACTGAAAAAAAATGAAATTGGGGTAGGAAATGTTGACACTTCTAAAAATACAACCCAATGAGACTGCAATGAATCTATACCAAAGCACAACACAGCATCGCTGGGGCCACCAACCTGAAACTGGGAAGGAGGTCTCTTCCGGAAATTGAACATTTAAAATCATTCTGAGGGAAAGGGATTCAGTAAAAACACCTTCCTGCTAATAAAAATGATCATCTCTGTTTAAAAAATCACGCCCACGCATATACATAGACCAAAACTCTATACCCATCGACTCATGTGGAAACCACCTCTTTGTAAAATATTATGTAACATCTGCCATGATAATCTGCAAAAATGCTGTACTTGAGGTTATATGGTTTTACAGAGAGAGATTAATTTAGCCAAAATTACTTTTATAAAATGGAAGGGGAAAAGACTGATACATCAACTTAAGTTGCTGGAGTTTATGTAGCTGCTTTCTCTGTAGTTAAGAAAAAAAAAATGTGTACTCACCTTACTTGGAACTTAATACCAGCTCATCTGTAGAGCCCCTTCTTAAAAACAATGTATAATGTAAGTTTTTGTAAATTTCTAAACTGTTTTAAATGGGATATTATCTTTTGCAATAAACTTACATATTTTTTCTTAGGTTTTTAAGACTCCATTACTAGCTTGGGTTGATTTAAACTTAAGAAGGGTGATCCCTGCTCAGCCGGTGTGGCTCAGTGGCTGAGCATCAATCTATGAACCAGAAAGCCATGGTTAGATTGCCTCTCAGGGCACATGCCCAGGTTGTGGGCTTGGTCCCTGGTGTGGGGTGTGCAGGAGGCAGCCGATCAATGATTCTCTTTCTTATCATTGATGTTTCTATCTCTCTCTCCCTCTCCCTTCCTCTCTGAAATCAATAAAAATATATTTTTTAAAAAAGAAGGATGATACCTCAATGGTCCTAATGACAGGGGTAGTTTTCATTACAATCTCTTCTGTATGTTTTCCAGGAAAACAAAGAAGAGATTGAGAATTTAGGGCCATAATGGTGACGCGCCACGTGTCCTGGGAGCAGGAGTGAATGAACAGAACAGTTCCCAGCTTATTTGGATGACCACACATTCATGTGTTTATCATTATTATACCCACCTACCAGGCCTATAATTTATTCAATATTTTTCCTGTACTTTTCTTCCTTAAAAGGCAACTTTATAACACCACCACAAGGAAACCCAATTGTGTTCCAAATATAGAGAATGAAATAAAAATAATTTTATTAAATTCTTGTTAGAGACTGTTGAGTGCTGAAAGTGCTAAGCCTGAGACCAGCTCTCTTTGTTAAGGGAATTAGCAAACCTTCACCATGCGCTAAAGTCACATGGACACCAAACATTCTCTACTTGATTGATCGGAATGTTTGAGAGAGAATTGAAAAGAAAAAGACAACTTTCCCATCATGTTATTAAATCCCCACCCCCATGTCTACCCCGAAACATCTAAAACCAGCTCATTTACCAGTTTGTGGAGTGGGGGAGCTGGACATAGAGGCAGAAGTCTTGACACATGGGTTTGATAATTTGCTACCTTCTCTTTGCCAGGTGACCTTGGGAAAGTTAACCTCAGTCCTCAGTGAGCCTCTGGTTCCTATAAAACTGAACCTGACCCTTGCCTTACAGGGGTGTCTGAAAACTAAGTGGGTGAAAGCCCTGAGCACATGGAGGGCCCCCAACAGGTGCTCCATAAGCGTGTTCACTCATTTGCTGAGTGAAGTGCGTTGAGAGAAGATGGAAGATGGTTTCGGGGGCTGCAGTGGGTTTTCAGAAACAGGCTTCAGGTTTCCTCCAGGCAAAAAGTGGTGGTGATAAGGGAATGAACTCTTCCTGCCTGAGAAAGACCAGAAACCATGGCAATGAACCTGACTTAACAAAGGTGATCCAGGACATGCAGGCAGGTCAGCCCAGCCCAGCACTCTGAGGAACCGGATACTCTGGAGGTGAGAGGTACTGGGGGAGTGGGAGTTGGCACCCTGCCATTTCAAGCTTCTGGCGATTAAGGAGGCCAGTTGACTGGTCCCAGGACGCCCAGCAATCACGCGGGGAAGTGAGTGTTGGAAGCAACGTGGTTGGTGGGTGGAGCACATAACAGTCTACCAGATGCCAGCTCCCGGGGCAGCTTCAGGAACCACTGACACTGGACTTGAGAGGCCTGTGCTTTCTGTTTTCCGGTCACACTATGTCACCTTGAGCTCCTCAGGTCTAGCATGCAGCACGAGGATCTGTATGCGCTTGTCCCTCTGCCTGGGACAGTCCCCCCCATGCCACTCTCCCTGCCAAGTCCCAGCAGTGAGCTTCCCAGCAAGGCCTTCCATGCTGCCACCACCACTGCCCACACCACACCCAAAGCCTCTCTTACATGGTCACCTGGCACCAAGGACCTTCTCTATCAGCCACTGGCTCAGGTGTCCTTGTACTTATATGTGCATCCTCCTTTGATGAATGTCTTTTTCATATACGTGTGTGTGTGTGTGTGTGTGTGTGTGTGTGTGTGTGTGTGTAGCTAATTTGCAAAGTGTCCCCTTGGGAGTTTGACCAGGAGAATGGGAGTTTGATTGCTCACTATGATGTGCACTGACCACCAGGGGCGACATGGAACATGGGGGGTGACCAGAGGTGGCAGCAGGGTGCTGAGGAAGCAAGGGAAGGAGGAGGCAGGTGGGGAGGGGAGACCGTGTGGTGGTGGTACATGGTACATGGGTGGTGAGGGAAGGAGGAGGCAGGGAGGCAGGGAGGAGAGGGGTGGAACCGTGCGGGTGGCAACGGAAGGAAAAAGCGGGGAACCTGACCAGCCCTGATCGCCAGCCGGGCCTAGAGAATGACCTGTGCTCGGTTTTCATGCACCCGGCCTCTAGTTTGCCTATAACCTCCCTGAGACGGGAATCCTGCCTATTTCTGCTCATCTGTGTACCTTCAGCACCTGTGCAATGGGATTCAAATATCTGTTGCCGGAATAATTGGATCCAGTGGTGAGACATGAAGAAAAGATTCCCAGATGGTTTCCTCGTCTCTCAGTCTGGCCCAGGGATGGGCCCATTGGTGCGCACGGGCCCCTCCTGTGCTCCCAGAGCACCAGGCCTCCCCCTGATTCAGACCCGCAGCAGCCAAGGTGCTAGGGCTCCTGACTGCCCTGTGGTCCGCTGGGCACCCAGACACCCAGCCAAGGCTACCCTCCCCCTCTGCCAAGCCCCCCAGCCCTTTTATCCAGAGCACTGACAGCCCGGTTAACCTTGCTTCAGAACAAATTGCCATCATAATTAAATGCCAGTGCGTTTTGCACATTTTACCAAGATACTGCCTTACTGTATGAAGGGGAAAATTGGTTTTGAAATTAAAGCAGATTGTTAACTATTTTTTGCTGTAATGTTTCCATTAAAATGCCAGAATTTATTGCATGTGACCCAGACCATTTCAGACAAATGCAATTTAAAGGAGACAGGGTCTGTCTCGCTGAAGCAGCATTTGGGGCAGCGCATTCTGCCTTGGCTTAAACCACAACTAAAAATCAAAAGACGATAAACATCACACCAAAGGATTATTTGCTCCAAAGCAAATAAAAGCTTTATTATCGCGCAGGCTTTCACAAAGTCTCAGGATCCATAGCTCTCTTATGTTAAATTTCACTCAAATGAACCCGTACTTTTTTCCCTGGCCAGAGATCAATATCTCTGTTTTAAATCATCGGCTAAACACGGTGACTCCTCCTGGTGCTGGGGCTGGTTTCCAGGGAGCGCACGTGAGGCTGTGAGGCCCTGGTGATGCTGACAAATAAGCAGTCTTTCTCCTGAGGCAAATGGACTGAGCCCCTTGAACTGCTGAAACCAGGAGCTGTTCACACAGCGTTTCCACCGGCACATTAAGCCGAGGTCACCCAGGCCCGCAGGCACTGATCCCCGATGGGGGAGGGAGGGGAAAGTTATGTGCTGTTGTGTGTTTTTTTTTTTGTTTGCTTATTTGTTTCAAGACTAAAATATATATATATGCCTTCTATCAAAGAGCAAAAATCAAAGTCACAGGAAGCAAAACCAAGCCACGGACATTCCCAAACTCAGCCCACGGACGTGCTGGGATTCCAGAAATGGATCCCCCCTTCTTCACTCTCGGCACCCCCCAGCCCTAAGGAAATGTCTCAGATGAACCGCAGCCCACCATCACTCATTTCCCAATACACGGGCATCCATTCCTGCTCTGTGTCTGGAAAACGACAGATGCTGCCCTTCCTCACTGTGGTCCATTAGGGGTGAGGGAGGGGGTCTGAAAAGAAACTCCTGTCCTTTTCTGACCTTCCCCCCTGGATGTCAAGCCGCCTCCTTCTGACCCTCTCAAGGCTTTACTCAATTCTCTTGTGATGATTCTTTGTCCTAAAGCAGTGGTCGGCAAACTCATTAGTCAGCAGAGCCAAATATCAACAAGACAACGATTAAAATTTCTTTTGAGAGCTGAAAACCTACTTCTGCGCCTGGGCCACGGAGTTTCAATCGCACTGCACGTGCGCGCCTGCACGTGGTGTTTTGTGGAAGAGCCACACTCAAGGGGCCAAAGAGCTGCATGTGGCTCGCGGGCCGCAGTTTGCCGACCACTGTCCTAACGTCTGGCTATTTCTAGTTTTCTCCCCCTTTCTCCACTGTGCATCGAGTCCTGAGAGTAGGAACTGCTTTCCTTACCTTGTGAAGTCTTAAATCCCCCAATTTTTTTTATTGAAAAGAAATACTGCCGAAACCGGTTTGGCTCAGTGGATAGAGTGTCGATCTGCGGACTCAAGGGTCCCAGGTTCGATTCCGTCAAGGGCATGTGCCTGGGTTGCGGGCACATCCCTGGTGGGAGGTGTGCAGGAGGCAGCTGATCGATGTTTCTCTCTCATCGATGTTTCTAACTCTCTATCCCTTCCCTTCCTCTCTGTAAAAAATCAATAAAATATATTTAACAAAAAAAAAAAAGAAAAGGAAATACTTCAGCACGAATTCTTGTCTATCCCATGTGGCCCACTGCACTGACCTACAAAGTCTATGTTCCCTTCTAGATCTCCAGCTCCTGCGGACCCAGCCTCCTGCTGGCTGCCTTGCGATTTCTCTGACACACACATCTGACCACCCCATTCCCTGGCTTGCTTTTTTAATCTCTACCCCGCCACTATTCTAGAACATAAAACTCCTCCCGCAGCAAACAAGGTTCCTTGAAATCAGACCAGAATGTCCAGTCTAACTGCCTGCTATTCCATTTTCTCCTGTCCCCCTCTCCCATCATTTCCAAAATGTCAGAGGTTATTACAATCAGTGACTTGGCACATGCTGTTCCCGCTGCCTGGAACACTGTTCCATTACCTGTCTACCATGGGAAATAATCTTCATTTCCGTGGGATATTTCATAGCAGCCACATCACTACTAATGGTGATGTTTGTTCTTCTAAAAGCTCCGGTTTATGGAAGTTACAACGGGCTCTCATGGAACGATTTGCTTCCATTATCTTATTTCCTCCTGAAAAAAAAGTATCCTGAGGTTGCTTATGATTTACTCCCATTTTCCAGGAGAAAAACTGAGGCTTGGAGGGAGATAAATAACTGGTCCAGGTCCGCAAGCAGGAGGTGGTGAGGGCTGAAGTCCTTTCCAGGTGTGCCAAATTTGGAAGCTTGGGCTCTTTGCTGCCATGCCAGACAGTGAGCTGCGATTTAAATGTCACCTCGGCTCTGTAACTTCTCCTGCTCGTCCCCTCCCCTGCCACGGGATTAGTCACTCCATCCTCTGAATACTCACAGCGCTTTGTACAGGCGACTGCGTTATTAGCTGAGCATTTCTCCTGTCAATCTTTCACGCTCACATCGACCATGGCGCAGAGTCCTGGGGGACAGGAATTGTCACCTGCCTCTCTCAGACCCCCGCCCCCCATGTGTTTATCACGTTGCTGAGATGCTCTCAATGCTTCATACAGGTCTGTTGAGGGAACTGGGAGCAAATGGGGAGATAAAATAGCCAGGGTACAGAGGCAGACCGCAACAGGAGTCCTCATTTCTGGCCCCGACTTTCTGCAAAATTTTACACAAGTACTGCCCCCTCCTTCCTCCACCACTGCCTTTAAAGTGGAGCCATCTGGTGCCACAGGCTGGTTAAGAGAGAAGGAGAATGATATACAGGGAAGTGCTTGACTGTCGCATTAATTCCTGTATTTTTTTTTTAAATAGTGTTTAAGGTTGTTGTTTTTTTCTTGTTTATAAAAGGAAAGCAAAATCATTTTAGAAAATGTGAAACTACAGAAATGCACAAACCATGTGTCCTGTAAGCAGAAGATGCCAATATAATTTTAGCCTCAGAACACGGTCCCTGGGCCTGACTTCTGAGCGATCCAGGGCCTTCACTGAGGGACCATGGTCTTCCCTCCCCGACTTCCGGGGTCCCTGATGGCATCCTCGTTGCTGTTATAGTCCTGTGACCCTTTCTCTGTATTTAAGCCATAGAACCTCCTCGTGCTATTAAAAATAATCATGGATTCATTGGCTGCACGAAGGCCTCCCTGTGTGAGAGTGGTGTTTGTTAATCTAGAAAAACGGGCTCTGAATCTGAAGGAGCAGGTGACAAAATCGATTCCTTTGAATCACTTAACAAGGCCAGGGCCCCGGGCAGCGATGACATGGATGGCGACTTTTGGGGAGACCTGCTCCTTTGCAGTGTACCCCTGGGCTTCTCCAGGGGCGCCTCCCATCCCTCAGAACATGGTCCTGAGTCCCCTGCTCCGGTCTGCATTCAAGCTTTTGTAGTAGACAGATGGTGGCTGACTCCATCTCGAGGGGGCTTTATTCACAGCCCAGCTGTGGTGACAGCTTGATAATACTTCCCCAGTTCAGGAGAGATCCTAAGTCGAGGCCGTAAAATAGTTTGCGACCTGGTTCATCGCTCTTGCATCAAAGGAGAGAGAAGACTCGGATGCTGAAGGAGAATCGCGCTGGCTCTTATTTCCTGAGGGCTGCTGAGCGCAAAGCCTGGGCTGCGAGCTTCACACGTGAGTTTTCATTCGGTCCTCACCGGGGGTAGACGGTGGTCACCATTGGCCCCACTTCGCAGACGCGGGGACTGAGGGGCAGGGTTGTGAAGACACTCCCCAGCTGGGAAATGAGGCCTCCTCACTCCCCTGGGAAAAAGGAGGACCCATTCCCAGCCAGTCAAAGCCTTTTCAGTTCCAGATGCTGCGCCCCAACATCACGGCCCCCAGAAAGCACTGCTGGGCATGAAAGGGCGCTGTGTCGATGCCCAGACAGCAGACATTCTACCTAAAGCTTCTAAATTCTCCTAGCCTCTCTTCCAGTGCCAGGAAACAGGCCGGGAGATACCTCTAAAAACACACTTAAAAGGACCTGTCAGAATCACATCTGTCCAGCCCCACTAACCGACGCCAAAAGGCACTGAGATGTTTGGAGGGAATTTCATTAGGAGGATGACATACTGGCCAGGCATTTCCTAATACAGTGGTACCTCGAGATACGAGTGCCCTATCATACGAGATTTTTGAGATACGAGCCGTCGAGCGAGCGATTTTTGCTTTGAAATACGAGCAACATTTGAGATACGAGTCATCTCTCGGATCGGCCGGCTGCATACTACCCACCAGTTTACCTCGACTCGAGTGTCTCATAGTTTCCCCCGCCTCAAGGTTATGGAATGAATAAAGTGGCATCTCAAGGTACCACTGTACTCACTGTTCAACTCCCAAACTCAGTCTCTGCCTCTCCCTCTCTGGGTGCCGATCCCCGGGGCCCTGGGTAGCTCCTGGAAGCTCAGCTCGGGTACCAGCTTCTCCAGAGCCCGAGCTCCGCTCCCCAGCACAACCTCAGGCAGGAGCTGCGGAGCCACCTGTGACACATGGGGCAGCAGTGGCTTCAGGATGTGTGTTCTCTCGGAGCTCTCTCTCCTTGCGGCCGAGGTCTGCTCCTCTGGAGGATGCAGCTGCCGTTGTAACACACTTTGGAGCCTCTGTCTCTTCTTAGTTCCCTCATCATCTAAGAGAAGAAAGGTTTGGGGAATGGAGCTGACCTGATGTCCCAGCTCTCAAACACTGTCTGCAAGAATTACACCACACGGGGCTGATAAAGTATTCGGGAATTTTATACACAGTGGTACCTCGAGATACGATTGCCCTAACATACGAGAATTTTGAGATACGAGCTGTCGAGCGAGCGATTTTTGCTTTGAAATACGAGCAACAGTTGAGATAGGAGTCATCACACGGATTGGCCGGCTGCACACGACCCACCAGTTTACCGCGACTCGAGCATCTCATAGTTTCCCACGCCTCAAGGTTACGGAACGAATTAAACTCGTATCTCGAGGTACCACTGTATTTAGAAGGTTCTTGAGGGAAAGCTTGACGTGAAACAAATCTTGCCTCACCTTGTTTTCTAAGCCAGAATTCTTTTAAAGCTAGACAGTAATTTGGACTTTCAATTAGTTCTTTCTTTCCACTAACTCACTCCTCTCGCTACCTGCCCGGCCCAGGGCCAATGGACAGGACCCTCAAAGATAATAGAGCACAGCCACTTTCCTAAAAGACCTAAGTCTAGCATGGCACACCGACAGGCAGAGAGACAACCCCATTACGACATGGCAAGGCTGTAATTGGACAAAGAACAATGAGGTCACAGGAAAAATGACCTTGAGCAATGAGAGGAGGTTTCACGGAACAGGAGAGAAGGCTGCTCCCTCTTAGAATCCCCTAGTCCTTCCTTTCCACCTCCTCAAATGTGCCACGGCCTTCCAGAAAGAGACCCAGGCCCTTAAGGTCCACCTTGGTAGCTGACTCCTGCCAACATGTGTTATGGGTCCCTTGGAAGTTGAGATACCAATCCATATTTTGCATATACCTTTTAGGCCAAGTACTCTCTGATACACAAGTACCCAAATCCCATCTCTCCAGGACATAAGCACCATCCACATTTTCATGTCAGTTAACAACCAGGCTTCACGAAGCTCATTATGCCATCTTTTGGCTGCCACACAATTTCAGGTCTCCTATACAGTGGTACCTCGAGATACGAGTTTAATTCGTTCTGTAACCTTGAGGCGTGGGAAACTATGAGACGCTCTAGTCGAGGTAAACGGGTGGGTCGTGTGCAGCCGGCCGATCCGCACGATTACTCGTATCTCAACTGTTGCTCGTATTTCAAAGCAAAAATAGCTCACTTGATGGCTCGTATCTCAAAAATCTCGTATGTTAGGGCACTCGTACCTCGAGGTACCACTGTATAATGTTTTATTCCCCCTTTCTAAACCTGATCTCCCTCTAACACACACACCTGCATGGCTGAACAAACTAATAACTCTCTTCAGAATTTTCTCAAATTCATTGTATCTCAGGAAACCCCTGCCCTATTGGGTATGGTGAAATGATTACGATATCAGTTTCACACGCTGCAGACCTGGGTTGGGACTCTAGCTGCGTCCTTCCCAGGCGTGTGATGCTGGGCAAGAGGCTTAAACTCTGATTGCTGTCTCTTTTTGACAGGAGATTTTAATGATGGTCAGCCTCCCAGATTCTCAGCCATGGGCCAGTGATGCTTTCTCATCAATAAAGTTTTCCTCGAAATGACAATGACTACAGTGTGGAGAACTCGAAGGGGACAAGAAGATGTAGCAATGGCAGCCACGAAAGACAGTCGTGGCCAGGCTGGGTCCGTGGCACTGGTGGTGGAGAGGAGCATTGGATTCGAGAGGCCTTTGGGCCTGGAATGGACAGAACCTAGAGAGGCCTGATGTGGAAGGAGGAGACTCTCTCATCCTTTGAGACCCGTCAGAATCTCCATGTCTCCATTCCAGCTCTGTCTTCTTGTTAACCCCGCTATTTCCTAAGGGCCCATGCTCAAGTACACAAGAAGTTCTTGCTCCCATTTTATAGGGTTTTTTTTGGGGGGGTTCATTTTCCAGAATTGAGGAGATTGATCCTAAAGATATCATTGTCATAAGTCCATCAAAAATTCTGTGCCATTGTATAGGTTTCTGGAAGTTTCCACGTAGGTTTACCAATTACATTCCATGGTCTGGGCAGGGCAGCAATAGGCTTTAAGGTAGCTCATGGGTACTTTTAAAATGTTTGATGCCTGGAGAAGGAAATGAATGGGTATTGACAGTATAGAATTGTGTAAAACAGTATGCTGTTTAAGATAAGAACTCTAAAAACTACGGCCTGGGTTCAAACCTAGTTCTTCCATTCACAAGTTGTGTGATAATCAGCAAGTTATATATCCTCTCCTGTGCCTCAGTTACAGTGGTACCTCGAGATACAAGTTTAATTCGTTCCATAACCTTGAGGCGTGGGAAAGTATGAGACGCTCAAGTCGAGGTAAACTGGTGGGTCGTGTGCAGCCGGCCGATCCGCGCGATTACTCCTATCTCAAATGTTGCTCGTATTTCAAAGCAAAAATCTCTCGCTAGATAGCTCGTATCTCAAAAATCTCGTATGTTAGGGCACTCGTATCTCAAGGTACCACTGTATCTCACATGTAAAATATGAGCACCTGATGCGGGTTAAGAGAGCCACTTAAAGTGCTTAGTGCTCTGCCTGAAATAAGATATCTGCTCAGTAAGTGAGAGTTTTATCATAAACGCTGGTTTTTAATGAAGTGTGGCGTTACTGAGTGAAGGTCAAGAGTCAATCAACTTATTTCCAGCCGGGAACCTCATCTCCTCAGGTCCCATCTATTCTCACACCTGTTCTCCAGGGGACAGGGGTGGGTGGAGTTGGGACTCACTTTCTGTGGCCTCTGGAGTCTGTGGGCTCACAGTGTGGCAGAGAATGGGCACACAGGTGGCGCATTTGCCATTTGGAAAGTGAAGGCAGAGCTTTGTGGCCTTGGATCTCTGATGACCCAGGTATTCTCTGGAGTCCTCGGTGCTATTGTGGGTGAAGCCATGAAGAATGGGGCGGTTTCTACTATTATTTTTTTTTCCTTTTAGAACAAACTGCTCTGAATTTCGGGAGCTGGCATGATGCCAAGTGTATTTACCTTTATTTAATCACTCAATAGACTCTCTGTGAAAACAAGGGTAATTAGGCCTAAAATATATCACCCAGAGGCTTATTTTAACTACCACAAATAAAAGCTAGATCCCCAATTCCAACGAAATTACCAGATCATTTCCCTTCTAAGACCTTCTGGCAATGTTTACCTTCCCTGGTGGATTCTCCCAATGCGGTTGTCTGTCCCCAGCACCAGGGAGTCCGCAGGCAGGGGACAGCCTTATCCAGAGCAGCCGCAGTGAGGAGCCTGGGTCAGGAGGGGTTCCCTGAGACTGGCCCCTGCACAAACTAGCCTGGCATGTTTCCTCACCCTGCTCCAAGGCGTAGGGAACAGCACCACACACCCCAGGGTTTACATCTACCTTGCGATTGGCTATGTGACTTTGGCCACAATGCTCAGTCTATTCTCCTGAATAATAAGAGATGATGACAGTTACCTGTGAGGGCTCAAAGATGTGCTCAATCAATCACATGGTAGGGATTTTCAGTCAAACTTCCTTTTTGTATTTTAACATATTCTGTATTTTGTAAGTTTGCAATCAACTCAGTAATAAACCACTGTGTCAGTTTCATTGGCAGCATGTTCACTTCCTTTGGGCACATAAAGTCAGGGTGCATCTTACATTTGATAAAATATGACCTGTGACAAATAGAAACATTCTCTGGCAAAACTGATTTTTTTTTTGTACCTTCTGCTCTTAAATTACAACCTTCTTAAAGGAACCAAGACTATGTGGAAGAAAATAAGAAAATATCCTGTCTAATAAAAGAGTAATATGCAAATTGACCTACTTCTGCTATATCCACAAGCCACACCCATCAGCCAATCAGGACAGAATATGCAAATTAACCCAACCAAGATGGCTGCAGCCACAGAGAGAGCAGGAGAGAGGCTTGGGTTGCCCTGGCGATGGAGGAAGCCAAGCTTTCCACACAACCTGGCTGGCCCAGGCCTCTGCTTAAGAATACAAAGTTTCAATTGTAGAAGATAAATAAATTCCAGATACCAGGGCCTCTGCTCTGGTCAGCAGGGCCTCAACTTGGGTCGCCTGGGTCATGGCCAGCCTGGAAACCACCACAGGCCTCTCACCCAGGCTGCCCCACACCCCAAGGAAACCCCCACCCTGATCTGGGACACCCTTCAGGGCAAACCAGCTGGCCCTCACCCATGCACCAGGCTTCTATCCTATCTAATAAAACAGTAATATGCAGATTGACCATCACTCCAACACACAAGATGACTGCCCCCATGTAGTCAAAGATCCTGTCCACATGTGAACACAAGATGGCCATCACAAAATGGCCAGCAGGGGAAGACAGTTAGGAGGGACTTGGTCTGCAAGGTAGGGCAGTTGGAGGTGATCAAGCCTGCAGAGGAGGAAGTTGGGGGTGACCGGGCCTGTGGGGAAGGGCAGTTTGGGGGGGAGGGAGGGCCCAGGCCTACAGGGGAGAGCAGTTGGGGGGGGGGAAATCAGACCTGCAGGGGAGGGCAGTTAGGGGTTATCAGGCCCATAGGGTGGGCAATTAGGGGCAAACAGGCTGGCATGGGAGCAGTTAGGCATCAATCAGGCTGGCAGGGGAGTGATTAAGGGGTGATCAGGCTGGCAGGCAGAAGCGGTTAGGGGCAATCAGGAAGGCAGGCTGGCAAGCAGCTGGGAGCCCACAGTCCTGGATTGTGAGAGGGATGTCTGACTGCCCTTAAGGGGTCCCAGATTGGAGAAGGTGCAGGCTGGTCTCTAGTAGGTTATAAAAGGCCTTTGGGACCGGACCAGAAAAACACCAATGGTTTCGGTCTGTACATAATTGTGCAAGTGTCTTGCATACTTTGTGTTTCTTCAATCTTATGCTCATGACAGACATCACTAATCAATTCAGCATTTCTTCCCACTGAACCAAAATGTAGACCCTGAGTCTCTCTCAATGCAGTACTGTAGGTAGTTAATACCAATCCACCAGAGTTGGTACATGAAGCAACATCTATTTTCTGTCCCTCACTCAGAAGCTTGGGAGATAGGGAAAGAGAATGGACATGGGCCAAGTCAAGAAACTTAGTTGCATGAAAAACATCTCAACAATGACCGAGTCCATTGCTCAGAAGTCAAGGTCTAGAGCTGTGAAATCAGCATCAAGTCACAGAGCCAACCCTCTGCCAAACCAGTGTGGAGACTCTCCTCTGCTCCCTTACCCAAAATACCCTCCTACCAACCCATGCTGCCTTTCTCAGCATCGAAGGCAAACTCTTTCTTGAATAAGCAAACAGATCAGACTTTGGCAAAGAGAGGAAGAGAGGCCAGCAGCCATGTAAGAGTCCTTCTGTTTTTGCAAAATTTCCTTTTGCTCATTTGTCACCATAAACACCTCATTGTTCAGGCAGGCAATCTCCAGAACAAAGCAGGAACGGTTATTTCCAGCAAACGATAATTACAATGTGCTCTGCGCAAGAAGCAATCATCCTAGCCCTATGGTTCCTGTACGTTTAATAGCCAACACCTTTCATAGCAATGTTCCCACTTCCATAAATAAGAGAAAAAAAAGTCACTATTTAATCCCATAATGACATGAGAGAAACCAGCCGCCCCGTGCCTGAGCAAGGCCTCACTGGGGTTTTAGAAGTACCAGACATATGGGGTGTTTGCCATAAATATTGGTTGTTTAATATTCCCAGGCAATGGAAGGTAACCCATAAAAATCATATCTGGAAAATTAAAAGTGACGGTTGGAATGGGGATCTCTTCTCCTTGTCAAATTCCAATTTGAAGTTAAATTGGGGCTTTCGGTGCTAAGACAGGGACCCTTGACCTCTGAGTAATTACTTTCCAACGGCATTTGCTTTAATTTGGAGGCGAAAGTTCAATTCTCAGAATTGCCGGCTATGCCCATTTTTTGAACACGAAGCTACAGCTCAAGAAAAGCCTGCTTATTTCTTCCTCCTCCATCAGAACATCCCTCCTCCTAGTGAGGTACGCTTGCTGCCCAGCTAAGTTCCCCTCGCTCAGCATTCTCAGCATTGTAATTACACCAGCAAACGCAGGGGTCATGGAGACT
This sequence comes from Lasiurus cinereus, assembly GCA_011751065.1. Lineage (NCBI taxonomy): Eukaryota > Metazoa > Chordata > Mammalia > Chiroptera > Vespertilionidae > Lasiurus > Lasiurus cinereus. The sequence continues at coordinate 1,906,053 of JAAGEH010000434.1, forward strand.
GACTCAGCCAGAGCTCCAAACCTCTGCAAGCTTCCCGGAATCAGCCCAGGAGGCAGGGCAAGTCTGAGCAAGGAGGTTCCTTACACTGCTGCCCCCGCCCGAGAAGTGGGCTGCTCCCCACATTTAGAAAAAGCATTTGTTGAAGGAGGAGAAAGGGTGTGAACTAAGGGAAAAGCACATAGAAAACCATGGTCTGCTTCATCACAGCGTTCGGGGGGAGTAGTTCACTCATTCATAACTTGAACACACAATTATTGAATGCCTACCGTACACCAGGCGCCCTGCTGGGTATGGAGGGTGAGGAGTAAAACATGTCCCTGGTCCTCAAGGGGGCATGAGTCACAAAAACAGAAAATCGACTTGCAATGGACCAAACACAATGATCCAATGACTGAGAGTGACAGGGGCTCTGAGAGCCAATGGGAGACCAGAGAGGGAGGGACTAGGGCCAGAGATGATGAAAACAGCAGCACGTAGTGGGACAGAGGGACATAAACTGAGTGAATTTGAGGCACTTGAGAGATTTCCTACTGGAAGAGGTTATGGTTTTCTTGAGGTCCCAGACCACACTTAACTCACTTCTGAGGCTTTCTGTTGAGTATATAAAAAGTTCTTCCAAAATACTAAATGGATACATAAATGAATATTATGTATAAAGAACCACCTGTGCAGAGCTTCTTACGTATCATCTCAATTAATTCTCACAGCAACTACATAAAAAAGGTCTATTATTGTCTCATTCTATGGATAGAACCTGGTCCCTAAAGCCGCAGGTATGAGATAGGAGCCAAGCAGGGCAAGTTCACAGATTACAGTGATTCAGAGAGAGAGAGAGAGAGAGAGAGAGAGAGAGAGAATGGAAACATGCTCAAAATCATTAGTCATCATGAAAATACAAATTTAAACCACAATGAGACACAAGCAGAATCATTATAAATCTACTAAAATTGTTATAATTCCAAGGACTGACAACACTAAACGTAGATAATGTAGATATATAGATAATATAGATCATTTAGATAATCTAGAACCTCACACATTGCTGGTGGGAATGTAAAATGGTACAGGCACTATGGAAAAGTTTGGCATTTCCTTACAAAGGTAGACATACTTCCCACATCCCCCAACAATTCCCCTCCTAGGTTTCTACCCAAGAGAAAATTAAATTATTACATACAAATGTTCATACAAAATCTGTGTGAGCTCATAGCAGCACTCTATACAAGAGCTAAAAGTTGGAAGTACTTAAAATGTCTCTCAAGTAGTAAATGGGTAAACGAAATGTGGTATTTTCATACAATGTACTGCTATTCAGCAGTAAGAAGGAATTAAGTAGTTACACATCCTAAAATATAAATGAACCTCCAAATACTATTCCAAAAAAAAAAAAAAATCCAGACACAAAAGACATCTGTGAAATTTCCAGAAAAGGCAAATCAGAAGAGCTAGGCAATAGATAAATAGTTGCTTAGGGCTGGGGATGGGGACTAGGCGTGGACAGGAAGTGACTGCAAATGGAACTTTGGGGGATGGAGGTAGTATTCTAAAGTAAATTATGGTGAGGATGGCACAATTGCATATATTTACTAAGGTTAATCATTCAATTTCCCAGTCTGTAAATTATACTTCAATGAAACTTTTCTAAAAAAAAAAAAAAAGGAAGAGAGAGAGCTGTATGATTTAGAGCAGTGGTTCTCAACCACCTTCCTAATGCCACGACCCTTTAATACAGTTCCTCATGTGGTGGTGACTCCCAACCATAACATTACTTCATAACTGTAATTTTGCTACTATGAATCATAATGTAAACATCTGTGTGTTCCGATGGTCTTTGGCGACCAGACTAGCGGTTCTCAACCTGTGGGTTGGTGAGATATTTGGGCCAGCTTCATAAGAGGACACGTTTGCGCTGGACCTGGGAGATTAGGGAAGGTGTCAACAGAGAGAAACGGCACAGAAAGCCTTCCAGACAAAGCAAGCAGCATGAGAGCGAATGTGCCAGGCATGTCTGGGCAGGATCCAGACAGCCAATTTGGATGGAGAAAAAGAAATAAAAATGAAAAGTTTGGTTGCTGCCAGATGACAGAAGTGGAGACGGGGCAGACTAATGCACTTAATGACTTAATTTGGTTGACAGTGGGGAGCCACGGAACATTCTAGAGGAGGGCAGTGTCCTGGCAAAGCTGAAAGGGGCAGCAGGGAGAAGTGTGTGTGGGAAGGGTGAGCGACCAGGGCAGAGCATCAGAGAAAAAGCTCAGAGAACTGGCTGGAGCGAACGAGGGCCCAAAGGTGGCCACCAGCCTATGTCGTTAATGCAGAGAGACAGAGAAACACATTGTACCCGATTGAAATAACAGACCCTAACTTTGGAGCCTTCTATGATCCCAGCACTGTTTTCTGTTTTAAAAATCTGAGGATATTTTTCCAATGAGTTTTAGAGAGAGTGGAAGAGAGAAGGAAGACAGAGAGAAATATCGACAGGAGAGAAACACATCAATTGGTTGCCTCCCTTTTGCCCCTGACCAGGGCCCAGGCTGGGGAGGAGCCTGCAACCAAGGTACGTGCCCCTGACCAGAACTGAACCCAGGACCCTTTGGTCTGCAGTCTGACGCTCTATCCGCTGAGCCAATGACAGAGGGCTATGATCCAGGCCCTATTTTAAAGAAGCATCTGTTATATATGAAATAAACTGAGTGGGTTGGCTCCAAAGAAAAGGAATAAAGATTAGAGGACTCCTAAGCTGCTAATCCAAGGCGTGCTATGGAAACCACAGATATGGAAGCTTGTAGCTGAATAAGAAATGGTGATACTGCTAAGGTGAAAGGATGGTGAGACAAATGACAGAGACCAGGTCACGTGGCTCTCTGCCCCAGGAAGGCAGGGGTGCCTGGCACTGCTGGTCCTTTCTCTGATGTCTCCATGCCCTGAAATGTGCATTAATGTATACTAAGTCCACATGATTTGACACGAGTGGACAGAGTGGATGGGTATGAAGAAGATGGTTGTACTCTACTGCTTGCAGGGAACGAGTCCTTGCCCATCTAATCCTATATAATAAAGAGCTAATATGCTAACGACCTTTGAGACAAAGCCAGTGGGACTGCCAGGGCCAAGTCCCTGGCATGAATTTCGTGCATCGGGCCTCTAGTGTTAGAATCACACGCAGCACCTAATAATTTGTGTCCATGAAGCAAGACCATAGTCTATCCATGATCAGCATCCACTTTTAATTACCTATCAATACTTAAGTATCAAGACATTCCACATAACATTTCTAGATTTTCAGCTTCTCTTGAGATATAGGGAGTTCTACAACCTATAGGACCCGAACCCACATGGTTTCATCAGAGCTGAGTAGGACTTGTCCTCTTTAAACATTAAGGTCCCTGCCTGGAATGCTCATTCATCCACTCAGTCATTCAACAAGTATTTATTGCGCACTCACTACATACCAGGCACTGTTGCAGGGTCTAGTGATACGAATGTACAAATCAAAGTTACTTACATTCCTAGAGCTCATATTCTCACCAGGAGAAATGACAATAAGCCAATACATAAAGGTATATATATACATTTTTTAAGGTGATAAGTACTAAGCAACTTAAAGGAGAGTAAGGTTAGAGATGGAAAGAGGATAGAGAGAGGTGGCAGGTCCTATAGACAGCAATCAGCAGAGAAGCCTCTCTGAGTAGGTGAGACTGAAACCAAATCTGATTAACATGATATAACCAGCCCTCAGACTTGAGAAACAGATGGGCCAAGCCAAGGAAATGGCAAATGAAATAATGCTTTACGTGTGGGAGGAACGCGGAAAGGAAGGAGCGAGGGGGAGAGGGCATTTCAGTTTAAATGTTATTCTGAGTGAGATGGGAGAGCAATGGTGAGTTTGAGCGAGAGAGTGACGTATTTACAATCATCATTGGTCCCTGTAAGCATTAGTTTCTGGCCCTTGGCTTGGAGCATGATGGGCAAAGATTAAAGGGTTGGAGATGGGCTCTGAGTCTGGAGAGAAAGAACAATCAGACTATGAGGAAGAAACCTCCTGATCTATGGAACATAGTGTTTATGCAGAAGAATAACGCAAAACTTATCAGTGACCTTGAATTAACCAACCCTAAGGGAAGAGTTAACACATCAATAAGCCACTTAGAAAACCAAGTCATGGGATCTGGAGACTGGGCCCTGCTTGACGGTAGGCCGGAAGTAAAGTTCCTGGTGAACCTGAGTGAGGAGCACTCTGCTCAGCCTGCTCACAAAGAGCGTCTCTCACTTCCTCCTCTTCACCAGTGACATTCCATCCCCACTGCCACACTCAACTGGGTAGACAAGTCCCGAGTCTTGTTTTATTTCCTCAACTTGACATAACTCACTTGTTCTCCCAGCTCAGAAAGGAAAAAAATCATCTGACCCTTGCACTCCAAAACAAAGCAATGGTTGGCGCCTGGTGTTCAACATGACCTGGTGTTCCAGAAAATCCATTCCCTGGCCATGAACAGTGCGAAACGTTTGACAAGAGAAAGGATCTACTTACAATCAGGGGGTGATCTCGTCCCATCGTGATGACCATCCGGTTCACCGTGCGAAGCAACTGGACCATGATCTCTTGGATGTGGTCGTAGGTGAAGGCCTGTAAGAGTCAGAGACATCTGTGTGACAACAGGGAATTGCATCTGCACACCTCTTCCAAAGAATATGCAACAGCGGTCAGACATGGTGATCACCAAGATCACCAGCAGCAACAGCACGAGCACCATCATCACCATCATTATCATCATCGTCGTCATCATCATCACTGTTGTTGTCATATCTCCATCACTGTAACCACCAGGCACTGGACACCAGGAATTCCACTAACCATCTTAAATATAAGTGAGTAATTAAGAGCTTAAGACCTGGAATCAGAAACTTTCGATTTAGAATACTAACTGGCTCAAGAATTCTTGTGCTCCATGGGCTGAGTTACTTCTCTGCACCTTGGTTTCTTCACCTGTGTGACAGTGGGGATAGAACCTGGGATAAGGACGGAATGTGATGCAGGGGAGTGGTTATACAGGTGATGGAGAAGTTGAGACACAAACAAGATAACCTAGAGATTGGCCAAAGCAGGGCGCCACTGTCCCCTTAGGCCACAAGGACAAATAGAAGAGCTAGTGGTACAGGTGCCTGGGACTGGGGTTATGTGATGGGAACTGTAAGCACAGGGTGCTTGTATAGTAGAAGCTGGATGATCTACTTTAGGGGAATCGTGGTGAGTCAGGTTGTGACATTTATGGGGTTCTGCCCACTTTAAATACAGTCTCCGAGCCTCCTTGTAATATTTTTTGAGCATTTGCTGTGGTAGGCAAGAGTTTTGTGCATTTTGCACATTCTAAGCTCCTGCACAGAGTATCATCCATGCATAACTGGGAGGGCGGTCATGGCCAAGTGCAGAGGCCCTGGGATTTCAAGTTCAGCCTCTCTGGGTCTGGGTACAACTCTGCACCTGCACCATGGGACCTTGCTTATCACTCATTTCTCTGGGCCTCAACTCTCTCATCTACAAAATGTAGACGGGTTTCCCATCCGTCTTTCAAGGTTGATGTGAATGTGAAAATAGCAGGTGCAATTCTGGAAAGATGAGCACTCTTCATTCCACGGCAGAAGAATCTGTGGGTCCAAGCTAGAGCCTGGGCATCAGTAATTCATGATTCTGTGCGGCACATTGTGATGGCTGAGAACCGCGACACCGCACTGTGGCGCTCTGGAGATGAACTGGCATTTGGAAGCAACCTGTGTCTCCAGGACCTTGGCAGAGCCGGACAGAAGAAAGGGCTGAATGAATGGGGGCTGGCAGGTGGATGGCCCCTCATACTTCTCCATAAGCACCTTAGGAAATGGAGCTGCTTTCCACTTAAGTGTGGTTTGACTCTTAATCTAACCCATGAAAGGAAAATAGATTTGTAGTAATAAAAAGAACAAAGATGTGCTTATTAAAAGCCCTCCTTCCTTCCCAACAGGCTTTCAATGATTCCAAAGATGAGTGGCCCAGAGATTCCTCTCTCTCTCTCCCCCCACCCTCACTCCTCTGTACTAATCCCCACTCTCCAATCCTGGGGAGCTCCCCCCCCCCCAAGCATGCATTTTACAGACACAAGTGCTCATGATCCATCCGACGCCAGGGTCTTGTGGGATTTGAACCATGTCCCCATCCAGCCCTTTCCGCATATCACGGTTTCCTCCTGCCGCTCAGGGGCCAGGGAGAGAACATGTACCTTTAATTCAGGCTGCAGGTGAGACTCTCTCATGACTTCCTTCCATCCTTGATGAACTCAAGCCTCTTTTCTGACTTGCAATCTCCAGTATTTTATATGATAGAAATGTAATGCTCATGGTAATAACAACGTTGAACGTGTTTTAAATGCTTACTAAATACCTGGCACTCTACTCAATAAGACCTCAGTTCACAACAAGATGGGCAATGTTATGATCTTCACCGTTTAGATGAGAAGACTGAAGCCCAGAGAGGTTGAGTAACTGCTCCAGGGCCACCCAGCTAAAAAGGAAAAAGATTCAGCCGAAACTGGTTTGGCTCAGTGGATAGAGCATCGGCCTGCGGACTGAAGGGTCCCAGGTTCGATTCCGGTCAAGGGCATGTATCCTGGTTGTGGGCACATCCCCAGTAGGGGACGTGCAGGAGGCAGCTTATCGATGTCTCTCTCTCATATATGTTTCTAACTCTCTATCCCTCTCCCTTCCTCTCTGTAAAAAAATCAATAAAATATATTTTTTTTAAAAAGGAAAAAGATTCAAACCCCGCAGTCTGTCTGCGGAGCCTGCTCCTTGCGTGCACTCACCCAGTGGGGCATGGAGCAGGAACCTAGATCTCTGGTCGCTGCATTGGGGCCTCATCAGCTTCTTTGCATCTGTGAGGATGGAGAGCCCCCACCCTCCATCTTGAAGTAGTATTGCCTTTTTCTTTCAGAAAATCTCTGGTGCTAGGTATTCATCGCTCCCTTGTCCTCTCTGCATTCCTTTGCAATGTCATCAATCTGAGCCCACTGCCAACTCATATAATGGTTTCCATTTGATGCCCCCCTCTTACTCCCGCCTTCCCCCGGGCCCTGGCACCAGGATTACCTCTCTCTCTTCCTTTACCAACAGAGATAATAAGCCCCCTTTCTCTTGCTTCTTTTAAGCAGACGTTCATGCAAAGAGTAGCAATTAGACTGCTCAGGAAGTTTGGTATTCAGAAGTGGAAAACCGTCCAATTTCTGTCCTTTCACTTGAGGTCCCAATAGGAGAGGCGGTGCAGCCGAGGCCGAGTGTTCTGGGATCGGACAGACTTGACTTTGAATCTCAATGGTGCTCATTTGAGCTGGTGATGGAGGACAAATTACTTTTCTCCCCTGCCTCCCGGTTTCTGTATGTGTACAAGGTGGCGAACCATAGAAGCCCGAAGTGCTGGTTTGAAGAACAAATAAAGGAATGCAGGTAAAGCCCTCGCTGCCCTGCCAGGGGGTGGACACACAGTAGGCCCTCAGGAAGTGGCGGCTGCAACTCCTCTCCCCCTGGGTCTGCCCGGCATCCCGGCCAAGCTTGCAGATTGCCCGCAAGCGCGGTGCAAGGCAATGCAGAACCTCAGCTCTGGATAAAATCGAGATGTCGCCCGAAGAATGTATAGCGTCTATGCAACTGGAAAACTTTCAAGATGATAAACCTGAGCGAAGCAGTAAAAACGCGGCCACAAATCAGCCGCTGTTAATTGCCCCGCTGCCAGGCGAAGTGGAGGGATCTCGTCGGAAGTGTCTTCCGGGCGAGAACTAAACGGTGGCTCGTAATTGAAATGACAAAGTCAGTCCTGCCATTACAGCCCTGGCAGAGAACCAGTCCATCCAACCTCAACATGCTGCGAATTGTGGCGGTTTTTTTTTTTTAAATAATTACAAGCTGGGTGTGCTATCCGGAAGGAACTTGGGATCCTTTCTTTAATCTTACCCACAAGCCCAATATATAACGCAGTAAAAAGGGGGCTGCCATAAGTCAGTCAGCGAGAGCTCAGAGCCCTATGATCTCACTCCTCTGTGAGATATAAACTGGAACTCACAGACACAGAGGGAAGGCAGCAGGGAGGCGGGAGAGGAAGGGGGCTAGGTATTTTTTTAAAAAGGAAGAGAGGGAGGGAGGGAGGGAAAGAAGAAGGGAGGGGGAAAAAAGAAGGGAGAGAGGAAACTGAAAGAAGGGTGGGCAGGTGGCTGGGGGGTGGGGGGTAACCCCTGTCCTCTTGGCTCAGCCTGAGCCCCAAGGCCAGCCCTCGGACTTTGCAGAATGCAATTCAAAAGTATTAATTCCCCACGGTATTTCCAGAATAATAACAGAGCAGAGCCTATATGAGATGATTTTAGGAAAATAATATACAAACACAGCATTTCACAACACGGAGTCAGATTCTGTAAGAGATGTCCCCCTATTTTCATTTTTCTTTCAACCCTCGTGATGACACCGAGTAGGAAAGAACCCCTTTGGTGCTAATATGTCTTTAACGTCTGCCTGTTCGTGCAAAACAACCGGGGGAGGCCTCAGATCCCAGCTGACAGACAACAGCCTCTTCTTACAACCTAATAACATGGCTGCATTGTGTCTATATATAGCCAGTGTTCAGGAAAAGACCCCCCCAAACCTAAAATAGAGCAAAATAAGGATTTTGTAAATTTTTAATAGGGTGTTTCTGGGCAGCCCAACTCAGGAGTCCTCTTACTCTCTTGGAAAATGTAATTCTGTTTCGGCATCCACAGCCGAGTAGAAAGCAGAAATATTAGAGCTTCGGAAAGCCAGAGGCTCGCTTGTAGAACAGTGATGAAGTGTGAAATTTTCGAGTTTTGCTAAAGGTTATAGCTCTGTTTGGTCTGTAAAAATTTTAGATGTCTTATATCTAAGCCCAACTCAATATAAGCATCTTCTCTCCACAAATTCGAGAATCCTAACCACTTTGGAACGAGTTATTTCTTTGGTCAGCTTTTTCCCCCAGTTTAATAAATAAAACTTTGAAATGTGCTTACTATCTAACAACGTAAGATATATTCTTGATCATTTGAAAATTCCACTTTTACGCAAGTGATACTGACTACTTAATGGTGGTAATGTTATTTTTTTAATATGTTTTATTGATTTTTTACAGAGAGGCAGGGGGAGAGATAGAGAGTTAGAAACATTGACCAGCTGCCTCCTGCACACCCCCTACTGGGGATGTGCCCATAACCAAGGTGCGTGCCCCTTGACCAGAATTGAACCTGGGACCTTTCACTCTGCAGGCTGATGCTCTATCCACCAAGCCAAACCGGTTTTGGCTATTTTTTTTTATCCAAAGTTACAAATGTGTATAGTTTAGAAACACTGTCTGATATTCATCATTAAAAAACAAAACAAAAAAGAACAAAAAGAAAAGAAAAACCCAGCCCAGCTAGTGTGGCTCCATGGTTGAGCATCGACCTATGAACCAGGAGGTCATGGTTCCATTCCCAGCCAGGGCACATGCCTGGGTTGTGGGCCCCATCCCCAGTGTGGGGTGTGCAGAAGGCAGGAGATCAATGACTCTCTCTCCTCATTGATGTTTCTCTCTCTCTCTCCTTCACCCTTTCTTTATAAAATCAATAACAGATATTTAAAACAAAAACACCAGTTCCTCATGTCCCCCTGCCAGAGGACAATCTTCCTTTCTTTTAGCACATTCTCAACCTGTGGGTCTCGACCCCTTTGGGGGGGTCGAACAACACTTTCACAGGGGTCGCCTAAGACCATTGGAAAACACAGAGACGATTCATAACAGTAGCAAAATGACAGTTATGAAGTAGCAACAAAAATAATGTTATGGTTGGGGGTCACCACCACATGAGGAGCTGTCTTAAAGGGTCGCGACATTAGGAAGGTTGAGAACCACTGTTTTAGCATTTTAGTACTTAGAGTCATGTGGCCTGCGTAGACCTTGTGGTCCGGGAGCATCTCCGCAGGCTGATCTGGTCGGGATGGGTAGTTGGAGCGACTCAAATAGCAACACATATCCCAGGCTTTCTTCTGGGGCTGCCTGGCTGCCGCAGACAAGACTCCTCTGATCTCTTGCCTGAAAGCTGAGAGCCGGGCTGCCAGCATCGGGAGCGGAGGGGGAGGGAAGTGCCCGCGGCCTCGGCTTCTGAGATGCCGCTTTGATTGAAATCTTGTTTGGAGTAGGGTATTGCTGCCCTCCACTGCCCCTCATGTGGCCTAGTCCCGACGCCCTGTGCCGTATCCTCTTGGTAAAATAATCCCTCCACCCCCCGCACACTCCCCCCCACACACACACCTCCCCATGACTCAGCTGCCCAGACAGGCTGCTTCTTACCACACTTGCAACTGATCCCCGTTTGACTCCTTCTCCCTCACCCCCCACCTCCAAGGGCCCTGCTCCCACCGTTTCCTGTAACTTGGGGGGAATCTTTGCTGTAGACGAGATGAGACGTCAGCTTTCCCCGCTGCTGCCTTATGAATCACTCTTCCCTGGTCTGCTACATCAGTTAGTATTTTTCCATATGTTGTCTACCTTCCTTTTACAAAACTCCCTTGGCTTTTTCTTTGTAGTAGATTTTTCCAGAGGGAGCAAAAGAGGAGCCTCTGTTTCATCCATTATCTTTCAGGGATCCCGACCCTAAATGTCATGGTTCAATGTGTGTGAGCGAGCTCGCTGAATTAGAGATGCTGACAGTACCTGGGCTGATGTTCAGTAACAAAAAGATGACTGTTACGCCGATGCTGGATTCTGAAAAGAGTTCTAGGGTAACCCTTACTTTACAGAAAGCCACACCTCAGCTTTGAGAAGGGGCTGGCCTGGGTCACATGGCCAGTGACAGAAGACGCTATGGGAGCCGACATGAAAAACCAGCTCTGCTGGGCAGTGCCTGGCCAACCACTCCCGCACCTGGCACTCGGGCCACCTTGGGCCTTGTGTTCACGCCAAGATCAACGGCAGCTGCTCTGCCTCCTTTGTCTTTAGGCCTTTTGAGCGCCAAGATGAAGATCACAAGGTCACGGCTACAGAGTTAAATCCGAAGACCTTTTCTTTCTAACAAGAGACACAACGCAGAGTCTGGCCCTACACCTACTGCTGCCACTGACTCCCTCTGCTCTGTGCTCCCACGGAAGGGGGGTCCTTTCAACTTCCTCTGCACTCAGAAGCCACCAGAAACCCTCCCTGCAAAGAAAATAGCCTAACTTTCAAAGGATAGTGACATCATCCTCTGAAGCACAGTCACCGTCTCTCCTTCGCACGAGTTCGAGGTTTCAGGCTGTTTTCTTCCCTCCGGTGTGACTGGCTTCTCTCGGGAAGGACTTGATGGACTGCAGGACAGCTCAGTGGGTAAAGGAGGCAACAGAGGCGGCGGGGACTCACAGAGGCAGAGGGTGAGGTCAGTGGAGCCGAACGGTGGCTTTGCTGCGTCCCATCCCCTACCCTCCAGGCAGCTCCCCACTTCCCAGGCAGGACGTGAGTGAGCCCTCACGTGTCTGAACCCCACGGGTTCACCTTCTCCAGGAGGGAGAGTTTGTGTCAGTGGTAGAAGATTTAAAAAAAAAAAGGAAGAAGAGGTGGGCTTCTCATGCTGACACTGCTGTGACCTGACAATCTCGAAGTGATACTCTATGCTAAGAACTAAGCATATGGACCCGGCCACTGTAATCTCACTTAATAAAAAAAAAAAAACACAGCTGAGACCGGTTTGGCTCAGTGGATAGAGCGTCAGCCTGCGGACTGAAAGGTCCCAGGTTCGATTCTGGTCGAGGGCATGTACCTTGCTTGCGGGCACATCTCCACTGGGGGGCGTGCAGGGGGCAGCTGATCGATGTCTCTCTCATCGATGTTTCTGACTTTCTATCTCTCTACCTTCCTCTCTGTGAAAAATCAATAAAATATATTAAAAAACAAAACAAACAAACAAACAAAACACACAAAAATAACAACAACATTGAAGCCCCAGGAGTGAAATATGAGCATCAGAGAGAGGATGAGGAACTCGCCCAGGAATTATCCACTCACGGGTGGCCAAGCCTGAATTCAGGCTCAGTTCTGTCTAATCCCATGCTCTTTCCATGACACAGAGTGAGGGAAGGTGCCAAGAAGAGTGAGTGCTTTCGGCTCTCCACGGCCTCTGTTGCAACATTTCTCATTAGGAAAATAGACTCTCTCCTCGCGAAGAGACTACAGAACCACCACTAACTATGCTCCTTCCCTGGGCTAACCAGACTCACCTCCCCGAACCTCAGTTTCTTCACCTCTAAACCGGGCATAATAGCACCCACAATGTCAGACTTGTTTTGAGAATCTGTAGCTAGTTCTGACACTGACCACTAATACTTTCTGAGCTTTTACTCCACAGTAAGTACACTTCTAAGCACTTGGCATATATTAATGTAAGGAATTCTACAAGACCGATGAAATGAGGGACATCCTTCTATTATCCCAGATCTGCAGCAAGGAAAACGGAGGCTGTGGTTGGTTGGGATCGTGCACCAGGTATGAGCACTGATCCCACTTCCGGCCCAGGGAGGCCTGTCTGACGGCCCGGTGCCACACACAGCTGCCCCTGCCTCCGTGTGTTAGGACCACAGAGATGAATGCTGCGGCAGGACTTAGCGATGATAAATCTTTCTGCAAATTTGCCCAAAGTAAACAGCGAGGCAAACGTTTGTGTGCACAGCTGTTGATAGCATATTGTTTTATTTATAATATTGAAATGCAGCAAGCAAGATAAATGTCCCCCAATCAGGGATCCCATTATATAAACGACAGCTTATCCACTCAGTGGAATAGGAAAAGGCAGATATTCTTGATCTGAAAAGATATCTTTAGTATAGCCAGTAAGAAGAGACCACAGGCTACCGTGTGTAATATAATCCCATTTATGTTTTTAAAAAAAATATTTTCTTATGTTCCAAAATCTGGAAAAATGCATACAATGGTCCCTCTGAGCAGGAGGAAGAGGCAGCGATGTGAGGTTAACGGGATAACTTTATTTGCTATGGTTTGTTGGAAATTTTCACAATAATCACTTATGATAATTAAGAGAATACAGTGGTACCTCGATATATGAGTTTAATTCGTTCTGTAACCTTGAGGCGTGGGAAACTATGAGACGCTCGAGTCACGGTAAACTGGTGGGTCGTGTGCAGCCGGCCGATCCTCGAGATTACTCTATCTCAAATAGGAGTAATTCAAAGCAAAAATCGCTTGCGCCACGGCTCGTATCTCAAAAATCTCGTATGTTAGGGCACTCGTATCTCGAGGTACCACTGTAGATCTGTTTCCCAATGGGAAAAAGATGAGTCAGTCAATATACCTAAGAAATCACACTCACAGGGACTCGCCAAAACCGGTTTGGCTCAGTGGATAGAGCGTCAGCCTGTAGACTGAAAGGTCCTGGGTTCAATTCTGGTCAAGGGCATGTATCCTATTTGTGGGCACATCCCCAGGAGGGGGTGTGCAGGAGGCGGCTGATCGATGTCTCTCTCACATCGATGTTTCTAACTCTCTATCCCTCTCCCTTCCTCTCTGTAAAAAGTCAATAAAATATATTAAAAAAAAAAGAAAAGAAAAGAAACCACACTCACAGGAACTGGAGGGATGCATTCCAGGGACTGTGGTGGTGCCCTGCAGGCAGCCCTCGGGGTGTGGGGGGCATGTCTGCCCCATGCTAGGCAGCCTCGGGACCCTTGGTGCTCATAGATAAAGTGCTGTTGTCAACTGAGAGAAGCATTACAAAGTAACATGGTTTAACACCTTTTTAGAAGGCAGAACTATGAAATATCGTATTCCATTTATCAAATGCTTTTAAATTCTATTTGCAGGTGGGGAAAAAATCTACTTAAAGCAACCAGGAAAAAAAAAAAATCACATAACAAAACTATCGCCTCCAACAAAAAAATATCCAATTGTGCTGAGAGACAAATGTTTCTTTTATTCAGATCCTATTAAGTTGCTTGTGGGGCTTTTAGTAAAATACACTGGCACCTCCAAACCTGCAGCCAAGAGTGGAAAAAAATGAAACCAAGGTCCGTCAGTCTAACATCTCACTGCGGATGAATGAAGACCGGCTGGAGCCACTTAGGGGATGTGCCTCAGAGGTGTCTACCTTTGTTCTTCAAAGCAAGAGGGATCTGGGGGACTGTGTACGGAGAAATGGATAAACAACACAGCTAACATTGGCTGGATTCTTCCTATGTGCTGTGTGCCTTGTACTTATTATCTCAGTGCATCTTGGGAAAACCCCGGGGACGAGTGTTATTCCATTTTAAGGTGTAAAATAAGATCCATGGTAATTATTATTACCGTTCGATATTTTAAGCACTTAATAGGTGACAGATGCTATGCTAAATGCTTTACATGCCCCATCTCATGTAATTCCCAGAATAATCGTATCCATCTGCTACACTGCAGCTCCCCATGCCACAAAGCAGGAAATTCTGACATTGACTCGTATGGAACGTGTCCAGGGTCACAAAGCCATCGGTGACGGAGCTCGATTCGAATCCATGTCTTGTTGGGTGCAGGGCTCAGGCACTGTGGACACAGCTGTTTCCAGCAGTTTTGTATTGTTTGTTAATATGCAAATGAACCAAGCGAGATACATGCCCAAATGTCCCTTCAGCAATGAGCTCCCTTAGGGTTTCCACTGTGGAAATGGGGCTCTGTGAACTATTTGTAGTATTTCAAGAAGCTTAACAGAAATGGTAGACTCCTCTTCAGTGTTACCACATTGGCTAATTGCAATGTCAAGACCCCTGGTTTGAATGAAAACAAGATAGGCAGGCATTCTGTTGAACTCTGCTGGTCAGAAAATTATAAATGCTACCTAGATAGAACTAGAGGCCCGGTGCATGAAATCAATGCATCGCAGCTGCAGAGGCTTGCCTCAGCTTTCGCAGCCCCGGCTTTGTCCGGAAGGTCGTCCAGAAGTTTGTTTGGCCGTCAGATCTTATTAGCATATTATGCTTTTTTATTCTAGGGTAAGTTTTAATTATCTAATCAAATGACTTAACGTTTAATACATGCTGCTTGCTTGGGAAACAATAGATTTTAAAGCATGCATCCATGGGCCTATAAGAAATAGTGGTAGCCGAAAACGATTTGGCTCAGTGGATAGAGCATCGGCCTGCGGACTGAAAGGTCCCAGGTTCGATTGTGGTCAAGGGCATGTATCTTGGTTGCAGGCACATCCCCAGTGGGGGGCATGCAAGAGGCGGCTGATTGATGTCTCTCTCTCATGGATGTTTCTAACTCTTTATTCCTCTCCCTTCCTCTCTGTAAAAAATCAATAAAATATATTAAAAAAGAAAAAAGAAATGGTGGTAAAAACTCCCGATTGGTAAAAACCTTTGCCACCATTTCTCTCTCCCTGCCCTACTTCCCAATGACCTTCTTCCACCCACCGTTACTGCCTTCCTCTCTCCCCTGTTCTACTGGCTGGCTAGTTTCTCCTCTGTTTCCTCCTACTTTATGCTCTACTTCATCAGCAGCCTTCAACCCCAGTCCCAGGATGGCTTCAGCCACAGGCACAGAAGGTGCCGCTAAGGACCAGCATGATACTCTGCCACCCCACATTTTTTCCCAAATATACCTCCTTGTGTATACTGATATTTAAACTGCCATGGATAGAATGTCATTTTTCAACTCAGGTTAATTCCCTAGAGACGCTGAGAGGAGGGGATAGAATCAGAAGGGAGAATCTGGAAACTTCTAGGCATAGACTTCCTCAATAATACTGCAACAGAGCTTGACCCCACTCTAATCCTAAGGGCTTGCTAGACAGGGGAAGAGGAATAAAAAATACAAAACCTTCTACACTCCTTTCCACAGAGAAAATACCCCTAGTCATTCCAGAGAAAAAAACAGAAATCTGCAGCTCATTGGATGATAACTGACCTAGATTCCTCAGCAGGGTCTCCCCATATCAACACTCAATTCCCCCAACTCACCCCACCTCCACCTCCACCTCCATCCCCACCCCACCCCCTTTTTTTTTTTTAGAAAAAGGACTCTTTCCCCACAGATTCCTTCTAAGCCAGCCAGACACAAATCTAAGTTAAGAGACAGGTCTCATGAACATCCCGGGATCCTGGGTCTCAGCCAGAATTCAGAGCCTGCTCTCTCTGATAAGCCTGCTTAGGCAAAAATTGTGCCCAGAACTTTAGAAACATTACCACCAACAGGAGGCTTTAAGATATCACCCTCAAACCTCCTTCTAGTTGGTGGGAAGAGGTGTAAAAAGTAGGCCGATCTCAATTACAAGAGAGTTGGCCAGAAAAGAACAATAAATCTGAGGGATGAATGTGTATCCTCTGATCTACGTGTGCATTTACACCGCCTCAATGTTGTTTTTCAGTTCAAGATGGATCAAACTAAACCCTCCCCAGAAACCCATCTCTATGAAGAGCAAGCAATGAAGGTGCATGCTCTTCTCCATGTGCTGACAAAATCACTGCCTCCTAGAACAAGACCATTTCTTCTCATCTTGCAAAGTATGATCTCTTCTTTCTGTCTCTCTTTCTCCCTCTCTCTCTGCCACTCATCAACCCCCACACTGTGAGTCTCTATTTTAATGCTGATAAAGCACGTGCGATTTTTCTCCATCCTTCCCTAATTGTAATGATGATTTCAACAAATGTTTACTAAAGTCCTATCGTATGTCTAATATTGATAATCATCATCACCTCACCCTTTTTGGAACATTTGGGTTGGGAGTCTCTCTCTCTCTCTCTCTCTTCAAACTGTATATCTCAAATAAATTTGGAAGAGGAAGAACTAGTTTATTTTTCTGATTTATTCCAATATGACATATGGTTTCTGGTGACCTTTCTCGATGACAAGAACATGGCCAGCTTATTTCCCGGTCTCCATTGTATGCTCAGAGCCCCCACTCTGAAGCCCGAGCGCTGGTCCTTCCCTAATCAGCTGCAAGCAGGACAGTCTTCCCTCTGAATGTCCAGCCCCTTTATGTTCTCAGCCAGAGGAGAGAACCCACCTCATTGGTTCGTGGAATCTGTTCACCCTGAGCCACATCTACATGTGGAAGCCTAGCGACACTGAGTTTCCTTCCAGTAAGAGCACAGCATCTAAAAGAAGACTTCTGCTCCCAGTGTTACTAGTCGGGGCTCAATCTAGAGCCTTGGGAAGCTGCCCGAACAGCTGGCTGCTGATCCTTTCCCAGCCCTTGCCCTACCAACAATGAGATGACCAGGCTAGTGTTCATTATAAATCAGTATCTCCAGAAACATTTCTCTCAGCATCTGCTCCTGTGGTTCATCACCATGGCTGCATCTTTAGGGTTATCTTGGGACTTTCTACATGCAGCCCAGAGTGACCATTCACTGTGTTGTCCAGAGTGCTGGGGTTCAGGGACAGAGAAAGCCCCAGCCCTGCTGGCAGTGGTGCCTGGGGAGGACCCACAGTAAGGAAAGGGCCACGCAGTGTTCTTCCAGAGCGCTGAGGGTGCTCAGAAAAGACCCAAAAAACCCAATTGTGGGGGGTGGGAAGGGCTCAGGGAAGATATCCTGAGAAAGGCACTGTCAGAAGTAACTGGGAGGAACGTGTACCTGCTGTGTCCTTTGCTATAACAAAGAGGGCTTTCTGATAGGATGCTTTCCTCTAATCAGAGTGCAGGCTAATAACACCCAACTCAGCCTTATATGTTCTTCCTACCAAGCTCTTTCCCTCGGCCTGTGTCAGCCTGGCCCTGCTCCCATTGAGTCTTGGATTCCCATTTGCTCCCTAGATTTCTGATTATAATCTTCTCCCCGTCAAGACATCTTCATGAAGCAGAACCCACTGCCTCTTGGACTGCAGTCAGTTCCCTGAAGGAGTTAGTCCTTTGGGTCTGGTGAGGCTTTGTTTCTTCCAGACCCTAACCCAGCCAATCTTGGTCAGCTCGTCCTTCCCACAGAAAGCAACCAGAATGCCTTTGCAAACAGGTAGTTCCCTGTGTCTGGGATGCCCCTTTCCCCAGTCACCTGCCAATCTCCTACTCAGCAGTCAAAAAACCCAGTTCAGGCATCACCTTTGGGAACCCTTTCCTGACTCATCACTCAAAATCCCCACCTCACCTTAGGCAGGGCTGGTGGTTCTTCGTTTTGAGTCTTCACCCAATTTTATTCATGTTTCTTAGAAGTAGGGGACCACATCTTTTAATGCTTAATGTCCAAAGGGTAGCATCTGCTTGACACAGAGTAAGTACTAAGCACGTGAACAAATATGGGAAATGAATGTGTTCATGGGTAGATGGATGGATAGACATGAAAGTAAGGATGGATGGGTAGGTGGATGGATGGATGAATAGACGGATGGATGGATGGATGGATGGATGGATGGATAGTTAGACAAACAGGTGAAAGGATGGATGAATGGGTGAGTGATATTGCCTAAATTAACTTTATATATTATCAATTCAGAGTCTGCTACAAAATAAAAAATGTGGTAAATTATTCACAAAAAGCAAAGGTGCTGGTGATATATGTACCATCACCTTCTCTTCTTTTACCCTGCAACTAAGAAGACAAAGTATTGTCACTTATCTTCCAGAATAGTGTTCAAGCAGATAAATAATTAATCCCCTGGGGGTGGTTATTTGAGAAGATTACAACTTCTCCTCTCCAACCTTCCCTGAGTCATGGCATTCCTTGCTTCCGTACATGAAAGCATCCCTCTGTTCCCTAAAGACTGGCTCTATTTACAGAAAAAAAAAAATTCTCCACTTTCCACAGAAGTGGCTTTCAGACTTTGCTCCTTGGATTTCTAGCTCCTGTCCATGAGGTTCTTTGAAGCATATCTGTCCTTTATTACCTACTACAGTCATAGTGATGCTTGGGGAGGGGCATAAGATAAAATACTAGCTTTGCATTCATTTTCACATTTCTGATCCTGTACAAAAATGCATAGTATAAATTACAATGTCTAAAAAAAATCAACTATCTCTCAGATTATACCTCTAAATTATGCAGAGCATTCTTTGGAATCAGTCATTATTTATTGCACAAACATTACCAAAAACAAGGATGAGATAATATACCCATCAGCCCAACCCTGCAACACATCTGACTTCTCATTCATTTATGATTCCTTCAAGTCCTTATATGTGCAAAAGACAATTTGTGTCCTGCTCTTTCCAGTTAACATGGCATAAGCATGTTGGGAAAAACTCTGTGTGTTTTTTTGTTTTTGTTTTTTTAATATATTTTATTGATTTTGCACAGAGAGGAAGGGAGAGGGATAGAAAGTTAGAAACATCGATGAGAGAGAGACATCGATCAGCCGCCTCCTGCACATCCCCTACTGGGGATGTGCCCACAACCAAGGTACATGCCCTTGACTGGAATCAAACCCGGGACCTTTCAGTCCGCAGGCTAACGCTCTATCCACTGAGCTAAACCGGTTTTGGCAAAACTCTGTTTTTATATATCCTTTGAGGATGGGTAGGAGAAAGGCTTAGATTTAGACAGATTGAATTTTGCCCCTGCCACTAATGTGTTCCATAGCTAAACCTGTTTATTTAAACTCCTGTAAGGCAACGTGAGCATGATAACAATTTGCTGCCTGGATTATGGTAAAAATTAATGAACTTCTGTGCATAAGGTGCTTTACACAGTGATTGACTTATAGCAGGTGTTCATTAATGTGTGAGTTACAAATAACAGTAATATTTCTTAAACCTGGATCTGTTTTGAATTAGAATATAAAGTATGCATGAATAATTAAGATAAAAAACAAAACTGAATTCAATTTGTTCCACCCCTAGAATATTGAAAGGTTATAGTCACTCACCTGAAGTGAGTGATACTTGGATTAAAAAAAAAAACAAACTTAAAAATAAGAGAAAGCTAGCAACAGTCTTCACAGATATGTCTGAGTCACCTGCCTCAGATCACACATACTATCAGGACTAGAGTTGGAAATAGAAGTTCTCTAAAGCTGCGAAAAGGCTCCCGGACCAAATATCACCTTCTCTGCCACCACCACCTCAGCCGATACAGTGTGAAAAGCAGACATCACTAATAAATCAATACTTATGAGATTACATCGGGGCAAGAAGAAAGGGAAGGGGAAACATATGTTAAGTATCAATAGGATGATCATGAGGAACAAAATATTATGCAGAGGTAAGCTGAGGCTCAGAGAGGCCATGTCACTTCCCCAAGATCACACAGCTCATTAGCGGCGAAGGTGGAATTTGAACCCCTGTCTGTGGGCCTCCAAAGTTCACAATCTTTCAATGTAATTCAATGAAAGTCAACAGATACGTTTTGTGCCAGGTACTGTGTTAGGATATGACAGTGAACAAGAGAGATGGAGTCGTCACACCCGTGGGACTTACTGTCTAGATAAAGGAGCCGATAGTTTGAAGGTGAGCAAAGTAGGATGAGCGTCAGGTAAGGTGAAGGACCTACAATGTTCAGAAACTATTCATGAAGAGAGGACAAGTAACCCTGAGCCTCTGCTCTCTCTCTCAGGGCTCCTTCACACTCTGGGTCAAACATGCTCACACAGACTGACCACCGTCATCGTGGGGCATTATTTCTGCAGGAAAAGGGGTGCTGAATTCTAAACTGGTGTAAAAACAATTTGGGAGCACAACGATATACATATGCTTTGTATATGATGTTTAATGCAACAGCAACAGATTTGCCTTTCTCATTAGGGTCTGCTGAGTATAAGAAAATAAAATTAGTGTCAGTGTGTATTCGAGAAAGTAGAATAACTGAGGATGAAAGGATCAATCAAAACACAAAGATTAATTATTGAGCATCTGCTCAGACTTTGGCACTATGCCCAGGCAGCGTGGGAGTAGAGGAGAGATAGAAGACGGGATCGGTCCCGTCCTCAGAGGGCCTATAAACTAGGATATAAGAGCACGCCCAGGAAATGACAGGCTATGACAGAATTCCAAGAGGCTGGGGTGTGCTCACGTCTGTGGAATGCACTAGGTCAGTGGTTGGCAAACTCATTAGTCAACAGAGTGGCAAACTGTGGCTCGCGAGCAGTTTGTTGACTATTGCACTAGGTGGTTGAGAGAGAAGGGGAACCGACCCAGGCTTCAAAAGACAGTGATGACCTGAATAGTCAGAGAGAGTTCCTGGTGGCAGTGGGAAGAGTGTTAACCATGGAGAAAGGCACAGGACAAGGTGGGCCCTGAAAACTGAATAGACCATTGAGGCCACAGAGCGGAGGAACGCTGAGAATTAAGACCTCCGAGGAGCCAAAACCGGTTTGGTTCGGTGGATAGAGCGTCGGCCAGTGGACTAAAGAGTCCCAGGTTCAATTCCGGTCAAGGCCATGTACCTTGGCTGGGGCACATCCCCAGTAGGGGGCGTGCAGGAGGCGGCTGATCGATGTCTCTCTCTCATCGATGTTTCTAGCATTCTATCCCTCTCCCTTCCTCTCTGTGAAAGATCAATAAAATATATTTTTAAAAAATTAAAAATAAAAGACCTCGGAGGTAGTTTTGAATGAATGAGCATTTTGTCTTAATCACCTTCGCACCCATGATGCCCAGAACGGTGTCTGAAAACAGTAGGTGCTCAGATAATGTTTTGTGAGATGGAAAGACGTTGCCTTAGTTGAAAAGAAAAATAGCAAAATAATAGAAAGAGTGCTGGCCCTGTTTCCACAGATGCCAGACATGCCTGAAATGACAAGAACAGATGTAAAACTGCAGATAATTAAGCACTAAATTCTATATAAAACCAAAAGTTTTCAGACTGCATCTGGGAGATTGAGAAGATAGGGCAGAAGGAATCTGGGATGATTTCTTAATGGGAGGGGAAGTTGGGTTGGGTCTATCAGGAAAGGCAAAGTCTGGCTCTCAGGAGTCACAATTTAGGTGGGTGAGGCAAATAGCATCATCTAGAAAACAACAGGAAGTAATACCAATAGCTTCATTAAATAATTTGGCAAGTGTGCCCGTCTTGTATGGCTCAGGAGTTGAGCATCGACCCATGAACTAAGAGGTCACAGTTTGATTTCTGGTCAGGGCACCTGCCCAGGTTGTGGGTTTGATCCTCAAGAGGGGGCGTGCAGGAGGTAGCAGGTCAGTGATTCTCACTCATCATTGATGTTTCTATCCCTCCTTTCTTCCCTGAAATCAATAAAAACACATTTTAAAAATAATAATAATTGGGCAAGGGAAATGAAATAGATCGGTGGGCTAGATTCGGTCATGAACCTGTAATTGGGGGCCCTCAGGACAACCACTAAATGCCCTCCAGATTGAGGAACCAGGGAAATGACCAAGCACGAGGAAAGGATGAGGGCTGGTGGGGCAGAGAGAAATGGTCTACCTGGAACGCAGCACACACCGGAGACAGTAGGAAAGATGGTGGAGAGGAAAGCTAAGTTGAAGTGAATTCCAGAAGAAGAAAGGGCATTCGTGAGAGAGTGAAAGACAGCGTCAGCATGTTGTTTGGAGAAACTGAGCTGGAATTAAAACATTTCCTTTTCTAACCTGTGCTGCCAAGTCCCGTGTTTATGCCTGCGACTAACATCATCTGGACTCTCCCTGAGAAAACGTCCATTCTAGAACTCCTGGGTTGTTTTCTGGAAACTTTCCTGGTGCAGTCCTTGGTTGTTGGCCCTGGATTGCGCGTGGCAGCGGGGGGGGGGGGTGGGCACACAGACAGAGCCGTGGATCAGAGGCGTCTTTACCCACCGAGCACTTCCTTTCGCACTCACCCTGCTTCTCTTAAGGATTTACATGTAGACCAGTTGGGCAAATCAAAGTTATAGTTCCCTCAGTAACGGTAACCTGGCCCAAACATAGCTACATTTTTCTGCTGCTGAGCGGGCTTTTAACTCACGCTGCCAGCTGTGAAGGGGAGATTTAATTCAGACATTATGTAGGAAATGCTTTTTGGAAAGCAAGTGGCTGGTCCGGGGAAGGTTCAGTGTAAATGGCTGTTCCTTTCAACTCGTGCTTTTATGCAGGGATTCCCTGCAGACAGCCACCTTCATCGGCATCCTTTCGAGGTGAACAAAAAAGACCTCTCCCTGCCTGCCAGCTGCCATGCTCACGTATTCACGCGCGGAACCCTGCTTTGTTACCACGGGTGTTGTATTGGCAAGAGGCAGCACTAAGGTGAGAAATCAAGGCTTTTGCCCATGGGGCAACATGTAAGAGGCATCCCAAGAACTCAATAATCCAGACAAATCAAACTTAAAGTTACCGTTTCAAAGCTAAAAGTTAATGGGACAAATACATGATGAACCAAATATCAAACCGTTCTGCGTGGAAATATTATTTCCCATGGTCGGTGCACTTTTAGTGCCCCGTACACTTTGCCCTCATCCCTAGGCAAGCTTCACTTGCCTCGACCTGGTCCTGGCCCGGGGAGGCACCAGGTGGGTATGGAATAGAGGGCAGACGGGAAGGCACCAGGCCCTCAGAGATCTGGCTGCAGGCAAACTTCTTTATACTTTGGTCCTGGCAGATAAAGAAATATTGAAGAATACGTCAAGGAGTATTTCTAATTGGCGCTGACGGAGCAGAACGTATTGGGTTATTAATTTTATTGGGGGGAATTCTGGTCAACCATCAACAAAAGCTGTCTTTGAATTTTCCAGATGGGTCCTCTGAGATTAAACAACCCAAGGACCATCTGGAAAGTTATGCTAAACCACCCACTCTCCAAGCCTGTCAAGCAAAGATAGGGTGACATTCAAGCCCCAAAAGTTGGTCTGGGAATCACGGCGTGGACAGGGCTGTCAGAGAGCTCAGAAAAAGGCTTAAGCCCTGGAGGTCCTATAGCCAGGACAGGCTCTCTGCTCTCTTGCTCTCCCAGCCCCCCACCCAGTCCTGGGTTAGTGCTGATGGTTATTCATGCAATGGCCTAATTGCTCATTTGATCACCTCCTGCTAAGCTGGAGCAGTTAACAGTGCAGAATCTTCTACAAAGGAGAGTCATTTGTCTGCGGATTTTGTAGGTTTAACTAAAAAAGCAGAGAAAGTCCCTCAGCCATCAGCATCCCTTCACGCTGGGACGGGTGTACTTTGGGGAACTGCTCATCTTCCCGATGCATTCTCTGAAAGTGGGCAAGTATCTCTTACACTCTGCAAAATTAATCTTTAAAATGTTTTTGATTTTGAAATGCCAGACTTGAAGAAAAGTGGCAAATGTAGCAGTGAAGATGCCTCTGTACTCTTTATACAACTTCCCTACCTGGCTAACATAACCAGAGCGCGACCATCAAACCAGGAAATGCACAATGGCCCAATACTACTAAGTGGCAGGCCTGATTCTAGTTTAGCCAGTTTCCTTCTAATGTCTAGTTTCTGGCCCATGACCCAGTTCTGGATTGTAGAGTGAATTTAGTTGCCATGGTTCCTAAATCCCCTCCAATATGTGATGGGTCTCCTGGTCTCTCACGTGAACTTATCTTTGGAAGAATACTAGTCTATTGTTTTGTAGAATATCCTTCAACTTGGGTTTGTTGAATGCTTTCTAATTATGAGATCTGGGTTGTGTCTTTTTGGCATGATTCCCCACATGAGTGGTATGTATCCTTAGTACATCCTTTTTTTTTTTAATATGTTTTATTGATTTTTCACAGAGAGGAAGGGAGAAGGATAGAAAGTTAGAAACATCGATGAGAGACATCGATCAGCCGCCTCCTGCACGCCCCCTACTGGGGATGTGCCCGCAACCAATGTACATGCCCCTGACCGGAATCGAACCTGGGACCCTTCAGTCCGCAGGCTGACGCTCTATCCACTGAGCCAAACTGGTTCGGCTCCTCAGTACATCTTGTCAAAAGGCTCAGGATGCTGCTTTATGCCATGACTGGGGATGCTCTCTGTCATCACCTGGTTAAGGTGGTACCTGTCAGGTTTCTCCACTGGAAAGTTACTATGGTTCCTTCTGTCATTAATAAGTGGATACTTTGGGAAGATACTATGCAAATACCCTGATTCTCCTCATACTTTAGCCAACAAGTTTGTTATCCGGAGATGGTTCTACCTTGTAACAATGATTATTGTGATGTTTGCTCACCAAAATGAATTTGTATTCATCTTTGAACACTGTTTAAGGCCAAAAGGTCAAAACCTACTGAAGAAAAAAAACACACAATACTGTCCCTGTGCTTCTCCCACAGCTGTGTGGACTGAACATCTGGTTTAGGCAGAGCGAACCCGCAGCCCGAGGTCACTCTCCCCACCCCTCACCTGTGCGGGAACCTGGGCGCTCTCTCCCTGGCCTCTGTAGGCCCCCACATTCTCCACACGGCCAGGAAAGAAGCCATTGCTAGTCAATGAGCATTGCCATGGCAACGGAAGCATCCTTCCACATCTCTGCTCCGGTGTGTGTTCAGTCTGCCTGCAAAGCCGCTGCCTCCCCGGAGCAGCTTCCCTTTGCTCAGTCCCAGGAGCACCTTTAGGGCGGCAGAGCCCGGGCCTCGGGAAGCGGAGGCGAGCGGCCAGCTCCCCGGGGCCTGTCTTGTTTGCTGCGATTCCTTCGAGGGCCAGGCAGCGATGCGTTGGCACATGTGTACCAGTCGGCTCTCGGGAAGAAACACGAAAGGTCTGGATATAGTGCTGGCGATCTTGTGCGTGAGTCCTCACTGACGGTGGATTTCAAGCTGAACATGGACTTGGGAAGAGAGGGGCGGCCGCAGGGCATTGCGTGGTATTCCCGCCAAATGAACCCAATAGATGCAAGAATCCAGGGTGGAGGTCGTTAGCAAGGGATGCGTTTTGAGCATCTATTTGTTGCCTCTGATTTTAATGAATCTATTTATTTATAGATAGTCATATAAATTTTTAATAATGGCGGTGATTTAATAAAATAACTCACAAGATTCCTGGGTTCTCAGGAGCTGGTGGGAGCCAGCCCCAGCTCACCGCCCCCTGCAGTAATCATCCTCAGCTCCAAAGTGGCGGGACCCCAAGGAGCCCCCCGGGAAGGAGGCCGGCTCTTTTCCCGGTCCCCCAGGGAGCACTTAGGGAGCCAGCTGCCCGCAGGATTGGCTCTGCTCTGGCTGCAGGTCTTCCTTGGCACGCCTCCTCCGAACAGCTGCTGCTGCAGGCTGGCGGGAAGGGGCTGCCTCCGGTGGGAGCGGCTCGGTACCTGCTTGCCATTCTCCCAGGAGGCCAATTGGCCCTTTGCTGCTCTTCGGAGAGAGACAGGGATGCCTTAGAGCAGTGGTTCTCCACCTTCCTAAGGCCGCAACCCTTGCATACAGTTCCTCATGGGGTGGTGACCCCCAACCATGAAATTTTGCTACTGTGATGCATCATGATGTAAATATCTGCATTTTCCGATGGTCTTAGGCGACCCCTGTGAAAGGGTAGTTCGATCCCCAAAGGGATCGCGACCCACAGGTTGAGAACCACTGCCTTAGAGGCAGCCTGAAACGGTGGGAGGAGAAAGAAGGCAGGCCAGCGAGGGAGGAAGGGCAGGCAGTGGCACTGGCTGTGGATAGGGTGCCCGGTGAGGAGCTGCCTGTGTTCACAGGGGCTTGTGTCCCCTGGAATCCTGACCACCTGGGGAAGCAGCACCCCATTGCACAGAGAGATTACAGGACTCCCCACGGTCCCCAGCTGGGAAGGAGCAGAGCTCGGATGTAGGCCTTCTCTGCTCCCCAGCATCACCCCAGCATACGAAACAGGGACCAGGACAGGGCATGGGTGTGTGCAGGATGAGCACATGAATGGATGTGGCCTGACTCAGGGCCTGTGCTCGCCCTTCCACCAGGCACCGATGCTGAGGAACTGTAAATGCACCATGGTGGGAGGCCAGCGACTTTGGAGTGAGATGGGGTGACTCCCTCCCAGCTCTGCCCTTTCCTAAGTCTCTGACCTCAGTTAGGATCACCCCGCCTCTCTCTGAGACTCGGCACCCTCACTCCTAAAATGGGGATAATAAGGCCTACTGTGCCATTGATGGCCAGAAGCAAGCAGTTATGACTGATGAGGACAGACCATAGAGGCTGGAAGGTGCTGGGTGCGAAAGTGTATCAGATGTCCCTATCCATAAACTCATAATGTCATTCCACTGGCCCAGCAAAGGCCCATTTAATGCCATGGAGGCAGGGGACGCGCAAGGGAATAAAGAAAATGGCCTTGGATACAGCGAGAGGGTTTGATCCGTTTCGACTGCAAGTTGCGTATTAATTAGCTGTGCTCTGCTTGGAATGCACCCCAGACAAAGCATTTCAGCGGGCCTTGTCTCCTGCCTTTTATTTGAGATACGAGGGAGCGGAGAGAAGAGCATCAAGCTCGCCGCTTTTGCCCGGTGGTATTGATTCCTGGGAATTAAATGGTAATGCAAAGAGGCGGCATCGGCCTGCCTTCACGCCTGCATCAGGCAGGCTGCCGAGGATTAGGAGAGAGCACGGAGCTCAGGGTGGCCGGGGGGGCTGCGCTTCGGAAGGCACCCGAGCAGAGAGCGGTGGAGTCTGCTTCCCTCTCACGTGGGTAGGTCAGGGCAGCTCGGGACCAAGCACAGCCTCCGGGCAGACGACTCCCTGTGCACGCCACCCCTGGGGACCTTAGCAGAGCTGAAGATGCTGCTGCTGACCATGCCTGGTCCCTTTTAAGAGAGGGACATGCCTGGGAATGGGAGTGTGTGTGTGTGTGTGTGTGTGTGTGTGTGTGTTAAAAACTACATGCACCGGACATCAGACATACATGTTCAACATCTTGACAAATCACCTCTAGCAGGTGGGGGAGGTAGGGGAGGAGGAGCAGGAGATAGAGATGAAAGGTAAGAAATACACACACACACACACATACACACACGCACACAAGAAATAAGGAAGGGCCTGTACAGACCCATGGGGATAACATGTCATAAACTGAGTGTGGTTCCTTTAACCCCCTGTGCCTGACATCCAAGGAAGGTAAAAGGAGGAAAAGGCACATATATCCCATTAGACTCAGAGCAAAGACCCAAGGGAGACATCAGGGCCTGCCATTGACCTGGGCAACTCATACTTATTCATTCCTTTAGCAGACAGTTTTGTGCAGCCGCCACTGGGGGGTGGGTAGGGGAGGGCAGCGCTGCAGGGCAGGTTGGTGGACCTCTCCCATCAGGCTCCTGGTTCCACAGGCAGGGAAGTCACATGATGGCACACAGATGCTACACGGTGCAGGCATAAGCTGCCCCTGCGACCACAAGAGAGGGCATGCATTCTGGCAGTGCCAACAGCACCCACACAGCCCAGAGGTGAGGGAATGCAGGGAGGCGAGAGATGGAGAGAATGTTAAGGGAGCAGGAGGACGGAGAGGAAAGGGGGATGGGTACGAGGCTAGGCCGGAAATGTAAGCTCTGAGAAGCCAGCGAGTGAGGTTGGCTCACTGAGCGTCTGCATTCAAGGCCCGGCAAGGAACACACAGGGAAGGGTGACAAAGCTACCAGTGTCTTAATATCAGTCTGAACACATGGTTATGACAAGCCAGAGAAGGAAGTCCTTAAACCTGCCTGGGGAGTGAGAGGAAGAGGATGCGGAATGGGGAAAATTCCGGAAGGGAAGCATTATTTGAGCTGAAGCTAAAAGGAGTTGAGCATCTTACTTGCCTAGAAAGAATGGGAGCTGGGGAGAACATTCCAAGCAAGAGAGAATGCAGAGACCAAAGCTCTACGTGCCTAAGCTGGTGAGTCCCAGTCTGAGATGCCCCATACCAGTCAGGACTGAAAGACGCCTTGGTAAGACCCACAGGTCTAGTCCATGGGCTCCAGGGTTTATTTTCTTAAAGCAGATTTTGTGCATTCTCTATGGCATCCACGATGCAAATACCGGGACCACAACTTCCTTCTCTTCAGAATCCGGAGCCATCTTTCCCCGCCGTGTGATTGGCAGGCAGGGTACAAACAAGGACTCGCTTTTCCTTCCGAGGGATAAAACGTAAAATCAATATGCCTGTTTTAAGAGAAAAAACCAACTCCTTCCTGGTCTGCTGCAAAATTAAATCTTATGAGTGACTCAGCAGACGGCCAGGCACAGAACGAACCCGATGGGAAACTGCCTTTCAAAGCACTGGAAATTGACATTAAACTTGGCCAGGGAGGGGGGAGGGGAGAAAGGGGATTACTAGAGGCAAAAGTCTGACCTTTCACCCTTGACTAGAGCCTGTCTCTTTCCTATGCTAAGTGCAACTCAATGCAGCTGAGTGAGGAAATGTAACACCATCATTAAAAAAATGCCAATACCCAGGCTAAGGCGGACATCTGCCCTGAGTCAGATGCCACCCAGGGTTACAATGAATAAAGTAATAACAGGGAAACAGCTTCCACGTGCCAGGCCTGCTGTGCTGGGGTGGAACTCCTGGAACAATGACAGCCTATTGAAGACAAGCATTCTTTCCCATCCCCCAAACACACAATGCCCCCCAAAAGGAAGCTTGGCACCTTGCACTATAATTACAAACTTTCCACACATGGTCTGTCCCTGGGCCACGGTTCCGTCAGGCAGACATAGTCTATGCTTGCGGAGGGCAGATGGGCAATTCCGCGATGCCCACAAAGAACCACTAAACAATGGATGGCTATGCCTTTTTTATTTTTCTTCCTAATTTCTGACTTGGAGAAGTTGGTGCCTGTAGAAACCAAATGGCACATCCAAGGGTCTGGATTCTCAAAAATCAGATCTTTGCACAGACCATGTCCCTGCTGTCGCATGAAAATGAATATAGGAGCACAAATGAATGGGCTTGAAGATTCTGCCATTTTACGGTTTATTAAATGCCATATTGCAAGATGCTAGGTTTTATAGACTGGAAAGGGCTCTTCAATTAGAAAGGTAAAGGCCTGCGGATGAGCCCAACTGTTCTTCTATTTCCAGGGAATACTGAAGATGGGGAAAAAATTAGGTCATGTCAGAGCAGTGATTCTTAAAGTGTGGTTCCCGGACCAGCACCGTCCGTATCACCTGGGAACTTGTTAGTAAAAATAAATGATCAGGCCCCATCCTTCCAACTTAACAACCAGAACCCTGTTTTAATAGCTCCTCCAAGTCCCTGGGATTCATGCTCCAGTTGGCGACCTGCACTGAGCTGTGGTCCAACACCCTGGCTGCCTGTTCTTATCACCTGGGAAAGGTGTCATTGAGGTGTCCCAGCCCACCCCAGACCAATTAAGTCAGAGGAGCTGGGACTCCAGCCTCGGCTCGGCTGCTTCTGAAAAGCAACGTGGGTGATGTGCAGTCCAGGTTGAGAGCCACTCTGTTCCACAGCAAGAGAGATCGAGATCAGATATTTGGGATTTCTGACTTTCCATTTGGTTCAAAGTAATCATGGCTATTGAATGAATTTCTGTCAAAGAAAAAGCGCTTGAGAAGTGGAGATATTTCCATCTTGAAGAGCTGGAGAGGTTAGTTGGAAGCTCCAAAAGCATCCAAATCTTGTACCAAACCTAGTGGTAATACCCCTATTTAAAAAGTCACCCAGCAGACAGGTGCTCCCCCTGGGGAAAGGGCCGGCAGTCCCCGTAGCAAGAAGTCAAATGGAAGCAGTGCACTGAAGGCAGCAGAGAGAGAAACCAGGCCTGTCACACACCTCCTGTCCATATGCCACAGTCCCCAGGGGAACGCTGAGCCTCGCACTCACTTCTCTGCCTTGAAGGCCCACGGGTGTGTGAGACCGTGCCTCTTCTTACCAGTGTCTGCTGTTATTCAATATGCACAGTCATGACCACCGGTGAGGATGGAACTCTAGGGGACCACTCCCATGGGGTGGGTGGAATCCCTGAATCATGGCTGAACTTATGAACTGTGAGCAATTCATAATGGGCAGCTAGCCCATTAAAAGTGTGTTCCTCAAACTGGGGTCCATTGGTACCGTCCACTCGAAAAAGGATGTAAGCATTACTGAAATATAAGGAACATTGTAAACTATTTTCAACAGGAAGAGGTAACATTCTGTGGAATGTTTCTGGAGAAATGTAAGGCCTACATTGATGTACCCGCACTGTAAGAGTTAAGACATAATTCTCGCCTAAATGGTCTTTTGAAAGATCAAATAGCAAAGCCTAGGGCCAGTTCAACAACGGCTCATGAGTGTATAGATGAAAACGCCACCATTAACATAACATCACAGATTGAATCTTGAGTAGCCAAGTTTTGGGGTATTATATACTCTCTCCCCAAGGAAAAGGGTGAGGATAGAAAGAAAAGAAAAAGACAAAGACTAAGTTTTTGTATCCCCAGTGCCTATCACTATGAAGACTTTGGAGTTGGACTGACCTGGGTTTGAATTTTGACCATGTAATTTATTTGCTGTCTAGAGTTGAACATTAAGCTTATGAATTTCAGGTTTTTCAACTGTAAAATGAGATAACTATCTTGGGCACTGATTAAAGTGAGCTGAACGAAGGCATGAATTGCATTCAGCACAGTGCCAACGAAATAGGAAATCAAGTAGCACTTACCATTATTAATTACTCACCCTTGAACACACAGTTGAAGCTTCACACACACACACACACACACACACACACACACACACACTCGTTGTGGCTCTGGACTCCTAGTATGCATGTAGATTTTAGTTGATATTGCAATTGCTTATTTATATATCTGTAAAGATTTTCTTAAGAGACCATGACTTTGTATACTTAATACCTTGCCCATACCTGGTACACCATATATACAATGAGTGAATGAGTGAATGAATGAATGCTTGAAAAAAGCAAGCATGCTGCTGCATTTGCATAGTAATGAGATGAGAGGAAGCTTAATTAGGAAAGCAAGAATGGAAAGAATGACACAGAAGAGAGAAACACAAAGAAATTGATAGTAATGGTTGACTATGGGATATGAGCAGTGAAGAAGCATTTTTCTGCAGAGTTTTCTAATTATAGTCAATCACAGATAGAGTTCATCCAGAAAATCGTTCTCTGAGGAGTTTCTGGGAGTGGGGGTTGGGAGTGGGGAGGAGGAAAGCTTACACTAACACTTAGAAAAGACTTAATTGTTTGGTTCTAGCCTGTCCTCTGAAAGCAGCCCATCTAGGGGCAAACACCTCCTGGGCATCACTCCTGAGCAATCTGCTCATCCAGAATAACTCTTAACCATTATCTCCATTGCAGGGGATAACTGGAGAAATAAGATTAAATCCAAACAGCAAAGAAAGTGGTAGAAGGTTTGTGTCTTGGCCATGTAGGCATGAGAAACTGCCCCTCCCGTCCCTGCAAACCAGGCTTTGGAAATGGACCAGTCATATAAAAGCCTGCACTGTGTATTACCTACACCAAAGACTGTCTAATGAGAAATATGTCCACATATTCTCAACTCCAATCCCCAAGCCATCTTTCACCGTCGTGGGGATTAGGCCCTGAAGAAGCAGGCCCGCTGAGCAAGCCATTGACCTTCATCTTTAGACTTCAGTTGCCATTCGTCAGCACAAACACTTTGGAGCTTCATCAGCTCGACCCAAGTCTGCATCCAGGATATCTATGTCATTGTGAGCACTCACCGCATCCTGAGCGCTGAGCACCTCCAGAATGCTGTTGAGTAACTCCACGCAGTACTTCTTCTCCTGCAGCTGCTGCTGGGACCCATCATCCTTCTGCTCGAGCAGCTCCTTCAGCTCCCTGGTGATGACAGGAAGCAGAATGTCCCGGCATTCTGGAATGAAGGAGTGCAGATGTGCTTGAGCGTCCTCATTGATCACTTTTCTTTATTATTATTATTATTATTATTATTATTATTATTAGGAAACTTTTCATTAAATAACTAATTCAAGAATTGTAAAAATGTTAACGTTAAACATTAAGTTAAGATTCCCATAGAAAATCACTCACCATTCTGGTCCCTCCCCCAACCTGTTTGGACTGGCCATAACAACAGAGCTATGGAATAATTAAGACCAGATTGTGTGTGTGTGTGTGTGTGTGTGTGTGTGTGTGTGTGTTTAAATTCATTGGGATTCTAGTTGTGATACCTCTGTTAGATTCCATCACAAAGATATGAATCCCAGAAATAGGCCAGTTTGCAGATCTTTAGATATTACCAAAGATCTCCTTGGGAAGTCGCTAGACTTTAAATTCTAATTAAAATTGAGCAAAATTAGCAAATTCTCATGGAAAAGGTCTAGTCGAGAGCTCTCCATCCTAGAAGTGTTTAAGCAGAAGTAGTTGCCTATGGAGAGGCACTCAGTGTATCAGATGCGCCCACCAGGAGGTTGCTGGTTGGCACATGCCCCAGCTGCAATAGGGGACATGCAGGAGAAAGCGGATCGATATTTCTCACTGATGTTTCTGTCTCTCTCTCTCTCTCCCTCTCCCTTCCCCTCTCGGAAATCAATAAGAAAACATATTAAAAGATGTTCTTAAAGTATCAGATGAAGGGCCGAACTGAGTGATGGTTAAACCCCGTCCAATATTCTATGATTCCAGACAATAGAGGTGCAGAGGAAGTAGCAGGAAGGAGGATACCTTTGCTGCGGGGAAGGCAGTGGACATATTTACAAATCACTGCGGTTGTGGGCGCTGCAGCGGTTTACCAATCAGAAAGTCATCTACTTCACAGATCAAAAACTGTATCCACAACAAGACAAAGCAACCGGTGCTGAGAGGCAGCGAGATTTTAGCCGGGGAAGCCATTAATAATGGAGCCTGTTTTTCGGAAGTACTTTTGTCTTCTTGTGAACCAGGATTTCTCAGAAACGTCTGGCTCCTCCGTTTGGAGATGAACTGATTTTTTTCTCCTTTGTAATTGGAGCTGTGAAATCATATTAGCCCGTAAGGCTTCGGGGAAACAGCATCTCTAAATTGTAGCTTGATTGTCAAGCAAACAAACACAAATGATTTAAAAGATAAATATCGCAGAGCCTCGGATCAATCTTTCCAGGCAGAGGCAATGAGTATGAAAGACCTGCAAACGCAGCCTGGGACCCGGGGCCTGACACCAGCTGAAGACCTGCCAGCCGGTGACAAGTCTAAATTGCAATTCAGACCAGGGAGCGAGGAGCCTGCAGAGCTACTCAACGCTGCGTTTTCATAGAAAAGAGTCTTCATGTGTCAAAGTGACTACAGAGCGGAATCGGCAGTGTGTCTGGGCCGATTCTTTCCCGGAAGCTTTGTCCTGTGGTAGAAGGTGCTAGTGCCTGGATGCACAGCTCTTCTGAAATGTGCCACGCTTTTGCAATCATTTCATGGCCCAGGGACCCTGCAAATAAGATGGTCCTCTTCCTCGCCTCTTCCTCCTCAATATCAGCCCCACAGAAAGAATGAATAGAGATCCTTTGGAAAACCAACTTCAGATGCATCAGGCTAAAATGCATCAGTGGCCACAGCCACAGCCACGGCCACGGCCACGGCCACAGCCCTAGGAGGGAGACACTCCCGAGAACATGTCCCAACTTCCCATCTGTGCCCAGGCCTGCTCCTGCTCCTCAGCTCCCTCTCAGGGTGAAGACATCCCCGTCACATAGTCAACCAGCAAATGGATTCCTCCTCCATCTCCCCAACACCCAACTCCTCACCAGGAAGTCATATCCACCTCCATCTCCTGTGCCAAGTCTCCCACACTGGCCTCCCCACTTTCAGTCTCAGGAGCAGAAATTTCTCCAAACTGTAGTCTGACCCTGAGACCCCTCCTTGAAGGTTCTCAGGCATCTCCTTTCACCCTGAGGGTGAGTTTGGTAAGCTCTTTGCGACCAAGCCCTTCTACCTGTCCAGCCCCCTCCTCCTACCCAGACCTGTCTCTCCTCCTGTTGGACCTTTGTACATTATTTCTTTTCCCATAATGCTCTTACCCACCCATCTCCTCACTAACTGTTTCCTGCCTTCTAGATCTTCATGGAGATCTGAATCCCCTACGGCAGTGGTTCTCAACCTTTCTAATGCTGCAACCCTTTAATACAGTTCCTCATGTTGTGGTGACCCCAACCATAAAATTATTTTCGTTGCTACTTCATAACTGTAATTTTGCTACTGTTCATGAATTGTAATGTAAATATCTGTGTTTTCCGATGGTCTTAGGTGACCCTGCCAGCGGTTCTCAACCTGTGGGTCATGAACAGCTGATATAGAGCCTAAGACAATGGGCTCAGTATGAACCAGAACCGAGAGGGTCCTAGAGGCATGTGCATGGAATCAATGCCCACACGCACAAGCCACCTCCTGCAGCTGAGATGGCGGGAGGGAGAACCAAAAGAGCCACCCCTAAAATCTACCAGGATGAGACTGGCACCCCAAGAGCATCCTGGTTCCATCAGCAGAATGAGGAGATGGGGAGCATTCTGGAGCCCTCGCCTGCTATGGGAGCAAGGTTAAAGACAGTCACATCTTCAGGGTGTTTGCCCCTTTCTAAGCTTGCCCGTGGTGGCCTGCACTCGAAGTTTCACTCCACTCAGCCAGCCCTTCCTCACCAGCACCGGTTAATCCCCGGGTTAATCCACTCTTCACTCCTGCTCGATTTTCACAGGCGCTAAGGTGAAAGTCATTCAGCTCCTATTGACTGCGAGGAGAATGCCGCTCAGATCAATCCTCCTGGGGGAAGGTGAGGAACTGGTGGCTGTCAAGGATCACCCTGCCCCCTGCCCTTGTTTGGGCAGAGAAGTCATTGAAACTCCAAATTCTCCGGGGCAAGATCTGAGCAGCCTCAGCGCAGCTCTATGGGCTGCTTTTCTTCCAGGGCTCGGGAGCATCTGCACGTGTCAGAGGCCACGGGTCCCACCAGCCAGCCTTGCAGGGACCTCCACAGATACCTCTCCGGGCGGATGGATAGCAATTTCTTCTCACAACCTCCCTCGTCCAGCTGGTGGGACAGGGAGAAAAGTAATTCCACCCACCAGGAAATCAATAAGTATCCACAAACTTCATATTCCAGATCAGGTTACAAGCCCCTTACAGCTCGACTGGCATTTCCCCTAATGCACTCTTCACAATTCACTTCCCCACCGCCCAGAAAACACGCCTAATTACAAGGTCCAGAACCATCCCTCACTCTGCTCCTGATCACCTCCACATGATGGACCTCTTCACTTTATGAACCCCCAGGACCAAAACACACCTCCCCAGCTAAACCAACACATTCTACTTAGGAGACCTCAGAACTTGGCAGTTGTAAAAATGCTCCTCAGATATCCCAGGGAGGTGAAATCCTAGGAAAGAAATGGACTTCCAGAACCTTATTGCAAATACTCACTTAAAGTCCAACCCAAGCTATTGCTTTTACCATACATCCATTATACTTGGCATAAAGAATGCCATTGTACTAAACCTACAAGCAAACACTCTACAAAAGGTTGGTACTTGCCATTCAGACTCACAGTGACAGCAGGAAGGGTAAATCGATATGTAAGTGCTGGACTATTTAAGAAGATATATGTTTATGTCTAAAAATGTCACATATAAATATAACTAGTGGTCCTGTGCACAAAATTTGTGCATGGAGCATGGGGGTGTTCCTCAGCCTGTCCTGCACCCTCTCCAATTTGGTATCCCTCGAAGGATGTCCTACTGCTGGTTTACAGGGATCAGGCCTAAAATGGCAATTAGACATTCCTCTCCCAATCTGGGACTGCTGGCTTCTAACTGCTCACCTGCCTGCCTGCCTGATTGCCCCTAACCACTCTGCCTGCCAGCCTGATCACCCCCAACTGCCCCCCTGTGCCAGTGTGCTCTCACCCCCAACTGCCTCCCCTGCCAGCCTTCTCACCCCCAACTGCCCCCCCTGCTGGCCTGCTTGCCCCCACTTTCCCTCCCCACTGGCCTGTTTGCCCCCAACTGCCCCCCTCCTGGCCTGCTCACTCCAAACTGCCCCCTCTGCTAGCCTGATCACCTCCAACTGACCTCCACTGATGGCCTGCTGCCCCCAACTGGCCCCCCTGCTGGTCTGCTTACCCCCAATGGCCCGTCCCCCACCAGCCTGACCACCCACAATTGCTATCCCATCTTGGCCTGATCACCCACAACTGCCCTCTTGGCCTCTAACTACCTCGGCCCTATCATCATAGCTTTGTCCAGAAGATCATCCAGAAGGGCTCCCAGTCTAATTAGCCTATTACCCTTTTACTAATATAGATAGAGGCCTAGTGCACGCACGGGCAGGGACTGGCTGGTTTGCCCTGAAGAGTGTCCTGGATCAGGGTGGAGGTTGCACTGGGGTGCCTGGTCAGCCTGGGTGAGGGGCTAATGGCTGTTTGCAAGTTGGGCATCACCCCCCCATCTTGTGACCCAAGCTCCCAGCCCCTCCTTTTTTTCTTTTTTTCAGCACCTCCTTGAGCAGAGGCCAGGGGAGGCTGGGAGCAGGTATCTGGGATTTATTTATCTTCTATAATTGAAACTTTGTAGCCTTGAGTGGAGGCCAGGGCCAGCCAGGGCGTGTGGGAAGCTTGGCTTCCTCCATTGCCAGGGGCAACCCAAGCCTCCTACTCACTCCAGTTCCGTGGCCACTGCCATCTTGGTTAGGTTAATTTGCATACTCGCTCTGATTGGCTAGTGGGCGTAAAGGAGGTACCGTCAATTTGTGTGTTTCTCTTTTATTAAGTAGTATGTGTAAGTTCTGATAATCTATATGCAACATATTTATATTAATGAATAGTTACTACAGCAGGCACTGCTCTTGGGGATATTACATGCTATTGGGATATCAGAAATAATTTAAGAAGGTATTCATTGTCTTGGATTAGAGTCTCTAGAAGCAAGCTCTGAGATGAAGCCTGGGTGAATGTGACTTACTTATTAGGAGGTGTTTCAGAAACCTCTGGAAGGGCCTGAGGGAAGGAGGCTAGGCAGGGAACAAAGGCAGGCAAGTCTCCCATCGGGAGCTCTGCAGACAGTGTGAGCTACAGGGGCAAAGCAGCAGGAGTGTTGAAACCTTGGGGATGGACAGCCCCAGGCACTGTGGGTGCCCTTGGTGCCTAAGAGAAGCAGGTCCCCACAGCTGGAGGGCAGCCCTGTGAGGCTGGAGCTGGCTGCTGAGAGAGAAAGCCTTCCTGGAGCTATGCACAGAAACGATCATGGATCCCAGGAGACCTGGGCAGATCCCTGAGAGCTGATGATACAGCAACAAATACTGTCCGCTGCCCACAAAACAGTGAATGGGGCAGCGGGAGAGGCAGGGGCTGGAGTGAGCAGGGAAGACTGCCTCACGTGGGCAGTCAAGAAGGCTTCCCTGAGATGGAGACACTTGAGCTGATACCTACAAGGACCTCAGGGTCAAGCATCCCAAGCAGAAGAAATGACATGCAAAGGTCCTGGGATGGAAATCTGCTTAGCTTGTTGGAGGGATATCACGTGGAGGTGAGCGTGACAGGGAATATAGGAAATGGAGAGCATCTGAGACAATAAACTTGGAGAGCCTGACAGGAGCCAGGTCTCATTAGATCCCATGATACAGAGTTTGATTAATAGGTGGAGATAAATTACTAGGTAGAGATTAATGAAGAGAGGAGGGAGGGTCTAGAAAGAGAGGCATGAGAACACTGAGGAAGCATTTTGTAGAGGGAAAGAAGAGGTATACTATTGACTGAGTCCTCACTCACTATCATGTATTCTCTGTATGAAGAAATATATTATTATACCATTTTACTTACTTAAGATCACACACCTAAGTGGCAAAGCTGGGATTTCAACCCTGGAAATATGATTCCAGAGTTCATGGTCACATCTACTAAGCTCTCCTACCTCCTTACTGTTCCAGTAAAGGGGAGAGAAGATAAAAATTAGTGGCAGGAAAGAGATACAGAAGTGGACACACCTGGGGTACAGTATGGAGGCAGTGTCAACACAGCTTGCTGATGGATGAGATGTGCTCTACAGATGTGTACACATATGCATTTTGAGCATGTGGCTGAGAGAATTATGGATTGATGTTAGGGCTCTATCAAATTCGGATCTAATCATGGTGATCATTCCACCGCCTCAAGGAGCAAGTAATGAAAGGCTTCCGTTGACATTTCTCTGATGATGTGGAGAGGCTACAGACATGGCCTGTCTATCACCGCACCTCCCGAGGCTGTTAGGGCAGAACCCCTGTGCTGACAGCTACCTGCACTTGCCGCTACCCCTTCACCCGTTCCGAGATCTGCAGCCTGCCACTGCTGCCCGTGCAGCCACGGCCTCCTCCCTGCCAGCACACACACTCACCTACCATCCAGCTTCATAGAAAGCGCTTCTAGGCCTTGGTTTGGCTCAGTGGTAAGATGGCAACCCTGGGTTTGAGAAGGGTCCCAGGTTTGATTCGGGTCAAAGGCACATATTTCATGACTTTCCCTGGTCAGTGTGCATGTGGGAGGCAATCAACCTACGTGTCTCTCTCACATCAATGTTTCTCTTTTTCTCTCTTCTCTCCCCCTCCTTCCCACTCTCTCTAAACAACAATGGAAAAAATATCCTTGGGTGAGCATTAACAACAAAAAAGAAAGGTCTTTTAGAAAAACAAAGGTGCAGATATGGCCAATTGAGTCATGACCCCAAATCTGACTCGTGCCCTAATGCTTTCGGATGATTGCCTTTGCGATGCCATGCCAGATGAGTGTAGCTCAGCCTGCCGGCACACTGCCTCCCCCACCTCCTCAACCTGGCTTACAGAAGGACATACAGACGAGATGCCTTGGGGCCGAGCCAAGTAGCCTCTCTACTGAACAAATCTGGGAAGGCTTGGAAAGAGGGGTTTCTATCAAAGCAACGCGCTCCGTTTCACATTCACGCAATGGGAGAAATGAGTCATGGTAGCTTTCTGACTGCGAGGAATTGTGTCTTTTATCCCTTGGCCCCATTTGGTTGCAATTCAGGGACATCTGGCATTCGAATCAATTTATAAGCACTTCGGACACCTGTTATAACAGACTTACATCCTCACCCCTGCAGGCTTCTCATTGCAGACCCACTGCCTCTCTCTGCATCACGCTGCACAGAATCCCTTAAGCCAGTGGTTCTCAATCTGTGGGCCGTGACCTGTTTTCTGATGGTCTTAGGCTCTACAGCAGTGACCCACAGGTTGAGAACCACTAGCAGGGTCGCCTAAGACCGTCAGAAAAACACAGATATTTACATTACGGTTCACCACAACACGAGGAACTGTATTAAATGGTCGCAGCATTAGAAAGGTTGAGAACCACTGCCTTAAGCCCTTCACCCCGGCCCGTTCCCTCTGGAGACTTCCGCAGTTGCCTGGCTCCAAGAATTTCAATCTTTCCTCTAGCAGTGGTTCTTGAAACACTGCCGAAGAAGTAAGTCACCTTCCCCAGGCCTCATCTTAGAACTTGCTTCTGAGAACCCAACCCAAGACAAAGAATAGCTTCTGAAATTATCCCCACCATCAGACTTTCTAAGCTAGCCCGTGGTCACATCCATACATGAGTTTTCTCATCAGAAGTCATGAGAACAGAGATATTTCCATAAAGGACAGAAGCCATTTGCCTGGAAAGCCATCGGAAGGGAGCGGAAGTGTGAGAGTGGAATATTGAGTTTGAGAGAGATGCAATGCATTGAGCTTGCAGGCATCACGTGGGGAATGCATTTCATCCTCTCCGAGCCTGCATACTGTGTGGTCCCCACTTTACAGGTGAGAAAATAGGAGCCCCAAGAGCTTGCCCAGGGTCACAGTGTGACCTCTTAACTAGTGGGACCGCAACAGAGGCCAGATTCTGACACAGACCTGCCCAACTCAAGGGCCAACATGAATCCAACGTCATTCACAGGCTCCTGGGTGCAGAGGATGACTCCCAACCCCTGGATTCGGCAGGCTTGAGGCAGCCACCCTTGAACTTGCTGGGTCCCATAAGCTCTTTAAATAGAAAATTAAACACTCTGGTTGGTTGGTTTGATTAATGGCTAGCTCTCTTGTTCTCTTTTAGTAATGGTTACAGACCCAGGGAAATATAAAACAAACAGAAATCCCAGTCCTAGAATTAAACAACAGTGAGCATTCATCAACTCTGTGATTGCGTCTTTCGTCCAGCCTCTCATTTCTTTCATATTTTTTAATTCAACCATTTATTCAGCTACTCATATCACCGCAGCTGGCTAGCCAACAGTGATCATGACCCTCCCACCTTTCACCACATTTTCCTCCAAAGACAGTGAGAGCCTGCGGTGAGGTATCTAATTTCAATCAAGTCGCATCTCCCACAGTTCCGGGTACAATGTCTGTCACGCAGTCGGATCCTAACAAGAATCAAATGAATAACTGTCTGCTAATCTCAGAGAGTGAGCCCTGTCTGCTTATACTTAAGACAACTCTCAGAATTAGAACTCTACTTAGCGTGGAGTTATTTCAAAATGTATTCTTCTGTGCTGTCCTTGAAGAAACAAGACCTTGGTATTTCTCACCTTCACCCCTGTTCTGGCAACATCTTCTCGTTCTTGGCTTTCCCCCTCGGGGAGGCAGGTACAGAAAAATGGGTACAACTCTGGGTTGAGGGGTTACAGACCTAGGCTTGAACACAGCCTTACTACTGCCAGGCTGTGTGACCTCAGACAAGACATTTTATCTCCCTTCCTCCAAAAAAAAAAAAAGGGGGATTAAAATGGCTTTTTCAGGGGAAAGCATTACACAAATTCAGTTGCAGTTACTGTGTGTAACATGGCATGGGATCTCTGCTCTCCCTCAGGGTGCAAAACAGAGCATGCTAGAAGCGCAAGGTCCTTTAGCTGGAGCTGAGACACACACTCGACAAAACACCTAGTCCAGGCTGGAATGAAATGGACTCGGAGCTATTATCTGTATCATTCACACAAAGTGCGCTTTGTCTGAAACACCAGACTCGGAGAATTGAGTTTCAAGAGGCGGGTACAAATGGAAATAATTGGGGAAAATGCCTCGGATCTTCATGTTCCCTTTGTGTGCGGATAGACAAGGAGAGCCCATCCTTTTGCATTTCTGCTGGCAGCTTAGAATAACAATGCCACTTACCAGTAATCCTCCAGCCGCACTCAAACAAGCCCACATCCTATCATGCAATCGCCAAACTTACAAATAGAGGAAAGAACAAAACAAAAACACACGCGCACACAAAGAAAAAAAACTCAAAAAACCCACGGCGGTGTTTTGGATCAATATGAGCAGCCTGTAGGTCGTTTCTAGAGAAAGCGCCCTTGAAAGGCCTCCGGTTTATATTTTAAGGCTAACAGAGGGGCCCTTCATTGCAGAGAATTAAATGAGAAAATTCCCCCGGATTCAAGCATTAGCCAAATGGAATGGCTGTGTGATTGTTTGCAATCATCCTTCCCTCGTCTCTTCCCATGACAGTGCCGAGGCGAGGAGGCTGGGGGTCCCGTGTGTGGACAGCCTGCACATTTGAAAT
Organism: Lasiurus cinereus; assembly: GCA_011751065.1. Taxonomy (NCBI): domain Eukaryota; kingdom Metazoa; phylum Chordata; class Mammalia; order Chiroptera; family Vespertilionidae; genus Lasiurus; species Lasiurus cinereus. The sequence continues at coordinate 1,948,283 of JAAGEH010000434.1, forward strand.
CATTTGAAGGGAACACAGAGAAGCAGCTGAAGAATTGGAAACACACTTCAAAGACGCAGGAGTAAAATCGTTGTCAGCCCTCCCTCCTTTACATCAGAAGAGAAATGGGGAGAATGGCTCCTCCTGGCCTGGTTTGCTTTCCTAACAGGACTCAGCTGAGAAGGTGGAAGTTGGAGGCAGCCTGAGGGGGAGCGGTGAGGGGGGGCTTCTCCTTCATTTCTCCACGCATGCCAATGAGCCAACAGAGCCCGCCCCTGCAGGCCCCCAGCAAAAGTGATTTCAGAAAGGACTCCCACACTCCGGCCCACTATTTCAATGGAAGGATCAAAGGGATTGTAAAGCGAGTGAAGAGGAAACTGGTTTAGCAGGAGAAGGGAGGAAATGAAGAGAGTAAGTATCAGCCAATGACCGGTAATGAGCTTTCTTACAAAGAGAGGACAATATATGGCCCTCGCCCGTAGGCAGTCTGAGTGTAATGAGGACGCAGCCAGCTGGCAGACGGTATAGAAGCACACGGAAAAGGAAACACGCTTGGGTTTGCAAATTCGCTCAGGCCCTGCTGATAAATCTCAAATTGTACTTTTATGAAACGGCCATTAATGTTTTGTTTGGGGCATGACATGCTGGTCTATCTATGATGGGTTTGTGTATGTCTTCATCTACCCTCTTAGGCCATAAAGACGAGAGAAGAACGACACGGCATGCCAGCTGCCCACACGGCTCCTCACGGGCATGACATCAGTGAGATCAAGGGAATCGTCCACGTTCTTGAGTTTCCCGAGCATCGAGGCCAAAAAAGAACAATTTCCTTCGGAAAAGCATAGCTTTCTGTGGCATGGATCCTCAAAGAAATGTTTCCTGTTGCATCCGCATGTTAATGGCCTCCATTAAGTTTAGTAGGGATTAGCTGCTTCTGAAATCAAATGGTAGGATTTTAGCTCTGCAAAGACCTTGAGCAAAGCTAATGGTTTTGACTCCTTTGAATGTGTTATGTGGTGGTGCAAGACAGGAAAACAATAAATGGATGAAGCTGGGTCCTTACACACCTTCATTTCCTTTTTAAGTGAATAAAGTACCTCGCATCGTTATATGGCTCAAGCCTGCATAGTGAAGCAGATTAGTAAGAAACTAGGAAAATTCCCTGGCAAATGGAATGAAGAAACTGAGCAAATGGTTGGACAATGGCCGGGATAGCTGAACAATTAACACCAGCTGATAAATCACAAAACCCTATCCCCCCTGAGTGAAGATGATAGTTCAAATCACCATAGTCAGGGGAGTAGGTAACAAAAACCAGTGAGATCCAGACTAACCCAAGATGAAGGTAAAACTAACCAGAGAATGACCCCATTTTAATACCCAGCACACGAAACAACATGTCTGGAAATCTAATGAATATTCTGTTGAGATGCTTCCTTGAGACCCCCCTCTAAAATTTCCATGTATCGAAAATAGATAAAACCCTCAGGAAAAAGAATACCAGCGTGCCCTCTCCTTTGAGCATACCTGTACCCCCTTTCCTCAGGTGTACACAGTACTTTGCTTCTTCTATTCTATGAGACTTGCTACTCAGGGGAGCAATGGACAACAGCAGCTGGTTCTGGATTTGACCTCTGATCCTGTCTCCAGGGGCCCTTCCTTTGCTTCACTTTCACTTGAACTTGAGTCTTGAAACTTTTCGTGCTCTAGTCAACAACCCGACTCATGAAAGTTCCCAGACCCGTGCCCGGACATGGTCAGCCCTGACGCAGACATGGACTGGTAGCAATAGAACCAGGAGAGAGGTGGTAAAGGTCGAGAGAAGAGACCAGACTCAAGGCATAGATAAGATTCAAAGGCCTTAGTGCTTAATGGAAAGCGCAAAATGAGGCACAAGAAGAGTTGAGGGCTAACTCCAAATGACTGGCAGAAAAAATAATGGAAGAGGAGAAGGATTTCATGAATGCAATGAATACTATTTTGGAAATGTTGAGTTTGACGTTCAGACGCAGATGTCAAAGGGATGGCTAGCTAAATGTGTCTGAAAATGATCTAGTACAAAAGGTTAAGCGTGAATTCAACTCTATGAAAGACACATTAACCATGGATGCCTCCCACAAAGAATCTATAATGGGCAATTACAGTGTATTTAGCAGAGAGTCAGTGGCTTATTACAGTTTAGTTGGTGATGATCATGAAGACCATGATGAACTGAAAAAGAAGAAAAAGGAAAAGGAGGGGAAGAAGACAAAGGGAGAAGGAAAAAATAATGGTAGAGAAGAAAAAGCAAGTTCGGGGGTCTAAATGGGAGGCTGTTGGGGGAAATATAAATACAGTGGTACCTCGAGATACGAGTACCCTAACATACGAAATTTTTGAGATACGAGCGAGCGATTTTTGCTTTGAAATACGAGCAACACTTGAGATAGGAGTAATCGCACGGATTGGCTGGCTGCACAAGACCCACCAGTTTACCGCCACTCGAGCGTCTCATAGTTTCCCACGCCTCAAGGTTACGGAACTAATTAAACTCGTATCTCGAGGTACCACTGTACGGGAAATCTGGGACAAGAGAACTAAAAGGGGCTTGGAATGGGGGGATTTTCACCTGAATATTTTAGATCCTCATAAGGACAAGGTCTGGGTAGAGCCCAAAGATGGTGAAGCAGCCAAAACTGCCCAGGTGATCTAACCACTAAGTGTGTCACATTGTCACTTTACCAAGCAGTGATGGTTGAGAGGGAGCTGGGGCAGGGCTTCCTGGGAGGACAATGAGCACCCATAATGCACCTGACTTTTGAAGCTGGGATGGAATGGTAGCTACAGTCTGCCTTTCCCCTCACAAACTCTCCTGCTAGAGCATCATGCACAGCCTACCAGCCTCACACAGGGAGAGAAGGCATGGAAAGAAATGTCAGCATTAAGGAGGCTCCACTTTCATTTGTCAGATGCACTTAATAAGGCATCAGGCCACAAGGCAAGTGCTAGAGTCAGGGATGGGGCGTGGATGTTAAGAGCAGGAACCTTATTGTCCTTATAACCTTGGGCAAGTCACTTAATTTCTGTCTCTTCATCTTAATGTGGAAATGCTAAGAGCACCTCCCTTCACAAGATTGTGAGAATGAAACAAGATCATATATGTTAAGGCGCTAGAGACAGTAGCATACCTGGCCCATGACAAGCACAATAAAAGTGAAAACTACTATTATTTACTTTTTAAAATATCCATCTGTAACTTTTGGGCCATGGAAATGTGCTATCTCTTGACGTGGGTGGTGGTTGCATGGGTATACACATATGTAAAAAAATTCCCTGATGTGTGCTCTTAAGATGTGTATATTTTACTATATGTAAATCCTACCAAAATTAAAAATGCATACTGGTCTCAGGTAGGGATTATCCTTTCCCTGTTGATCAGAGTGAACACAGTGAGGCTTGACGAAATCAAGCAAATTGCATAAGACATTGCACTGGGTCTCACGCTCAGGTGTTTAAATTCCAGAGCCAGTTCCTATGCATCTGAGCCTTGATCCTCAATAGGACTCAAGGCAACAGTAACCCAAAGACACTGTCCCCAACTCTACCCGGAGAATCTCTTGCATGAAGAGAGAGCTCTTAAGTGAAATAAGCCAGTCAATGAAAGAAAAATACCACATGATCTCACTTATTTATGGATAATAAAGGACATTATAAACTGATGAACAAAAAGTTAGATACAGAGGCAGTAAAGCATCAAACAGACTGTCAAATTACACAGCGGGAAGGTTAGGGAGCGGTGGGGTAGATAAGAGATCAACCAAAGGCCTTGTATGCATGCAGATAAGCACAACCAATAGACACAAGACACTGGGAGTGGTGGGGGGGGAGGCAATGGGAAGATATGTATACATGTAATACATTAATAAAAAAATTTTTAAAAAAGAGAGAGAGCTCTTCCCTCCTCCTGCAGTCTTTCCCCCACCTCCCACCCTCTTCTCATCTCAACTCAGTTCCTTTGTCTCAGTGTCTATTGAAACCAAAATCCCTGCCAAGCAACAGCCTTACTGGTGACAACGTGCACATAGCCCATCAGGGAAACACCCGGCAGAGGACTGATGGTGACGGAGGACTGAAGGGAACACATCCCCAGCTTTCCAAACTCCAGAGTGGCCCTACTACGCGGTGGCGTGCACCCCCTGTAAGTACGCATGCGGCTCCTACCAAAACTCAGAGCAGCCGCCAGAGCAGAGTGAGTGATCATCATTTGAGAGGTGCTGTAGAAATTAATTTTGCATGCCTCCCCCATTAGCAGTGTGTCTGAATCGACTTGAATATGCAAGTTATCCTGTTAATCTTCGCTACTAAAAAAGAATGTATCATCATTAACCTTCCTCGCCCTGAACTCAGCAATGCAGGCTTTTTATCAGCCGCCGTGGGAATGGCATTGCTTCTTGGCATCTCAGCTTTCTGCCTCTTTGGGCGCGGTTCTGCCAGTCACTTTACAACATCGCTGCTGATTCGGAAGCCCATTTTTCAAAGGGCTGATTCTAACTGTCCGTTAAGTGGCCAGAGGTTGACTCCGCCTTCCTTCTCTTTCTTCCTATTCCTCTACATGAGAATAAATTTCCCATTGAAGGGGCACTGTAGAAAACACATCCATAATGGCCTACAGCATGAGGAGGTGTGAATGAGTTCTGGGTGTCACTGGGGACAGGCAGGTTCTTGCTGGTCTTCGGGGTCCCTGGGTCCCTGGGGAGCTAAGTGACAGGCAAGCAGGAACTTGTTGCTTCAGGAGCAGGAAAACAAATTAAACTGTATCCAGAGGTGAGCTATTAAAGACAATGGAAAAATCACCAACATGGTGTACTTTGGTATCTTTCTTTCCATGTATTCATCCAATATAGGTAAATTATAGGAAAAAAGAAGTGACCTATCTATTCCCCTATTTGATGACTAAGTTTAATATTCATATTCCATTCATTTTCATCTTTAAAATGTGATAATAGTGGGGAAATGTGGGGTGAACTGCATTTTGCCACCTTTTTCTTCATCCATGCCCTCTCACTGAATAGCGAGATAATCAGAAATTAAAGTACTTCTTAGCAGGGAAAACACAAAACAAGAATGAGGTCTAGACTACAGCATTGGTCCCTGAAAAATAACACTAGTTTCTGTTCTCAATCAATGCAACAACGGCATACGAGTTTATCGTGGAAAATATACACAAAAGTCCCTACGTACAAAAAACTAACTTGGCAACCAACCATCTGTTTAGCTCGTAGCAAAGTTACCGATAATGAGATTGTCAATATTTCTGAGTTCATCTCTGATACACGGTTTTTATGTTTTCCTCTTAAATCTAATAATTGTTTTTTTCTGGCTGCTACATAAACAAAGGCATGACATGAATAAGAAGGAGACTGGAATTCAGCTACATCTATCCTCAAAGGGCTCAGAGCATTCATAAGGGCAGAATCCAATCTTTTCTAAGCTTTAGTTAACCATTATTGCTGCTAATGTGAAACTCACCATGGATTCCTCATCATTTGCAGCCTGCGCTGTTATTTACTTGATATTTTTCCTACAGTAGATTCGTTCCAATCTGTTTACACTTATTTTAAATGAAAAAAATATGCTTCTCAACATGGAAACCCTTTATCCTTGCCATCGATGGCCGGGCCAGGGTAGCAATACTATGCAAATCAAACACTTTTATTAAATTGTCAGAGGAGCTTAAGCCTGAGGTCTGCTCCCTCGTTATTGAGGGACATTAGGAGAGGAAGATTCAAGACGAAATAGGAAAGGATGCCATCCGTGCCATAGATAGACTGAAAGGGAGTCGGAAGAAAATGAATGATCTGCTTCTGCGATGTAGTACTTCATCCATGTGTACCTAACACTACCCTGCGTGCCAAGGAGAATAATCGGGCAAATGGTAGTAGATGCCCCCACTTGGAGAAACACAAGTTGAATTAAAAAAATAGAGACTGGGATTCCTGGCTTCTCATCTCTGTGGCCAACTCCTGGTGCGACCTTGGGCAGGGCATGTCCACTCTTTGGACTGGTGTCCTCGGCTGTAACCTGAGGAGGATGGACTCGGCAATCTCTCCAAGGATTCGCTCAACTCCATGTGTCTGTTTTGTGAGACCTTGAGACACGTTCTGGGATGTCTCATCATCATCTAAAGGATCCGGCTGTTAATTGCATTTACCCTGTTCTGGGAAAGTCTTACCAGGAGCAAATAGGAAAGATTTGAAAAGATCAGCTACTCTGGGGCAAAGGAGCCTTTTGAAGCTGTTGTGTTGCGGGGAAAAAAAAAATCAATAAAATCGACTCCACTCCGGGCACAGCGGCGGCTGACTGTCCAGGATCCATGCCCGCGCATCCCTTGGCCGAGGGCCAGGGGCAAAGCACCGACTTCAAACAGCCCTTCCAGACCACCTGGCCAACGGCCTGGGTCAAGTGTAGTTTATGCCCTGAGTGATGGAGCGTGCTGACTCAAACTATCAGTGCTTCCTCGGAGAAGAACAGGGGGGAAACGCACACACCACCCAGACCAGCAGTTAGAAACAAGCTAGGTCTGCTCATTGGCAAGCTCTGGTGTCGTTAAATGAATTTCTCCGTGGTATAAGAATGACAGAAAACGATAAAGTTTCTATAAAAAAATCATAAAAAGTAAATATTATTGTAATTATGGTAATGCCTACGTATATCCTCTTAAACAGGGTTGTGTGTGTTTTTTTTTTCCCTCCTCTCTTAATATGCTGAGAGAGCCAATTTAGGCAAATTTTTATTTTTAATGCTCTACATTCGCTCTGACTCTGAACTGATAATAATGAAAATGAACATGATAATCACGAATAAATAATTTATGAAAATAATGATTATCCTTATATGCAGTTTAAGCTACCACTTATGGAGCAGCTTTTTTTTTTTTTACCATCCAGGGACCATGCTAAGCATGATTTCATTTCACATTCTCATCAAACCTATTATTATCCTCATTTTACAGATAAAGAAAGAAGCAATGATGTGATGTGACTTTTCCGAGGTCACCGCTGGGTATAACTCCGAGACTGGGAAACAAGATGAATAGACCCCACGGTGCGTCTCCAGATGCAACAAGCCTTTGGTAAAAAGGTCATCCATGAAACCTTTTTATACAGTTGAAGCCAAAGTCAAGATCATGGAGGGAAAAAAAAATCAAAGGTTACCAAAATCTAGGTTAATAAATTGAGAGAGAAAAATGAATATTCACATTTCTGAAGCTCTCTTGTGCTTTTTTGTATTTTTTAAAATAGCATTTTAGATGTTACAAAAGAAGAAAGGTCTGAAAATCATACAGCCCTCTCCTCTCCAGTCTAAGGCACTTTGCATATACTTCTACTATAGCATATTCATCCTGCATTTGAACAAAGAGTGCCTCCTTTTGCAAATGAAGGCAAGCTTTTTGAGGACTTTATCATGTTTTTGCCAACCTTTTATTTCCTGAAGGGCTACTCAGGGCTTTGTTTATAGCAGGGGGTCAATAGATGTTTATGGAATTGGAAAACCTGTTCTAAATATTGTCTCTCTTCATTATAAGAGTGGCCCTATCCATCCTATGTAGAATCTGAGATGTCACAGAGGCGGTTACAGATCCAGGCCGTACGCTGAAAGCAAAGACATACCAGCGGTCAGTTTGGGACTGTGAGCCACCAGAGTGGATGCACATGCCCATGCAAGAGCGGGCAGAGCAAAGCGGGCATGCAGCTGCGGACTGAAGCCCTGAGTGGCTGCTGAGTGAGCTGGATACACTCCAAGGCAGACTCCACCCATCTCTGTGGCCCTCACTCTGACCCTCAGGCACAGAGAGATGGCAGCCACCAGCAGCGCATTCTGAGGATGCCCGGGACCACCCAGGAAAGTGGCTCTGGGGAGGCCTCCCAGTGTGCTCCCCATGTTGGCAACAAAGGAAAAAAGAAGTAGGGGCCAGATCTAGAGCTAAAAACTGGCAGAAAGCCCAACAGGTGTGGCTCAGTGTCTGAATTTCTACCCCTGAACCAGGAGGTCGCGGTTTGATTCCCAGTCAGGGCACATGCCTGGGTTTCAGGCTCGATCTGCAGGAGGAGGCATGCAGGAGGCAGCCGATCCATGATTCTCTCTCATCACTGATGTTTCTCTCTCTCTTCTTCTCCCTTCCTCCCTCTGAAATAAAAATAGATTAAAAGAAAGCGTCCAGAAGACTGGCAGCAGGGCAGAGCCTGGATGTCAGAGCTGCTCCCTGCCATGGAGCGGAGCAGGAAAGCCATCTCTGCTCCCCCACATGCCGGGGGGCTGTGTCTTGGGGCTCGTGGCCAGAGATCTCATGAGGAACTAGGGCGGCAGAACCACCACCTCTCCTCGCCGCAGATGCTCCGGGAAGTGATTTCTCCTTTGGCTTTGAACACGGTACAAGCTCTTCTGCTGTTCGCTGACAGCAGTCCCACCATCGATCAAGGTTTACAACTCACCGCAGGCCCTGAAACACCCCAGATTTTCCTGGGAGGCCGCGGGTTCTGCTTGATTTCTCGGCGCCGGCCTAGACCAGACAGCGGAGTGTGTGTGACCCTCCTGCTCCCTGGTCTGTGATTGATTTTACAACCTGCAGCTGCCACCGGCGGGGAGCCCCGGATCCCGGTAAACCCAACCAAACCGAGCATCTCGCTTCGCACACAGGTCCCCGCAAGTCTGCGATACTGGCGGGGGCGAGCCGGATGGTAAGCAGTTATTTGAGAGCCATAGAAATATCCGTATGAAGAGCCGAAACCGGTTTGGCTCAGTGGATAGAGCATCAGCCTACGGACTGAAAGGTCCCGGGTTCGCTTCGGGTCAAGGGCATGTGCCTTGGTTGCGGGCACATCCCCAGTAGGGGGTATGCAGGAGGCGGCTGATCGATGCTTCTCTTTCATCGATGTTTCTAACTCTCTATCTCTCCCTTCCTCTTTGTAAAAAAAATCAATAAAATATGTTTTTTTTTTTAAATAAAAATATTCTGTACGAAGAGGAAAACCTACCTGTAAGTGGGGTGCCATGGTCCTGACGTCGGCCCCCCTTCCAGGTCCCCCCGTGCCAGGAAACACCGAGCCCATCCCCACACACATCTTGGGATCCAGCCTGGCATCGGCTGTGGCCTGTGTGGACCGGACTTGGCCCTGGCTGCCTCTGAGCACAGCGAGGCCTTCAGTGCCTTTCCTGTCCAGCTGACACGAGTGCTCTCCACACCCCATGGCTTGATAAGCAGCTTTTGGTTCCTTGGAAGTCGCCACCTCTTGCTCTGCGCTGCCTGGCAGTGATGACTCGGTGATACTCAGAGAGGAACAGGGTGTGGGAAGCCAGCTCTCCGGTGATACACACGGAGAATGGCGCCCGGAGAGCTTCAGGGCTTTGTCCAAGGTCACGAGGGAAACCTGAGAGCTGCATGAGAGGGGGAGCACCCCCCAGGCCCAGACCGTGTGGGTTCCACTGCACCTGTGGAACTTAGGATGAGCCACACGTAACCGAGGAGCCCGCCACATGGCCAGCGCTGCCAGCAGGAGGCCCAGGGGTCTGACCTCGGTGCCACTTTAACTCACCAGGGGGGAGAAGTTGACAACTTTCCCATCTGTTTTGGGAACCTACAAAGATTTCACTAGGGAAAGGGGTACTAGCATGACCCCCCCCCTCTCTCTCTCTCTCACACACACACACACACACACACACACACACACACGGTTGACTGTGTCCTTGTAACCGAACCAGCTAAATGGCAGGTCTGGGGCAGAATAGGCTCAAGCTGGGTGCGAAGGAGCCAATGGCCTCTAAGCAGAGCAATGACAAAGCCAAGGCGACTGAGGCCAAAGCCACATTAGTGAAAAGATGCCTCCTCAATGAAATGAGACGTGCTCTGTCTGAGAAAACACACCGCTCACCGGCAAGGTGCGCCTGCCTGCTTCTCAGCTGATGCAGAGAGAAACTGGTTGTCGCTCTCTCTGGGAGAGAACATGGCACGGGGTGCTTTCCTACAGCCCCCACTTCTCTGTGGGCCTGTAGTCAATAGCTACCCCCACCCCACACCTGGACCCAGAGCGGGCAGCAGAGGAGAGAAAGCATCGCTGAGAGCAGTGAGCACCGGCCACGGGCTTCAGAGGAGGGTGCGGGGCAAGGTGAAGTGGCTCCAGACGGAGTGAAGGCAAAGGATTTAAAAGGGTTTGAGTGAGGACAATGTGGGGGTGGGCCTGGTGACCCCGCCATGGCAGAGACAGAGTCATTGTCAAAGGCAGAGAGGTGGGTAATCCTGCCCAGCTGGAAGCTGGGGGGGTGGGCACCAGGTGGGCCTGAACCACCACCTAGTCCTCGCCATAGATGGCTTTCGTGGGTTTGTTGCAGGGACAGTGACACCAGAGAGCCAGCAAAGGCAGACAGAGACCACCACTGGCCCGACCGCAGGCATGGGCAATGAAGGAACTCCCTCGCCACGAAGACACTGACATGTGCCCGTGAACCAGAGAGAAAGAGGACCCTCCCATGCCTGGGTCAGATGTCCAATGATAACAATTGGGGTGTGGGCGACTGAGGGGTCTTGGAGGACCTTTCTCTCCGTTCTTCCAAAGAATGGTACGGGCCAATCAATATGTGCTTGTGTGTCTGTGTGTGCGCGCTGCATTTCTACCATTTTACACTAAACTATCTCTTTAGAGAGCTTTAAACTCCCAGCCAAACTGAACAGAAAGTACAGAGAGTGGCCCTTGTACCTGACCACCCACAGGCACAGCCTCCCCACTACTGACCTCCCCATCAGAGCCAGAGCAGAGATTTCTTTAGACCTAGAATACAGTGGTACCTCAAGATACGAGTTTAATTCGTTGTGTAACCTTGAGGCGTGGGAAACTATGAGACGCTCGAGTCGCGGTAAACTGGTGGGTCGTGTGCAGCCAGCCGATCCGCGCGATTACTCCTATCTCAAATGTTGCTCGTATTTCAAAGCAAAAATTGCTCATATCTCAAAAATCCCGTATGTTAGGGCACTCATATCTCAAGGTACCACTGTATTTACATTTAAACTAGATTGTCTTGGAGGGAGAAAGGAGATCTGGAGGGAGCGCTGTCTGGGAGAAGAGGGCGAGCGGCTGGCTGCGGTCCATCCAGGGGTGAACCTGTGCTCTGAATTGCTGAGTCTCACTGTGTCGGGGCAGCTGGCTGGTAATGGCCCTCTGGCTCAGATATTTGACCCACCTAACCCCCTACTCCCGCCACCATGGTGTGCTACATTCTTTAATGCACGCAGCACAGACAGCCCTTCAGGTATCTCTCAAATTCACCCACCCCCCACGCAGAACAAGTGTCTACAGTGTCATTTATGTTAAACAGAGTGGAGGTATCAGGAGCCATCCCCAGAGTCTAACAGGAGACTCCTTCTGGAATTTGTTTGCCTACAATTTGGGGGACGGGGGGGTTAAGTAATACTGTGGAGAGAAGGGTGCACTGTGAGCATAGCCCTGAACGTCATTGCCTTCGCAGTCATTCCAAAGCCTCAAGTGCAGCCAATTCACATGTATCAGCCCGCACGACAGAGAACACTGGGGTGCAGAGACAAGTAAGTGTAGCGAGGACAATGTGGGCGCAGGTGAACCCCAGCTTCCTAGGTCTCCACTGTAGCTTCTGACAAAGGAGCTAATAGCAGCACCTCTGAGATAGGGCTCTCATGAGCTCCATGAAAAGTGTGACCTGTAGTTCTGGGCACATGGAGTCCACACACCTGCCATAACCCCCAATCCAAGTGTCTCATTGAGAAAGAAGAAAAAGAAAGAGAGAGACGTTGAGACCCATTCGCTTCCCAGCTGGAGTAGATAGAAACCTGTTGAGCTGAGACTCTCAGTCTCCTGAGTCCAGCTCCACATTCTGACAAATACAATGGTACATCGAGATACGAGTTTAATTTGTTCCATAACCTTGAGGGGTGCGAAACTATGAGACGTTCGAGTCGTGGTAAACTGGTGGGTGGTGTGCAGCTGGAGTGATTACTCCTATCTCAAATGTTGCTCGTATTTCAAAGCAAAAATCGCTCGTATCTCAAAATCTTGTATGTTAGGGCACTCATATCTCGAGGTACCACTGTACTAGTAACAGTTATCAATGATGATGACACTCCATTGCTGCCCTTTCTGAGTGCCAGACCTACCCCCACCCACTCCAACCCCTCACCCCCTCACCCCGCCATGCCTCATACAGACTTTATCCTGTTTACTGTTCAGGATACACCAGTGAGGTAAGCACCCCACACTGTCCCCTTTGACGGGTGAGGAACTGGATGCTCCTAGGGGTGAGGTGTCCTGGTTAAGGACCTGCTCCAAACCCTTGTTCTGAACAACCATGCTGAGCTGTGCCGACCTCAGAAATGGGTGTCTCTCAAGCAATTCCATCCGCTTAGGCTCATGCCATCGTCAGGGCCCCGTTTGTCTTTGGTTAACTGGCTGCCCCCTCTTTACTCAGGGTCTGATTACACGTGGGGAGTGACTCCGCCTGCGGGGGGGTCATGCTCAGCAAATTCACTTTGGCCGCCCAGGGCTAATGAGGGCTTTCCGTGTGGCTGAGGATAAGCGCCTGGCATTGCAGGCAACGTCCACACCCGGGCACACCCTCTTGGCCAAGGATGATGATTCCGTTGTGAACACGCATCCCTCCCAAATTGGATGATGCCACTCCACTCAGTATGAGAGACAATATGGTATGCTTTACACTGCATCTATTGCATTAGAAGGAAGCAAATTACACACACACACACACACACACACACACACACACACACACACACAGAGAGATGGAGGAGGAGAAGGAGGAGGAGGAGGAGGAGGAGGAGAAGGAAGAGGAGGGGGAAGAGAAGAAGAAACAAGGAGGAGGAGGAGGAGAAGGAGGAGGAGGAAGAGGAGGAGGAAGAGGAGGAGAAGGAGGAGGAGGAGGAGGAGGAAGAGGAGGGGGAGAAGAAAGGAGAAAGTCAGAATCCTGGGCCAGAGCTAGAAAAACTGGGTGAGATTCATGCCCAACAGTAAAGAAGTCGTGAGCAAAAAGGACAACACTGTGTACTAAGCTATGGATTCCAGTAAGGTTTTCTATCATAAAATAAAATGAACCCAGATTTCCCTAAATGGGAAAACAGTGAACTCAGTCAAAGCCCAGCTATATACTAAAATCCCACAAAGTTGTTAAAAATAGCCTGAAAAAACATTCCCAATAATTCTCAGTGGATCATGCAGATCTCAAACCTGGTAAAACCTGTGACAATTATGTAAACTAGAGGCCTGGTGCACAAAAACCGTACAAGGGGCTCGGCCCTCGCAGCCACAGCGGCTTTCCTTGATCCTCGCAGCCCTGGCTTCATCCGGAAGGTCATCTGGAAGGATGTCCAGAAGGCCGTTAGGCTGTCTGGTCTAATTGGCATATTACACTTTTATTATTATAGATAATAATACGATATAAAAGAGAGGAAGAATAAACAATGGTTACCTTTGAATCATGAGACCCTGGGAGCTTTTTAATATTTCCAAATGTTCTATGAAAACTCACAGAGATAGTTTATTATAAAATGGTAGAAATGCAGCGAGTGCACACAGACACCCAATAAATGTCATCTTTTCCATCAGTGTGCCCAGGAGTGGGTCTGATAGAACTTACGGTGTGAGCTGAGACCCCCATTAGCAAGGGAGCGTGTCAGGCAAGAGTGAACCCCAAGTCCCCTTAGGGCGCAGCTCAGACATACCCAGCTGGTGCACATCCATCTCTCCCTACAGACTCCTCCAGAGAAGGCTTTCTCACAGTCACTATTCTCTGATGTTCACTGACCTCCCGCCTCCTCCATAAACCGGTACCCAACGTTCCAAAAGCACTGTTCTCACCGAATTCTGGTAATGGACATTCTTAAAGGGTTATTCATAAATAAACCTATTAAATATACATTTATTAAAACCCTATGAAATTATTAAACTTTATAAGTTACAAGTTTACACCAGAGGCTATTGCCCTGGGTCCATATGTAGGTTTATTTGGCCTGCATCCGGTTTGTTTGTTTTTTAATCAGATTTCAGTAAAAAGTCCCAATGGAAGACTTCTTTTAAAAAATACATATGGTCAAAACCGGTTTGGCTCAGTGGATAGAGTGTTGGCCTGTGGACTGAAAGGTCCCAGGTTTGATTTTGGTCAAGGGCATGTACCTTGGTTTCGGGCACATTCCCAGTAGTGGGTGTGCAAGAGGCAGCTGAACGATGTTTCTCTCTCATTGATGTTTCTAGCTCTCTATCTCTCTCCCTTCCTGTCTGTAAAAAATCAATGAAATATATTAAAAAAAAACAAAAACATACATATGGCAACAAGGACTGGGCACTGATCCGCAGCGTCCTAGATACCATGGCACAGACTCTGCCCCAGTTCTCACTGCTCCCTCTCACTCCTCACCCTAAGCGAGTGTCCATGGATCACTGCCACTCCGTTTCCTTAGTAAGAAAATTGCTTGGATACTTGTCTCTGTCCAAGGTCGGGGGATATGAATGACTGACCAAATAGCCCTGTGTTTTAAGAGAAAAATGAAAGGAGTCACATTACTTTGTGAAGTAAAGAAAGTCCCCCCTTTCAATGGGTAAGTGGAAAATCTGCTGGGGAAAGCTCCCTGAAATACACATTTCAGCATTAGAAATACCCATTTGCTAAGGTCATCTTATTAAATGACCTAATAACTAGGATCCTGCACCTCCATTCCCTTTACCTTCACCACCTGTGTGGGCTCAAGTGTGAAGACCATTGGGGTGAATCTTTTCTGCCCGAGGGGACAGAAACCCTTCTGTTCCAGACGCCACACTGCACAGCAATCCAGAGAGTGCACTGTGGACTCAGACCCCAGCTGCTTCTGGGCTCTGACACGCTATTGGGTATGTGACCGTTGCCATGTTTCTCAACCTCCTAACCTTCAGTTTCCTCACCTGTAAGCTGGGGATATGAATACCTAAATGTGACAGGGATGTCATGATAATGAAACAAGATAACGCGTGAAGAGCTAAGCACAGCACCAGGCACCAAGTAAGTGGTGGCCATAAAATTATTTATTACCATAGTTCTTTCATATTCCCTGTGGCACCGTGCTGCTACATTTTTATATTTTCAATAAATATTACCTGAATTGAAATGACTCTGTAGCAGATTTTCAATTTAAATGCATCTCTGACTTAGGGAAACTTCCTTCTATTCTAGGAAGATGTCGGGGGGAAACATCAGCAAAATCAAACTGTAACAGATACAAAAGTCTCAGGACACTCTGAAACCCGCCTCACTATAATCCAAACCATCCATGACTCTAATTTCACAACAAAAAACCCAAAAGAATTAGAATAAACACATAACCTTTTCAAAGGGTTACATAAATGCCCTCATCACATGTGTTTGCACTTATACAAAGAACCCTTCCCAAACGGGAAAAGAACCCCATGGGACATGGATTGAAAGGTGGAAGGGCAGCCTGATTGCGCTGTTCTCTGGCTTTAATGAGGTAAATTCTCTTTTTGAAAATTGCAGAAGACTTGATTTGGATTGCCATTAAAGAATTGATCTGGGAGCCTTCCCCCCCTGCCCAATTAAACTGTACTTCAGCATGTCATTAAAAGCTGCTATTCTAAGTATTTTTGGAGGTTCAAAAGGGATTCTCTCCTTTGATTGTATGCCCTTTTATTTTTACTTCAGGGGGAAAAAAAAAGAGCACTTTCATAAATCTCTCTTAGATTTGTCTGCAGCTTATTAGATCACTGTCTTCTCTGATTCCGTATCTAAAGGTTCTTTCGGGGCTGGGATTCTGTGATCCACCACATCGCAAAGGGGATGGATGGGAAGGACAGCCCCCTCTCAGATCTCTGGAGTGAGGAAGGGACATTCTGGAACTGGATGTGGCTTTGTCACACTGGAGTTAGGAGGACCAAACCCCTATTTGAAGATCTTTGATGCCTCTATAAATGCTCTGATGAGAAGAAAACGTAGGTCCTCAAAACTCCACGGCTTTTTATTACAGAAATAAATTGGCTCCAGCCCGTAACCTTTTCCAGCATTCGGAGCCTGGCTCTGTGACTGTGAGGTCATCATGCGGTTTCCCTTCATCTGTTTCACCTTCTATAAAATCACATGATTTTGATGGTTATGCTACCGGGGTTAAGTCGCTTGCCCAAGGTCACACAGCGGTGCAGTGAATGAGATCATGCACATTAGCGGCTTAGCATGGTGCCTGGGGCATAGTTAAGGACTCAGCAAACAGCCAATGCCCTTTCCGCTGCCGATGGTGTTGTTACTGTTTTTCACTTAATATTAGACTAAGATTCATCCACATTACAGACTGCCGGTGCTCGTTGTTTTGACCACGGTAGGAATCCCACTGTGTAAATAAACACAGTTCTTCCTCTCGGCTCAGGAATCTTTTTATCAGATACACAGAAAAACAACAAGAAGCGTGCCCTAAGGGCCCAGGCAATCTCTTGTTATAAGAAAAATTCTCAGGCCGAGGAAACCATCTCATCTCTTTCATGATTGAGAAGCTATCATGCCTGAAGAAGTGCTGTCCATAACACCTAATTTGGGGTATGCCTTGGGAAGGAGAGGCTACCCCCTTTCCCTGACCATTCAGACCCTTCAGCTTTCACCTAGCACAGAGGAGCTGCCTGCACTCCGGGGACCAGGGATGGAGTCCCTGCCCTCAAGTCTCCAGGGAAGAGTGATGTCCTGGAAAGGCAAAATGACATTGGCACAGAGAAGAGAGAGGTAGCCTCGTGCTTGAAATGGCAAGAAAGACAAAATCAGATTCCTACCTCACACCATATATGCTTTGTATAAACGTAAGCACTATAGATTGATTTAGGACTATTAAGAATATAAACTTCTTAGTAAAAATATAAATGAAAATCTTTTAGACTTCGGGGTTAAGATTTGTTCAACAAGACACAAAAAGATTTGACTATGAAAGTGATTAAGAAATTTGTATTAAAATAAAAACTTCTGTCGAAAAAAAACATATCTTAACTAAAGAGAAGTTATATGTGTAGAAATAGGGAGAAGATAGTTGTAATATATACAATCAGCAAACGATGGGCATGAAGAGAATATAAAACATCCTGCAAGTCAGTAAGAGAAATCCAACCAACCCAATGGAAAAATGCACAAAAGAAGGGACAGATATGCTACATACATGAAATGCAGGTGGCAACAAAATGTAAGAAAAGATTTTCAGCATCACTGGTGGTCAAGGGAATGCAACTTAAAGAATGATGACATTCTACTCTCTTTTTGGGGAGGTGGGTAGAATAGGGCAAAACTGAAGAAATAAGACAATACCTCGAGTTGAAGAGAATGTGGATCCACCGACTCGCATATGTATTACTGGTGGAGATGTTAGTACAGCCACCTTTGGAGAACAGGTGAACACCGTCTCTGACATTACATGTTCAGATCCCCTATAGCATAGGGTCCATGACCAAGCAAATCTTCTAGCAATTCTGTGCCCAATAGAGACCCTTAAATGCATACTACAAGAGACATGCACAAGAATGTCCTTAGCAGTAGTGCTTACAATAGAAAACACACACACCTGAAATAACCCAAATGCCTAAACTTGAAAATATAAGTGAATAAACTCTGGTTTATTCACACAGTGGAATGTCCCACAAACTCATTAGTCAACAGAGCTAAATATTAACAGTACGATTGAAATTTATTTTGAGAGCCAAATTTTTTAAACTTAAATTTTTTCTAACGCCACTTCAAAATAGACTCACCCAGGCCATGGTATTTTGTGGAAGAGCCACAGTCAAGGGGCCAAAGAGCCGCATGTGGCTCACGAGCCACAGTTTGCTGACCACAGTCCTACAGTGTTCAAAACAATGAACACCAGCAACCTGTAATAGGGATGAATCTTAGAATGATATTATGTGGGAAAAATACATCCTTCTAAGTTACTCATGGTTCGATACCGTCTTTGTAAAAATAAAATAAGCAAAATGCTAGGAAAAATATTTATGCAATAAAACTGCATAAAAAGAACAGCAGTGGAATGATCCACAAAGGATTTAAGAATGTGGGAAAGAATGTGGTTATATGAAGTTAATTGTTAAGTTTCTTTTTTTTTAAGTTTTTTAAAATATATTTTTATTGATTTCAGAGAGGGAGAGATGGAGAGAGAGAAACATCAGTGATGAGAGAGAATGAATCACTGATCTGATTGGCTGCATACTGCATGCCTCCTACTTGTGACTGAGCCTGCAACCCAGGCAGGCGATCTGACCGAGAATGGAACAGTGACCTTCTGGTTCATAGGTCAATGCTCAACCACTGAGAAACACCGGCCAGGCTGATGGTTAAATATCTAGTTTTTGTTTTGGGTGGTGAGTACGTAAATATTTAACTTATTAAAATAACTAACTGAATATGCACATAAATGAAAGCAGGCCCTTGTGTGGACCAATGATGAGGTGTATTATGAATCAAGAACTAGGACGACTCCAGTTCTGCACAACGTTCTTTCCTTTTCCTTTTGTTAAGGGACACTGGCCAATAACAATGATGTATTTCACCATCAAGGTCCATAGACTAGTTCCTGGAAGCTGATATCAGGAAGACCCTAAGCAGATTGAGCACACAAAGAAATAAAACTTAAACCTCGTCTGCCAGGAGTTCACTTCATCAGCGCAGACAATCACATAAACAGACAGAGGAGGGAATGAAACCTCAGGTAGCATGATGCAAGTTTGCCCTGTGTGCTGGGGAGCCACTCTCTCTGCCCATGCTGCTTTCCTGCCTCCACTCTGGCTCTAGAAGCTGTGTTGCCAACCAGAGAGGGTCAGGCCAGGGCCACCGGCATCAGAAATCCCTGGGGAGGCTGCTGCAATGCACCTCCCGCCCCCTTCCCGATCTCCAGTGTCAGAACCTCAGGGGTAGAGTCCAGGATTTTACAGTTTTAACAAACTCCCCTGGTGCAGCCAATAATTGAGAGCTCTGCCTCTCAGGGGTTCTACATCTTGATTTATCCTCTTTGTGAACCCAGGATGATATTTTGAACCTATGAACTCCCTACTATCACACATTTTCCTATTAGCTAGGTACCCTGGCAGCTAGTCCATATTATAGGAAGAGGGACAAGGAAGGCCTCCTTGGAAAAGAATATAGGATGGGAGGGAAGGGTGAGAGGCCTCTTTGTCTGCTGTTGAGACCTGAATCCACAAGACACGTATGTCCCAACACCCCTTCTTGAGCTAAAGTCCCAATGAGAGGCATTTAGAGAAGTCCTAGGGAAAGCCAAAGGCAGAGTCTTTCTTCCCTTTTCTAGCTGGGTCCCCAGGACCCAGTCCCAGAATTTTTTTTTAGAGAGGGGGAGGGGACTGTTTGAATTAGAAAGACTGCTTAAACCTGAAGCCACAAAATGTCTTTACGTGAAAATTTTCAGTTGTCACAGGACACAGTGATGCGGAGACTCAACAAGATCAGATGAGATTATAAACAAACAGAATCAAGAAGCTGCGTCATCCTGGCATATGGAGGGCGGTGCAGAATTTGCCAACACGTAGTCTTTGTGTCCCCACCACCTTCCAGGGCCCGGCCTGCAGTGGGGACTGAGTGAGTGTTGAACAGGACTCAACCTTAAAGACTGAGCTGTCAGAGAGGGCATACTGCAGACCTGGCATCTGGTCCGGGTCTCAAAGGATGGGTAGGAACCATTAGTCAGGGTGTCTGAGGGCAGGAAGGAAGTAGGGAGGCAGTGGAAGGTATTCCAGGCAGAGTTTGCACAGAAAGAAATTGTGGAAGGGCATGTATGGTGCCAGGAGAGGAAAGAAGCCAGCCACTAGCTTGGAGCATGTCCTGGAAAAAGGGCCTGTTCCCTCCCTGAAAGAAGAGTCTGATGTGGGCATCCCAAGCCTCAAGCAGCCTGCTAACAGGGCTGCTTGCTGCAGGAAAACTGTGCTCTGAAACTCTGCAGTGGCATAGCAACCACTGGCATCAAGAGTCCCCTCTCCTGCCCAGACAAAGGTCCCCGAACAGAGTTGCCCAGCACTTAGAACCAAGGAGGGAATGAGGAATGGAAGGGGAAAAATCCCTCAGAAGGAACAAAAAGGCACCTTTTCTAATATAGAGAAGGAAGCATTGCCAATAAGAAAATAAACACTATCTTCTTTTTATTCGTTATAACAAAGCGTGGTGTAGTGGAAAGAAAGTGGGTTTTGTTATTCAAATGACTTGTATTCCAAATCTAGCTCTCACACCTACTATCTGTGAGTGAGAGAAAGGATGCTTGTCAAATGGTCCCTGAGTGCTCTCCACTTCCCAAGCTCCCTTGCAGCTAGGATGGAAACACGTGATGGGTGCTGGCCAGTGGTCTGTGGATGGCATCAGTGGGTGTCACTCTCATGGTGAGGTGGTTGAGAGCAATTGTGCTTCCTACCTCCCCCTCCTTCCTGCTGCAGGAGGCCATGGGTACCAGCTGGCAGAGTTTCTGAAGGACAAGTGGTATAGGACCTTCATCAGGTCTATGCAAGAGAGTAATGAACTTTTACACTGTTAAATCATTGAGATTTGGGGGTCAATTTGTTACCCCAGCAACACATGGCCCAACACACTAGTACCGAAATATATTGAGTAGCTTTTGGTCTCATTGGGATGAAAGTTACTTGACCCTCTATGTTTCCCCATTTATAAGATGATGGGGGAAATAATACCTATGTAACTGAGTTGTAAGAATCTAACACATGTGTTGCCTGTATAGCCCCTGGTTGACATTTAATAAATATATGTCTCTTCCTTTACGATATTAATGTCATTTATTGTTCTTGTGGTCATGATTGTGACACAACAGATGCCTCTAAAACAGAGGCAGCAACTATGTCAGGAATTTTGCTAGTTCTTTTACATTCACTGTTCCATTTCTGTAGCTAAAGAAACCAAGGCTCAAAGAGGTTACGTTTTTAAGGGAACACAGCTAGTAAGTGGCGAAGCCAGCATCATAAACAAGCACAGCCTAAATCAAAAGTCCGTATTCTAAGGGCAACATTTCCACTCACATTTTCCACAGGTGGAACCCTGGAGGCTCAGAGACCCTTCCATCAGCTCACCTGGCAGAGTAATGACGGCTGGAGTCAGCGGACTTTTCTCTGTTCCCAGCCCATGCGACTGCGATGTGGTCATGAGACAAGAGAAACCCCTATGGAGCTGGGCCTCCCACCCCCCTGCAGTGGCCCAGCCCGTGGTGAAATGAGGTCCCCCAACTCCAAATTCTGTGGGCCACGGATACGAAGGGGAGGAAGAAGGAAACGGCATCTGGATGCAGAGAAAACTCCATGCTTTGTGTTCAGAGAACAGCTCAATCAAGTTTCCAAAGAAAAACCCATTGGCTGCAAATAAACATGGGGAAGGGTTTCCAAATCTCTGTCTCTCTCTATCTCTCTGTCTCTGCCTCTCTCCCTTTCCCTTTTCCGCTCCTTCTCTGTTTGTTTTGGAAGTGGAGAAAAGCAAGCAATGTGGATCCTCAAGCAGTTTACACTGAACCAGATGGCGCATCTGATTAGCATCGGACTAAAGAGACACATTGCTTAGAGATTAGGTTCTCAGAGGGACAGATCTGTTCCAAAGGACCAGAAGGCCTGGCTGCCTCGCAGGCTACCCTCCGAGCTCTCCCAGGGCCTCTCTGTTCCTCCCGTCGCCCACCCTCACCGCCAGGCCAGTCTGAGGTTAGGCTGGCGAAGAGAGCAAATGAGTCTGCCCAGATGTCCCAGTGCTCCTCCCACTGTCCCCGCAGTCGCTCACACGGGGGGCCCGCCACTCCGCCGGGACCTTGCCTGCTGTGAGTCGATTCCCCGGCACCCCAGATTAACAGGCCACATTGTGCCCCTGAGTCTGAACCACACAGCCCAATGAGACCCGTGCTGTGGTTATTTAGAGAGGAGAAAATTGAAATTTAAAGGGATTAAGTAGTTTACTCAAGATCACAGGCCAAGTAAAAGTCAAAAGTAATTGCCTCAAGGAGAGGGAAAAAAAGAGGGGGTGAGGGGGAAAGAACTTGCATGGGTACGTGCATGCATGAATGCATGTGTGTATTCTGAAAAAGCCCCAAGGAGCAAAGCATGGCAGAGGACGGCTGTCAGGTGTCCCAAACTCTAACTGTGTTGAGGCTGCAGCAAGGGAAACAGTGAAGTGAGAAACCATACACCTGTCACCCTGATCAATCCTTCTCCTTCCAGACACACCGGGCACGGGTGTTCAATACAATACTCCAGGGAAATGAAATACAACCTGGAGAAACCATTCAGAGCCAGAATGGGAAGCACATCCAGACCAGCCCTTTTGAGTGCCCGGCTTCTCAGACCCTGAGGAAAGCAGGCAGGTTCCAGGGAAACACAGAAGCTTGGCTCAGGGTTACATGCAATGATCAGACATGAAGGAGCCGGGCCAACACGGCTCGGTGGTGGAGTGCCGACCTGTGGAACCAGGAGGTCATGGCTCAATTCCCAGTCGGGCACGAGCCTGGCTTACAGGCTCGACCTCCAGTGGAAAGTGTGCAGAAGGTAAACATCTCTCATCGTTGATGTTTCTATCTCTCTGCCCTTCCTCTCCAAAATCAATAAAAACGTATTTAAAATAAATAAATAAAAATAAAACATGAAGAATGGCCTCAGTGCAGGAGATCCAAAGGTCAAGGTGGAAGTTGCGAAAAGGAAAGAAGCAGCGGAAAGAATAACCACCACGCCAGGAATGACAGTGGCCGCTGGGAGTGGGGCATTACAGTGGTACCTCGAGATACAAGTGCCCTAATATACGAGATTTTTGAGATACAAGCCGTCAAGTGAGCGATTTTTACTTTGAAATATGAGCAACAGTTGAGATAGGAGTAATCACGTGGATCAGCACACGATCCACCAGTTTAACGCGACTGGAGCGTCTCATAGTTTCCCACGCCTCAAGGTTACGGAACGAATTAAACTCGTATCTCGAGGTACCACTGTATTCTGTGATAAGTGCTTTCAATGTACTATCCTTTCACTAGCCCACACCACAGCCTTCTGAGACAGACATTGTTATTGTCTTTCCCATTTCATGGATGAGCTTCCTGAGGCTCAGAGGTTAAGTAAATTGCCCATAGTCCCATAGCTGCTTCAGGAATCTGTCCCGGGCCTAGTAAGACCCCAGAATGAGTAGCCCTGAGCAGTGAAGTTTCTCCCTTTCTCCATAGGACCCTCCTGAAGACAGACCAATAGGACAGTCGGCCAGCATTTCAGAAACTGCCCAAGAGCCTCTGGCCCTCTGCTGATGGCAAAGTTCAAGGCTGTGAGAGGGAGCTGATGTCACTGACAATAATCCAGACAATCTGCACATCTTGCAGGTAAGACGGCACAGGCACAAAGCAAATCAGGTCCCTGAGGCTCAGGACGCTACACAGGGAGAGCGGGAGGGATCTCATTAGAGCTCAGGTTTGGCCAAGGAACCCAACTCCCCTCATGGACGGGGGTATGCAGGGGGCGCTCACACACAGGCACCCCGGAAGCACGCAGGATTCGGACTCTTTTCATTAACAAGTTTCCCTTGGGGGTTATTTTGGGAAGAGGGTTCACTTACAAATAAATAGTTGGGAAGGAGTCTCCTTAAGCTGTGCAGAGAGCACACTGCGTTTACGTGTGAGCCAAAGACGAGAGACTAATTCCACATTGCCTGCTCTTTAAAACGGGCCCCCAAAAGGCTCTGTGCTCACCCACTTCTACCATCTGTAGGTGTGGAAGCTAAGAATTTGGCATTACAGTGGTACCTGGAGATACGAGTGCCCTAACATACGAGATTTTGAGATACGAGCCCTCAAGCGAGCCATTTTTGCTTTGAAATACGAGCAACATTTGAGATAGGAGTCATCGCGTGGATCAGCCGGCTGCACACGACCCACCAGTTTACCGCGACTCGAGCATCTCATAGTTTCCCACGCCTTAAGGTTACGGAACGAATTAAACTCGTAGCTCGAGGTACCACTGTACTTTTGTAGCCGTGGACAGCACTGGCCTTCTGTCCGGTGATATTCATCAGAGGGCTTTTCCGGAATCTGGAACTCAGAGACGCAGCAGGCCTGGTGAGCAGCAGCCGTGCAGCTGGCCCTGGGACGATGCTCACCCTCCGAGGCCACCGCCCAGCCCGGGAGATGGGGCTGCGGTAAGAAATGACTCTGCCTTCTGCCAGGCTGGAGCTGACACCGGGGACAGCACCCCCTCTCTATCCGGTCTTGACACCGAGCAGGACCCCTCACAGTGGTGCCAGCTCCGAACAAGGAGGAGAGCCAAGTAACCCTGCCCTCTGATGCCTATGCAGCACCACATGGAGCCAGCGTCGTCCTTGTCACGTCCCTCGCAGGGGACTCGATTCATCTCTACAGTGACACCACCTGCGATCCACGAAGGGGCTGCCAGGGCAGGCAGGGGCAGGCATGTCTCAAAGCTTTCAGCGTGAGGGCGGGCGGTTCTGAGGCGGAAGTCAGGACTTGGAAACCACGGCACGTCCGCTTGACAAAAGCTAGCCGTGAAGAAATGCTACACGACTCCCCGCGATTCATGTCCAACCGCCTTGCACAGGCCGCCTTGCCCAAACAAAGCATAAATGCATGGCGGGAATCTGTTGTCACACGTCTGTCTGAACAGTCCGCAGGCCACAGGCGTGAATAGAAAATCACAACACTTTCTTCCCGCGCCCTTGTCTCATCCTCAACTCCCGGGACACCTACGGCAACTTTGGATGCACCACGTTAACCACGCACTGGGGAAGAGATGTTTACAGCAAAGTGGTGCCTGGTCATTTCAGTGATTATCAGGCAATTTACATAATATTCAAGCTTCACTCTCTGCATGAATTCCAGAGGGGTGCTGACTGCCCCTCTGCTTCCCAAGCCTCTCGATCCTTGCCCAAGGGGCTTACTGACACCAGGGTGGACAGAGAGGGTTCTAATTGGAAAGGGCTGATCCCGGGCTAAAGAGAACACTGCTCGCCCTTGAGTCAGGGGTGATGCCAGGAAGGTGAGCGTGACTGGAGCTGAGGCGGACAGTGAATAGTGACTTCTAAGTCCTCTCTGGTCTTACCTGGCGGAGGTACGGGCACCTCGCTCTCCAGCCTCAAAGACAGGAGGCTCTGGACAGTGGAATGCTGGTTGGGACTGGTGCTTACCAGGTCAGTTTGGGCGGGCAGGAGACTGACCACACTCCTGCTCAAGTCCACGGCCATGTCCTGCTCTTCAGGAAATAACATTAGGCAGGGAAGGCAGGGACAGAGCAGTTGTATGACAGGCTACTATTTGGGCAACAATAATTGGAGACCAGGGGAGGATGCGTTGCATACAGCTGTCACTTGAATGAGGGTGTGAGCTGCACAGGCCGACTCAGACTCGGATTTTTTTCAATTGGCCTGTGCAGGAGTGCCGAGAGCCTGTGAGACCAGTGTCTCCCACTGCCTGACTGGTGGTCTGTTGACACTCCAAGTTCAAGCGACGTGTTATTAAAGGGTCAATTCCACGGTGGGGAATCCACGGATCCAGAGGCCCTGGAAGCAAACACTGGAGACTGGGTTGCCACTAGGGAAGGGGACCCAGTGGCTATCATGGGTTCTGGGGGCATCTCCTGCAGGTGGCACCCTCTCAAACCCTGGCATTTGGATCCTTGTAAAATGCATTACCTCTTCAAAGATGACTCACATTTTTTAAAAACTAAAAGAGAAAATGAATTCCTACTCCACCAGAATCTCTGCAATGGGTTCTAGAAATTCACATCTAAATAAGCTCTCCAGGTCATTCTGACCCTCTGGAAATTTTGAGAACTTCTCCATACCAGGGTCTTCCTACCAAAAGCAGCTTCCCCTATTTCCTCTCAAGTTGAAGCCAGAAGCAAAATCCACAGAGTAGAAAAACCAAAGAATTTCAGTCCAAATTGACCACCCCATTAAACGTTCTCAGGAGAGACCAACGATGCCACCTAAACTCTTCTAAAATCAGTTTAGATTCTGGTATCGAAACTGTCAGTTTAGATACTTTCCTCATTTACTCGGATTAAGGGAGTGGTCAGAGAGCGGGTCTTGTAATTGGGCAGATTGCTCTGTCCAGCCAAGCACGTAAGGAGCAGGACCACGTGAGGACGACGTGGGGCTTGTGGCCCCGCCCACCCAGCCAGGCCGCTGTGCACTCACCTTGCTTTTTGAAGAGGTTGCTTTGGACTATCTCGTTCATGGACTGGACCTTCTGCTTCTGGAGTTTCACGGGGGGGATGCAGGTATAGAACTCATACAGGAGCTGGCTGAGGCAGGAAATCGGGACACAGAGAGCCAGTGAGACTAGTGTCTCCCACACTGGAGCACTTACAGCCAACCCCCAGACTGCCAGCATCCTTGGCCCCCCAATTCCTAGCAGAGCATTGGCTGCTTAGTAAACCTTCAGTGAAGATGTGCAGTTGGTCTTGACGTTGAACTCCAAAAGCATGCAAAGGCATGAAAATTCGAAAAGGAATGCCAGTCACCCTGAGCACTCACTGTGCATCTGGCACGTGTTTTGCCCTTTATATCCATGATGCCCTTTAAACCTCACGACTAACTCTATGAGACAGCTCCAAAATTTATGCCAATTTTACAAGTAAGGATAAGTATTTACAAAGTTGAGAAAGGTTAACTAAGTTTCCCAAGGTTACGCAGCAAAGAGGTTGAAGAAGCAGGGGTTTAAAACCAGATTCTCACTTCATTATCATATCACCTTATTTACTAATGTTTTATGTGGTCAGTAATGCTTTATGATAAGTCTTAAGATCAAACAAGATCCTTAATTTTAAAAAATATATTTAAAAAATTGTCAGTTATAACCCACTTGGGACATGAAAAAGAAGACAGCTCTTCCCAAATAGAGTGAAAATAAAACTATCAGTGAAACAAAATTGTAGCCCCTCTGAGCTTTCCAAAATGAGTCCCTGTGTTCATTTATTCTTTCAAGTACTTATTCAGTGTCTACGTTATATGTGACCGCCAACGTGCAGAGCAGTGGGGAGACAATGGGAAGAGACTCCGTCCCAGTGGCAGGGACCTTATATTCTAATGGAGGCCCACACACGACACAGAAGTAAGTAAATCAATGCCAGGTGATATGTGCCACAAGAAAATAAAGAAGAAGTCATGCCAGAGAGGGATGGTGCAGGCTGGGGACAGAACTTAATTTCTTTCCAGAGCTAACTCCTCCAAGAATCTAACATTTAGTTCAAGGCCAGAAAGATGAGAAGAAGCCAGCCAAACTTGTCATATAAACAGAAATAGGAGGCCAGTTCAAAACAACCACTGGTGAGATGTGAGTGAAGAAAGGGGTGCCGTGAGTAGACCTCTGCCAGGGTGAGGTTCTCAGTTGCGATCCATGTGCCACAGATACGGGAAAGGTGAACATTAAGGAACGCTGAGCAAAGGGCCTGTGGCAACTCTGTCTTTGCAACTCTTTTCTAAATCTCAAAGTATTTCATATGGAAACACTTTAAAATCTTCCATATGTCAACTTGGAACTTAAGAAGAAGGGAAGGGCATATCTGGCTCAGATGGCTCCACTCTAGCAGCGCAGTCACATTACAATAGTGTGTTCATTTCATGAGAAGAACAGAGTGAAGAAGGAGAAAGCAAAAGGGCATTTGGAGCAGAGACTCAAACCCCAAAATCACCTTCAAGCCCAGGTGAAATGGAGACATGTATAGCAGACATTCAATGGCGTGCTCGGCAGGATCCCCCCTCTCCCTCTGAGTCCCTGGCTTGATAACAAAAGTACATCATACGCTCTCACCTGAGTAACTTCGCATCAAAGACCGTTTCCACATCATGGAGGACAGATGGGATGTATTTCAAAGCCGCCACCTGGGTGGGAAGGGAAGTAAACATGAGTGATGCCCACATCCAACAACTCTGCGTGGTGAGGAGGAGACTTTGCCACTTGACGCAGATCAAGGGAGATTGGCCGTGCATCCTGGGCACGGCCACAGTGATTTGAAACTCTGCGTGTAGATTAAAACAGAGGCAGGCATATACTCTGTATACAGAAGTACAGGTAAGTCACCACTGCCTCTGTCTTCAAGGAGGCCACGATGTAAAGAAAATCCACAGACACTGAAGTTATGCGGATCTTCAGTCAAATCTGGGTTCTATTTAGTACCAACTGGTTTTGGACCAAACAACCTCTCTGGCATCTCAGCTGTAAAATTGAGGAAATAAATCTATTTTGCAGGACTGTGAAGAGGAAAAATACAACTGGTAACTTCTACCGTTACTGGAAGAGGACATGATGGAATTGTTTTGTTGGTAGCGAGGATGGCTCTGGACTGAGTCCTGCAGACTTTCTCTCCTTGGCCCATGTGGGGACCCTTGTGGGAACAACTTGGTCTGCTAGCTGGTGTGGGGACCCTGGTCCCCATGGAGGTTTGTCCCTCCCTCTGTGCACCTGGGCTCGTGCTCCCGGAGGCAGGAGGCACACCTGCCCTCGCGCCTGGCAGTGCCATTTACCAAGCAGCAGAGGGGACTGCCATGCCTCTAGACCAGTGGTTCTCAACTTTCTTAAGGCCGCAACCCTTGCATACAGTTCCTCATGTGGTGGTGATCCCCAACCATGAAATGTTGCTACTGTTATGCATCGAGATGTAAATATCTGCATTTTCCCATGGTCTTAGGCGACCCCTGTGAAAGTGTCGTTCGACCCCCAAAGGGGTCGTGACCCAAAGGTTGAGAACCGCTGCCCTAGAAGGAGTTGTAAGACACATGGCTGGAAAATAACGTTTGAGAATTTAGGGGAAGTGTGAATTTTTAATTTACTTTTTATTGTTCTGTATATTCTAAGTATTCTACAGTCGACAAGTATCACCCTTGTACAGTCAGACCAAAATAAAAAATAGCGAACATTCCTTTCTTAAAGAAAATCATATCCTGGCCCTATGCAAGTCTACTTCTTAGTCAACATACACGACTAGGACCAGTGTCTGAGAATGGTCAGTGGGGCAGACATCACGCCGAATGCCACGGCTCGGTTCCTTCGTGAAACCTGGGTGAAAAGTGGTCTAAGCCAGGCCATTCTGGAGGAGCTGCCCAGCCCCTCCCACATCTGCAAACCCGGAATGTCTGAACTGGGAAATAACATTTAGACCGGCCCAACCAACAGCATTGTGCCAACCGCTATTGGCAGAGCGGATGGGAGAAGCACAAGAACTAACCATAGGATTGACAATCCCAAACTCTCGGGGACGGAATCCGTAACCAGCCCTGTCTGGCTAAAGAATCACTCAGGTGGCTAATACCAAAAGAAATTCCTTTATACTCTGCATGCGATCATTGCCTTCCCTTCCTCATAATCCCTTTGCCTTCACTCTGTGAACAGGACTCTATTTGGGTTTCTCCCTCAATCAGAGTTCTAAGAACTGCAATTCTTTTTTTTTTTAAATATGTTTTTTATTGATTTTTTAGAGAGAGAGGAAGGGAGAGGGATAGAGAGATAGAAACATCAGTGAGAGAGGAACATCATCGATATGCTGTCTCTTGCATGTACTCCAACTAAGGATTGAGCATGCAACCCGGGCATATGTCCCGAGCGGGAATCGGACCCACAACCTTTGTTGGCCCCTGGGTCGATACTCAACCACTGAGCCACATCGACAGAACTGCAAATTCTTTTTTAATCAGATAAATGCTTGTCGCCTCTCATTTTGGCTTCTTATTTTCAGTTAAAATCTTATTTCAGCCCTATCAGGGAAATATTTTCTTTTCATAGATCAAGACCCGAACTATCAAGATTCAATAACCAGGCCAAGTTCCCAGAGCCAGTGAGTGGGAGAGCCAGGAGTCAGCGTCTGGCAGGCAGCCTAGAGAGCCACCCTCTAACCCTGGGGCTATACGGCCACCTCACTCAAATAGCAACTGTTCCTCTCTGTGCCCACATCCTCTCCTTCCCGTTCTCGATCATTTTTATAGGTCAGTAATACATGTTTGATGTAAAAACTGTGCCTACGTTACAGCCATGGGGTGAAAATTGTCCCTCAAGTCTCACAACTCCATCTCAGCCCCAGTCCCTCCTCCCCAGAAAGGACCACTGGCCACATCACGGTGAGTTCCTTCCAGACTGCCTTCTATGCACGAGTGTGTGTTTGTATGTGTATACGTGTATGTGTACCTGTGTGTGATGTTTACAGTTCTGCAACGTGCTTTATGGCAGCTAACCATGTATCACTGGTATTTTTGCACGTCACTCCATGGAGTGCACTCCGTATATTCCTAACGACCACACAGTGATGGCCTGTGGGCACACAGTGCCACTTGAAGCCGTCCTCTACTGAGGGGCTCCGTGCTACCTCTAGGTTATTTTTACTATAAAACATGTAGTAAGAAAATACTTGACGTACAGATGTGTATATGTGTAAGATTCTCAGTAGGATGGATGGACTGCTAGAGGAGAAATTTGAGTTTCAGAATGTATACTCAGCCGAAACCAGTTTGGCTCAGGGGATAGAGCGTCGGCCTACGGACTGAAAGGTCCCAGGTTTGATTCCGGTCTAGGGCACGTAAATTGGTTGCGGGCACATCCCCAGTAGGGAACTTGCAGGAGGCGGCTGATCGATGTCTCTCTCTCATCGATGTTTCTAACTTTCTGTCCCTCTCGCTTCCTTTCTGTGAAAAATTAATAAAATATATTTTAAAAAAAGAATGTATACTCATATATACAAAGGCATTTTCACATACACATTTTAGGAAATAGTGCCAGATTGCCTCTGAAAGAAGCGCTGATCGATGTCCTTTAACTCCTTTCCCTATAACCTTGCTACCCCTACAATATAAATCTTTTAAATGTTGTAATTGTGATGTATAATGTGCAGTTCTTTGGTTCCTAGTGCAGGTGTTGATTGAACATCTGGATTCACTAAATTGACGGTCCATATTCTTCCCCGTGTCTGTCTCCGTTAGGTGATCTCTCACTGGGTCGGGGAGTTCTTTATGTAGCGCTAATATTACCCCTTTCCCGATGAGACCCGGTGCACAGCTTTCCTCTTGCTGCTCCTGCAGTCCGACTCTTGCTGCCTTTTAGCTTTGCTTAATCATATATCTCATTGCACAGAAGGATTTTAATTTGTATCTTGTCAGATTTGTCAGACTTCTTTACAGTTATTCGATGTCATGCCTAGAGATTTATTCTTTTTTTATTTTTTCCAAATCACGATGACAGGAGAGATAACAAGATCCAAAAGCTGATGTTTCTAAAACCACATCCTTGTCCCAGAGGATGGTGTGAGGCATTCTGTGGGGGAAAGGATTTTGCATTCCAATAATCCGGGAAAGTTTGATGAAGCCACAATAAACCAGTGAGTGTATTTTTTAGTGCAGAGCTTTTCAGCATTTTAATAAGCCAAGAAGCATTGTGGCATCCTCCAGGCAGCTCAGTGCACCTCGCTGGTCAGCCATCTCTACCAGGAAAAGCCAAGCAGGTAGAGCCAACGCAGATGCCTGCAGGGCTGGGCAAGCAACAG
Source organism: Lasiurus cinereus (assembly GCA_011751065.1). Lineage (NCBI taxonomy): Eukaryota > Metazoa > Chordata > Mammalia > Chiroptera > Vespertilionidae > Lasiurus > Lasiurus cinereus. The sequence goes on from JAAGEH010000434.1 coordinate 1,979,776, forward strand.
GAAGGAGGGGAGTAAGCCCTGCACAGGCCAGCGGGCAGAGATGTGCTATGTGGATGCACCCTCCGTCCACAGGCTGCGTCGTTCTGATTCACTGAATTAACTCCGTGCCAGCCAGACCAGACACGTCTGCGGCTGTACCTCATCGCCTGCCAGCTCACTCAGGTCTCAGAGACACCGGAGGCTGAGGCACATGCCCTGCAAAAGGCTGGTCCAAAACTCCGATCGTTCACTCATTCTCAGGCCAACAGACACAGAGTTCTGGGCCACACGGACCTCGGCTGGAATCCTGGCACCAGCAGGTGCGAGGCCCGGTTTCCGCACCACAGCCTCAGCATCTCCATGTGGAGTGGAGGGCAGTGACTTGGAACACAGCGCATCGGAATGCCCAGCATGCCCCCAAAAGTGGATCTCTCCCGCATCACCTCTCATGCACCTGCCCTCATTCCCCAGCACCTGGAAGAACCGTAGTATGAACTCGTCCCACCAAAGACCCCAGTGAGAGAACAACAATAGAAAGAGACCCTCCACCAGTCAGGGAAGCCTGGACTTCAGCGTAGCATCACTTCCGGGCTTGGAGGGGAGGCTGGGGACAGAGACAGCCCAGGAGCCTACATCGGCCTCACAAGTCAGTGCTTTGGCTGTTAGTGAGGAGGGCCCCGGCTGGGCGAAGGACCACTGAGGGAGGGACTCACCTTCCCAGCTTCCCAGCTCTGGGCTGGCAATCAAGGAGAAGTTGCCGCCCTGAGACTCAGAGGGTGTTATGAACTCAGCGGGAGAGTATTAAACTTCCATCCGTCCAGGCGCCTTTACAGGCAAGTGGCAGGCTGTGGTTTTCTTCTCTGATGGGGACAGCCCCTCTCTGACACAGGAATTTTGCCACGTCTGTTGTCACAGCCACACTGGCACAGCACAGCATGGCCGCAGGGCTCCTGTCCTGAACCCTCCCTTCACGCAGCCCTGACACACCTGAGCAGAGGGAGAGCAGGTAGGTTCTCAGAAGGCAGAGCGGGTCAGCCATCTGCTGGAGAGCCCGCTGGGTGCACGTTTCTAAGGCCTGGGGATTAGACACAGCTTCGCCTGTTGGCCTCTTGGGAACCAGGTGGCTTTACTGTCACTGTTAATTTTATTACCCTATCTAATGAAAGAGCAATATGCAAATTAACCATCACTCTGCTACACTTACGAGTCACGCCCACCATCCAATCAGGAGCGAGTATTCAAATTAACCCCAACCAAGATGGCTCCAGCCACTGAACGAGCAGGAGAGAGGCTAGGGTTTCCCCAGTGATGGAGGAAGCCGAGCTTTCCACCCACCCTGGCAGGCCCTGGCCTCCACTCAAGGCTACAAAGTTTCAATTATAGAAGATAAATAAATCCCAACAAAAATGGCAGCAGTCACGGAGTTGGAGAGAGCAAGAGGCTAGAGTTGCCCCTGGCGAGGAGGAAGCCAAACTTTCCACACACCCTGGCCAGCCCAGGCCTCAGTTTAAGCCTATACAGTTTCAATAATAGAAGATAAATAAATCCCAACAGAAATTGCTGCCACCAAGGAGCAAGCAGGAGGCTTGGCTCCACTCCAGGCTACAAAGTTTCATTTGTAGAAGATAAATAAATCCCAGATACCAGGGCCTCTGCTTGGGTCACCGGCGGGGCATGGCCAGCCTGCAAACCACCGCAGGCCCCTCACCCAGGCTGCCCCACATCCCAAGGGAACCCCCACCATTGCCTGGAACACTCTGCAAGACAAACCAGCTGGCCCACGCACCAAGCCTCTATCCTATCTAATAAAAGAGTAACATGCAGATTGACCATCACTCCGACACACAAGATGGCTGCCCCCATGTGGACACAAGATGGCCACCATCAGATGGCCAGCAGGGAAGGGTAGTTGGGAGGGACCAGGTCTGCAAGGGAGGGCAGTTGGGGGCGACTGAACCTGCAGGGAAGGGCAGTTATGGGGGACCCAGACTTGCAGGGGAGGCCAGTTAGGAGCAAACAGGCTGGCAGGGGAGCAGTGAGGCATCAATCAGGCTGGCAGGGGAGTGGTTAAGGGGGTGATCAGGCTGACAGGCAGAAGGATCTGATGCTGCCACCGCCCCTCTGCCTTAGTAAAGGCTTCCACTTGGGAAGTGGGGGGATCTCAATGAGGGAGGGAGAGAGGTGGATTTGGGGACAGAGATAGAGAAAGCACTTCCCTCTCTTTAGGACCACAGTTTTTGAAAGAAGGTAGTTTTCTGACATCCCTTAAGTTAAGGACTCTCCTCACCAGCTATATAATAGCTGCAAGAATAGCCTCCAGGAAAATGTTTGCCTTATGGTCACTTATGGGTATATCATGTGACACCAAGTGAATTTCCTAGATTACCCATCAGTTCTGGACCCTCTGCCGGAGGCTAGGCAGGACCCCCAAGAAGAGAGCCAGATGCCCACCACGCAGCGGAGATTTCACTGCCAGGGAGGAGTCACAGGAGGACACGCAGGATGCCTGCTATCCAGGTGGACTTCACCAGAATTGATCAACCTGGGCTGCTAGCAAACAGCGAAGGTTTCAAAATGCAAACAAACCACACTGCTGGCACTCTGTCACCATCAAAGGGGACTTTTCTTCTGAGGGTTTCCAGACTCTCTGTCTCTCTCTGTAAAAACAGAGGGAGCTCAGTCTGGGTGCCAGCAGACACAGACTTCCAGCCAAGAGAGCCCATTGTGCAATGAGGCGAGGATCCCCAGAGCGCTGACATCCTCCTTCACCGGGGAGCGCAGACAACAGTCCCATCCCACCCCTTGCCAACCCCTTCACTGTAGCCAAGTGATGGCGGTCAAGGTCCATGGAAACGGGACAAACGATGTCACAGAAATCCACCACAGCATGACGAGAGGAAGGCAGGCGACACTCTCGGGGACATTCAGTCTCGTCACTTGTCTCCCGTGTGTCCCCAGGCCCCTGAGGCTTGGCAGGAGGCAGGAGTGGCTGCAGAGGCAGACTGTCTGAGTTCACGTCCAGCTGGATCATGTCTATCTAGTGTCCTTGGGGAAATCAACACCATGTGCTCTAGTTTCTTTGCCAAGAGAATGAAGGGAATAAAGTTACCTGCTTTATAGAGTCGATGGGAAGATTAATTTTTTTTAAAAGAAAAGGTGAGCAGCAGCCTCACTGGAACAAAATTTCATCATTCGCAAATATTAATTCTAAGTCGGAGGTAGATGGTTGAGAAGGAGACGCAATTAAAGAATCATTTAAAGCCCTAGCCGGTTTGGCTCAGTGGATAGAGCATTGGCCTGCTGACTGAAGGGTCCCCGGTTTGATTCCGGCCAAGGGCACATGCCCGGTTGTACAAGAGGTAGCCAATCAATGATTCTCTCTCATCATTAATGTTTCTATCTCTCCCTCTCTCTTCCTATCTAAAATAAATAAAAAAAAATATATTTTTAAAAGTGATTATTTAAAGACCTGAGGTGACACTTCAGTGCCTGCTATTAAATATTATGCCTCACCTCTTCTACCTCTGGGGATTCAGCAGACAGTCCCGAGGCCAGTTCTTAAGAATGGACCCCTTTTTTCCCTTAGTTCAGACATCTGAACATGTTATGCTGATGAACAAGGAAAAGAGAGGAAAGAAAGAGGCAACCTTAATTAGCTCCCCTTCATTACCATGGATCCAATATCTCCCTTCCTTGACTGTTGTTTATCGCTCATCCATCTGACATTTTGCCAGAGACTTGGGTCTTTCAGGAAACGATCCTTGATTTGGCTGTGCTTAGGAACTCAAACTCGGGACTGATGCATCCTGGATTCAAATCCCAGGCCTGCCACTTCCTAGTTGTGGGTAAATTGCTCAACTGCTCATTTGCTCATCTTTAAAGTAAAGAGAAGAGAAGACCAGCCTAATAAAATTATTGCTTTAAGTACCCAATGAGCTAACAGCATGTGTAAAGTTTTTAGCTCTATGCGTGACACATCATAAATGCTAAAACATAAAATGGTGTTTCATTCTTTCATTCAGTCAACCAGAAGATATTCTAGTACCTTCTACACGGCAGCTGCTGGTTCATATATTAGAATAAAAGAGAGACACCCTCCCTCCCAACCTTCCTGGACCTCCGAATGTACTCATTAGTGAGTACTAATCATAGTGATCAAAGATGCATGCCATACAGTATGAGCGCTTCATTTATTTAGACTCATCCCACCAAATTGGAGCACTAATGAATGGCAGACCTACAGGGGAATGGGTCAAGTGGTCTACACCATGTCCCCAAATGCTGCACCTGATTCCCCAGCGCCTGGTGTTGACCGTCCCAAGCTGCCATCCGCTTTACCAGCAACACTCACAGCCTGGCACACACAGGGACTCCTAGCATATGGCCCATGATTGCAAACACATGGAAACCCCCCCCCCCCTCCGCGTAACCCATTTCTTACGGCTTGGAGGAGAATATTAACTTTGCAGTTAGGAGACCTGGGTGGCTGAAACCCCAGCTCCCCCGCTATAAATAGGTATAATTTAGGATTAATTATTTAGCTTTATGAGCCCCCTGTGGAAATGGAAGGCAGTGATTCCTAGCAGACTTAAAACACTGGGTGTGAAAACCCAGCTTCATGCTGGGCACCTGATAGGTACTCAGGTCAGCGGAAAGTGGTTTGGATGCTCTTTCTACCCTCTTGGGTTGTCTGGCCTTAAATTCTTCATTCTTCTGGGGGAGCTGTTGCCGTGCCAATATGAACAATGAGGAAAAGGCACAGTAAGCCATTCACGAGAGTTAGATGAGCCTTAGAAATGAGTGAGAACTTGTTAGCTCCCAGAACTCCCAGGGGACGAAACCCAGATTGAACCAGACCGGCCTCACTCCGGACTGAGGCAGGCACCGATTCGGGTTTCCACCGCAAGCCACTGGCCAGCTGGGAGTGTGAAGTCTGAACCACGGATGTCAATCATTGGCATTTTTACTGTACGCCTGTGCTCCATAAGCCAGAGATATATAGGCTTGCTTGCCTTGCTTTTTCAATAAAGGTGCATGCTTTAATAAATTGGCTTTTCACACTGCAGTCACCGTCTCGCGTATAAATTCATTTGTGTGAGAAGACAAGGACCGGCTTGGTGACAGCCCTCTCCCACTGACTCAGGGGGCTGTCAGGAATCACCTTCTCACTCAAAACTAATGGCAGCCATTACTAATAGATCACAGAGCCTTTCCCCGCTCTCCCCCATGCAGGCTCAGAATCGGGGCGCCCGTTGGCTGGTTGTATTCCACTAGGTAAAATGTCATCTTCCTCTAGGTATGGTCAGTTTTTGCGGCTTTATTCCCCTTGAACTTGGGATCTGGATTCCCTAATCTGACAGAATCTTGAATGCCCACACACTGCTTGGCTCCATGTGACATGATTAGGAACACAAAACCCCCTGCCCCCCAGATTCCACCCTGGAAAAAGGCCTCCAATGCTTCTCTTTTATGGTTAAGGAGGGAGGGTTGCAAATGACTAGGCGTTATTTAAACTGAACTGTGCAACAGGCTCTATACATCATAATTTACACATGTTACTTCGTTTAATCCTCTAAATTAGGCTTCCCACTTCATAGACGGGTAACCGGAAGTGTGGAGGCCCCCTTCCCCAGCCCCACCCCCCAGGCCCTCTGGCTCAAAACCCAGTGCTCATTCTCCTGTAGCAAATGTCGATGTCTGAGGAGGTTCCTTGTCTAGGGTTTGCTAACATCCCAACGACCTTGACCCCTCTCTCCCTCATCAGCCTAAAAACAGCATTAAATTATCTTCAAATGCTCTGGCTCCCCATATCTGAACATGACTTTCAATTCTTCTTTGCCAACTTTTTAACCACCATGCAAATAGGTAGAAAGCATCGTTGATTTTATGGAAATCCCCGAAGCTACATTTGGCCCTTAGAGCACATCGAAAAAAGAGAGGGAGCCCCTTTCTATGGCTCCGAGGTGGGAATCCATGCGGAGAAACCAGCAAAATCGGGGCCAGGTCGGAAGGAAAAGGATGTATTCCATTCCTAAACGGCTCCCCAGCCGCGAGAACCTGGGTAAAAACGCATATGCCCGAAGCATAATAGCCCTGTGAATTCAGAGCGTTTTACAATCTGTTCTTTTTCAGGCCACGCTTGTACATGCCTCACACACACAGAGGCGCTTCACAGATGAGGAAAGGGAGACAGAGGAGGTTCAATGACCAGCATGAAGTCACACTGCCGACAAAGAACGTTCCTGCTGACTCAGGCCTCCTCATTCTGTAAACGCTCACCAGCTCGCCTTGCTTCCTTTCTTCCTTCTTTCCTGCCCCTGCCTTCTCACCCCCCTGTCCCTATGTTACTCCACCCTCCCACGATCCATGCATGTATGACGTCTTCCTGAAAGAGGCTCCTCATTCAAAGGGGGCCCGAGTGGAAGGTGCTGAGAATAAAACACGGGTGACTTGAAGAGATGGCCACCTTCACTACACTCAGCATTAGAAGTGGATCCCGTTTGACCTACTTCCGACCAGGTAGCAAGAACTTCCGAGCTATTTTAAGAGGCGCTGCTACCTTCCCGGGGAGGGGGAAAAAACCCCACCAAAATGCTCTTTCTCTCTCCTGCCCTATGGAGTCCTTGGTCTTCGGGGTCCCCGGACCTAGGGCCTTCCCAGACCCTCCATTGACACAGGCCTGCGCGTTCAAGCAAAAGCAGACACCATCTCCCAGCGCTCCTGTTCACCGAGTGGCGGAGGGAAAGACAGATTGTGTTCGTGGCGTAGACCAACCTGCAGAAGGATGGTGGTTTTGTATTGACTTTTCATCAGGTTGTTGATGGATTCAAAGAGGCGCCTCATGGATTCTTCAAACTCCATCTGTTCTTTGCCTTCGTACAGCCTGAAAGAAGACACATCTGGGTCACTTCTCAAGCAAACAGGCAGCGGCTTTGAAGGTGTGTGCCAGCCACAAACCTCATTTAAAAACTGGAACGAGAAGGAGGTGGGAGGTGAGCGGGGGGGGGGAATCTGGGGGAGGGAGCGGGCCCAGCAGTCCCTGGGCTGCATAATCCACTCAGGGGAAACCTCCCTTCCCCTGCACTGAACAGAGCGGCTCCCTCTCCCGCGCCCACGGGCTCACGTGATCAAGCTGCCCTCGCCGTCTTTTATTAAGCCCTGCAGAGGAAGGAATAAAACGTGTCTGAGCCGAGAAGACATCAATAACTTCAGCCTTCTCCGAGAATCAGAGGCGAGACGGTGATGGGCGCATTTGCAAAGAATCGTGCCAAGCGTCAAGGAGAAAAATTCTCAATCACACCAGGGGCTCCTCCACTTATCAGATGATTAAGGGACACGCGTGTCCCATGTCACGGCCCTGCTTTCGATGCCCCGTCACTTCGGGAGCATGCTTTGCTCAGCCCATGTAAACCTGCTATTTCTCTGAAGAGAAAGGCCTCCTGTTGTTACCGTAAAAAAGGCACGTAAATCCGAACTGCGAAGCCAGACAGCTCATGATTCCTCCCAGAGATCGGGAATGTTAGCGTGTTGACGGACACACTGCGCTGAGGTTGTCAGGCCCTGCACTGGTGCGCACGCGGGGCTTTTTAGGGGAGGCCTGATGGATGCAGATGAGTCTTATCGCCCTCGGGGCCCAGCCTCGGAGTGCTGCTCCACGCAAGGCCTCTCCAAACAAGCCCTTATCGCCATCCCTGGCACTTCGCGGCCTGACCTGTGGCACCTGCGCGCGGTAGAGCGGAAAGTGTCTGTCGCAGCAGATAAGGAGCCTCTCCCGCCTCAGCCCCGCGGTCTCTGCTCCCGGGTGCCGGCTGTGGGGACCGTGCTCCCCGCAGATAAAGCCTCACACTTACAGGTTTGTTTGCTCTGTCAACCAGAGACGGTGGCCCTTGCAGCCACCGCAGCGCTGTCTCCTCTAAGTCCCCACCCATCCCCTCGCCCCTCTTGTCTCTCCTTTTTGCTTGTCTTCCACTTCCTTTTTTATTTTTAAAATATATTTGTACAGTGGTACCTCGAGATACGAGTGCCCTAGCATACGAGATTTTTGAGATACGAGCCGTCAAGCAAGCGATTTTTGCTTTGAAATACGAGCAACATTTGAGATAGGAGTCATCGCGTGGATCGGCTGGCTGCACATGACCCACCAGTTTACCACAACTCGAGCATCTCATAGTTTCCCACACCTCAAGGTTACGGAACGAATTAAACTCATATCTCGAGGTACCACTGTATTGATTTCAGAGAGGAAGAAAGAAGGAGAGAGAGAGATAGAATCATCAATGATGAGAAAGAATCATTGACTGGCATGCCCCACACTGGGGATTGAGCCTGCAAGCCGGGCCTATGCCCTGACCAGGAACTGAACTGTGACCTCCAGGTTCATAGATCGATGCTTAACCACTGAGAATGCCAGCTGAGCTCCACTTCTGTGTGTTTCCCTCTGTTGACCTCTGAGCACTGTGCACTCTGTCTGGGAGGGCTCTATGTTTGTCTCTGCTTCTCTCTGTGTGTCTTTAGTCTTTCTCTCTTTTTCCTAACTCCCTCCTAAAGCCCGCTGGAGTAAGAAGCTGAAGGGTCAGCCAGTGCTGAGCGTGGCGGTCCATTACAGGCCCAGCAATCGCCACTGACTTCCCAGGTGTCTGGCTCAAGGCCACAGAGACAAGGACCCAGGAATCCGGGAGCAGCGTCCCTCCTCTCTTCCCTCCATCTCCTCCCACCCCCCTTCCTTCCCTGCTGGCACAGAGAAGCACTTCAGTCAGCCGGCCCTGGGTGCCAGTCTCCATTCTGCCCTGCGCTCGCTGAAGACCTTATGGATAACAGCCAACATTACAGAACGTCACGGTGCCCCGGCACTGCCCGCAGATACACACTAAACCGCTTACCCTCACAGCCACACCAGGAGGCGGGCCCTGTCCCCATTTTACAGGTTGACAAAGCTTAAGCACCGTGTCCAAGGGCTCCACCCCCGTAGGGACAGGGGCAGATTTCAGTCCTGGCCTTCCAGCAGCTGTGTATTTTGCTGCCTCTCTTCATTCCTCTAAGCCTCAGCTTCTCATCTGTGCAATGATGACCGCTCTATGCCATGGATGGGGACCCGCTCACAGGCCAAGTGCTCAGTACAAGCTGGGCCGGTAAAGGCCAGCTCTCGTCTTACTGTGCTCAGTTGTGTGTGCAGAAGAATAACTTTCGCCATCATTCCCACTGCTTGGACGAGGACACAGACTGTGCTCAAGAGGTTGCTGAATCCCATCCAAGTGGGAAAGATGGGACAGGTCTGGCAGGGAGGAAGAAATAATTCTACTTCAAAGGGGTGGCAGCTGCCCCAAGGGACCGCGCTGCTAGTTTCTTTGTGACCCAAGCTAAGGAAGGTCCATCCCCCGAGCCTTTCCCCTGAAATCCGTGACTCTTTCCTTCAGTCACAGCCCCCTGGGAATCTTTAATGAACATCATACTCCATGTCGTTGGTCAGATTTAATACCCAGATGTGGCTACCCACAGGGGATTCATTATTGTTTACAGATGTATGGACTTTCTCTGTAACTTGTGATTTTGCGTGTGTGTGTGTGTGTGTGTGTGTACCACCTATACTGTCTAAAGGAGTGGTCCTCTGGCAGTTTTTTTTTCTAAATATATTTTTATTGATTTCAGAGAAAAAAGGAGAGATAGGTAGAGATAGAAACATCAGTGATAATAGAAAATCATTGATTGGCTGCCTCCTGCACAACCCCCAATGGGGATTGAGCCCACAACCTGGGCATTGTGCCCTTGACCAGGATTGAACCTGGGACTCTTCAGTCCACAGGCCGATGCTCTATCCATTGAGCCAAACTGGCTAGGGCACCTCTGGCAGTTTTTTTCCTGTCTATTCACCCTACACTCACACCCACCTCCTATACTCACACCCACCTACACTCACACCCACCTCCCGTAATAAATAGTTCCAGGTGGCTCTGTCCCTAAAATTTGTATTTTTTAGACAGAGAAACAGAAAAATGGGCTTTGTCTATATACTGTATATGAAGGGGGAGAGAGAGATAGAAACATTACTGATGAGAGTCCCCTACTGAGGCTCAAGCCCACAACCTGGGCATGTGTCCTGACCCAGAATTGAACCGTGACCTCCTGGTCATAGGCTGATGCTCCAGCACTGAGCCACATGCCTGACACTGCTCTCAGGGAGGGAGTGTTTGTGAACCCTGCTGAAGAGATCGCTGAGGGTACCCTGCATCCTGACCTAACCCTTCCTGTGTCTGCTTATTTAACTCTTCCCAATAATCCCCTTATTTATTTATTTGTTTGTTTATTTATTTACTTATGTATTTATTTGCTTAGTCTGGCCCTGGTGGGGTTCCTTACCGCCCCCTTCTAGTCAGAACTCTGCAGAAGTGGGATGGACTTCCTGGGTCCTGAATTAAGAGCCGTGGGGAGGAACAGTGAGCCCTTAGTCCCTGCTTCCCATTGTACAGATGAAGAAACTGAGGCCAGGGTGCGGAAGTGACTTGGCTTCAGAGCGTCTTTGAAATGTCCTTTGACTGATGTGGGGAGGGAGAGAGACCTGTGAGCTGTGGGAAAGTGACTTTAGTTTCTGCCAGAAGACTGTGGTTTGCTCCGGGTCGCAGACTGTGCCAGCGGGATCGCTCCAACCAGAGAGAACCCAGCATTCTCCCCGTCCTGGCGGAGGGCAGAGGACACAGAACCCCCAAGGACGGGACTGGGGCGTCTGCCTCAGTGGGAACCCCAGCTGCTCCCTGTTGCTTTGTCACAAGTAGGTCCCCGAGCACCCCACTCTAGGTCAGGAAGGGAACCGTATTCCACACCAGCCTAAGTTTCACGAAGGATAAAGAACGATTGTGAGGAAATGGCTTGCATTGTACATTGGCTACATCAGTAGGCCAAACTGTTACAGTCTTAACAATCGTGGTGTGTGTGTGTGTGTGTGTGTGTGTGTGAGAGAGAGAGAGAGAGAGAGAGAGAGAGAGAGAGAGAGAGAGATTTTTTAAGCCTGGGGTTTTGGTGGGAATAAGAAGTTGGAGGCAATGATTACCTTTGGTAAGAAGACAGGAAACAAAAGCTATTTAGTGAAAAGTGCTTTGCTAGCCAGCCAGCCTCCTCCGCACCCTGGCTTTGTGGCTTCAGACAAATGATATCTCTAAATCTTACCTTCCTTATTGAGAAAATGGAAATATAATGCTCAAAGGGTGGTTTGAAGGTGAAAAAAAAAAAGTGAGATGATGCCTTTCAAGTGTTTAATACGGTACCAGGCAGTTAGTAAATGTTAAGTAACTATTAGCTATTCTTGTGCTGCTGATTCCTGAGCAGAGAAGTGACCGTATTGGCAAATTTCCTGACCTGAGTGTACAGAAATGAAAGGAATATTTTGAGGAAAAAAATGACTCAGAAAAAAAAATACATCAGGGCTTTAGATTATATGGGAAGAATAAAGGGACGATGGAGGGCCATTCAGCCCTGGGGGGACTCCCCCGAGAAGCTTGAAGTACAAAGAAAAATAATGCCTCATCAACGTCAAGGGCACAGCAGATGCAGCTTCAAGGTCCTTCTGTAGCACCTGGGCTCTGCTCTGGCTCTGGGAGGGAGACATTTGTTCGGGCTTCAGAATGCCGAGGAAGACACTCCAGACGCCACCAATGGTGCCAGAAAAAGGATTACTGAAGGGCCCGAAGGCCCCGGCCACCAGAAGACCTGCATCAACCTGCGAGGCAGGCCCCCCCTCAGCCCGCCCCTCCCCTCGCCACGGGAGCCCCGGCTCCCAGGGCTGAGATAAATACGGGGACGCTCAGCTTGCACATGATTCATTAAGGAGACACTGTGCACAGCTGAGCCCACACCGACTGCAAATGGGGCCCCGTGCGGTGTATCCCCTGCTTTACACCGCCTCTCCCGTGCAGGGACAGAAAGCCTCGGCCCGAAACGGAGGGGGCAGCCTCAGGCCAGCCGTTCAGGGGGCAGCCTCTAATCAAGGCGTCCTGGAGGGGGCCAGGCAGCAGGGGGGTTCGCTTTAGAATCCCGGGGCGGGGTTTCTGGGCACCCCGTCTCATTTTCCATACCTCAGCCTCTCCTACCTCCTGGGCGCCACCTCCCAGGCGCCCTCCCGATTTCTCCCCTCCTCTTGGAGGCAATACAGACATTGCGGGGAGACTGTGGTTTCCCCACCCTCCTAGCGGCGTGACCTTGGCTAACTTTCTTAATCATCCTAAGGCGCAGCCTGCTCATTAGCAAAAGGGCAGCAGCCGCGAAGCTGGTCCCCCAATCAAATAATGCACGGAAAGCAATTAGTGCAGTGCCTCGCCGAGTCAAGACTCAATAAATATTAGCTGTTGTTAAACTGTATCATGTGGCTCTTCCAGACCCACCCGTGGTTTGCTTCGGAAACCGGAAGGAGACACAACTCAGCATCTTCCAAAAGCAACGGAGCCTCTACTGCGTGCCAGGCACTGCAGTGCGGACGGACAGACAGGGGCCTCAGTCCCTGTCCCCCGAGAAATCCTGAGGTAAGCCAGCAGGTGCATCGTGTCAGAGCGATGGGGCAGGTGCAGGTCATGAGTGAGAGGGTCTCCTTCCTGACTCACAGCTTGCCCACCGGGTCACTGACACCCCCCCCCCCCCAGCTATGTTAATACAATGTCCACATTCGTATGGAGCACTTTCTGAGGGTTGAGTCAGTCCTCTGCTGCACTGTTCCCACGGATTAGCTCGCTCGGCAGATGATATTATCTACATTTTCCAGATGAGAAAAGGAAAAAGAGGTTCCAGAGGCACAAACGAGGGGATGGAGGTGCAGAGGGAGCAGGGGCGCTAGCTGACACCGCCTGTCTGGCGAGGCCCCTCTGCCCTGAGCAGCCCGGTTCCCCTGCCACCAGCACAGCCCCCCCCCCGGCCCCCCCCCCGCCTCCTTTCTCCCCGGCAGTCATGGGAATGCCCGCGGGAGTAGCCCCGGGCCCCAGCTTTCCCGTCTCCCACACCCAGTCACATCTTTGCCTAAATGTGCTCTGGGCGAGACACATCCTTCATGCATTTCGCAAGTGCCTGGGAGCAAGACCAGATTAATCGGGAGGTTTTTCAAGTGAAATCTCTGTTGTAAGTGTCTCTGATCGTCCATGGAACTGAGAGGAACGTCTCAAACAGTGATGTCACGCCACACCACTTTGGTACTTGGCCACACAAGGGAAGGTTCTTCTGGGCCCCCAGATAGGAGGCTGGGCCCGGGAGGGATACTGTGGGAGGGGGGCCACTCGCTCAGCAGACTTCCTTCAACGGAGGAAATGACTGCCCCAGCCACTGGGCTGCCCGGCCCAATGCTTCAGCCTCTCTCTCTTCTCCACTCACTTCCTGTCTTTCCCACTAGGTACAAGCTCCATGCAGGCCGAGAGCATGACCATCTGCCATGATATCCCATATCTATCAACAGACTCAGAGCAGGGGAAGGATGTTCTGGGTCTGTTCAGACCTTGTGTGCACATATGATTAACCCACAGACACAGACAATAGGGTGGTGAAGGCCTGGGTTGGGGGGTGGGGCTGTCTGGAGGGGACCAATGGGGGGAAACAGGGAGCATATGTAATACTTTCAAAACAATAAAGATTTTTCCAAAAAGAGTGGCTTATAAACAAATGCGTTAACAGGTGATAAATTATTAAAGAAATGAACCTCGGTGCCTTCCATGCAGCCATGCAGAATTATCTGATGAATCTGGAACGCACTGCAGTTAAGCTAATTCTAATGGCACATAAACGAGATCTCAGGGGTGGCGTAAACAGTCATCCTCAGCTCTGCAGACTTTATTATCATTACCTTTACTGCTAATAATAGCTACTCCTTACTAAGCATTTGCTATGCACCGAGGGCTGTGCTAACTGGATCAGGTCACCCAACTAGTACATGGCAAGGAAGAACCCGAGCCTGAGAGTGTCTGGCCCTAAAGTTCACTCCTTTAACCACTGGACAATGCGGCCTCCAGGGAGCTGAGGAGAGTGCGAGCTGACTGCCAGGCCGGCACAGGGCAGGTGGTGGGAAGAAAGCATTATTTGTCCAGGGGATGATGTTCTGAGTCCGCCAACGGAAGCTAAATGACCGGCTGGAAACTTTGTCGGTCCAAGCTCTAAATCCAAGGTGACTTGGCTGATGTTTCTACCCCGAGCCAATCGTTCGCTCTGTTAGAACAGGTGTAAACTAGTGACTTTACAAAAGAACCATGAGGCCATTCGTGGCTTCAGGAGAGTCCTTACTCTGGAAAATTCACAACACCCTTAGGATCAGAACCTCCCTACCTCTGCTGCTTCTCTCTCTCTTTCTGCCTCTCTTTCCCTTCCTCCCCGCCCCCAGTCTTGGATGAAGAATAATTACAGCCCAATCAGAAGCTGAGTCTGTCTGAAAATCATCCTGGCATTTATCGATCCTACGTACCGAAAGGAGCCATTCAGTACACTCAGCGGACACATCAAGGTCAAAGCATTTAGGCTGGGAAAGAATGAGGGCCTTCTTCCTGACCCACCTCTTCCTGCATGGTCATTGACACCCTCCCACCCCTTCCCCTGCCACCAAGGTCCATCCACCTGAAATAAATCGGAACTTGTAGATGAAGACAGGGAATTTGGTCACAGGACCCTGGAATGAGTTGTCCAGCTCAACATGGCCATTGGAATTACTTTCGCATACGTAACCAAGTGGAAATGTACAGCACTATTGTGTTATAAGAGAGCGATGAAAAAGAATCAAAAGGGGCTGTGACATGAAGGGCTAGGACACCACAGCGTGCACTGCCAAGGAGTCTCGGTGGATGAAAGACGCATGCAGACTTCACGTAATTGACCACCAGCAGCCAACAGGCCGTGCTCCAACAGCTCCTGATCCATCCATTCCTCAACGACAAGGTCATTTCTATGTGAGCTGTTACTTCTCCAGATTCTGACTTTTGAGAAGGGATCGCCCCTTAGGGCGAAGAAGTTTCACTAAACAGCCCTCTTCCTGTAAATCAGCCCCAGTAAGAATGATTGGTAGGAAAAAGACAAACTCCACGTGTGTGTGTGTGTGTGTGTGTGTGTGTGTGTGTGTGTGTGTGTATGTGTGTGTGTGTTTAAATGTCCAGAATGAACACACAATAAATGAATGCAATCACTAAGAAAAACTGCCTCTGGTGGAAGCTTAATTAGCCTAAATTTAAAAAAAATTAAAGTTAACAATATGGAAGAAATGAAAGAAAAAGATTCACTTTACCTTTAAAATAGGACAACCCTGTGTAATAAATTAATAGGAAGTAGGTGATGACAAGAACTCTCAGTTATGAATCAGGTGTGATGGGTGCCCTATGCCATCCTTCATTTTACCGAGAGGGGCTGCAGCCTTTATATAATTGGGCAAGAATTAAGCTACATAATTCCGCACATAAGTAGATTTTCCCATTAGCATGAAAATCAGTATTGAGGGGTTTTCCCCTCAAGATAATTAGAAATTGAGTGTTCCCAAACAAAGTTCCTAAGGACAGATACACACACACACACACACACACACACACACACACATTTCCATGGTTCCAAGACATTTGGGAATAATAAAGATTGCTTCATCTACTTGAAAGAGAAGCTAATATTCATCAAGGTACTTCCAGCTCTTTTCTTTAGGCCTGGTGCAGTCTAAGTTTGAGTACCAAGAAGAAATTAGGTTTGGATTGATTCTCTTACCATTTCTTCCTTGAGTATTTTAATCACCTCGGGGGGCTTAATCACAAGGAACAACAACAGCCTGTAATTATTGGAATCGAGAGTCTAGGTCAGTGGTCGGCAAGCTCATTAGTCAACAAAGCGGCAAACCGTGGCTCTGCATGTGGCTCGAGAGCCATAGTTTGCTGACCACTGACCTAGGAAATGTCATTGATATTCAAGTGATAACAAAAATTAAATTGTAGGATGATTACATACATAATACACACACATAACACACACACACACACACAGAGTAAAATCTGTAAATCTACACATTAAATTAAGAACTACATTATCTCTTAGGAAAAGGATTGTGCATGCCAATAGTACCCTTATATACTTTTATAGTATACTAGAGGCCCAATGCACGAAATTCATGCTCAGAAGGGTGTGTGTGTGTGTCCTTCATCCCAGCATGCTCCCTCTCTAATCTGGGGTCCCTTCCAGGTAGGATCAGGCCTAAACGGGTAGTTGGACATCCCTCTCACAATCTAGGACTACTGGCTCCCAACTGCTCGCCTGCCTGCCTTCCTGATTCCCCCTAATAGTTTCTGCCTGCCAGCCTGATCACCCCCTAACCGCTCCCCTGCCAGCCTGATTGATGCCTAACTGCTCCTCTGCCATCCTGTTTGCCCTTAACGGCTCTCCCCATGGACCTGGTCACCTCTAATTGCCCTCCCCTGTAGGCCTGGGTCACCCCCAACTGCCCTTATGCAGGCCCGGTCACCCCCAACTTTCCTCCTCTGCTGGGTATTGCCCTGAAGGGTATCCCAGATCAGGGTGGGTGTTCCTTTGAGGCATGGGGTGGCCTGGGTAAAGGGCCTGTGGTGGTTTGCAGGCTGACCAGCCCCCTCCCCCATCCCTACCCCCGTCTTGGTGACCCAAGTAGAGGCCCTGGTATCTGGGATTTATTTATCTTCTACAATTAAGCAGAGGCCTGGGCCCACCAGCGTGTGCAGAAAGCTTGGCTTCCTCCATTGCCAGAGGCAATCCAAGCCTCCCTCCTGCTCTCTCTGTGGCCATAGCCATCTTGGTTGGGTTAATTTCCATACTTGCTCTGATTGGCTGGTGGGCATGGCTAGTGGGCATGGCTGGTGGGTGTAGCGGAGGTATGGTCAATTTGCATATTACTCTTTTATTAGATAGGATGCTGATCTTAAAAAAGTATATTTTACATTTAATTTTTAAAAAGTGAATATTTCTCTGAGGTGAATGTTTCTTGCCCTCCAGCTTCTTTCCTCCTTTCTCAACAATCCCCCCTCCCAAGCCTTTCCTGAATTCTCTCATTCTCATCGTGGGAAGTGGGGCTGGTGGCAGAGCATTTAGCTCAAGGTCATACAACGGAAGCAGATTTTCCTCTACTACTGCAGAGGAGAGATGCTGATTCTTCACCTACCCCCTAGTGCCTGACACGGACTCCATCTAGAGCAACAATTGCCTGACAAACATCAAGTTATTATTACTCTAAACAGTGGTCACGCCAAGAGCACCTGAACTTGGTCCTTTCAGTCTGTGGCTTCTTGGGAAGAATAATTAATCCCAGGCTTCCTGCTCTGTTCCACAGAGAGACTTGGCATTTGGTGTGTGGAGTTAAACAGAATTTTTAACATTTTTCTTACTAATTGTGCTGGTTTTAAAAAGACATGTGAAATAATTTTTTTTTTTTTAAATCTGGAAACACCTGAGGATTTGTTGAGTTCCAACATAGGTGTGCATTACCAGAGGCCTCATTTGAGCAGGACGGCTGAGGGCCAGGCCGGTGACCAGCAGAGGGCAGTGGTCTGGATCCCCAGGACTGAATTCTAAACCAGACTGCAGCATTAATTAGTTCTGTGACCTTTAGCAGGTCCCCTCATCTTTAAATGGACTACTTTTTAATTGAGGATACTTTCAGCATTCTTAAACGGCTTCCATTGTCAGAGTCAGGTAGGGCATGTCAATCATCCAAGACCACGCCCACCCATCTGTAGAGTTCCCCAGTGTGTGTATGACCCAGAGGCCCCCCGGTGACAGTGTGGAATAGGTAGAGTAAATGTTCAAGAGCCTGAATGGCATTCAGTCACCAAGCCCCATAAATCTCACCACCAACCATCATTTCCCCAGCTTTGCTGAGATATGACTGACAGATAACATTGTATAAGTGTAAGGTATACACCGTGATGATTTGATACATGTATATATGCTGAAATGATGACCACAATAGGTTAGTTAACACCTATTATGTATATGCGTATATAATGTATATGTGTATATATGTGGTAAGAACATTTAAAGGTCTACTCTCTTAGCCACTCTCAAGTATATAATACGGTGTTGTGAACTACAGTCAGCAAAACCATTTACTATACTCCATCTCTATCAGCACCACCTTCAACCACATCCCCATCACCTCTCACCCATAGGAGTCTCAAACCCATATCCCTTCCTTCACTCTTACTACTTTCAATCCATTGGTCAAAGGGACTGCTTTCCAAACTCAAGTGGTCATGTCATTCTTCTGTTTGATATCCTTTAGTAGCTCCCCATTCCCCTCAGAATAATGTCCAGAAACCGTGCCCTGACCTTGGTGAATCTTTAAGGTTTGCCCCACCCTGTACCTCTGGGCAATGTCCTGCTACTCTATCCCTCTGTCACTGAATTCCAGCCACCTTGGCCTTCCCACAATTCCACTGAGTCAAGCTCCCTACTATGCCATGGGCCACCTTTCAGCTTTATCTTCATTGACCACACCCTCCTCTTCACCCGCCCCGTCACAGCTCAGATGGCACTTCCTCCAGGAGACCTCCCTGATGCCATGATCAGAGTTGATCACCTCCAAACATGCTCCCAGGGCACCTCACACATCTCCCCTTGATTTCATCGGCACATACATGACCACCTGCTTTATTACTCCCTTCCAGCTAAACTAAAAATCGCAGGAGGCTAGACCTGAGGCCGTCCCTTTCACTGTCATATTTCCAGTGCCCAGCAGGGTGGCCTAGTGGCTATTCAATAAATACTTGTTGGCTAAACACTCCATTGTTAATGCAAACCAAACCTCCACCCCTAGAGAAATATTTAAACTAGATGGAAACTTTCATTACCACCTCGCGGGGTAGGAAGGGAAAGCAAGTCTTAGGGCCCAGCATGCATGGAGTCAGAGATGTGGTAAAGCTGAAGGTGAGGAACAATAATTGCTGAGTTAAAGGCCTTTCAGAGGTGCTGGGCTCCAGGGGCAATTCTACAAACGTTGACAGGCACCCACGTACAGGAATAACTGTTTACTGTCTTGAGATTTCCAGGCCCTAAGACAGCCTGTGAATTAGGTGCACATTCCTCCTGTCCCAGGGGTGCCTCCCGAGATGAGGGGGAGGGCAAAGTCCCGGGTTCAGAAAAGCAGGCGCATAATGCATGCAGCCAACAAAGGCTGAAGTCTGAGCCAGTGCAGGGCCCTTGGCACGCTCTGTGGTGGCTTCTCAGACTCCAAAGAGGCCACATTCTAAAATGTGTAACAATGGGTGGGGGAGCACCATATTATTAAATATGCACTTCACAAGTAAGTCCCTTTAAATCTTCCATCACCCCAAAGACTCAATAAGCAGGAAACTTGACAACTGAGCCACACACTATTTCCTCTTAAGGAAACAAATCCTGCTTTGGGGATCACAAAGTACACCCAGCCCTCCTGATTCGGCTCGGCATCTCTGACAGTTACGTTAATGTGGTGAGTTTCACCCTCCGGCAAGCTGATGGACCCTTTACCGTCCTGCATGTTCCTATTTGGTTACCAGGAATTTATAAATCCATTCCCGAAGCCCATCCATTTATTCAGGTCATTGGTCTCCCACCTGAGTCATCCTCTGCGGAACTGTGAGCACCGGTGTTTGACAGAAACAGCCCTCTCTGTGCGGAGGCAAGGACTCTGGCAGCACACGGCCCCCCAGACTCTGCACAAGGAGTTCACGGGGAAAGGAAAGCCATCTCCTGCTTTCACCTGATAGAGTGAGTATCTGAGTCCTCCGTGGCTTTTCCCCTAACTATCTACAGCACAGACAGTCCTGGTCTGCAAAATTAAGCCATTTAAAGGGGACAATGGAAGCAGACAAGATGAATGTCTTACACTTCGCTGTGAGCAGAGTCTGAGATTGGCGCCAAATCGGAATGAGTTTCGGAGGCCTCTGAAGGATCCGCAGGGGAAGCCAGTCAGGATTGTACCAGGCAAAGGACAACCCACGATGGACCCAATTCACAGGCAGAGGATGGGACGTCTATTGCACCTGATCCCGCGGCTCCCAGATGGCCTCCGGACGGGATATGAGGAAAGATGCTCCACTCTGGGGAAGGACTGGCTAATTCGCCAAAGTCCTCCTAATTGCAGAATCGCTTGCTCTGGCCAGTCTTCAGTCCCCGTGGCCTCACAGCAGCAGATACAGTGGTACCTCGAGATACGAGTTTAATTCGTTCCGTAACCTTGAGGCGTGGGAAACCATGAGACGCTAGAGTCGTGGTAAACTGGTGGGTCATATGCAGCCGGCCAATCCGCGTGATGACTCCTATCTCAAATGTTGCTCGTATTTCAAAGCAAAAATCGCTCGCTCGACGGCTCATATCTCAAAAATCTCGTATGTTAGGGCACTCGTATCTCGAGGTACCACTGTATATTGCTGCTGTACCCTCTCCTGGATGCACATCCTTTCTGGCACCTGGAGCCCAAGCCTCCGGGGGCTCTCTCCTCCTCCATCCCTTCAACATGCTCCTCTCCTGCGTTTCATCCTGAGCTTTAGAGTCTGGCTCACCTCATGCTGTAGCTTCAGGTACCTCTTGGGATCAATTTGTGACAAACTGTGCCTGCATCCTAACTCTCCTGCACGGCAAAGCTGAATCTAATTGTCTGCTATACATCTCCATCTGGCTGTGCACCTCAAGAAGCACCTCAAACTGAACATGCCCCGCACTGCTCCTCCCAGCCTTCATCATGCTGGTGAGCAACACCTGATCACACGGGCCCCACGGGGCAGCCTCAGATCAGCCCTGCCCTTCAATCCACTACCACATTCCATTAAGATGGGCAATCCTGCCCTTTATCAGCCCTCTCCTTCCTTCTCTTCTTCTTCCCAGCCCCACTGTGATGAACTCAGTTCAAGTACCTTGTCTACATTACAGCAACAGCTTCGTTATTTTTTTAAAATATATTTTACTGATTTTTTACAGAGAGGAAGGGAGAGGGATAGAAAGTCAGAAACACTGATGAGAGAGAGATATCGGTCAGCCGCCTCCTGCACGCCCCCTACTGGAGATGTGCCCGCAAGCAAGGTACATGCCCCCAACCGGAATCGAACCTGGGACCTTTCAGTTCGTAGGCCGACACTCTATCCACTGAGCCAAACGGGTCTTGGTGACAGCTTCATTATTGATCTCCTGCCTGCCCTCCACCCCTGGATAACAGAATATTAGTTCATCTTTCTAAAACATGGAGGCGCTCATGTTCATCTGCCTTGGAACCCCCAAAGCAGAGCTTTCCAAACTGCTTCTATGACAAAAAAATTTGAAGCACGATTCTCAATAGATGCTTATTTATTTATAAATTATATCCACGAACTATTCTAAATTATAAGTCAAATATTTATGTAGTTCAATTTCTTCATCTTGGACCAAATAAAGAAATTTTAATATTTTGACCTGATCCCAAAGGATTAATTTGTACAGCCTCTGGGATATTCACTGCGCTCTGAGGACAGAGGGTAGCATCTATGCCAATATTCCCGGCAGAGAGGATGAGGTCCAATTCCTTGGCCTGGCGTTCAAGGCATCTCTCAGTCTAACTGGATCCCACATTTTCGGGCACATCACCCCACTCCTCCACCAGCCCAGCTTCACCCACTAGCTGTTCTTCTCCACAGCGTGCTCTTCATGCTGGGCACAGGATAGCACAAACACCTAGGCTTGGCAGTCACATCCCTCTCTCACGACATCTAGATCATCCCCTGGACTCACTCTCTGCACCTTTCTGAGCCTCCACTTCCCTCTGTAAAATGAAGATGATAACGCCTATGCTTTGCAGAGCGGTTATGGATATTAAGCGAGGGGAAGTGAAAAATGACACAGGGCCAGGCCCAGAGGAGAGGCTTCCTAAGGGGAGCCTCAGCGTCGCAGAGTAACGGGAATCTCTATTTCACGTTGTCCCCTCTATGGGACTACATCCCAGTAAAGCACTGTTAGTTGAAAATATAATTTGAAAGACATTTAATATATATACTAGCCTATCCAAACACCATAGCTCAGCCTAGCCTACCATGAACATGCTCAGAATACATACATGAGCCTACAGTTGAGCAAAGTCATGGAGCACAATGACTACAGGGCAGAGTATGCTTTACCCTCGTGAACACGGGGCTGACAGAGCTGCCCAGCATCACCAGAGAGTCTTAAAATGTCTCACTAGCCCAGGTAAGGATCACATTCTAAATTCAAAGTAGGGTTTCTACTGGAAGTCTCTCACTTTTGCACCATTGTCAAGTTCAAAAATTGTAAGTCAAAGCATCTTAAGTAGGGGACCGTTCATACTTGGTTCTCTTTCCTCTCAGGGGCAGACTTCTTAAACACCTTTCGATGTCTAGTTTAAAACATCATCTCCTCTGAGAATTACCGAGCCTCCTGAGAGTTGTCACTCAAACCTCTCTGCCTCCAAGGAACCATTTGCAATCCTCCATTGTCATATAGCGAAGATCATAGCTTTTCCAGGGAGCTAGGATTTTGATTGCTGGTCTGCGTGTCTGTCTTTCCCACTAGATGGTTGCCACTTGAGGAAGTCTGACATTAATTTCAGAGTTTCCGGCACTTAAAGTCCCTAGCACAAAAGAGGCGCCCAATAAAAGTTTATCAACATTTCCACATGCAGAGGGGAGAGAGGACTGCTTATAAATGCACGCGTGTGCACATTTCATGTTATAATGGCGACTTAACGAAATGCAATGTCTTTTCCTGTGTTTATAAGAAACGGGCTGTTAGCTCCCCCTCTGCACTGTGGCAACTCATGAAGCAGATAATAAATTAAAGAGAAGTGACTGTTTGACAATATCCTTTGATGACAGTTTACTCTTCCATCCTGATCCGATGCCAAATTAATGTTATCATGCAATAATTCCATTAGCTGCAATTGCGCAGTTCACTGAGCCATTACTGTCATCAAAAAGTGAAACTCTATTCAAAACCCAAAACAGAGGCTTCCATAGGAATAAATGGCATTAACATGCAAGCGAATTAAATGCAAGAGACGCGGGAATTGCGACGAAACCAGCATTCCGGCCCAGGCTCGGCATAAACAAATGATTACATTTTAATGTTTAGACATACATGAACAATGAAAACAAATCATACTGGCAAGTGCCTTCCAGTTAAATTCATTTTTGTTTAGAAAGGCACAGGCTTATGCCTTCTTCCACCTGCGAGAGACACTGAGCACCCTGGAGCTTTATTTCGACAATCTTACCTCCTAACATATTCATGACCGGGAGGATAAACCAGCATATGATATTTACATAAGAAAAAAATGGAACTGGTGGCTGGCTGAGGCAGAGGCTGGGAGTGGGCAGAATAAAGCAAGAGGCAAAATTAAAAGGCTAACGGGGCCTCCCAGAGCATCCAGGTGCTGAAAGGGCGAGGATGCTTGTCCTGGCCAGGGAGCCAGATGGGCCGCGTGCTGCAAGCCTGAACCCCGTGGGGCCTGTGCTGATGGAGCTGCAGCCCCAGCGCAGGCAAACCAGGGCCTGCCTTCCGGCTCCCGGATGAAGACCTGGAGCAGGACCGCGCCTGGAGACCCTGTTGCGCCCATTGGGATGCTGAGTGCATTTCTCTTCCCCTGCCCAGGGACTCTTTTCCAAGGACTGGGAGCTCGCCTGGGCTGGCCCTTTGCCAACTCTTCTTTACTCATTCCTCTGGAGCAGTGGTTCTCAACCTTCCTAATGCTGCGACCCTTTAATACAGTTCCTCATGTTGTGGTGATCCCCAACCATAAAATTATTTTTGTCACTACTTCATAACTGTAATCTTGCTACTGTTATGAATAGTAATGCAAATATCTGTGTTTTCTGATGGTCTTAGGAGACCCTGCTAGCTGTTCGCGACCCACAGGTTGAGAACCGCTGCTCTGGAGGGTGCATGGATCAAGTCACGGTGGCTTGGACAGCTTCACCATGTTGGTAAGGAGCCCTTCCTGAAACTCCTCCCAATCATCGCTTTCTTTTTATTTTTTTTTAAATATAATATATTGATTTTTTGCAGAGAGGAAGGGAGAGGGATAGTTAGAAACATCCATGAGAGAGAGACATCGATCAGCCGCCTCCTGCACGTCCCCAACTGGGGATGTGCCCCAAACCAAGAGACATGCCCTTGACCAGAATCGAACCTGGGACCCTTCAGTCCACAGACCAACGCTCTATCCACTGAGCCAAACCAATTTCGGCCCAATCATCGTTTTCTTGATTGAAACCCTCTGTACTTGGGGATTAGCACACCTGAGCCAGAGCAGCCTGTGACTCTCAGCAGCCCTGCCAGCATCCGGGAAGCCCGCCCTCCCAGACAGTGCACCTCTCTCTCTGAGACAGCCCCTCCCCGGGCCCGCCACACTTCGCACGGGCAAGGCCCGGAAAGGGTTCGGTTCTGAAGTTGGCTTCAGCAGACCAGGTGGAATATGGAGCCTGTCTCTGCCGCTGCTTGGCTGGGGGACCTCTGAGCTGGAATCGGAGCCCTCGTCTCCTTATCTATGAAAGGGAACAGGTGCTGTCCCATTTCACGTGGAATGAATGCCAGCCACGTGCCGGGCACTGTTCCCAGTGCGTGGGATACAGCGGGAAACAAAGCTGACACTCGCACAGGGAGAGAGCAGAAACAAAAGCATAACTAATTGTACAGAGCACGTTCATGTGTGATTGGGTCTGTCGGGAGGAGAAATAAGACAGAAAGCATGGGGTAGGGGAGGAGACAGGGCAACAGACGTGCTGGGGCAGGGTCCTGAGCAGACAGGGGAGCAAAGATGTGAAAGAGGCCAGGGCGTGAGCAAGCAGGTATCTGGGGAAGGGGACACAGGCCCGAGTCAGGAGTCGGAGCCACAGCAGGGCAGGCCTGTGGGCTGGCACGGAGTGGGTGGGGAGTGATGACACCTGAGCCGGAGAAGGAGGAGTGGAAGTCAGGACATGAGATTCTCCATGGGCCTTTTGTGAAGACTGATGGAGACAATGAGTGAAATGCACTCGGCAATAATAATCATCGCGGGCACCTGCTGTTTGATAGGCACTGTGCTAAGTGCCTGCTACATTAGCTCATTAGTCTGCACAACAGCCCTGCAAGGGTTTTCACATGCCTCTTTTACATGGGCGAAAACTGAGCTCTGGGCAGACGAAATAATTTGCCCAAGGTCATAAGTGCTAGTAAATAGTGTTGCTGGAATTCAAATGTAGAATTCCATCCCAGGAGATTGTGCCTCTCCCCACTGAACTGGCTGCCTCTTGTCACAAAGGGATGGGGATGAGGGTGGAGAAGGCCTCTGTGGATGGGATTACATGGAGGAGGAGAAGGAGGGCACTAAAACTGCACAAACAGGTCTGCAACAGAGCAGAAGGCATGATGCAAAGGACAGCAGAGCAAGCAGGAGACAGAGAGCTAGGTGGCTGGGCCACAGGGGCCTAAGTGTGTGTGTGCGTGCACACACATGTGGAAGCAGCAGACAGAAGCAGGACCCACCCAATGTGTCAGCAACAGATCAAGAGTCTACATTGTGGACCTTAAAGAGCACAGACAGCTGGTAAAGGTATCCCCTCCCCTTAAACAATAAATAGCGAGAAATGTTTAGGAGAGCATGATCGGTAGGCCAAATCTGGAGAATGAATCCAGAAACAGACCTCCCTCTCACTCATTTAAATCTGAGACTAAAACCAGCACCCTGCTGTCTCTCCTAGGTGAAGACATGTATCATGCCTGTGGAATAAGTACCAGATACCGCACGGAGAACTTTTGTACATGGATCTCATTTCATCATCAACACACGAAGAGCCTGTTGGTCCCCATTTATGGATGAGGAAACTGAGGCTCAGAGAGGCTGGCACTTACCGGGATAGAAATGTGATCCCTCCAAGGCCTGTCCAATGTGAACACTGACCATCGCTGAGTACAACACTAACCATCACCCCACACTGCCTCCTGTCCCCTAGCCCATGGTGCTGTGGTCTCGCTGCATGAAGAGAGCTGACTGGTGCCCATCACACGGATCAGGGATGCACAAGCTGCTGTGGACTCCGGATGATTCCACGGCTCAGAAAGCCTGGAGATCAGCTCCGCCGGCTGCCTGAGCTTTAGGCTAAAAGGCACTGCGAGGAGTTTTGTAAAAAAGCTCAATGCAGAGAAGATAATCATGTCAGCTCTTTCTGAGTGTTCCTCGCTCTGCGCCCTATCAGCCAGGGGCTCAGTCATTCCAGAGAAGCTTAGTAGATATCGGTCCTATTTATGGCCACCCAGCATCTTTGGCACTCACTCCCACAATTTAGGAATTTCCCGTATTTGTAAGCTGGCCTCCCTTTGGCAGACGCCCGAATGGCTCTGCCAGCCTCCGTTGCAGCTATGGCACAGGTTATGTGCCCGAGACACCTGTCCCGGACTGGGACTCAGGAGCTAGTGACACAAGAAGCGGGGCCAGGAAAATCGCTTTCTTTGGCCGTGATAGAAATCCATAATCACCCAAAAAAGTTCCCCTTCTTGTCACCATCTGCGCCCTGGAAACACACCCAGGAACACCCCCAGCCCTTGCATGTTCATGTGTGGTGCGTGCAAAGACAAATGGCCAGGGAACAGCTGATGGGAGCTGGACCCTCTGCAGTTACGCACACGAGGAAAGAGGACAAAGGCATGGCAGGAAGCAAACACAATACCAGACACAATAAGCCCGCAAAGCGGGCATTTTCCTGTCTTTCCGCCAGCTGGCTCATACATCCCAATGTGTTGAAACCTCTCTTTTCCGGTTTCCTACATGAAATTCTCTCTGAATAGAGGGGAAATCCCCCACCACTTCCCAATGTCCTCAAGGATCCAGTGGAGAGCAAACTACTGCCGAAGACTCAAAAATGAACAAGACACGGGGAATCTACCTTCCCTCCGCATGAGGTCCTCGACCCTCCCTGCAGATATATCTACATACTATATGTTTATGAAAATGGATCCAAGATTATGCTTTGGCTACCGTAGAGACATCTCTTCTCACCCAATTCCTTCGCTTAGCCCCCCAAATGGACTTCATCCAGCAGGCAGTTCTGAGTATCAACAGTGTTTTGTATGCTCTGCTTGGGATACAGTAAGGGCTAACAGATCACCCACTCCTGAGGAAGCCAAAAGTCACTTCGGTTTCAGCAAGACTGAATTTACTCTAAATGAAGAGCTAGGGGCTCTGCAAAATGATACATCTTGAGGCAGAAAAGAAAGCAAAGGCAGAAATGCTTATGGAGGGAAGAGACAAAAACTAAGAGGGAGAAGATGGAGGGAGGAGGGAGGGAAAGAAAGAAAATAAAAAAAATAAACTAAAAGGAAAAATTGGGAAGATATGATAAATGAAAGGGATATGTCCTTGTGGATCTGAAGATCTCACCTGCAAGATGAAATAAGATATCCTTGCCTGTTCGCCTAGAAGTACAATGTTTGAATCTTTGAACTCTTCCAAGAAACTCAACCCTTTGAAAGATCAACAGTTGTCTTCTATTTGGATTTCAAATATTTTACAAGTATCCCTCCAACTTGCAAGAATACCCCTAAGACTTTAATTAATGCGCAGTCTCTGCCTTGATGCACTGACATGCCAGAGGAATTGAAACAGATACTTTATTTTTAGAATAACCTAAATGACATATGTTTTCTGACATGGTGCAAAGCACTCATCTCGTTCTATTTATCAACTAAAATCTCAACAAATGTTTTGAGAATCCCAAATGATTACCCATTTCAGATGTCTTGTCGAGTATGATGCCAACATGGCACATTCATCATCATGATCAAAATAATGATTACAGACTTCTGCTTTCTCTTGTCCAACTAAACAAGTGCACACCAGTAGTGGCTGACCAACCCATGGGTCCAGAGATGCACATGTGACCACCACTACACAGTCTGCATATTCATTCCCCTGGTCACATGGTTTCAGACCTTAGCACACGACCCATCACAGTTGTTGGCATAGGATTTTGCTGAAACAACAGGAACCTAGAATTGCTTAAGCCGATACAACATGAACTTGAGATTTCAAATAGTCTCAACTTTGGAAAACTTGCCTTAGAAGGCAACCAGCCAAAGGAAAGCAGAGCCAAAATCCCAAGAGATAGAGACTACCCCAATGACATTAAGCATCTGCATTCAGCCATGCCTGAGGCTGGAATTTTCAAAAATGTAAAATATAATAAAGTCCTATTTCTCTATTAGTCAGTTTGAGTTGAGTGTTCTTCATTCGTACTGTTAAGAATCTGGACAATACATTCCCAGTATGTTTTTCTCTTATATCCCATCACACACAATCAACCTGATCATACACATAACCAGTCCCCAACCTAACTCTGCTTTAATAGCCAAAGAACAAAAAATTGTTCTTTTTTCAGGTTGCATTTGAGTGCCTCCATCCCTAAAGCCCTTTAAAAGGACAGCTAACCTCTGTGACACTGCCCATCAAACACCATATCTTTTAAGGACTGTAAAATGTTAGCTTACTTTTTGGCCAGAAGGATTTCAAGGACAGGCAGGTCAATTGCGAATACCAGCTTATCTGTCATGCGAATACAGATAAGCTGGTATTTGCAGTTGTAAAAACTCTTACAACCTCTAAGAGCCAAATAAATACCAAACTCTCCGAGTTCTGCTCTCTCCACCCCATAGAATACATGGAGAGTTTTCTCAAGTCACACAAAGAACAGATGAAACGCTGAAGAGCCTCAAGTCACCAATCGTGTTCTTGGATGGAGCACGACTCTACAACATGCTAAGATTTCTTTTATTCCCAGATAAACTTACAAGGAACCATTATTACCTATTCTTAACTCTCTAAGTTGGGTTTGTGAGTTGTACTAGTATTTGATGGAAGGCTGGTGATCATTTTTTAAGAGAGTTTCTCCCGTGGCACAATGTTGTATCCCAGAGGAATTGCAAAGCCTATCCATCACATAGCAAGTACTCACTGAGAAAATAATGTCCTCGACCGAACGATGAACTTGAACACGTATTCCAAAGCTTTGAGGGTTCTGAGGATCGGCTCACATTGCTCCCCTCTGCTGGAGGTATCCAAGTAAGTCTTCAGCACCGTCATCAGTTTCCTGAGTAAGGGATTATATTTTCAAAATGCTCTGCTTCCCAACCCAGGGCATGTAATTCCTTTGCTCAGTAAATTATAAGGCTTTCAATCAAAGGTTAAAGGTGGTGGTACAACCAAGCTTACTCATTTACAACCTTAAAAATAACTCTGCTTAAAATTACATTTAATACAGAGAGTGAATAATTATTTCCTGCCTGTAAAAAGCCAGCAAAGAAAAAGAAAAAAAAAACTAGTGAGGAAGGAAAGTCTTTTGACTAGAAAAACTAGTCACAATTAGAATATGATTGGGAATAATGGTGGTGATAATGTCTTTTTCAGCTTTTTCTTCCTGCTGAAAATGTTCTTGTACTTAGGAACTTTCTATGTTTCTTCATTTCCGGCAAGGCACACTTGAAACTACATGATCTCCTTCCATGGCTCCTTCACAAACCGGCTTCCACCCACCTCCCAGCATCATCTCCCTTCTGTGA
Source organism: Lasiurus cinereus (assembly GCA_011751065.1). NCBI lineage: Eukaryota > Metazoa > Chordata > Mammalia > Chiroptera > Vespertilionidae > Lasiurus > Lasiurus cinereus. Next base: position 2,009,251 of record JAAGEH010000434.1, read on the forward strand.
CCCTCAGTTGTCTATACCCCAACTATAGTGATCTACTGAGCATGTGCCTTTCTTCTCTGTTGCCTTTGAATCCTAATGTTTATGAAGACTATGAAGACTATGGAAACTATGAAGAAGAGGGAGAAATGGAGGGAGGAAAAGGAGGAGGGAAGGAAGAAGAGAAGGAAGACTTCCATATACTTCTGCCATAGCATTCACCTCAACCTATGGGTTTGCATATTTTTATTTAATCCAAATAATCGAGGCACAGATTGGATTTTCCCAAAAAAGGGAGAACTCACATAGGCTAGTGATAAAAGGAAAGTACTCAAGTTCCTTGTGCCCTTGGCATCCTGGCAGGGCAAGCAGGAGGCGCATAGTCACTTACTTGTAAGCCAAGGTAGCACTGAAATGCTGTTGAATGTAAGCCTCCAGAACGGTGTTGAAATGCTGGAATTTCCGGTCAGCAATGAGTCCAATTATGTAGATCTAAGGAAAAGACAAAGAATCAGTGTTTTCAGGACAGACCTAGGGCAGGAAGCCATAGTCACGTGGCATAACCCAGTGGTCAGCAAACTGTGGCTTGCGAGCCACATGCAGCTCGCGGGCCACGGTTTGCCACTCTGTTGACTATTGAGTGTGCCAACCACTGGCATAACTGAAACCCTAGCAAAAATTTTTACCCAGGAATTAGCTCACTAAAATATCTTTAGTCCTTTACATTAAGGTGGTATCTCTCCTAAAAAGTGTTTCATGAGGTTTAAGAGCATTGTAAGATACAAAGGTTTCCTGGTCAGATAAATTTGAGAAATCTCAGGTCGTCATCCTTAAACTGCCTTCTTTATTGCAGGACTTATCAGAGTCTTTAATATATCTGTGTGCATCATTACTCTCCAAGAGGGTCATGCAATGCTCGGTACTTCCCTTAGTGGCTGAACAAAGGATCTTTTTGTCAGAGAGCATCTTTCCTTAGAGCTAGCTTTCCGGATCCTCTTAGGAAGCACTAAGTCGCAGTTGTCTCCAAGCAACCTCTTTATAAATGTAAATGTCACTGACATAGGGGGTTAACACATTAACACTCTTCTGATCACTGATATCCCCTAATTCAAAGGTTTCTGATGTTTATTTTGATGTGACACTAAGGAACATAAATTAGGACAGCGAGAGAAGGAAGAGGCCATTTGGAAAGATGGAAAAAAAGAAAGATCTGGATGGCATACCACCGTGAAAGGTTCTAGGTAGAAAGAGTGAGCATAGTGACTCTGGTGAGTTGGAGACTATGAAGAAGAAGGGAAAGAGACTTGGGGTACACTGTGGGTCCTTCACACCTGACTAGAGATCAGCCCCTGGTATTCACAGAAAGCCAACTCGGCTATTCACGGTATCCAGCTCCATGTACTTTCACTGTGTGCCACTCGGACATCAACATCTATGATTCCCCTTTCCCTCATTCTGCCCAGACATCCGGGTGAACTCCAAACTTATGAAAGGGAACAGCAGCTCATTCACTGGTCTGGTTGCCTCATGTGACAATTCCTCCAAGAGTCATGAAAATGGCCCTAAGTCCTCAGGGTTCTCTCAGTGAGACACACGTTGATGTCCATGTCACAAACCCATCCCCTCTCTTACCAAAGCATCAAAGACGAGGATGTCATACTCGTTACTCTGGGAATGCTCCATCATGATGTTGAAGAGGGCATCCAGAGTATCCTGGAGGAACTGGACAAAATAACGAAGGGCGCATTAGGCAAGAGTGCAGGTGACCCGGAAATCCACTTCTCAGTGTAGCCCACAGAGACCGAGAGCACACATCCACCGTGCACCACGGTCATGGGGTCCAAGTTCACGTGAATCAGGACTCAGAGCACCCCACCTGTCCACCAACAGCAGCACAGTGGATGAACAAAGGGTGGCATTTTCACACTGCAGAAATAAACAAACCCACAGTGGTTTAAAAATGGGCCAGCTACTTCTACATGCAGCGATGAGGAGACCCCTCCTGAGCACTGTGTGAGTGAGATAAGTCAGACACAAAGTCCAACACATAAATGTGCATTCTGTATTACTCTATTTTTTAAAATATATTTTATTGATTTTTTTACAGAGAGGAAGGAAGAGGGATAGAGAGCTAGAAACATCGATGAGAGAGACATCGATCAGCTGCCTCCTGCACACCCCCACTGGAGATGTGCCCACAACCAATGTACATGCCCTTGACTGGAATCAAACCTGGGACCTTTCAGTCTGCATACCAACGCTCTATCCACTGAGCCAAACTGGTTTTGGCTGTATTACTCTATTTTTATGAAATTCAAGAATAGACAAAAGCCTATACAAGGTGACGGTAGTCAGCTTAGTGGTTATTCCTGAGTGATTTTTTGACTGAGAAGGATATGAGGGAGCCTACTGCAATGCTAAAATGTTCAGTATCTTCAGCTAGGCAGTGGGTACATGGGTATGTACATGTATAACAATGCAGGGAGGGGCAAATATAGGTTTACAGTTGTTTGTATGGAAGATAATACACTAATTAATAAATAAGTAATAATACAAGAATAAACTCTGTATTTTGCACACTCACAACTATAAACTTACTTTTGCCTCATTTTGTACATTGAGTTGCACTTTTAGAATAAGTGCTCTATACATATATCATTGTTTATACATTATACTTCAATAAAGAAAAACAACTTAAACAAATAATGCAAAAAGGAGACAATGGAATTCACTCCCAGATGTCTTCTCTACGCTGCTCAAAAGTGACAGACCCTATGCAAGGCTGTTTGGAGAACCTCTCTGTCATTGCTGAGCCAGGTAGCCAGGTCAATGCCACCCAGGTAAAGCAGCGATCTGGACATCTGACCATTTTTCTGCGTGTATGGGCAATTCACTAAAATGTATTACCCCTCCCACCTAAGGGCTGGGTCAATATTTCCTGGAGTCCCTCAAAACACAGAGCGACCGTATAAAGCTGCTGAATCTCGAAGCTTCTAGCGGCACCAAGTTCCTGGTGGAAACGAGATCACCCTCCCTGGGACCGGCGGGAAACACTCGCCCCAAATCATGGTGCCAGAGTGGAGGGTGGCTTTAATTAGACCTGAACTTCAGACGCTGTGTTCTCCATACCCCCAGGTGGACATGACAATACATCTGGCATTTGCATTTTTTCTGTTTATTTCATTTACAATGTAAGCCCTATGTCCTTCCTGTTCTCGTGTTTAAAGCATAATGCCCTCCAAGCTGCAGAAACCAACAATACTTGGTTATTTCTAACAATAATGTGTAGGTAGCACAAAGAGATCATACTGCTACAGTAATTTATGACAACAAAGTTAATAGTTACCTTTTCATGAACTTGGCATATGTTGTGTGTTTTTGTTCAATGATTGGGTACTCTGGGTGAGAGACCGTGCTGAGTAATTTTTTAAATATCATCACCTTGAACGCTCACAACAACCCTGAGAAATATGTCCTATTCATACTATTATCATGGAGTTGGCAAGCAGGTGAGCTGGGATCCACACCCATGCTGATCATTTTCCAGAAACTGAGCACAAAGATACTCTCCTGCCGCTTCACATGCAGTGTCCTTGGACCAAATCACCCCCAGATTTCCCAGTAACGGGCTAAAGCTGTCCATCCCCTTCAACACTTGCCTCCCCACCAAGCCACTCATGATTCCCAGCTGTTACTAGTGGATGGATACCAACCTTCACCACCTCCTCTCCATCCACAATCTTCAGTTTCTCTAGATTCTCCTGCAGCAGTTGAGGCTTCATCCGCCACTTCAGCAAACCCAGCAAGCCCACTAGGACAGAGTGCAGACAGGTACGGTTACCATCACCGGGTTTGTGCACACATACAGATGCACAGGTACACATGCACAGGCACGCACACTCACACATAGGCACACATATATGCATGCACACACACACATGCACGCACATACCCAAACTCACACACACAGGCACACACCTCCCAACAGCTCCATTACCGTTCTGGGTGAGCTTTGTGGAGCACACTAGGGTGGAAATGGAAAACACATCCCGGGAGCTGACGGAGAGCCCCCCAACACTGCTGGAGCTTCGACTCAGAGTGGCCCCCTTGTTTTCCATGTGGTGCCGATAGGAAGGCAGAGTCAGGTACGCGCTGGCATCCTCCATCTTCTTGCTGTCCCCCTGGAAATAGTGCCTTGTTTACGTCCCCGAGCAAAGGGTATACACCCAACATTCTAAGCTTACAGGGGCCACATCACACATTGCAAGGCAGGCCAGCTTTTCCACAAACAGGCAGGATCCCAGGTTACATTAATGGAAAAGTGGTTGATCAGCCAGTTAGAGGCTCTGCGGACTTCATTAAGGGCAAAAGGAAATGGAAGATTTCCCAGATGGGACATTTCCATTCATCCTAATTTTTTTAGATCTTAATACACATGTGCCCCAGGAAGGTAAGGAGTCAGCCTGGAGAAGTAAATATTGGCCAAGGCTCTGAGTCTGAAAGTCCGGAGATCTCGACCCTGTCCTACCACTCACAGTCTGTGTCCTGTTGGATACATCCCTTGGTCTCTCTGTGTCACATTTCTCACGATTAAACTGAGGGTTCATCATGTTACCTGCTTCCTAGACATTTCAAGCAGGCTAAATGGCAGTAGTGACATGCACGTGAGCCCTTGGTATATGAAGAGGGGGAAGGGTAATGGGGGAATAAGGACACATATGTAACACCTTAATCAATAAAGAAAGGAAGGAAGGAAGGGAGAGAGGGAGGGAGGGAGGAAGGAAGGAAGGGAGGATGGAAGGAGAGTAGATAGGAGCATAACATTGTTAGAATTCACGGAGACTTATTCTGAACTAAACGTCACACTGAGTGCTTTGCATGCTTTAGTCCATTTCATTGAAGTTTTGCAGCAATCATAACTGCTGTGGATACTACTACCCTCATTTTACAGATGAGGAAACCGAGGTTTAAACAAGGTGAGTAATTTTAAAACTGACTGCGAAGGGAACTCTACCCGCAGCGAGTTTGCAGTCTGTTGAGAAAGAATGGCTTTTATGCCAAGAGCTACCTTGATGTGCCCCAAGTGACAAAGCAGAGGCTGCACAGAAGGAGTGGGGTTGTTTCTGGAAAAGTCAGAGAGACTCAGAGAAGAGGATCATGTCATAAGGCCTTGACGAAGCTGGATTGGCCATGCAGACCTCAGCCAAAAGAGCAAAGGCAGCCTCCGAAGCTGAGAAGGCCAAGAGCACGGGTCTGCTGCCTATGCCCATCTCCTGGCCTTGCTGTTTCTCAGCCACAACGTTGCCTCCAGCCAGGAGCTGGCAGAGGCACCAGCTGCCACCGGGGTCATGGGAAAGCAGGCAGTGCCATCAAGGCAACGCCTCCCACTTCTCCAAAACAGTCTGAGTCTTACGATGCAAAAACCACGATGGCTGACGCCTGTACCCTTTACACACCACCCTTTCACGTAGGTCATCTCATTGGCTCGTCATAAATACTACCGTCACTGCAGAAGAAAAGGAAGCTGACGCTCAGGGAGACATGTGAGATGAGTTCAGATTTAGTCAGCAGCAGGATCGGGACCCCAAATCCTCCTCTTCCCCCATTAGCTATAGTGAGGCATCTGTCGAATGTCATGCCGGCCGTCCACACATCCCACGGGTCCTTTCCGAGCCCACACTTGACATTTCAGGGTTCCCTGTACCCACCCTTGTCATATTATATAAACTATTTCATGTAATCCTCACAATTACTCACTGAGGGCTCAGAGATGGGGAAACAGAGGCCCAGAGAAGTTAGCTTCTGTACAAGGCCACACGTGGTAAGACATGGTGTGTGAGGTCCTGGGGTCCCTGTTGCTAACCACGAGTCCGCCCCACCTCATCCCCTTTGCTTCCTGCAGCCCCCTCACTGCAGAGTTGGTTCCAACTCACTGTACCTTGAGGACAACCAGGTCGTGGCATCCATCCTGCAGAGTGGTCCCGTCTTCCTTCATCAGCTTCACGTAGGCCATGGCGAAGTTCTTTTCTCCTTTATCTTTAGCTGGAAGTGGCAGCGTGAGCATTGCGAGGTCAGGGCAGAGGAGAGCACCAGGGCCACCCGGCTGTCCCCCTCCCCGCACCCCAGATGCCACTTGGCTGGTACTCACATTCCAGGGATGACCGATGTCGAAACATGAATCGCAGATGGATCCTCTGCATGTCTTCGATGGGAACAGCCACCTCCGCAGGCAGAAACCAGAGCTCAGGACACCATGTGTTACACGGCCCTTCCCACTCCCCCCCCTAACCCCCCCAAAAGGCAGCCTGGCCATTTACTGGCGAGCCCTGCACGCTGATTTATTACCACCCACCCATCAAGCCTGATGAACTGTAAATAAATTACATAAGGACTAGCTATGAAGAGAAAATAAAGTACCAAATGTAATCCATTTGGCAAATTGCAATCCCAGCCAATGAAAAGAGATCTGTAAATTATAGTGAGGGAAAATGAATCGCCCCAAATTGATATAAAAGCCACATAACTTCAGCACAGGGTTTGATGTGCCGCAGACTGCACACCACACGCTCTCCTCGCTCACCACAGGAGTTCAGGCGATGGCAGCAGGGCTTAGCAAATTAGCAATGGTCGTGAAGGGGTATGCTTGAGGATCCCCATTTAAGAAAATTAATAAAAATGCCGGAATCCAATAATATTTGAGTAAATCTCCCACAAAGCCCACGGCGCTCTCTGTAATGTGCAATTCAGGCCGAGGCAGAGGAGCGCAGCGACCTGTGAGAAACCACCCCGGTGTTTAAAAAGGGGACACATTTACATTGTACCGAAGACTATTAACACTCGCATAGACGCATATTTAGGGGGCGCTTCCCACTGCAGAAAATGAAGACGGGGCCTGCAGAGGTCCCCATGTGGGTGTTTCAGACAGAACGCAAGACCTGAGGGCCTCATGGGCAGCTGCAGTCCACTCCATTCCCTCCCGCACGCCCAGTGGTTACTGTAAGCTACAATCATGTGAGACACTGGCTGTGCTCCTGTAAGTCCCTGCAACTCAACGAGCCTGTGGCCCCCATGGTGCGGCGCCTAGTTATACCAGATGACCTGCCCAGCTTTGAGGTCACAAAGCTATTGAACCAGGCGGTGTCTGACTGTGCACAATGTTTACAAGGACCAACAAGGAAATATAATTGGGGGGCAAGAGAACACAGAGAAGAGGACCCGCCCCCTTGCCCCTGGTTCAATAGCTTGTGAGCCCAAAGCTGGGCAGGGCATCATTTTTTTAAAAATATATTTTACTGATTTTTTACAGAGAGGAAGGGAGAGAGACAGAAAGTCAGAAACATCGACGAGAGAGAGACATCGATCAGCCGCCTCCTTGCATGCCCCACACTGGAGATGTGCCCGCAAGCAAGGTACATGCCCCCAACTGGATTCGAACCTGGGACCTTTCAGTCCGCAAGCCGACGCTCCATCCACTGAGCCACACCGGTCTTGGCCAGGGCATCGTTTTTAAGAAAGGGAGTGCAGGGAGACCCACTGAGGGAAACAGGAACACAGGTGGCCAGGCAAGGACCGCAGGGTCTGCGTAGCCTCATCTGAAACCTGGGTCACGCGAACACCTGAGTTTGGGTTCAGGGCGCAGGGGCATCGAACTGCTGCTCGTTACAGGCAGAGCTGTTTGAGCTGGGCCCAGGCTGCCCTGTTCCCTGAGTGAGTTCCCAGCTCTTCCTCCAGCGCACGCCATTCCCTTCTGCTTCCTGTGACCATCTAGTAGGTGACTCTGCCCTCTGAGGTCCCACCCAGCAGGCTATCGTTCAGGTGTTAAGTGGCCTTGTATAGCCTCACGTTTGCTCATAAGCTCTGACACTCCTCACTGCTGATGTCACGACACAGCTTGGTGGGCCGGGTACCACCCACAAGAAGACTGTCTGACAACTGCACGGTGGCAGGTACTCAGCCAGTGGAGAGAGAGCAAGAGAAGCAGAGTGTTCACTCACGGGGCCACCATTTCCACAGCCCGGTGGCCACGGACACCTGTGGGGTATTGCTCCACGCCCCAGAGGGTGGGGCCTCTGAGCCCCAGATACATGTTTGCCGCTATTATTATAATTTATGATTATTACCTTGACTGTTTCCATCCACCGTGGCTGTTTGACTTGATAGTACACCACGGACCGATATTCACTCATCGGCTTGTCCCCTGCTCCCACGCAGATTGCGTTCTGACCGAAGAGGGGGAAAACAGAGAGAGAGAGAACATTCTACAGAACGGCCCTTCTCTGGGCTTAGTCATTTTGGTCCCAAGGCCTAGGAAAACGCTGCCTCTCCCAGCACTCCTGCCAGGTACCTACATGGCCTTCTCCATTACAGATGCATATGCATGTCCCCAGGCCCGAGGGTGACAGCTGCTTAACTGCAGAAATCCTATTACTTGCATTCTGGAGACCGCGGGAGCGCGCCAGGGCGGACGCACAGGCTCTACTGTAAATGGTGACTGGTCCCAGAATCCCTGCTCGCTGCCAGGCTGATTAATCCTATTTGTTTGCTGAGTCTGACTGTGCACAAGGTTTACCAACAGGCTCCGATCAGTCAGGCAGTCGCTGCGCTGATGGATTTCTGATGCTATCACACCAAAGGGCCCACGGGAGCTAGGAAGGGGGAGGGAGGACCGCAGGCTTCAGACAGACAGGGGTCTGGGGGGCTGAGGCAGCCCATAGTTAGGAAGCATCTTCCAGGTACCAGGTACCCCGCTGAGCTGTGGGTCACGGGCATGAGTCAGATATTAAAGCTGACCTGAGGGTTTCGTTCAACGCAGGGTTCATTAGATGAGCAGATAGATCACTAAGCAATGCAATGGGATGACAGACACATGCATATGCATAGAGAAGAGGCATTTGGGTTCCAGATGAGGACTCGGGGAGGATCTTGAAGAAAGATTCCTAGGCTCTGGGCAGAAATGCATGAAGGATGTTCTGAGCAGAGTGAGGGCAGAGCAAGCTTACCTATGTAGGCTATTTATTCCTTGCCATAAAGTCACCCTCCAAGTAACAGAGATTACCTATCCTCTTTTGGTTTTATTCTCACTCAAGGATATCATTGATTTTTAAAGAGAGAGTAGAAGGGAGATAGGTGGGGAGAGAGAGAAACATAGATGTGAAGGAGAACATCAACTACTTGCCTTCTGCGCATGCCCCAACTGGAGCTCAGGACTGAACCTGTAACCAAGGTGCATGCCCTTAACCAGAATAAAACCTGAGCCAAACCAGCAAGAGCAACAAGAATTACCTCTTTATGGAGTTTGCCAACCTGATTCTCCCTCTCTGTTCATTCTAGGTATTTGGCCATCAAACAAGATCTAAGCCAGAATCAGCCAGAATCAGCCAGAAGGGACCTAAGTGGGATTCTTATACAAGAACAGCAGATTTTAACCTCAAGTCTGCAGAGAATCAGAGATGTGAGGATTGGGTTTGCAGCTCCAAACCCCAAAATTGCAAAACTGTGTGCCTCTGGGCATTCAGAGAGTCAGAGATGCCAGGCCTCTCACCAGATTCTACCGGATTCTCCAAAAGATCTTTGACACCAAGCCCTCCTCCCAGAGTTGAATAACCAAGCAGGCCGCATGTGGGCCCTATGGGAGGGAGAATCTTGCCCCTCTTGTGGCAGAGTGCCCATTTTACTTCCGAGCCACAGGCAAAGGAGGAGCTCAGTTTAATTTTGATGGGTCGTACCTGCAGCCAAACTGAGTCTATTTCAAAGTAAGGATATAGTGTCCTTTCAGAGCTTATCTCTAAAAACAAAAACAAGAGCCTAGCAGGTTTGGCTCCATGGATAGAGTGTCAGCACGAGGACAGAAGGATCCTGGGTTCAATTCCGATCAAGGACACGTACCTGGGTTGCAAGTTCCAGCTCAGGCCTTGGTCAGGGCAAATGCTGGCAACCAACGGATGTGTCTCTGCCACCCCTCTCTTCCCTCACTCTCTCTAAAATCAGTGGGAAAATATCCTCAGGTGAGGATTGACAATAAGTAAATAAATAAATTGCAAGGATAACCAGAGAACCGGAAATAAAGACACACATCTCTTCTGCTTCTCATGCTTCCAAGTTTTCTCTAACCCTCCAAAGAGTGCATTCTGTCTGGCATTGTGCTAAGTCTTTTGCACACCTGACCTCATTTATGTCAATCCCCTCTGATGATTACCATCATTATCCCCATTTTACAACTAAATCAACCGAAGCCCTGAGAGGCTGAGTCACTTGCCCATCTGTAGCAGAGCTGGACTGCATCTCAGACCCTCTACTCTTTGTCCCGTGTTCCTTCTAGAACAACCTAGATGCCTTCCAGCCACCCAAGATTTATATTTGGTGACATTTATGGGCTTAGAGTTTCTGTAGCTCCAGTGAATTCCATCTAGCTCATAAAATCTAAAGATACACATCTATCTCTGGTGAAAGTAAAATTGCTGTATGGCAGGCAACAAAATCCCACAAAACTGTCCTGATGATGAAAAAAACATTTTTTTTAAATTTAATGTATTGATTTTTTTTTAGAGAGAGAGAGAGAGGAAGAGGGATAGAGACAGAGAAAGAGAGAGAGAGAGAGAGAGAGAGAGAGAGAGAGAGAGAGAGATTGCTCTGTTGTACCACTTACTTATACATTCATTGGTTGATTCTTATGTGTCCTGACCAGGATCTAACCTGCAGCCAACATTCTAAACAACTGAGCTACCCATCCGGTGCCTCTGATGATGAAACATTTTGATTGCCTAAGGCTGGAGAAACGTCTCAGCATTATTCTGAGAAAGGCCTAAGACCCTCAACCCTTCAGAGATAAATTGGACATTGCCAAATATGTCTAGAGAACATCGTGATCGGGACTGAGCCCAGTTTTAGGGAAAACAGAGATTTGTGTATGTCTCAAGTAAGCCTGTTCAATAATTTTCCCCAGTGCCTACCCCCAGGACCCCAGCTAACAGTCAGAAGGTTCTGGTGACTCTGTCAGCTAAGCGCATCTGAGCAGAAACCAGGAAGCTCGAGACTTTAAGGCTGAGTTGGCCTTGGCTGCACACTTCAGCAAGAGGGACCCCAGGCCCTGTTTACCTTGTAGGAACCACCTGAGGAACAAATGTCACCATGGGTGGGAACGCACCAGAAAGTGTGCCACACCGGCCAGGCCGCCTCATGGGGAGATGCTGATGAGCAGCCACCAGGCGGGAATCAAGGCTGGAGAGAGCTCTACCTTTTCAGTGAAGATGGCCAACGGCAATGAACACCTATTATGTAGATCACCTCGTTTGATAGCCACGGGAATAAGGTGCCACTACTGGCCTCATTTGCAGGCAGACAATCTTAGGTACAGAGAGATCGTGTAACTTGTTCAAGGTCATCCTGCTACTCTGAGCTGAGCTGGCTGGCAGCCTGGCTACCTGGCCCCAGAAGGCACAGTCTTAACCACTACACCACACGGTTCCCCGGGCCCTACCTCCCACCTTAAGCTGGTCAGAAGAGCAGAGTTTCTCAGCCTGGCATCTGAGCCTTTTTTTATTCTCCTTAGACTTGCTTTAGGCATCCGCACTGGACTGCCCACTTGAGCCCCCTGGATTCAGGCCCAGGGCTTCACCCTGCAGTAGGTCTGCCTCCTTTTAATGTTGTCTTTCCTGTTCCTGAGTCCTGAACCTTCTGACTGTTAGCTGGGGTCCTGGGGGTAATGTTGTCTTTCCTGTTCCTGAGTCCTGACACCTACCATTCTGTTTAACCTGAAATCTTACAAGAAGGATTATTTTTTTTAATATATTTTATTGATTTTTTTACAGAGAGGGAGAGGAATAAAAAGTTAGAAACATCGATGGGAGAGAGACATCGATCAGCTGCCTCCTGCACGCCCCCTACTGGGGATGTGCCCGCAACCAAGGTACATGCCCTTGACCGGAATCGAACCCGGGACCTTTCAGTCCGCAGGCCAATGCTCTATCCACTGAGCCACACCGGTTTTGGCGAGAAGGATTATTATTCCTCTTTTATAGACAAATAAACCTGCCCACGATCACACAGCTGGTACGAGAGGCTTGGATCTGAACCCTGGATGTTTGAACCCAGAGCTCACCCCATTAGCTTCTCTGCTCTGGCCCTTTCTGAGCAAGATCACTGAGACCCCAAAGTGAGCCAGTGACAAATATACCCCACTCTGTCGTCTGGCCCCACTCCACCAAGGGCCTTGCGCATCTGGAGCAGGAGAAGTTGGTATTCTTAAAGGGGCCGGTTCCCACAGGGGCCCACCAGTATCAGAGAGGAGTACAGTGGTACCTCGAGATACGAGTTTAATTCGTTCCGTCACCTTGAGGCGTGGGAAACTATGAGACGCTCGAGTCGTGGTAAACTGGTGGGTCGTGTGCAGCCACCGATCCGTGCGATGACTCCTATCTCAAATGTTGCTCGTATTTCAAAGCAAAAATCGCTCGCATGACGGCTCGTCTCTCAAAAATCTCGTGTGTTAGGGCACTCGTATCTCGAGGTACCACTGTATTTGAGTGAGCCGCCTGGCACTTCATTAGGCAGTCGTATTTATTTCTGCAGAGAGAGAAAGGCAAGCCTCCCACAGGCTTCTTAGCCATGTTCAATAGTCAGTCAACTGAACTCCCCCATCACTTCCCCGGTAGATGAAACTGCAAATTATCACCACGACCCACAGCTGCCTCTCCACCTCAGCCCCAGCGTGCGTGCTCCCCTATTCATCTGTGAGAAATGCGTGTGCGTGGCCTGGTGGGGGATGACTTGAAAAGGTAGCAGAGGTAGAAGCAAGGATGATTCAGAAAGAAGATAAGACACCTGCTTTCCTGTTAACTGCTTCGTCTGATTTGTCATTCGGCAGCATCGGAGGCAAGGGTATCAGTGGTTTAAAGACTGAAGCTGAGATTGAAAAGTTCTCCAACAGGTAGCTGGGTAAAAAGAACTTCAAGGCAGTGGTCTCTGCATTCGGGGACATGCAAATTCCCTTTCAGATAAAAACCCGCTACTCTTCCTTTATGTTCCTTTCAGCAACGTGTCTCTCACTTATTTTATTTTCCAGCAAAGTTTCAGAGTCCAAAAAAAAAGAAAGAAGTCTCTCTCTCATCGATGTTTCTGACTTTCTATCCCTCTCCCTTCCTCTCTGTAAAAAATCAATAAAATATTTTTTTTAAAAAAAGGACATGGGTTAAATGCCTGTATTTTGCTCAATTAAATATTAATTAACAGAGCCAGTCTTTATGAACAAAAATGCAATCGTGGGGATTCCCTTAAAGTTAAGGATTGTGATAGAATTGGTTACTAGCCTCATGTTAAAATGAGAAGTGATTTGGATAATTTTTTAGAAGGATAGACGTCACAGTGACATGCTTAAGAGGGCCCGAAACCTGAAATCAAACCCCCTCACCCCCGCCTCCTACTAACCTCATGACCTTGGGAAAGCTGTTTAGCTTCCCTCTCTGTAAAGATGGGATAATAATGGCAATGCATCATGCTTACCGGGGCACCTGACAGGCTGCAATGCCTCTATAATGCTAGTTACTCTCAGGCAGGGGAAGGCCAGATCTGCCCCAGGCGAGAGCAGATGACTTACTGACACTGGCACCACCTCCCACTGCGCTATCCGATCACCTGCTGCGGCCTGGGAGGGGCATGTGCCCCTGCTGCCACATCTGCCGAGAGCAAATTTTATTTTCAGCTAAGTGTTCCGAAAGGAGAAAATGAGACGCAGGACCCTCCCACACACCGGACACAGCTGCTGACAACCTTGGAGGAAATGAAGTAAATAGATGTAAACACACATGACAAATATTGTAGAGGACATATGCTGTCTAAATATTTATAGCAACGTGCTTTGCATTCTTGCATACACTCGGCCGGCCCTCTGGAGACCAATTTACTAATGAGGCTTTCCACCAGCATCCGGCTGAGCGCTGGGAGTTAGAGCCAGTGCTGGGTTGTCTGTGTGGAGCGCATCCTGAGTCTCTCTACCAGCCTAAGGCTCTGTATTGATCCCTTTTTTTTTTTTTTTGCCATGAATTTTGCCTTAATAAACCGGCTCGTGTTTCAATGGGAACAACATTTCAACTGCAGAAGGCTAACCTATGGAGTGAGGCCAAGCAAAAAAGAAAAAGAAGAAGAGGAGAAATAGCAGTCGTGAAAGGAGAGGAGCAGGCACTGAAGAGCTGCTTTTGGTGTAAAGAAATAACAACAGCGGGTCTTATTATGGGCTGCCGTACCAAGCTCCAAGGTGTAGGTCACATTACTCAATACCATCCCAGAGGCAGCTGGCATTTAGGAAGCAGAATCGGGGGGGTGGGAAATGCAAATCTTTCCTAGCAGCGGTACCCAAGGGGGGGGCCCTGTCACCCAGAGCAACGGCAGGGGTCCTTACAGACAACGTTTTGCCATCCTCCGCGCACACACACATGATCACTTCCATGTTCCTCTGTGTGGTCTTGTTGTACTTGTCAAAGTCGCCTTGTAGGAGAGTGATGTAGATGTCGTTTCTGACATCCCCTGAGGCAGCGGGAGAGAGAGAGACAAGAGTTGGGAGTCTGTGCAGCTGGAGGGCGGCTGATTAGAGAAGAGGAGAACCGGGGGAGAGAGCGGAAGTGCCCCGCCTTGATGTCCATTAATGAAATTAAAAGCAGAACTGCTTGGAAAGGGCATTTTACCTCACCGGGGAGGAGGGAGCAATAGGTGACGAGGGGATGGAGGAACAGGAGGCAATCAATTGCAAAGAGGGGGGCAGGATGGTCAAAACTGGCCATGTATTTCTCTCCATTGAAATCATTTAATTTTCATCCTCTACTGACACCTTCTGGGAAGGCAAAGGAAAGCTCCAGTTGAACTGATCCAGGCCCACTGATAGCCACCGTGGACGCTCACAGATGGTTTACTCTGTGGAACCGGATCACTGCTCGTGTGTCCAAGGAACTCAGGGTCGGGGATGAGGAGCAAAGGGTCTTCGGGGATGGGGCAGGAAGAATTGAAGAGGAATCACAAGAAACTGAGGTCTCAGGTAAAGCAGGCATGGAGGAATTACAATACAGGTCCTGCTGGCTGTGGATGGAAGGGAGGAAGTCAGTGAGAACAGGCGTGGACACAAGGTTTAGGACAAAAAGGGAACTTCCCGAATAATCTCACTTATCTTCCTTTGACGACAGACACATGGGGAAAATGTTCATAGGAGTGGTTACTTCTGGAGACAAAGATTTGAGGGCGCTTTTAACGTTTCGCTTTATTCCTTTTTGAGCTATCTGGGCATTTTACAACAGGCATGAAGTCCTTTGGTAATAAAATTTTAAGGGAATGAATATCCTCCCCCAAAAGAATGGACTCATTCTGGAAGTAGTAAAACAGAAAAGATGTCCATGCTAAGTAGTCAAGTGGTGAAGCAAGTTGCTTTATATACAAAGAATATGAAGTGATGGTGTATAAAGCATATATACCATCACTTCTTGTGGGGAGAAAGCGCAGGTGTATATTTATGCGTTTGTATTTAGTGTGTGAATGCATAGGTTTCTGTAGACACGAAAATTGTTTTCAGCGGTTAGCTTCAAGGAAATTTTAGGAAAAAAACAAGAGAAAAGGAAGGAGTCGGTTTTGTAAAAAGAAAGGATTCAACCAGCAGGACCGCCACCCACCCGGGGAAAGGCCAGACCTGGCATGATGATCTCGGGAAAGCCCAGCTTCCTGGCCACCACGGTGGTCCTGTCCACCAGGTGGGGGTAGTCCTTGCGGATCTGAACGATGTCCCCCACGAGCATCTTCATGGTCACCCAGAGGCCTGGAAGAGAAGGCTCACCGTGAAGAGCCCATTTCTTCAAGGTGTTCTCTCAGTCTCACCCTCCCACCAGCTCTCCCTGGGTCTCCTGAAGGAGAGCAAACATCTAGAAGCAGACCTCGGGAACCAGGCGTCTCTAGATCTGAATCCCGCCGGTCACTTCTAGCAACGTCAAGGCCTGTCAAATGGCCCCGCCTCCTAACCCCAGCCTTCATGAAGGGTGGATGCCATCTTTCTCATAGAATTGTGGGAAAGACTAGATACAATCGGGTACATGTTCAAGTGCCTGGCATACAGGAGGTAGCCAGGGCATAGGAGTCCCTCTCTTCCTTTGGGCACTAGGACATGCCTTCCAGTTTCAGGAGATGTGGTTTCCATTTCTGTGGATCACACACCCCCATTCCTTGCAATCAGTGGTTCTCAACTTTTCTAATGCCGAGACCCTTTAATACAGTTGCTCACGTTGTGGTGACCCCCAACCATAAAATTATTTTCATTGTTACTTCATAACTGTAATCTTGCTACTGTTATGAACTGTAATGTAAATATTTGATATGCAGGATGTATTTTCATTGTTACAAATTGAACATAATTAAAGCATAGGGATTAATCACAAAAACAATATGTAATTATATATTGTGAAGTATTTATTTCTAATTACAAATAAATAAAATTTTGTCTTGAATCATGGTGTAGCATGGGTAACAGTCTTCATATGACAACAGTAAACTATATTACTACACTTTGCTACACCGAGGAGCGGTCTGTTGGTTCCTAAGACCATGGGAAATAGGTGTTTTCTGGTGGTCTTAGGCAACCCCTGTGAAAGGGTCGTTCGACCCCCAAAGGGTTCGCGACCCACAGGTTGAGAACCACTGCTTGCAATGATCTGTCTGGAAGGAAGGCGGTCTTTCCCAAGACTCAGAATTTTGACCTGTTTGTTGAAGAATCAAGGGCTTCCCAAGCCAGAGTCAGGCCCAGTCCACGTGGCGAACTGGCACTGTACCTTGCCCTCCGCTGTCTCCCTTGAACGTGGTGACTTTGCCCAGCAGACTGTGCAGGAAATCATTCTCAGCTGTCACCCTGCGAAGGCAAAGAGCACAAACATCACAGGAGGCCCTCCTGCGGCTCCCAGCGCCAAAGGGTGTGGATTAAGAGAATGGAGATAAATGGGAAATCTCTCACGGGTGAAAAGGAATGAAGTGCTGCTTTTCTTCATCGCTCTCTGCCTTCCCCTTGACAATGTCTGTTATATCCATCACTAGAAAAAGAAGAGAAGGGAACAGTTTGAGTCCTCCTGCACCCAGGAAGGGACCACCATGGGATAGGACTGTAGAGCAGAAGGTTGGTACAGGACAGTGTAAGAGGGCAAGCCAGCGTCGGACAATACACAGGGATGTTCATAACCTGGAGCACCTGGCCAGCTGCTGGGCAAAGTAGGCTGGGCATCGACAAGCCAGAAACCATCCAGGAGAGTGCGGGTTAGCAGAGCCAAGAAGAAAGGGTCAGGGCAGTGGCTGTGAAATGAAGCACCGGCTTTGGATTGGACATGTATGTGTTGCATGTCTACTGTGCCTACAGGACCCGAGAGTGGTGACT
Organism: Lasiurus cinereus; assembly: GCA_011751065.1. NCBI lineage: Eukaryota > Metazoa > Chordata > Mammalia > Chiroptera > Vespertilionidae > Lasiurus > Lasiurus cinereus. The sequence goes on from JAAGEH010000434.1 coordinate 2,026,613, forward strand.
CGCTGTGGATCTGAGAATCCAATGAGATCCATTCACCTTCTTTTCACAAACATGCTCACAGCACAGACACGTAACGGTAAGAGCTCTGAACCCTGTGATTCCAGAGGGGTCCTGGATCCTCAGAAATTTCTTAACTCGGCCACTAAAGGTCTACAAAACCAAGGCGAAGAGCTCTGGCATTAGAGCAGGGATATAGAAATGATGGGGGTGAGGGGAGGCACTAAGAACAAGCTAGTCAGGTAGAGCTAAAATCCTAGTAACGTGACATACCTCCAATACCCCAGGCCTTCGCCAGGGAGCCCCTAAAATTACTTGACTGATAATCAACCAGTGACTAAATCTAGCTCAAGAGGTGAGTTAGGGAGCTGAGAAAAGGAGGGAAAGTATTATTTGAACCTAGCCAACATCTACTCTCTTCTATTAATACACCCGCCCTGGTCCATTCCCCGTGAGCAGGGTTTGCATGGAGCAATCTCCCTCTGACTCCAGAGTTGTCCATATGGCCCAGGCAATCAGAGGACCACACACCCCTACAGATGACCACATGGCTGTGTTTAAGCTCCTGGGGTTTCTGCTGAAACTAATGGGGAAGAGGTACCTCTTTCCCCCGGATTGCTAAGCTGGTAGGATGCAAGCTTGGAACAGCTGACCAACATTCTGGAAACTAACTGGAAAGCCATCTTTGGAATGAGAGGACATGGGAGCTGAGAGGTCGAGAGCTGTCAGTTCCTTTGAGTTCCTCGATCCAGCTACGCCTGAAGCAACCTGTCTCTGAACCTTTCAATTACACCAGAATGCTGTCACCTGAGACCGAAAGAGAGGTCAGGCCACAGCAGAGGGCAAAGGCCCATTTTGAGGTGCAGTGGAAGGACCCTCATGCCTTAGCAGGAACACTGTGATGGCAGAGGCTCGGGGCCTTCCCTCACCCCCTCACACACGTGAAATGAGAGCATTTTAAAGCAGATCGTGCACCAACCAGATCCAAGTCTCTCTTTTTTCAGATAATGAAACTAGGGGGAAAACGTTTGCCCCAAATCAACTAGTTAGCTAGCAACACTGACAGGTAAAAAATAAAATAAAATAAAAAATAGCTTAGAATAAAGCTAACTTGTTCCACTCCAGCACCCTGCAAGCATGTGATTCCTGAAGATCAGAGTGTTCAGAAGTGAGGAAGTAGAAACCCTGGGTTTAGATTTGTACACGGAGATTATAAATGGTACATAATTAGAAATTTATATTCTACTAAAAAAAAAATAGCATGTCCAATTACTGTTTCCACAGGTATTTAAATTGCCTTTTAAGAAAAAAAATATGCTCTAGTTAAAACAAAGTGGGCTAATTAAAAGAAAATATATCAGGTAAATAATAGTACAAGTGATAGTCACATACGTATAATAAAAACCACACAAGTGGGACAAGAATGCTGAAACCTAGAAGCAGAGAGAGCAAAGGCTGGGGAAGGTGGTGAAGGGATCCGGTTCTCGGCAGCCTCCTGGGGTCACACGGACTCTCCAAACATCCACTTCCATCTGCAGTCACACAGGTGGTGGGGGGTTCATTCCGTGTAACTGCATTTCTGGTCCTGAGTTGCTTTTTTTTTTTTTTTCAATGACTTGCTCTTCATCATTAGATCCCACCCGTGGAGTTCTTCCTTTTTCTCTGTGCTGGGGAGTCCAGGCGCCCCCTCCTCAGACTGCACCCTCCTTCCAACACTCTGCTCCAGACACGAGGGTCCCATTATTCATTGCCTTCATCATAAATCTGGACTTAGTCACTAATACTTTTTATTTAGCCCCAGAAATGTAAGTCTGAGGGCTGTATGGCATAACTTGTTTTTCTGGGGGAGTGGGGGTCAAGGAGAAGAGGGAAGAGAATCCTCTTAAAACACAGCCATGTAAAATGTGCACCCCAGTGAGAGTTAATGGGGTGCCGCGTGTCATTACCTGCCACCCCAAAGGGCCGCCTCAGTCCCTGTGTGCACTTCTTTGTATTAGTGTCCTTGAGATCCATCTTCCCAACTCGGACTATTTGACAAATCAAGTAAATTTTATCCCTGTTGAGGTCTTTGTTTCCAAGATCCTGTGGGACAAAATGAACAATTACACATCAAGGGCCTAATGGGAAAAAGCAGAAAGGGAAACCAAGTAACAGTAAGTCCTGGAGGATGAGTTCAGCACTTAGTACTCAGGTTATACTCATACAAACTGGTCCTGGTAAAGGCAGAAAACCCAGCTAGCACGCCCATTTCACAGATGAGAAAGGTGAGTGTTGGGAAGGAAACTTGGTAACAGAACTCTGGTGCCTGGTCCACCTCCATCTGACAGGAAGAGAAGTCTAGAAGTATAATACCTGCTATACAGACAGGATCCCCTGTATGCTAGCTGGTGGCCCCCCAAAACCGCATTTGCTACAAATGACTCCATCCATTTCATCATTGCTAAGCACCTCTCAAGACAAAGGCAAAAGGAAGAGGGGGTACCCCTAAGTTCCCATTTCCATGACACCTAATGTATGTATATATCACTCAGGGTTGGGTTGTTTGACACCAAACAACCCCAATATCTCAGCGCTTAGAACACAACAGAAGTTTCCTTATGCTCCAGCAATGGGTCTACCGCAGATGAGTGGGTCTCCGCTCTGCTCACTGCTTTACTCTGGGCCCGGGCTGATGGATGACCTCGTCACAAAGGTGCTCCCACCCCTCAGCAGAGGGAAGGGAACATGGAAAACCATGTACTGGCACCTAAAGCTTCCACCCAGGACAGATGCACACCACTTCAGCTGTCATTTCATTGGTGAAAGCGAGGTGCGTGAGCATGCCACCTTCAAGGAGGACAGGGATGTACACTCCCTCAATGTCCAGAAGGAGGAGACCAAATCACCCACACCAATGTCTCGTGCACATGCTAAATGTCACATGTCATCGTCTTTACTGATCCTTGACAATTTTCAGAAGTAGATACTATCATTGCATTCCCATTTTATAGATGGGGAAACTGAGACACAAAAAAGATAAGGAGCTCTCTCCAAGGTCATGCCCTTCGTCCTCGGAGACACTGTCCAGTCACTATGACTCCAAAGTCCGTAAGCCTTACTTCCACAATACATCTTCTCACCATCAGACTGGCATGCAAGAGGAAAACCCACCTGGACCACCTCAGCATCTGACCAACCAGCGGGCTCAAAACCAAAAGCTCCAGTGTTCCCGGGACCCCGCTCCAGCTGGAGTCAGCTGGAGGAGGAACATCGAGGCATGTGTTTGGCATCAGAGTGGAGAACCCTGGGCAAGGCCTTGCTAGGGAGGAGCTGCTTGTCCTCCAAGCTAAGCCACATGCAGGCATATGCACTAGGTACAGCCTGCCAGCTCACATCGGAGCCAGGGCTCGGGCAAAGCAGCCATCCCAGCCTCTCACTGTGGCTGGTGTCGGAGGAAAATGAAGGAGGGTACAAAGTCTCTGAGAATAAGACATGGCCCCAAAATGGTCCACCCCTTTCTGCTTGGAGGCCATGATGGTTAAATGTAATGCATCCACTTGGCAAGGCTATGGTGCCTATTACCAGGTAAAACACTAGTGTAGACATAGACTGTGACAATATTTTGTACATCTATTTAACTGCTACTGTCAGTTGACTTGAGGTAACAAAGATTACCTCCCATAATGTACTTGGGTGTCATCTAATCAGTTGAAGTCCTTAAGAACAAAAACTGAGTTTCCCAGTAAAGTAGAAATCCTGCCTCAGACTTAGCATAGAAATCCTGCCTGTTTCCAGACTTACAGATTTCAAATTTGCCAGCCCCCCATAATGGGGTGAGCCAAATCCTTAAAATGCATCTATCTGCCCATATGTCCTCTTGGTTCAGTTTCTCTGCAGAAAGCTGACCTCTACAGGGGCTGTCCTTGCACCAGCTGGAGGCATGGACATCTGCTTTCTCAATCCCCAAAGCCTGCAGGCTGGGCAGGGAGGGAGGAAACGAGAGAAGGAGGGGGCTTTCAGCCTACGGATGACCCTACACTCATTTGCATTCCCTGCCTTGCCCCATAGGCGACGGAGGTTGAGATCCCAATTATCTCACATCCAGATGGTTGGACAGCCTCTTCCCTGGCCTGGCTGACTCCTTTCTCCAGTCCACCCTGAAATCCCCTACGAGCCCAGATTTAGAAGCCACGTTTATTATTTCATTTCTCCCCTCAACACTGTTAACAGCTCCCTAGGTCCTACCCTATTAGTGCTAATCTTCCCTGGCTGACATGAAAAGTCCTGGACATAATACGTTTCCAGCCAGCCTATCCAACCGATTCCCCACTATTCTCTGCAGGTAAGTACTCTATTTTCGTCACAAAGATTTCTTTATTGCTCCACAAACACACAATGCTTGCTTTCAACCTGGGGTCTTTCTTCCTAAGCCCCCCGTCCGCACCTCCGCCTCAAATGCTTACGGCTTATTCCTCTATAGAGCCAAAGCCTTTCCATCCTCAAAGGCTCAAGTCTTGCTTCGTTTATAATGACCTTCATTCCTAATTACTTCTCTTCTTCCACTGTGATTTCTCAAAGCTTTGAATTGGTATCTTTCAGAGCTAGAGAGGCCCTGGCACCTGAATGGTTTCTTCCTAGGTGTTAGGGATAAATTATCACCCCCTCTCCCTCCATTTCATATGTTGTAGTCCTAAGCCCACAAAACACAGAACATGATTGTATTTGGAAACAGATGATCAATTCACCCCAATAAATTTAATTTTAAAAAAAGAGGTGATTAAGCTAATCTGAGGTTATTAGGTTGGACCCTAATCCAATATGTCCTTCTAAGAAGAGATTAGGACACAAGGAATAGATGGTTGTCTGCAAGCCAAGTAGAAAGGCCTCTGAAGGAATCAACCCTGCAGATACCTTGATCTTGGCCTTCCAGCCTCCAGAGGTGAGAAAATAAGTTTCTGTTATTTAAGCCATTCTGTCTGTCCTTATGGAAGCTCTGGCAACTAATACACTGGATAAACCTATAAGATTCCTAAATAAGCCTCCATTCCACGCCTCTTCCCTTCACTCAAAGGAAGGCCCAGATTTCTAAGGGCTGCCTCATCAGAGACCATTGGCACTAGAGAATCTTGAAATGCTATATAAGCACAGCAAAAGGCCTGAGCATGTAAACAAATGGGCAACCCTCACTCAGAACTGCATTCCAATCTGTGGTGTCTCCCCATCATTTTACTTTGGTCTGAGAAACTCCGATGTGTTGGGGAAGCTGAAGCAGGGCAATGAAACTTGAAACCCATGTCACCTGATTTAATAGTTATTGTTCAGTCTTGGTTTCCATGTGTTGGCAGTGAGCCTAAAACTGGGCAAGGTCTTGGGGAACCTCATGGTCTATGCCTATATGTCCTATTGGTTCAATTTCTCCTTGTACAGGGGCAAATGCTTGTAAAGCAGATAGAGGGTAAGTCCACCATCAGCCCAACCCATGGGCCAGCTCCTCAGGCTCTGCCCCCAAAGAGGAAACTAGGAAGAGCTCACATCCAGAGATAAGATAAGTAAGGCCAGCGAGACACACACCTACCAAGTTTTATCTCATCTCTAACTTAAACATCACCCATGTGTCCAACTGAAAGTAACTCCCGGTCAAACACCTTCATGTCACCCTGTTGGAATTATTCCCATGGCATAGATCATCTTCTGACATTTCTCTTGTTTGTTTGTTTGTTTACTTATTTTCTGAATTATCCCCATCACACCACAAAGAGCAGAGGCCTATCAGCTTATTCAGTGCTGGGTCCCTAGCAGTGAGCACAGCCCTTCCACTGAATAGCCCTTGAATAAATGAGAATCTAGAGCCCTGAATGGTAGTTAAAGTGTCAGCCTAAGGACCCAAGGGTCCCATGTTTGATTTCCGGTCAAGGGCATGTATCTTGGTTGCAGGCTTGATCCCCAGCTCCAGTAGGAGTGCATGCAGGAGGCAACCAAATGGTAAGTTTCTCTCACATCTGATGTTTCTCTCTCTCTCTCTCTCTCTCTCTCTCTCTCTCTCTCTCTCTCTCTCTTTCTCCTCAACCCCCTCACCTCCACACTCTCTAAAAAAAAAAAATCAATGAAAAATATATCCTTGGGTAAGGATAAAAAGAAGAAGCTAGAGCACCATGATCTTGCTCTCCCTGAAATGAAGACTCCCATCATCTCGAGAGAGGAAGGTGTCAACCTTTTGAACCAGTCAACCAAAGTTCTCAAGTTCATTTTTCATGGGAGGAAGAGTCGATGGCACAGGCAGAATTCCACAAAGGCAGGATCCATTCACTTTAATACTGAGCGACACAAATTTACCATTGCCCTTTTCCGAGTGTTTACATCATGAGTTGGTTCTCTGAGAAATGAACCACTGATTGATTCTCTGTCCCTCTCCCTCTCACGAAACATCTGTCTCCTGGTTTAATCAGGAAGCCCCACGGGACTCTCCTATTTATCAAGAAAATAAATAGGCTCCTCCTTTCAACTAATAATAGATAAACAGGACCGAGGCCCATTTTTATAAGCCAAGGAAACTTTGTCTAAGCAATTAGGACCTATGATCTTATTCCGCTGGCCCATTTGTTTTTTTAGGAAACAGCAACCAGAATAAATCAGCTGCACTCCTGTCTCATTGTGATATAACATAAGACATCGTGTTTAATGGGCTGGAACTGGAAAATTATCGGAGAGCAAGGTAGGTTAATCCAGCATGTTGGATCCAACCCATCAGGATGGCCAGTGCCCAAATCCCTACCTGGCTTCTCCTCTGTCACTTTCCTTGCTAACACAGGCAACATGGTGGAAAATGTCATAAATGTTCTTTGCCTCAAAGGAGCTTTCAGACAACAGCGATATCCTCAGGTATTTTAAGATTACACCCTTCACACGACCTCATGGAATAGGACAAGGGAGGGGACTCGGCTGGAAAGAGTCCTTATCTCCTTCCCCCCACTGATTCTCCTTTCCAAAGCCAAACTGTTCACCCTCCAAATGACAACTGCTTTCAGCATGTCTACATAATTCTTGCCCAGTGAGCACTGGGTTTTAAAAGGATGACCTGTAACATCTTCAGTCATGCATGACTTCATTGTGTCCAGAATATCCGGATTACCAAGCCAGTTAGCGATCTAGGAAGGTCTTGATCTTTTTGTTGATATATTTGAGAAAGGTTTCTCGTTCTGAACCGAAGAAAGGAACTCGGGTTAACCATGAATGAACCGGAAAACCAGCACAGCTGCTGTACCCAGTTCACCCCGGAGGTAGCTGGGAGAAGCGGGTGCTTGCTTACCTAGCACTCTGCATGTGTTCTCTGTACAGCTGAGTGAGAAAGAGACGGGACGGGGGAGAGAGGGAGGGAGAAGCGGAGGATCCACCTTTCCCACCGCTTCCACGGGGCACACCGTGCCTCCCCTGGCTTAGAAGATCTGCAGAAAGCACGGAACAGGGCTCTGCACTGAGGCCACCCAGCCTGGGCGGGCGGAACGTGGTGACGGGAAACAGCGCACACCCACCGTGAAGACCACCTTCAGGTTGTTGAGCATCTCCACCTCCTTCGGGAAGCCTTTGCTGCCCCATCGCACCAGGTAGTTCTCACTGTGGGAAGAAGAGGCAATCCGTTACTGCCAGGCGCTCCACATGTCTTCCGTCAAAATATTCGCCAAGCCTCTGCTCTGCGCCCCGCACCATGCTGGCTGCTGGGGAAACAGCAGTGCTGGGGACAGATGTGGTCCCTCCCTGCAGCAGATGCTGGTCCCATCAGGGAGCCAGACATGGGACTTGCAGAGGCAGAGAAGTCCTCACGTGTGGATGGATTCACGACCTCTTTCCCTCCCACCTCTGCTAAGCAAATTCGGGCCCGGCTGCCTCCTTTTTTTTTTTTTTTGAAGAACAACAGCATTTTCTGTGGGGTTCCTGAGGGGCAGAAATGAGAGGGGAAATTCTTTTAGGGCAATTTGCTGGACATTACAAACGTATTCAGCTGTTCTCACTGCTGTGCTTTATCGTAATCTCACAGTTGAGCTGCTTGGCACTAAATAAAATTTCCTTTTTTTCCTGTATCTGCCCCACTCAAAAAAAAAAAAAGAAAAAAAAGAAAAAAAAAGAATGTATTCACCCTTTCCATTCCACTCCCTTTTTAAGACTGAGTGGAGATTTTAATTATCTTAAATTATCCCTTTGATGTAGGACTGGTTCCTTGAATGGAACATCACACTGTGAGGGACCACTGCAGGCCTTAGCCATTATCTGAGATACGCTTAAGTAACTATTTAAATGGGGTCCTAACAGCTATTTACATGCAATTGTGCTGGGAGATGTGAATCAGGAGAGCCTGGCCTAGTTTGAGAGATCAAGGAAGTCTTTGTTGAGACATGCAAATAAAGTTGGTCAAGAGCAGCGTGGGGAAGGGAAATTTTTCTGATAAAGCAAACAGGAGTACAAGCAACCTGAAGCAGAATGAAGCGTATACATCGAGAAACAGATCCCAGGGAAAGAGAGACAAGAGGGAAAAGGAGAGGGAGAGGGAGAGGGATAGGGAGAGGGAGAGAGAGGCCAGACCATGTAGGCCTTGAAGGCCATTCAAGAATTTTGGCTTGATCCCATGGCTAATTAAAACCCATTTAAGGGTTTTATGAGAAGCCGTCACATGGTTCTGACATACCATCATTAACCCTTTCACATCTTCCAGCCACATGCCACCCTGTGCAGTTTATCCTGGTCCCTCAGCTGTGCTGAAAAGAGAGAGCCTAGCACCTTTTTAACCGAGGAGAAGCCAAGTACAGTTTGCCCAGTAGAGTCAGTAGATTTTCTGTGCCCTCCAGGAGTTTACAGCGGGTGCTAAATAAATGCTTATTATCTCGAATTAGAAAAAAGCAAAATGAAATTCAGAAATCAAGTCACCCCAAGAAGACATAATGAGAATTCTGCAAAGTTAAGGGCAGTTGCTTTCTTTGTGGAGATTTGTTCTCTCTGACTTCTGGCTTCTCTCTCTCCACTCATCCCTAGAAGATTAATGGGAGTAATCCAGGCAAAGTTCAAGGGGGAAATGGAACTGCTAACAAATGAACACAGCTTCAGATTAACCAGTGGTTAAAACTCAAATCAAGTTAAATGCACCTCACTTTTTCTTCAGTGAAGATTTTAAAATTTTAGTGAAATTTGCAGCCAACGAACCAGGAAACCATGTGCCAATTCATTTCCCTCTCCCCAATTTTTAAGGAATTTCCCATTGGTGATTTCGGACCTGTCATGGTGAAATACGTGGGTATCACCCAGAACCTTTCATTACAGGTAGCAAGCCCGATCGAGAAGCACCCTGCTAGGTCGAAACAGCAGGGCCTCGCAATTTTCTTCCAGGGGAAATAGAATCATAAATAAGAAAAGCAATTTAGAGGGCTGAGCAGGCCCCATCCATCCTTGCCCAGGAAGACCTGATGGTAAACCTGGCACTAAAGCAGGTGAGGTCTCCTCCACGTGGCACCTGCCTCAGAGGAAGGGTGAGGACCATTCCAACCCCCCCTCAAGCTCTTTTTAGAAATTAGCCTTGTCCTAAATCAATGCCTGAGCTGCCTTTTATTTTATTTTATTTTATTTTATTTTATTTTATTTTATGCTACAAAAATTTACCTTAAATCTCCCAAACCAGATTTCTTCAGACACCCACTGGAATCTGACCAGGACTCACCCCAACACTGGAAGGTCGGTCTCAGCCAAATTCTCCCCCATCCACATGGGGGCCACACTGAGAGTGCCTTAATGAGCCTGCGGCATATTGTCTGTCAACCCTGATTAGGGCAGGCCAGAGCAAAGATTGGTTTCTTAGGGAAAGGGGGAGGCAGTCTGACGCAGGGAAGGCATCCAAGTTCCCCTCCTTTTCTGTCTCATGCCTCTTCTCTTCTTTCTTTGCTTCCTACTTGTTTTGCTTCTGCCCATTCTGTCCTGCTCCTCCCCATCCTTCACTCCCCTGAAGGCTTCCCCTGTGTCTCTGCCTTCCAGAGGCATCGCTCAGGCACACCCCAGAAAGCCCATCATCGGTGTGACACATCAGGGAGCAGGGCTGCCATCTTGCTGATCCATTGCATCTCTCCCCAGAACGGGTTCAGGCCATCCATCACTTGGGCCAGCCGGCCAGGCACCCCCTCGCCGATTCAGTCCTGACGAGTCCTCCTGCTTTCTAAGAGGCAGGGAGGGACCTGTTAGTGCTTTCAGGACCTTTTGTCCTGGGTGTCTTGGGAGCAACGGACAGGAGCAGCAAGGGAGACGGACACACAGACCATTTCACGGCAGGAAAACGTGTCTGAGGCCTCGCCAGCTGAACCCGGCCGGCTCTCTCGTATTAGGGGTTTGGATTGCTATAAAGAATCACTGTCCACTATAAGTGAAACGCTGCTGAAAATCTCATGTTACTCCTAGGGAAAAGTGCCTTGGTGACAGACTAAACTGGGAGCCAGATGGACCTGGGTACAAATCTCCGCTCTGCCATTTATAAAAACATGTGACTCCGGGAAAGTCACTTGGCTTCCCTGAGCCTCCTGCTCTCACCCAACCGGCGCAGCGTAATGAAACGGAATGGGGTCATGTAGCGGCCGCACTTCAGCCTTTGGAGATGGATGGTCCCGTCCATGCTTCACAAGTGTCTCCAGGAGAGCCATCATTTCCTAAAGCCCCACAGTCACCGGCGCTGCACTCATGGCCTTGTCGCGGCAGCAAAGCTGGAAGGACATCATTTCCCCAGAAAAGCAGAAGAGCGTGCTCCAGTTCCATTCTCATGCAGAAACCAGGACCTCACATGTAGGCCCACGGGCTGGCCCTAACCCTATTGGGAGCAAGAGCCAGTGGTCCCCTGGGAGGAAGTACGGTGTGAGCACAAGCAGAGGCCGGGCGGACAGCAGCGAGGGCCAAAGTCTTTCCCTGCAGATCCCCAAAGGTGCTTGTCCCTCCTGGGGCCGAGGCGCCTAGAAGTTCCCTCATTTCCTTCATGCTCAAGAACAGTTCATCAAAGTAGTGATCATCACAGCCCCGCCCTCCTGGGGCACAGGGAGGTAGCATTTGCCCGCCCTGGGCTCCCTGTGATAACTTCTCAGGAAAAGCTTGAAAGAAATGACTCTGGGAGGTTGGCATGCACATGGTACAGACGGAAAACCCAGAGTGAAGAAAAATTACCCTGTTTCCCCGAAAGTAAGACATCCCCCGAAAATAAGACCTACTTCCAGTTTTGCCTCTCGCTGTAATAGAAGGCATCCCCCCAAAAATAAGACCTCCCCGATAATAAGGCCTTCCCCGAATATAAGGCCTCCCCAGAATATAAGGCTCCCGAAGCTGCCCTCAGGCATCTGACTCCTGATTTAAAGAGACCTCGCACCACCGGACCAACTCCGGCTGCGCTGCGGCCCATCAGGGAGCTGGTTTGTGATGACAACTACTACTTACTGTACCATACACAAGTAATACATTTCCTTTTTTTTTTGTTCAACAATAAGTGTGTACCGTATTCTTCTTCGTGGAAAAATAAGACATCCCCTGAAAATAAGACGTAGCGCATCTTTGGGAGCAAAAATTAATATAAGACACTGTCTTATTTGGGGGGAAACAGGGTAATAACCCACCCCCAGTTGAGAAACAAGAAGTGGGGCTGTCAGTATGTGAACCCAGAGCTCAGGCTCTTCCTTAGGCCGCTGCTGCTAAGGAGGAGACAGAGCTTGCACCATCCATTCTCCATTCCCATTTTAAAGTACAGTGGTACTTCAAGATACGAGTGCCCTAACATATGAGATTTTTGAGACATGAGCCGTCAAGAGAGCGATTTTTGCTTTGAAATACAAGTAATCGCACGGATCGGCCGGTTACACATGACCCACCAGTTTACCTCGACTTGAGCGGCTCATAGTTTCCCCCACCTCAAGGTTACGGAACGAATTAAACTCGTATCTCGAGGTACCACTGTAGTTCTTTTGCTCCAATGCTGCCTCTCTGAATCTTGTTATTTCTGGTTGTCTTCCAGAAATCAAAACTCTTTATAAAACCATAACCCAACTCTGGGAAAAAAAAAATTGGTGGTAAGAAATATGTCCACCTGACTTCCATGCCCTAAAAAAAAAAGTTATTTCACATTCTCAGTTAGACTCAGTTTCCCTTGTGAGTGGGGATTTCTGCAGAAGTGATGATGGAGAGAAAAGATGTTCTGTGGCCCGCCCACTCCAGCCTTCCACACGCAGAGCAGTCAGGCAGCACTGACCACCCCTACCTTATGACGGCTTGCTTGTTGGGGTCGTAGAGAGACATGAAGAGCTCAGCGTCTTCCCCAATTCTGCACACAAAGTTTCTTACAAAGACATAGAGGCTGTGGGTAGGGGACGAGGAGATCCGGGAATACATTCCATAATCTGGCTGGTCTTTTGACTGAGAGGTGAGAGGAGGATAGAGAAAATTAGCCCAGCACCACTCAGGACAACAGAAAGATGGCCCCGGGTATTGAGAATCACATAGGTTTTGAGCCCAAAGATTTCAGCATTATTTTCAGCTCGACGACCCCAAGTTTCTGCAACCTGAGCCAAGGTCATTTGCCTACACTCTTATACTGCCTTGATTTTCATCTCTCTTGGCCTTGATTTTCCCATCTTGGTTTCCCACAACCAACCCAGCCTTCCTCAGGAAGTAACTTCATAAAAAGCACAAACTTTAAATGAAAAAAAAAAAGTGCTTAAAGAAACTTCATCCAAACTAAAAACATTTGCTTTTGAAATGACACATGTAAGAAACTTAAAAGGCCAGGCACAGACTGGGTGAAAACATATTTGCCAAATGTACATCTGATAAAGGTTTGAAAAGCAAATTAGAAATTGTCTGGGGCTTAGGGATGTAGAAGGGGATGGACTATAAAGGAACTCAAAGAAACATTTAGGGTAATGCAACCATTCTATATCTTGATTGTGGTAGAGTTTACCCAACACTATATCTTAATAAGATTCATTAGAGTAGTTTTAAATAAGTTCATTTTTATTGTGTGAAAATTATATCTCAATAAATCTAAAAAGTAGGTTGCTTTCAAATACTGTGGTGGAAATTATTTTTAATTATGAGTCAGATGTTAACCTTGAAAAGAAAGCTTACTTGAAATCTTTTGTTGCTTCCCACCACACTTGAAGTCGCATCTTATCCCTATTGTATGACTCCTTGGGTCCTTTAAGACCTGGCTGCTGCTACCTGCTTCTCCAAGGCGTTGCCTACACTCTCACACTGCTTATCATACTCCATCCATACTAGTCTTCCTACTCCTCAAACATTCAGTACTCAGTCCTACCTCAGGGCCTTTGCACTTGCTGTTCTCTCTGCATAGCACACTTTGTCTCTAGCTCTTCACAGGCCTGATGCCTTTGCATTATTCAAGTGTCATTTCAGCTGTCACTGCTGAGAGAACCTTTCTTCCTGGTACCTTTTAAAATAGCCCCTAGTTCACTGATTCACATAACCCTAGTTTATTGCCTTTTAGAAACTTACTAGCACTTGTAATTAATCACTCCACTTACTTATTTACTTTTTTAACTGTCTTCTTTTTCTCTTCTCTGGGCTATAAAGTTCTATGAGAATAAGAAATTTGCTGGCATTAAATTACCTATGGGATGGAAACAGAATGAATTACAGACCTGGGTACAAAACTACAATAAAATGCATGTGGTTACTGATCATCTTTGTCCATAGGAAAAACAGCCTGGTTAATTAGCCTATTATTTTAAGTTTACGATGTACTGAGTGTCTGCCCATCTTGGTTGAAGCCTGTGTCACAAAGCTCACCATTTCTTCCTTGATACGCTCTGTGATTTTCTCAGTTGCTTCCTCGTGTGCATGGAACAAGCTGATGACGCTGGTGTTATCGGGGTCCAAAATATTTCCATCTTCATCTCTGACAATCAGATCAAGCTCCAGGATTCTGAGAAGCAAAATGGGAGGAGAGGGTAAATCGCGAGAGGCTGAAGCCTTTGGGACATTGGTAGGAGCTCCTACCAGAAAGTTCACCTGATTTCTAGGATCATAGAGTTCCACAGAACAGCTCTTTCTCAACAGCTTTGGGTACAGTTGGGAGTCACACTGGTGTGGCGTAGCCTCCTTAGGAAGAACTGTGGCATGTGTATTAATGTGTATTTACTGAGATACTGAACTTAGGGAAACAACTTACACTGAAATGAGGATGTGCATTGCAGCATTATTTGCATTAACAAAATTTGGAAAAAAAGTGTCTATAAAAAGGGAATGGCCATGGGATGCAAGGATGGTATAATATCCACAAATCAATAAATGTGATTCATCAGATAAACAAATTGAGAGATAAAAACCACATAATCATATCAATTGATGCAGAAAAAGCATTTGACAAAATCCAACACCCTTTCCTGATAAAAACTCTTAGCAAAATGGGAATAGAGGGATCCTACCTCAACGTAATAAAAGCCACATGTGATAAACCTACAGCCAACATCATATGCAATGGGCAAAAACTAACACCATTTCCCCTAAGAATAGGGACAATACAGGAATGCCCACTTTCATCACTCCTGTTTGACATAGGACTGGAAGTGCTAGCCATAGCAATCACACAAGAAAAAGAAATAAAAGGCATCCAAATTGGGAAAAAAAAAAGAAGAAAAACTGTCATTATTCACAGATGACATGATATTATACATAGAAAACCCTAAAAACTCCATCAAGAAACTACTAGATTTAATAAATGAATTCGGCAATGTAGCAGGATACAAAATTAACTCCCAGAAATCTATGGCTTTTTTATACACCAACAATGAACTCCCAGAAAGAGAAACAAACAAGCAAACAAAAAACACAAACAAAAAAAAATCCCATTTATCAGTGCAACAAAAAAAATTAAGATATCTAGGAATAAACATAACTAAGGAGGTAAAAGAACTGTACTCAGAAAACTACAAGATGTTGAAAAAGAGATGAAGGAAGACATAAACAAATGGAAGAATATACCATGTTCATAGATTGGGTAGTAAAATGTCCATACTACCCAAAGCAATCTATAGATTTAATGCACTCCTCATTAAAATACCAATGGCACATTTCACAGATCTAAAACAAACTTTTAAAAAAATCATATAGAACAAAAAAAAGACCCTGAATAGCCATAGCAATCCTGATAAAGAAGAATAAAGTTGGAAGGATCACAGTACTAGACATTAAGCTATATTGCAAAGCCAATGTTCTCAAAACTGCCTGGTACTAGCATAAGAATAGACATATAGGTGAATGGAACAGAACAGAGAACCTATAAATCGACCCAAGCCATTATGTTCAATTAATATTTGACAAAGGAGGCAAGACCATTCAATGGAGTCAATATAGTCTCTTTAATAAATGGTGTTCAGAAAATTGGACAGATACATGCAAAAATATGAAACTAGATAATCAACTTACACCATACACAAAAATAAACTCAAAATGGATACAGGACTTAAACATAATATGGGAAACCATAAAAATATTAGAAGAATCCATAGACAGCAAAATATCAGACGTATGTTGTAGCAGTATCTTTACTGATAAGCCCCTAGGATAAGGGAAACTAAGGAGAAAATAAACAAATGGGACTACATCAAAATAAAAAGCTTCTGCACAGCAAAAAGAAACGATCAACAAAACAGCGAGAAAGCCCAATGCATGGGAGAATATATTTGCCAATGTCATTTTCAATAAGGATTTAATCACCAAAATTTACAGGGAACTCATACAACTTAACAAAAGGAAGATAAACAATCCACTCAAAAAATGGGCAAAGAACCTAAATAGACACTCTTTGAAGTAGGACATACAGAAGGCCGAGAGACATATGAAAACATGCTCAAAGTCACTAATCATCTGAGAGATGCAAATGAAACAACAATGAGATATCATCTCACACCTGTCAGAATGGCTATCATCAACAAATCAACAAACGACAAGCATTGGCGAGGATGTGGAGAAAAAGGAACCCTTATGCATTGCTGGTGGGAATGTAGACTGGTGCAGCCACTGTGGAGAACCTATGGAATTTCTTTAAAAAACTAAAAATGTCCATACTACCCAAAGCAATCTATAGATTTAATGCAATCCCCATTAAAATACCAATAGCATATTTCGTAAATCTAAAACAAACAAATAAATTCATATGGAACAAAAAAAGACCAGTATGGAGTTTCTTTAAAAAAAACTAAAACTCCCATTTGACCCAGTAATCCCACTCCTAGGAATATATCCTTAAAAAACTAGAAACACCAATCAGAAAGGATTTATGCACCCCTATGTTCATAGAAGCACAATTTACAATAGCTAAGATTTGGAAACAGCCTAGGTGCCCGTCAGTAGATGAGTGGATCAGAAAACTATGGTACATCTACACAATGGAATACTATGC
Source organism: Lasiurus cinereus (assembly GCA_011751065.1). Taxonomy (NCBI): domain Eukaryota; kingdom Metazoa; phylum Chordata; class Mammalia; order Chiroptera; family Vespertilionidae; genus Lasiurus; species Lasiurus cinereus. The sequence goes on from JAAGEH010000434.1 coordinate 2,043,009, forward strand.
TGCCATAAAAAAGGTAATTCTTACAATTTACAGCAACCTGGATGGAACTGGAGAGCATTATGCTAAGTGAAATGAGCCAGTCAATGAAAGAAAAATACCACATGATCTCACTCATTTTTCCTATCTAATAAAAGAGCAGATTGACCATTGCTCCAACATACAAGATAACTGCCCCCATGTGGTCAAAAGATCCTGCCCTCATGTGGACACAAGATGGCCACCACAAGATGGCCAGAAGGGGAGGGAAGTTGGCAGGGACCAGGCCAGTAGGGTAGGGAGGGACCATGCTTGCAAGGGAGAGCAGTTGGGAGTGATCAAGCCTACAGGGGAGGGCAGTTAGGGGTGACCAGGCCTGCAGAGAAGGGAAGTTGGGGGGAATCCAGGCCTGCAGGGGATTGCAGTTAGGGGTGACCAAGCCCATAGGGGAGGCAGTTAGGGGCAAACAGGCTGGCAGGGGAGCAGTTAGGCATTAATCAGGCTAGCAGGGGAGTGGTTAGGGGGTGATCAGGCTGGCAGGAAGAAGCAGTTAGGGGCAATCAGGAAGGCAGGAAGGCAGGAAGGCAGGCAGGTGAGCAGTTGGGAGTCAGCAGTCCTGGATTATGAGAGAGATGTCCGACTGCCCATTTAGGCCAGATCCTACCTAGATCGGGCCTAAAGCAGCAGTCGGGCATCCCTTAAGGGGTCCCAGATTGGAGAGGGAGCAGGCTGGGCTGAAGGACACCTCCTCCCCCCGCTCCACACAAATTTTGTGCACGGGGCCTCTAGTTCTATATAATAAAAGGTTAATATGCAAATTGACTAAAACTGCTGAATGACTAGTTGCTGTATCGTGCACTGGCCACCAGGGGGCAGCTCCTGTGTTGAGCTTCTGCCCCCTGGTGGCCAGTGCACGATACAGCAACTAGTGGTGGTCAGGGGGCAGAAGCTCAACACAGGAGCTGCCACTGGTGGCCAGTGCACTCCCACGGGGGGAGCACCACTCAGCCAGAAACCATGCTCATGGCTGGTGAGTGCAGCTCCAGTGGTAGGAGCCTCTCCTGCCTCCGCAGCAGCGCTAAGGATGTTTGACTGCTGACTTAGGCCCACTCCCCACGAGAAGCAAGGCCTAAGCCATCAGTGGGACATCCCCCAAGGACTCCTGGACAAGGAGAGGGCGCAGGCTAGGCTAAGGAACACCCCCTGCCCCAGTACACAAATTTCATACACTGGTCCTCTACTATATATATAAAATATAAGTGCAGAGAGGGTATTCACATGTTATTTATTAAATAACTATTTGAACACAGTTGTTGGGGGCAAATCTCTCTTTAGCTCTCTGATTTCCAGGTGACACACTTTCTCCTTCGTTATTGATTTGTTTCAGCTTCATCTGCCATTCTGTTTGGCATCAGTGACTACTAATAACAGCAAAGACTCACCCCGCCCTTGCAGTGAGCTCACATCTGTTCAATGTATGTGCATTAATGCATTAATTAAACCTTTACAACAACCCTTGAGGGAGATAATATCCCCCGTTTTGCTGGTGAAGAAAGACCACGGATATGGAGGCTAATTAATGTGCTCAAGATCACACAGCTGGTAAAAAGTAATACTACATCCTAGTCTGCACTCTTGACCTCTGTGGCATACGTTATAGGTAGGCGCTTAGCAGCAGTATTGGATTGAGGGAGCCCTGGGTAGGTTTGCAGAGGCCTAATTTGTAGCTGCCTTTGCACTTGATGAGGAGAGGGAGGACCTCAGCTGTCCCTAGGGGAGATGGGCCGATGGAGATTCTGAGAAGGCCAATAGCGGTCCTGCTGAGGCACTACTCCTGGGTACCAGATTGGGGACAGACAAAGGAAGGAGCCTACGCTCTCATCTCTCATTTGAGAATCAGATTGAGAGGCACGTCCCTCATCTCATCCAAATGCAAACAGAAGGGAGCCAAGATTCACCCGTTTGTCCACATTCATTAGGAAATTAACTCCCCACTAGATATGACTCATAATGTTGGTCCATGGTGCGGAACGGATCGTGCTCATGGGGGGACAAATGCATTCAACTAATGCCGGGCAGAGGCCTACGTGGCCTCGGCAAAGATGGAGCATCGCCCGTATATAAACTAATGCCAAGATCTCTCTAGCTCTTTCTCTTCAAAATGTATCAGAGTGGATTCCGTTCTGAAATGTATGAATAAACATTCTCCCAGGTGCAGGCTTCCTCCCTCACTCTGGACACAGGGAGCCAGTCCACTGCCAGTCTCACTTGGAACTGGGAGCTTAAGTAGTCGATGGGCGGGGCTGCCCGGATTCCCAGGACTCGGTGTCAGGAGGGCCGCCCCCAATAGGACAGCAGACCATTCGTTTGGGAGAAGTGGCCGTTTGGACATTTTCTGCTTAGGAGTGGGCCCCACTGCTCTCTCCTGTTCAAGAAAATTATCCAGTGAGCCCAGGATGACGGTGGGGGAAGAAGCCCCCACTGTGTGCATTTTTCTAAAAATATACATAGTTTTTAAGATAAAGAAAACAGAAATGAGTCCTTCTGTGGCTTCCCATTGCCCCCTGGACAAATCCAAACTTCTCCACTGGGCGCTCAGGCCCTCAAGGTTCTGGTCCATCTGCTTTCCTCTACCTGTTCATGTTCGTCTGACAACTCCTCTCGCATTCTCTCTCTCTCTCTTTCTCTCTCTCTCTGCAATTCTTCACTGAATAATTCCTACTAGTCTTGTTAGATTCAGAGCTATCACACCCTGCCCTGCCTCCCACCCTGCCTCCCTCCTCTCACCTTCTCCTTCATGCTTCCTCCTCCCAAGCAATGCATGACTTCCTGCTAAGATGCCTCTCTCCTTCTCTCTCTCTCTCTCTCTCTGTCTGTCTCCCCCATGCTCTCATCCACATGGTCCTTGGGAGGCATCAGAATGCAGTGGTTAAGCACTGAACCCTGGAATTAAGCCCCCTGGTTCAAATGCCAGCGCACTTAGGACAAAAATGACCTAATCACTCTGTGAACCTCAGTTTCCTCACCTGAGAAATGGGAACCCGTCCCGACACTTCCATAGGTGAATACATGGAAAATGCTTAAAACAGTACCTGGCAGACAGCAAGCACTCAGTAGGTCATTATTAGTCCTCCTGGCTGGCTTTTTGTTGTTGCGAAATATGTACTAGTATAGAGGATGCATTTTACAAATGTCCTTGGGACCACTTTGGTACTCAACAAAATTGTCTCAGTGCAGGAAGGGAGGGAATTGGGGAGGAAACGGGCTGATTCTGATCACCCCGTGGACACTCAGCACCCGGTCATGCTTCCCTGACCTCACAGCCACACTCTGCCCAGAGGCCCAGCCTTCTGACTCTCAGGAGGCCGCCCATCACACCCCAGATCAGAGCTCTGAGCCGGTGTGAATTCAAGGTGCACAGTTCTCTCTCACTTCCAGCTGAGGTCATCGGGGAAGGGAGGCGAGAAGCCAGGGGCCCCTCAGCTCAGGGCCTCCGTCTCTGAGGGTGTCTCTCACTTCCCCAAAGGGAACCGCTTGAAACTAAAAGCACAGGGCTGGGTGGGCCAGGCCCAAGAGGGAAGGCTGACGGAGGGAGGGCCTGTTCTCTCCTCTTGCTTCCATCACCATCACTCAGGCACCCCTTCAGGGACACCTCACTGAGCACCTACTGTGTGCAGTCGCTGGCACACAGCATGCGTTAGACAGTCGCTATCTTGGAGGAGCTTCCAGCATAGCAAGAGAGAGAGGCCGGAAGGGAAACGAGTCCTGTTCAGGAGGCGCAGGGTCTGCAAGAGCCCCTAACCCAGGAAAGGCTTCCACTGAGCCGGACCGTTTCTTCCGCTTTGGCCCTTTTGCTCAGGCGCCCCTGGGAGGACACAACAACCGAAGGTCACAGATGCCACGGCTGTAAAGCAGCAAACTCCCCCCATTCCCTCACTCCCAGCTGCCTCTGCACCAGGGCGGTGGCAGCTGCGGGCAAACTCGCCACGCTGTCACTGCGGGGCCGTGTGCACCATAAGCAGATTTGGACACGCTTGGCAGCTGCCAGCTGAGGAGCCAGCAGAAGGACTGGGCTTCTGGGACGGAGAGCAGCTGTAAGCTGGACCCACTGGCTCTCCTCTTTGGATCTCCTTCCAAGTGCAGATGACAAAAGCAAGAAAGCCGGCTGCTAGGAAGGGATCTTATTCTCATGGAACAGGCTCTTTCTACTTCCTCCTCAGGGGAGCTCCAGACTTGTGACCCACTTGGCAGTCTGTGTATTTAAAGAAGTGAGCACTTCTACCCACTTCTTTTAAGAGTTAACATCCAGCCGAGACCGGTTTGGCTCAATGGATGGAGTGTCGGCTTTTGGACTGAGGGGGTCTCAGGTTCGATTCCGGTTGGGGGCATGTACCTTGCTTGCGGGCACATCTCCACAGTGGGGCGTGCAGGAGGCGGCTGATCGATGTCTCTCTCTCATCGATGTTTCTGACTTTCTATCTCTCTCCCTTCCTCTCTGTAAAAAATCAATAAAATATATTCTTTTAAAAAAGAGTTAACATCCATCTTGGAGTCACCTCCTCCAGAAGCCTTCCTTTGACTCCCTTCTCCAATCAGCTTAAGCACATCTTTTCCCTAAGCCATCAAACTGACCACCAAACATATCGATAGTTTCCCTGGAGTTCAATCCCAATTGGGCTGTGGACCTTCGGGGCCGTGGTCGGCAAACTCATGAGTCAACAGAGCGGCAAACTGCGGCTCGCTTTAGCGGACAGAAACTTTCATTTCTAAAGCCTCCACACTTGGCAGGAAATTGGTCCAATCCTAAGTGCTCAACACGCATTGGTGGATGGGATGAATAAACAAACGAGTAAGGCCTTTGAAGGACAGGGAGGCCTTTACAGCTCTGAAATGCTCTCCAGGTCACACAGTGGTGAGGCCAGGGACTCTGGAGCCGGGCAGCCAGGAACTACATGCTGGCTCTTCCTCTTACTAACTGTGTGACGGTCAATAAGTGATTTAACCTCTTTAAGAGCCTCAGTCTCTCCATCTGAAAAAAAAAAGTGAGGACACAACACATGCGTACCCCATGGAGTTGTTGTAAGAATTAAATAAAACAGCGCGTGCCGAACACTTAGCATGCCTGGTGCATATTAAGCCCAGATTAAATTTTAGTTAAAATACGATTACCGCTCTTATTATCACCAGTAGGTTTCCCTGTCTCAAAAAATTGTTTCATGTTCTCCTTAACTTCACGACATTCAAACTCCAATGAATCTCTGCTACTGCCTTGGGAGGAAATGCTTTTGTAACTGTGCATGAGTTAGCTGACAGTATGGGGGCCCGGATGCTTTAGGATGGGGAAGAACGTTCAGTCTCACACTGGGATTTAAGGACCAGTTTTGTAAACGCCGGAATGAAATGACAACTGAGCCCAAAGTGAGCCAGCATGACTGCGCTCCCCGGCCCCTCGGAAGTAGGTTAAATGCGTGTCCTCAATCTCTCAGCCGGCTAATCACTACCGCATAAGCAAGCCTGCTCTCCACTCGCCTGTCCTGGGTCCCAGGGGGGTGATAACAAAGGCGCACAAGCACAGCCTTGGTAACAGCCTTCTCCCAAATAGAAAGTGGCAAACTCGTCTCTAAAAATGAACCCGAGCTTCTGGGGGGGGAAAAGGGGAAGGAGGGGGGGGGGAGGTTGGGTAGGGGGAGAAAGCATCTTTTCAGAGGAAACAGCGTTTACTTGTTGCCGTAGTCGATTTTGGATGTGACTTTCTGCTTCAGTTCCTTCAGCTCGTCCTTGGGCAGCGTTCCCGAGAGGAGCTGGGACCGCCACTCCATCAGGTCGTACATCATGGCCTGCACCTGGAGGAAGCGCTCCTTTTTGCTGGCCTAGGAGACAGGAAAGGTCCCCAGTCACCTGTGCAGGAGGTACCCTTCCCCAGCTACCCAGAGACTGGCTGGTGGTCTTAGTCCCTGGCATCGACCCTCTCTGGCCTCTGGGCCACGAGGGTTTCCCAAAAGCCAAGGTAACAATCCAGATCACTTCTCGGTTACAGAAAGGATGATTTCTGACTTATCCCAAAAGATGCCTGGGCAGGAATACCATGAGCAGCTGCTGGGAAGGGGAGCAGATTTTGCCACCCCGAAATATGTCTCTTTGACATGAGGACTATTTCGAGCTAAAGGCAATCAAAAGCCAACAGATTCAGGAAACGCTGTCTACCTCCCCCTCAACTGCCTAAATTTACACGGGAAGGGGGGGCCTGTACCAGGAAGAGCGCTCTCACAGTGTATACCTTTGTACCTCAGCAACTTGTCTGCAGAACAGGGCAAGCTTGGTTTTCCAAAGCTCTCCTCTGCCTTCCTGCGAACGACCTTCCTCCCCTTTGTACTCCCAGATCCCTCCCCTGTCCTGAGCTCAGGATGTTCTGGAAGCCTCCATCACTTGGTTGCCTTGTGAGTCTCAAACCTTTGGTTTTCCCATAAGGATGAAATTAAATTTGTGGGATTTTTTTCCCTCCTATTAAGCTGTCTTAGATCAATATAATTACTGGATCATCCAAAGAAGCAAGAAGAGAAGATGGGAAACTTTCCCCACCCCTAGAGCACAGGCCCCTTTAAGGCTGGGAACCTCCTTTTTCTGGTGATAAAGGCCCACTTCTAGGACAGCGTTTCCCCAAGTGTGACATGCATACAACCGGAGGGATACAATATGGTTTTTCATGGAACAAAGACATCACGCCAAATATCATGGGCCTCTACGGTGACTCTCCTGTCCTGTTCAAGCCAGGAGGAAGATGCAGCTTCTCTCTCACCCCTCTCTCACACTGGTTAATTTATGTTGTTTTAACAAAGAGAGAGAGAGAGAAGGTCTATGGCTCAAAGCTTTTGGCAGGTACTAGAGCAAGCATTTAATAACATTGTTTTCAATGTTATTTATTTGAATGATGTTCTAATGGTGCCAAGTACTTTTAGCTTTCCATTTGGGAAAGCATGCGAGGTCTAATGAAATAACAGTTTTGGTCTTTGTCCCAGGTCTTGGCACAGCTCATAAGATACTTAGCATTCCCTGGGCGACAGAGAGGAGTGTCTTTTCTTATTCATAATGAGCTCCTTTGACCTAACCAGAGTTTAGGCTAATGCCATGACACGTGGTATTTCCCTAGGTAATCTTTGGATGGGGGCTGGGTGCCATAGGAACCAACCATGTGGTTAGAGAGTTGGAATTTTCAGCATCCCTCTCACCTCCCCACTCCCAACCTCCAGGATGCTGAGAAGGGCTAGACATTGAACTCAATCACCAATGGTCAATGATATAATCCATCATGATTATTTGATAAGACTTTGATGAAAACCCTCCACAACGAGGTTCAGGGAACTCTGCAGATGGTGAACAGATTAGATATGCTGCAGTATAGGGAGGATGGCACACCTGGGGAAGGCGTAGCAGCCCTGTGCCCACCCCCACCCCAGTGCCTTTCCTGGGCATCTCTTCCAGGTGGCTGTTCCTACCTGGCATCGTTTCTAATAAAACAGTAACCATGAATACAGCTCTTTTGAGAATTCTCTGAGCAGAGCCCGAGGTGGAGTTGGGGATGAATCATGAGAACCCCCCTAAATGGGGTGCAGGGCTTGTGACTGGCATCTGAAGCAACAAATCTTGCAGGGGTGAGTCCTTAAATCTATGGCGTCTGACGCTAACTCTGGGTAGTCAGTGTTAAATTGAATGGAATTGTAGGGCATCTAATTGGTGTCGGAGAATCAGAAAATGCTAGAATGAAATAGTTTGCTATATATGAAAATCATTTCAGTTTACTAAAAAGGGAGCCAATTTAGGAATTAAGTAAACGTTACATAGATGGTGTGGAAATAAGGCACGATTCACAAAGGCGATAGTGGCATATTGGACGTTTAAGGAGCTGTTTACTAGGGTCAAGGGCACCATGGGCTTGCTGGCAAGGATTTCTCCAGGGGAAACACCAAGCATCCCACGTATATGAGATGTTTTCCAAAGGGTAGTGGAGCTGCATGATGATCCACATGAGCCTCAAGTCTACTGCCGGTCCCCCAAACTTTCCTAACAACTTTTGGGGACCTTATGGAATTGGAGGTACCGATGACCATATATTATAAAATATCCACATGGGAGTCAACATGTATGACGGTAAAAGGAAGTCTGCAAACCATGTGTGTACAGCCGCAGCGGTGCCAGGTGCTGTAACCAATATGCGGGGGGCCTTGGTTGACATTTTCACTCGCAGCTTAATGGTTTTCTTAGCTAATTGCTTTCATTAGAACTTGAGAAACATCAAAGAGGGACTCAAAATGAGATTCGATTCAGTACAGGGAAAACAGATGCAAAATGCGCTCTTTGTTTTTCCAGGGTCAGGGTTTCCTCACAGATCTGAGGACGGCAGCCATTAGTTGATTAACATAGGAGAACAGTATTTCTGAAGGTGCTGTAAGCGGAGCAGGAAATCAAAATCCCCCGAGTTTATTGAAACTGCAGAGCCCCATTGAAGTCAGCTTTAGATGGTAACAGCTCTCAAGGTGATCCCTTTAAAATATTCCAGTTGGAAAATGTTTGCATTCATTTCAAAGAGGATCACACCAGACCCCCATTCATCATGGCTCTGTCACTCACTGGCTGTGCGTCCTTGAGAAAGTCATCGCACCTCTCTGGGCCTCGATGTCCTCAGACACACCGTGTCCTACTCTCTCCGTAAAGCCACCCTGCCCTTTCCAATGCTAGATTCCAAATTTCCGCCAAACAAAGACTACCGGAAGCTCCCCTCCCTGGGAACAGGGCGTGAAGGCTCACCACGTAGAGCTGTTTCCAGATGCTGCCCCATTCCCAAAGTGTCGTTGTCACTTCTTGTGCCAGAGGGATTTCGGCAGGAATGATGTTCTCGATATTTCTATTTAGGGCAGAAGAGAGAGTGGTGTGAAATGGGGACTCAGGTGCTAACAAGACCAAATGCTGGCCGATTTGCATTAAGCTGCGATTGCGGAGAGGGTCCTTGCTGTCAGGAGACTAAACTGCCTCCACCAGCCACACCAATTACATTATGCAAATGCAAGAGGCCTCCCTGTTAATATCCTCCTTCGCTGGGGTGGGCCCTTCAAGCTCATTATTCACGGTTCATTTAATTAGTACAGTTCAAAGGCAGTTGCCAATGAAAAGTCTGATTCTCCAAACTTCCCGAGACCCGAGCAGAATCAGATCTGAGCACAAGTCAATTTGGATTAGGTGAGGGACAAGGAGCCACACAAATACACACAGGCACCAAAGAGACGGATCGCATCCGCCAAGTCACGCTTTCAAAGCAGACAGGACAGAGACACCCCACTGAGCCACTGAAGGTCAAAGCTAGTGAAGAAGGGCAGGTACCTTCTTTTTTCAATGGTCACTTCCTTGATGTGGATAAAGGACTTCGGAAAAATGCCCTGTTGGAAATAAGATAAGATAACAGCATAATGTACATAACAAAACATCAAGTACAATAGAATGACACATCCCCGCAGAAACATAAAATACAATAGAATGACACCCCAGGTTCTCCTGGCTTTTCCAAAAGCCACTACTGGAAAAATTCTCAAACTTTCAAGGAGTAACCCCAGCATCCGCAGAGCCAGGGCTGGATTCCAAACCCACTCATGTAGGTCCAGGTCCCCTCCAGTCCTCCATCAGCTGTTCTAGATCCCACAATAGCCCTAGGTTTCAAAGGATGCTCCAGCCCCATGTGCTACATGGATGCTCGACATATCACATGGGCAAGACAGGAGTGCTTGAAGGACTCGCTCTAAGAGAGAAAAGGCACTCTGCGGAGCCCCTCTGTGCCCAGTCACCCTGCACAGTTGTGAGCAGTGGGAAGGTCAGGTCCTGAGCAAGAGTCTCCCTGGTTGCAAGTGGACTCATTTGATTTGAGATCCTTTTCTCCCTGGATTTATTTGATCGCTTAATTGAGAGCAAAATAGGATCATGCCTCCCAACACACCACTGTCAGGAAGGAAGGAAGAAGCACCTATTATTATTTCCTTCCTCCAAAAGCTTAGCTCAGTTAATAAAAGTTTATCAATTACCCAGAAATGCCTTCCTAAATTCAACCCAGGGGCACAGTCAGGGCATCTGACACTGCACCAGACACCGTTCGAGGTGAGCAGAGGACCAAAGTGGGCACCTGCTCTCATGGGGACGAAGACGGTGTAATGTGAGGGTAGAACCAGGCAACCCCCCCCCCCTGGGGGGCAGGGGCTGGCCCTGTCTCTTCTGTCATGGTGCTACAGAGGCAAGGAAATTATAAATGCCCAAACCACGCTACAGGAAAGCAGTAGAAGATAAATTTCAAATAAAAACTGCACAGCACCATGGGGGTTCGAGGCAGGGAGAAATCAGGTCTGACTGGCACATTGGGAAAAGTTTCAGGGAGAAGAGAGCTCTGCAGGTTGACCTTGAAGAATGAGTGAAAGGGGGAAGTTGGGGCTCAGGAGTACCAAGCTCAGAGGTGGGAAAGCACAGGACACAGGAGGGAGAGGTGGAACCTGTTTGCTAAGGAACGGCATGTCAAGATACCCAGTACTGCCCCAAATCGGAACAAATTCATCTTACCTGTAACATTTTGTGCTTTATGAGGTATCCCCTGTACCAGTCTGCAAAGAGAAAACAAAGAAACAGGTCTCTCATTTATTCTCACAAGTCTGCTGCTGGTATTTTGGGTGTCTTGTCGGGGGGGTGTGCGTGTTTGTGTGTTTTAACCAGCCAAGAAACTCCTGCAGACTGCTTTGGACCTTAGATACAAACCAAGTCTGGAAGGCCTGGGCTTCAACCAGCTGTTGGTTGCCAACTTCTCCAGAAAGCACCTACAGATACAGGAATTCCACATAACAGCACATCTCCTTCTTCTTTTGAAAAAAAAAACAACAAAAAAAAAACACAGGAGGTTCCAGCAGAGGTGGCCAGCACAGCTGGCTGGCGGGGAGGAGCAGCTGGTCCCTGAGACAGAGCAGGTGCCTCCAGTTCACCAGCCGCCACCCAGCCCCTCCCTTATCTCCATCACCTGCTGGGTCCTGTGTCCATGTGCATGTTTCAGCCTCTGCCTCAAGGACATGGAAAGGCTAAAGGAGTTTGGCAAACATCTTACCTAATAATGGACAAACATGTAAATTGACCATACCTCTGCTATGCCACCGCCACCAGTCCATCAGGAATGATATGCAAATTAACCCAACAAAGATGGCGGTTAATTTGTATACATAGGCGGAGTGACGGAGTGACGGGGCAGGTGGGGTACAGGCATTCTGCCCCACCCCCAGGCTCTCAGGGCCCCTGGGCAGCATGGGAAGGCGGGAGCAGAAAGAGGGGGCTCCGGGGCCTGAGCGGAAAGGCGCTGGGCTGGAGTGGAAAGGCAGTGCAGGTAGTCCTGGAAAGGAAGCCCATTCTAGCACAGATCTTCAGGCATCGAGCTTCTAGTCCTAAAATAATATCCCAGTTCTAACAGCAGCAACTGACATCTAAATACGATCTGCAAAAGTTAGTCATTACCAAACAGGCAAGTTCGGGGCGGGGTAAAAAGACTTGTAAGACTTTTTTTTTTTTTTTTGCAGGAATATCAAATGATACAATTAACACAAGTCCAAGTTGCACCCAGGCCTCAGACAAAATGAACCTCAGCGTAGCAAGTACTGATGACTGTGATGAGCCCGCCAGCCTTTGAATGAGTCCAGCACAGCCAAGTGGCGGCATTTGTCATCCCCATAAATGTGACGTGTCTGTCGGGAGCCTCATTAGCAAACCCTCATCCCCAGGTTGACAGATTGTAGCTGAAATATGTTCTCCACAGACTGAAGAGCAGGTCCCAGAACAAACAACTTATAATGCGAAGTCATGACACAGTTTGAGGGGCAGGGCTTAAAGAAAGTCCCAAAGCAACTGGGACCCGCGGTGGCGGGAAGGAAGAAAGAGAGGAAGAAAGAGAGAAGAAGGATAAAAGGAAAGAGAGATGGAAAGCGGAAAGAAAGGAACGGAGGTTGGAGCGAAAGATGCTCAGGTTTGGAATCAAGTACCATTCTCAGCCCTCTTTGAATATGAAGCCTTTTAATCTTCATAACAACCATATGAGATAGGAACTGTAATCATCACCCCATTTTTGCAGAAGCGTGGTCTACCTGAGGCACAGAGAAGTTAAGTAACGTGCCCAGGGTCACACAGCAAGTGACAGTGTCAGGATTTGAACATAGAAACCCATCATACCATGCTTCCTGTTTAATGTAAGAAGGAGAATCATTGTTGCCTAAGATCTTCATCCTTCCAGCACCCGAATCCCCAAAACCACATTCCCACTGAGCTACTTTCCAGCTGAATACTTCGGCAGTGAAAACTTTACCAGACCACACAGCATGATATTCTATTTTCACACTCTTCTTTAATTTCTCCATAATTATTGGTCATAATTAGCCATTAATGACAGCGCTTATTCTTTCTGAGTGCTTGCTGTGTGCAAGCAACTATGGTCAAGCTTTTTGTTTTGTTTTTAATTATAACTTAATCTTCACAACAATTCTAGAAAGTCAGTACGATTCCTACCTCAATTCTACAAGTGAAAATAGAGAGGCACAGAGAGACTAAGCAACTTGCTCATGGTCACACAGCTGGTGAGTGACGCAACAAGATTTAAACCCAAGTGTCTGACTCCACAAATGACACTGCAAAGCACTGCACAATGCGTAAGAGCATTACTGTAATATCACTCGCTGCCATTTATTGGTCGTTGAATTCATGTAAAGCTGTATGCTACATGTATTTTCTCACTTAGTCCTCCTATCGCTAGTGTGGGGTAAGTATTAGCATTCTCATTCTATAGGTAGAGAAGAAGAGATTCAAGTCAATTGATGTACTGGGCCACATCTCATAATCAGGATTCATGGCTTCGTAGCCAGCCCTCCAAGCTGTTCTGCCACAATGTCCCCTATGAGATGAGCATAAATATAGATAACTGTCTCCTTGAATACAAATACAGATAAGGGTCACTGGTTGCAATGACCTGAATCCACTCAATGGCCAAGGCCACCAAAATGCACCAGAAAGCAGAAAAACCATCAAGGGACAGAGTCCCTGCCCAAAGCGCATGCCCACCTCTGCATCTCTGTCACAGGGGCTCCATTCCAGGGACTCGGCCTGCTCTGACCCTTGAGACTCAGTCACTTGTATGTTTCCTGATTCTCAGAACTTCGGCTCACTCCTACTGCCTTTTATCCCCAGATACACATTCTGGCTCCCAGATGCAAGTTCAACCACCTACCATGTACCACCTGGGTCTAGGTGCTTTCAGAAATGAATCCCAGTGGCACTTGGTGAGAAGGGCTTACAACCATCTCCCCATGCTAAGTGACAAGAGTGCATCAACTACTTCAGGGCTGTCCTTAGGACTTCCGCTGACATCCCCACCCTGCTGGATCACTGACCTCTGTGACCTTCTGAAGTCAGCTGCCCAATCTGGTCAGCTGTCAGCTTCACCCAGCTGTACTCCAAGACCTGACGAGGCAGATACCAATGGTAGGCGCACCCACAGCCAAATCCTTGACAACAGACCTTGAGCAAAAGCAGGCTCAGTGTAACACAGCGCTTACCCTACCCCAGGACTTGCCCGGGTTCATCTTACTTTCCAGTTAAATAATAGCAAGGGCTTTTGTGCTAATCCTGCCCGTGTAATAGCACTTCTTTTCCTAAATGGAAAACTCAAGAAGTGCATTGTGGGGGAAAATGAGCAAAGGGATTTTTTTTTTTTAACCATTCTTCTGGACACTTACGAAGTGTCAAAATACTCTAATTGGAAGCTCTTCCCACATCCCAAATACCAAAATGAAATGTACCTAAATTCTCTAGACACCTAGGAGTTAGTTGCAGGTGGTGGGGAGAGGGAGGAGAGATTAAAACTGGAGTCACAAACTAGAGTCACAAAATGGAGTGACAGACTAGAGACCGGGTCCTCTCTCTGTCACCTCCCGGCAGCATGATGTTCATTGTCACCTAAGTCTCAGTGTTTTTGTTGTAGGCAGTTAGGCAGACATGAGCAGAGCAAGGACGATGGGCCAGGTACAGTGGAAATGTTCACTTCAAGACTTGGCCCTTAGGATTCCGCTTCACCCTAGAATGTCTCTGGTCATGCAGATGGGATCCCCTGACCTTTTCTCCTCTGGAGTGAGGTTGGTCATGTGGTAGACCCCCACCTGTAGAGAACAAGGGGGTGGGGGTCTAACTTCTATGCAGGAACAGAACACAGAACAGCCCCTGATAGGTCAGTTTGAAGAGGAAAGCAGTTAATTCCCCTCCCAGGGTTTAAAAAGGAATCCTAGCCCCCTCCCCGTCTTTCCCTAACTCATCCACCCTCCACCCACAGCTTGAAATTTCTCTTCCAGTGTACTTTCTCTCTGCTTGCTCAAGTACATTTTCTCCAGCGAGTTTTGGGTCTTGGCTCCGAATTCTTTTCTCATCCAGAAATCAAGTACCTCGGTTGCTCGACCCGGATTTGGTTTGATCCCACGGGTCAGACACCAGGTGCCATTCCCAGCACCTACAACATGTCCATCTGTAAAATGGGGAAAAGAACAGCTAGCCCATAGAGTTGTTGCAAAACTATTTAAAAAAACAACAACAGGATTATGAAGGTAAATGTGTCTGGCAAAGGTACAGAACCTTAGAGAGGAAGAAAACATCTCAATTTCAGGATGTGTTACCTATATGTGGACAAAAATACAATGATGGAATAAGGGTGGGGTAAGAGGGAGTTTCAACTGCCTCTAAAATTTTTGTCTCTGAAGTAAACATAGGAAACGTTAATATTTGTTTTTTTAAAGTGGTGAGTGCCTGGGTGTATTTGACTTTCCTGTATGATTGAGATATCTACTAATACTAAGATCAAGAAGAAGCTAGTACCTATCAGTAATTAAAACACATTGTGGACGGATCACAAGAATTCACGCTTCATATTACACCGTGTTTCACAAAGCATCATACTTTAAAGAGATATTAGCTTGTAAGAACATGTAATAAATCACTTCAAAATGTGATGGGTATTTAATTTTAAAACGAGCCTTTAACATTTATGTAAAATGATTTTTGTACTCGTTCAATAGAAACTTATCTGGCCACTGGCTAAAGCTAGCAATAAAACTACTGGTCCGAAATGTGTTAAGAGGGTGAGTTCTGGAACAAAAGCCTGGATTTGAATCAAGTTCTACAACTTATTGTCTGTGTGATCTTAGACATATGGCTAGGATAGTGCATGCATCAGTAGATGGAATGGGACTTTCTCTGTTGCCTCAGAGAGAGACTCGGATAGCATATAACTGAGGGTGGAGCAGACATTCCCTCAGAAGGCCTCATAAAGAAGAGTCTGAACAAACTGGGCTACCCACAAAGAACATTCCACAGTCTGTGTAATCAGAAGAGAGACAGAGACAGATAGATCTTCGGAGGTGGCAGATGGGGTCACCCCAGGAGGGCATGGTATAGCTCCATCATACCTCAAACCCAATCCAAACATGGAGTTCCAGTCCCGGAGATTCACTCAGAGATATTTGGGGGTGACTGGCATCTCATTCCCCAGCTACATGACGATGGGTGCAGGGGACAGGCTGATCTTTGGGCTCATTTGATCAGGGAGGACAGAGAATGAGAAAGAGAGAACTTCAGACTCCCAGCCTCATAGAAGCTGGGAAGGCGAAGAAGGAGGGGGACATTACACTGGATAGGGAAAGGAAGTCTTCTTCTGAGATGTCATTAGATGTCAGGAAAGATGTCTACCAAGCGTGACTGGAGGAAGTGACTGAGGGAAAGGCATTGCTTTTTTATGTTTATCCTCCCCAGGAATTCTGACTGCCCCATAAATACTTACATGAGTTTCCACATTGCAAGGCAGGACACAGGATGTGCATGCTGCCTCTGGGTAGAAGAGGCAGCCTGAGAATGTAATTTGGACAAAGAAATCGGCATTAGAGTGCCTAAGGCTTAGCAACAGGTATCTTTCTGAACTGTTTAGTTTGTGATGACAACAAAATATTATCTTCATAAATAAAAAAGCGAGCCCAAATGCTTGAGCGCTAGAGAAAGGAAACTCATTCATGTCTAAGGTTCCAAGGCAGGTTTTTGTCTTTCTTGTCTACCCGACAGAGTAAATCTCTTACATAAGAGGGCAGGGCTAGTCTCACCCATGCCAAGCAAGGAGAGGGCCAGCCTCAGGTGCTCTGGCCACACTGTAAAGCTTCAGTGCCACTCTCTATAATGGGGGAGGAGAGGGAATTACCAACACGAGTACCTCAGTCTCAGGCATGGAGCTGGCCAGCTTCTCTACATTCTCTCATTCTATCCTCATAACAAGCCCGGGAGCAAGGTGGTAATAACCCATTTCACAAGTGAGAAAACGGAAGCTTACCTACCCAGGGTCACTCAGCTGGTGGGTAGTGGAGCAGAGAATAACTTTCTGATTCAAAAGCCCATGTTCTTTCCACTTTTGCGGGGAAGGGGGAATGTAGGAAGCCGAGATTTTAAAACAATTAAACAAGTACGAAAAATACAATTAGAAAAACCAGTTATTCTCATTCCTATCACCTAAAATTAATCATTGCTAATATCTGGAGGTATGTGTTTTGAATCAGCAAGATGATATTATTTTTTGTCGAAAATTGACATGTGCTGTTAGAAAGCATTTAAACTAAGAAGAAGAATGGAAATATAAGAGCTAAAAGAATCATCCTGAATCTCATTATCCAGAAAAACACCATTAATATCATTCCAGTCAACTTGCATTGATATTTAATACACAAAATAACAGATGGATAAACAGATGAAATATCATTTTAAATGCTCTCATAAAAATCAGCCTATAGTAAAGATACTATGTAAATACAAATCTCAAATTTAATCTTATTTGTATTTAACAGGAGAATAAGAAGTGAAATTAAAGGAAATATTGAAACTTCAATTAAATGTTTCTTCTTCACAAAAAAAGATTTCCAAAAAATTCCTCTAAATAAAAATAGTCATGTAAAGCACTAAAAGATTGGAGTGGTTATGGCTTTTTTTAGTTACATGTTTTATTTCTAATTAAAACCAACTCTGTTATAAAAGTGATATCATGGAATTAATCTACTCTCTTTCATTGCTCTCCCTACTTCATAATTTTTTAAAATACATTTTAATTGATTTCAAAGAGAAAGGGAGGGGGAGAGAGATATAAAAACATCAGTGATGAGAGAGAATCATTTGTGAGTTGCTTCCTGCATGATCCTCACTGGGGATCTAGCCTCAACCTGGGCATGTGCTCTGACCAGGAATCAAACCGTGACCTCCATGTTCATAGGCCGATGCTCAACCACTGAGCCACACTGGCCGCGCTCCCTACTTCATGATTTTATTAGTTGTTTTTAATTGTCCAATTTCCTGACAATTACATTCTTTTTGGTAGCCATAAACATTATGACTTTTAATACTAGTATTTATAAATGGATTCATCTGGACTCAATGTTCACCACTATTTCCTTTTCACAGCTTTGTAATTCTCATATTTAAAATTTTTCATTCATCTCTCAATTTGTTCAATTTTATTTTTCAAGCAGTGTGTACAAAAAAGGGGGCTATATGCGATCATGAATCCCTATCTGGGCAGGTCATGGTGGCTAGCCACATCCTGGGCATGTCATATTTTAGTACAAGATTCACAGCTGCCTTAAGCAAGCCCTGTTCATTGTCTCTGTGCATTGGGTTAGCACACCTTTGTAATAAGCTATAACCACCCTCGTGTTAACTCCATCATCAGTTTGCTTTTGCCCACCTCCATGCAATCTTCTTTATGTCCTCCCAACACCTTAAATTTAAATGCAAAAAAGAAATTGCAAAACTGTTTTTCTCCAGAGCTTTTGAGATCTTGCCCTGGACATATATGGTTAGATTGGCTCAAATAAACTCTTATAAAAATTCTCTACCAGTTGAGACATTTCTTACGTCGACAGTAGGTTGCTATAAGAAGGTTTCATGGCCACACCCAAGTTCTCTCTAATTTTGACTAATTTTTGACTAACACTGTGGTTTTCACTTTTTTTTTTTTTTTAAATATCTGCAGAGGAACTGTTTTTCAATCAGAGTCATAGGCGGAACGCCCCATCTGCAAAGCAGACCACAGCAGGCCTGATCTCTGAGCACTCAGCTGCCCAAGGCCTTTATGGGAACCTTAGGATCCCATAAATTCCGATTTAAAAACGCTGTATGGGTACCATGTGGGGGTATAAGTCCTCAGATATGTAGAATCATTCTAACGGAATTCTGAACACTGTACTTTCAAACTCCTCATAAATTGGCAATCATTTGCTAAATAAATATGCCCAGATCTTTCTAGAAATGTATCAGGGCTGTTTACTACAAGGATACATTAAAATAAGACTAATAAAACAGAATTAAAAGTGGGAACCGGTACCAAAGAGGCTAGAAGCAAAGACTTAAATCCCAAAGACAAATGAAAGTGGCCTGAGTCAGCAATTGTAGGCTTTGCAAAGGCTGGCTCCACCCCCGGTTGTAGTCATGGAAGACTGGCTACAAGCAGACCCTGTAGTGTATGCCCTACCCCCCAGCTTTCTTCAAGGAAAGTGCATGGAAAGAAGAGTAAAATGCTTGTCTGAAGTTCAAAATGTAAGACAGGAAGCCTGATTACAGAGGCTTTTTCGCTGCCTTGGGAGGGAAAGAGTGTGGGTTATGGGCATGGGGTGGAGACATGACCCCTGGCTCATTGTATGACCCCAGGCCAGGCCTCTCTCCTCCCTGAGCCTTGGGTCTTCACCTGCAAATGTGAGGTCTCCTGCCTGTCTCTAGCTGTAACATTCAGTGGCACCAAAAGACAAGGAGGAGAGCTATCGTCTGTTTTCAGTTTTATTCTTTACCCCTGGTAGACACCCAGAGTTTGCTTATCTGCCTCAGGGCGGAGCTAGGTTTGTAAGAAAGGGGGCGTGGTGTCAGGAATGACAGACCCGAGTCTTTAGGAAAGCATTTCCTCTCCCTCCCTCCCCAACCCTCTTGCCATCTCCCTGTTTCAGTTACTCTGTGTATAAAAGGTTCTAATGCCAAACTGGGATCCTTTCGAGGCCTGGGCACTGAAAAGTACATGGGATCCTCTCATACACAACCCAAAATAACACTAATACTAAAGCACAGGATAAAGGTAAAGAAGGTGAACCAAGTTCTCTATGATGACTCCTCTAAACATGTTTTGAAATATTGAAACCCTTCCCCCAAAAAAATAAAAATAAAAAAGATTTTCTGTTTGTTTGCCTTTTCTGTGTCTGTGCCCATGTGTACATATGTCTATGTGTATGTGTGTGCATATATATGCATGTGTATCCCTGCAACAACCTTGCATGTTGCATGTCGCTAGCCTGACACTAGAGATGCTACCTGTCCACTGAGGAGTAACTGAACTAATGTGCTACACAGAACCTAGCACAGGGCCCCCGCCTCAATGTGGGAAGAACCCAAAGTGGCTAGTTCTGTAGGCAACACCTCCCTGCCCCTGGCTCTCTGTTTCCCCTTACCAGCAGCACGCCTGGTCCTACCTGCTCCCCACTGCCACCCAGGGCAGGAGGGGGGCCTCTCTTGGGGCATTAACTGGGGGAAGGGGCAGAGTGCTCAGCCCCACTCCCCTTCCCTTTCCTCTTGCTCTGCCTGGCCACAGGAAGAGCACACTCTATGCCCTCCACGAGGTAGGGTCATAATTAGCCCGGGGGGGGGGGTGCAGCTGGGGGAGACACACATGAACAAGCTCATTTGGCTCTTAGACCCAAGCCACGTTCCCATGATCGATTTAATCAGTGACACAGTTGATACATATCGTGTTCTAGTGGCCCGATGCATGCGTCCAAGACCATTTGCCTTCGTGCAGATTCCACAAAGACCCCCACCACCACCAGGGGTGGACACAGCCCACTAGACTCTTGGTTCCATAAGAGGATGGCAGCTCTGTGTGAAGAGAAGATGCCCCTTGCCCAAGACAGGGCTCCCAGCTTGGTGAAGGGGTAAGCATTGCTCCTGGGAGCCGCTGCACAGCCCAAACCACATCGTTGTGCCCAGCAGCACTCCTGAAGCAGGGGTATAATTCACTGGGCCCTTTGAAACCCTAATAATGCTGATTGTCCTTTGTAATGGGATCAATACTAATAAAGAATTGTATCTAGAAAGTGTCGCAGGCTAAAACCACCCCTTCAAACCACCCAGTCAGGCCTTTGCTTCTAAGCATATATTCCTAAAATAAATAAATGTTCTTTTCAGTACATTGTAATTACTAACGTTAGCAAAATGTATTTTGCAAAACTGCATGTTCCAAAAGAGGGCCGGAGGTGCTGCTCAGATGTACTGGGGGCACCCCAACACCATCAGCCACGGGGCCTGACCTCCGAGGGACAGGGACTCACCTCCGCAGGTCTCCTGTATGCGTACCATGTCGCCGATCTGCAGGGACAGCTGGGGGGCTCTGCTCCCTTGGAAGTTGTATATGGCTGTAAAATGGAAGAGAGACACAACCCAGTGAGACCTCCGGGTACTGAGAACCTCTGCTCCTTCCTGCTCTCCCTGCCCGGGGTTACCTGATGCCCAGGCAGCCTCCTGGTCTCAACAAAACCACCCCACTGCCTGCTCACAGGAGTCAGCTCAGGCCCAGCCTGGCTCCTGCAGGCCTCCATTCGTTGTCACTACGGTCTGAGGGACAAGGAGGGTGTTTGCACCTTCTCCTAGGGGTTGACCTCTTACTAAATGCCAAGCATGCGCTCAGCACATCTTCTCAGCTCATTCTCACAGCAAACCTTGTGAGTTCAGCTATGGAGACACCGAGGGAAAGGGCATTTCAGGGAGAGGGAACAGCATGGGCAAAAGCCTTGAGGAAGGAAGACACTTGAGAGCATAAAGAAAATGACTGTAGATGGGGTATGATAGGAGGACCCTTCAGTCCTCAAGCCGACCATCTATCCACTGAGCCAAACTGGCTAGGGCTACAAAAGATTCACTTTAGATCAAAAAAAAAAAAAAGAGTGAAAGTGAAATAATTGTTTTAAGTTCTTCACATATAATAAAAGAGAGCTGTGGTGGGTGTACTAATATTAAACAAAATAGTCTTTAAGTAAAAAATAATTATTATAAGAAACAAAAGAAGGACATTATATTTTGGCAAAAGAGCCAATACACCAAGAAGATACAGCAATCATAAACATACACATAGGTAATAGAACGCTAAAATATATGAAGCAAACATTGGCAAAATTAAAGGAAAAAATAGACAGTTCTACAACAGTAATTGAAGACTTCAGTACTCCATTAACAATAATGGATACCACAACTAGGCATAAAAACCAATAAGAAGGACTTGACCACGACTGTAAATAAGCAAAAATTACAGACATATACAGAACACTCCATCTTACAATAGCAGAATAACACATTCTTCTCAAGTGCATAAGGAATATTCTTCAGAATAGACCATATGCCAGGCCACAAAACAAGTCTTAAGGAAATTTCTAAACACTGAAATTATGCAAAACATCTTTTGCAACGACAAAGGAATAAAGCCAGGAATGAATACTACAAAGAACACTAGAAGACTCATAAATATTTGTAAATTAAACAACGTACTCTTAACCCATGGATCAAAGAAGAGAGCTCACAAGGAATATTAGAAAAAGTCTTGAGACGAATGAAAATGCAAACACAACCTACCAAAACTTACAGGTTCACATCAAAAGAGAGAAGAGACCTTGGAGAAGAAATGAGATCCGAACACTTCTCAAACATACACAAGAGCCATTTGTGTTGATTCCCTGTGAAATGCCCTTTCATATTGTCATTGCATGAGGTAGGTCCTGTTCCCATTTTACAGACGAGGAAACTGAGGTTCAGGGGGTTTGAGGGGAATACCTATGCTACCCCTTCACCCACCTGGTGCTAAGTCACAAAGCCAGGACCCACACCCAGCCCTGTGCCTTGTTCATTCTCTGTACCCATTGCCTCCCACCACACCTGGGTAGCAGGGGTTCAGGTGTTCACCAGATCTTACTTCCTGCTGCATTCTTGCCACATTCTCTGACCGAAAAGGAGAAACTTGCAGCTACTTAGTTTGAAGACCTATACACATCAGCCCTTTCACTAAGGCACCAACTAGCCTTGTAAGCATTCATAGGGATGGAAGGTCTTAATCCTGAGAGATGCTAAATCGAGTAAGTTCAGAGCCAGGGTCTCTGGAGTGAGACAGTTGTGATTCTTGAGCCCAATTCTGCTATTTACCACCAGCTCTGGCCTCATGCCCACAGCCACAGCATGTGATTGCGCAGGTTTTGCCCTGCATAAGGCCACCTATAAGGGAGCAGTCGAGTCTGGCACCTAACCAGTCATCTGCTTGCCAAGGCCCCCGCTTACCCAGGTACTCTGTCCACCAGGGGAGGGGTGTCTTTTTGTAACCCGCACACAGGCACTGTACAGGCCTCCCCGAGCCTCAGTTTCCCTAACTGTAGAATGGAAAAGATGATGGTCCCCACCTCACAGGGGTTCCTAGGAAACTCAGCTGGGATTAACACACCGATGGGGCTGGGCTCGACTCCATGTCCGGCCACAGGAGCTGCTCCATAAATGACAGTCACTTGCCTTTTTATTAGCATTGTAAAGCCTCCTAAACAATCCATTCGGAACTCTTTCAGAGCTGTCTTTATGTCACCTTTAAATCTGCTTCCCTGCACTCTGCAACCAGTGACCCTGCGGGTCAACACAATAAAATTAATCTTTTGTGCAAAGGAGAACCTTGACAGGGCCTGCAGGGGATTCAGAATGTTCTTCTCCCGCATAAACACAGCCTGCTTCTCCATTCCCTCCACGCTTGGCCCGATTTCAAACCCTGTCCTCACAAAGGCTGCTGGCAATTGGACATGCTCCAGACTGCTGGTGCCCCATGTCTACACACTGTCCCCCTCTCCCCTGCTCCCTCTAGACACAGAGATATGGCTGAGGACTGAGGAGGTGCCTGCCGCAAACTTGGACAGGAACAGAGAAGCAACTGAGGTTTACAACAGAAGCAAAGCATCCATAACTTGTGTTTGCTCCTGGAGGACTAGCAAATCAGGTCTGTTCACATCAGATATTTGGAGGGGGAAAAAGGCAGTGCTGTTGCCTGTCTCATCCCTGACTTTTCCTGGGAATCTTGCGCATGCTCTGTCCAGCTCTTTTAGGTGGGAAGGGCCCAATCAATCAGCTTAAGAAGATGCCTTGAACAGGTCTTGAAACTTGATATGCAACATGCAGCTCCGTATTCATTCCAAGGACTCATACCTTATGAAAATAAAAGTAACTGACATTGCCCCGTAATGTATAAAGGCATTTCTGCTTGCATAAGGCCTTCTGTTCTCAAGGCTCCTTTTGGGGAAAAGTAGACCTTACTGACAAAGGAAGTGGCTTTGCACAGCAAGACCCAATTCTGTTACGTTTTCTAAATGACTAACAGGAAACTTTGAACTGGATTGCCACTCGGCTGAAGCCTGATTTGCTTATCTCTGACCCTCCTTGAGTTGCTTCTGACCAGTGTAAGAACAGGTCGCCGGCTTCCCCTTTCCCTGCAGGGAGTGATGAAAAGGGGAGAAAAACACAAGGAAGATACGGGACAGAGAATAAGTGAAAACTGTTGAAATCATAACCTGCCCCGCCCCAGCCACACCCGCCTACGGAAGACAGACAAGTGGGAAAAGGATTTCCATAGACACCCATCCCAGCTTCCCCTTTCATGGCTGACAAGCCCACCCAGACTAAAATCCATATGGCGTTCGGCCAAGGATCAAAGGGTGTGTCAAGTCCTGGATCATGGAACCCAGCGAGGACTCTCATGTTGGAAATCCTGGGTGGACAAGACAAGAGCTGCTTGGAGGCGGGTGCGTCTTCCAACAATCCTGGAAATTGGATCTACTAATTAGCCACCAATTCTGGTTAACATATGGAAGTACATATGGAAGCACCCTGCTTACGAGAAGCCCAAATTGAGAGAAATAAGAAAATAGTAAACAACTTTGTTGCATCACATGGCTGAGAGAAACAAGGGTGGGGTCTCCGTGCTCTTTGCGATGTTAGGAAGGGCACAGGGAAGGTAAACAAGTTATCTACTAGATAGATTAGAGAGACAGAGCAGACAGAGCAATTCAGAAGTTTAGATTCTAACCTCTGTACACACTGCTTCCCCCAAAATGGTGAACAGATTTATTGAGAATGTACTGTGTCCCAAGCACATGTGATTTTTTCAACAGATATTCACTTGAGCTCCTACTGTGTGCTAGGTACTGTCCTGGTTACTGGGGTTACAGTGATAGATAAGACAGACAAAATCCCTAGCATTTTTTTAAATGTATTTCTTTATTGATTTCAGACACTAAGGGAGGAGAAATAGAAACATCAATGATGAGAGGGAATCATTGACTGGGTGTCTCCTGCACGCCCCCCACTGGGGATCGAGCCCACAACCCAGGCATCAAACCTGGGACCCATCAGTCCAAAGGCCGATGCTCTATGCACTGAGTCAAGCCAGCTAGGGCCCTAGCATTTTTCTTGTATGAGCTCATTTAATTTCACAGTAACCCTGTTCATTTCCTGTCTTCTCCAGCCTCAGTGAGGGTGGAGACTGAATCTCCCTGTTGACCACTCAGGACCTGGTCCAGCGTAGAAGTTCCATCAGTATTTACTGAGCTTTAATAAATACTTGTTGAGCTGAAGGGATACCAACATGAAGGGCAGGTATGTCCTTTCTTGCATTTCTTGAGTTTACTTCCACAGATGCTGACCCAGCCTGGCTGCCAATTGTGACTGCAGCCACCAAGCACCCTGTGACCCTTCAGGATGGATTTGTCCCTCATCTGGGATCCCTGCCATTTGCTGACATGTTTGAAAACAAAAACATCAGCAAACACCAAGTGTTAATAGAGTGTGGGCAAGTAAGTAATAAGAGAAACAAAACAATAATAGAGAAAAAGAATGTAATTGGCTGAAGCTCACCGCTCTAGTCCCCACGTTGGGTTTTGGATTGTCTCCTCTCCAGGGGAAAATAGAACTGTCCAGCAGGTCCACTTCGGAATCAAGGGAAGCAGGTTTATTGAAATGGACAAGCAGTCGGCCTGTGTTGACAGCCTCAGCACGGAGGCCACATCCTGGTGTTGCTTCGGGTGAATGAGATGACCCAGCAGGAGTGTCAGGCAGCAAGGCCCGAGCTCAAAAGTGGTGCAAGTCAGCAGTGAATGAGCAGGAGAATCACAGCCAGAGGAAAGCAAGGAGGATGTGGTGTTCCTCCATCACCAAGAGAGGACAGAGAGAGGACAACCTCTGTTGAGCACTTTCTATGGACCGGACACTCTTCCGAGGGCTTTAGCCACCCACATACTTAATCCTCGCCACAGTTCTTGTGGTGGGTACAAGCGTGGTGAGCTCCATTTTGCAGATGAGAAAACTGAGGTTGTATAAGATCAAGTGAGTAGCCCAGGGTGACAATAGGAAGAAGCTGAGCCAGGATTTCATCCCAAGCAGGCTAGCTATAGAGCACGCTCCCTCGGCCCTTGCACCTACTGCCACTCACTAATGGGCATGTATTTAGCAGCTGCTCTTTGCCAGGTGCTATCGGACCCCTATTGGATCCACAAATGACCATATGGGTTGCATATCTCTGTGCTCAGTTATTAATGGGCCAAAGTGGCATTCCCAACCAACGAGAGGAAAGTTGGGATCCTTAGAAGTTCTCTAAAGCAGTGATTCTCAAGTAGGAATAATTCTGTCCATGTGGGAACATCTCTCAATGTCTAGAGGCATTTTATTCATCATAACCTGGGGGTGGGGAGTGGAAGAGCTCCTAGCATCCAACTGATAAAGGCCAGGGATGCTGCGACACCTACAAGGGCCAGCGTAGCCCCAGACAAAGAATTCTCTGGCTCCCAGTGTCCATTGAGGTAGGTTGATAAGTCCCGCTCTAAAACATCATGCTGTAATCACTATCTCCTTTCCATACTCCTATATGCACACACACACACACACACACACACACACACACACACACACTTCTGCATTCACACGCTCCCACACCAGAGCTGAAAGAGAGTCTGACTTCTCAACCCCCAGCCTTCAGTCCAGGGAGTGTCTTGCGCTCTGCTGGATCCTGCAGGTTAGAAGAGGGGTGAGAGGGCATGGCCCGCTCTTTTGAGTATTTGTGAAATCTAGGTGAAGAGACAAACTGAGCACACAAGAAACAAGAAGCTCTCTTCAAAATAAAGGGTTGAGCTGTGGGCCCCAGCAGCTGTGGGCTCTCAGAGGAAAGAGATCAAGAGAGGCCTCATGAAGGAAGTGAGACTGGGGGGACAGGAGGGGGAAGCAGGAGGGCAAGGAGAAGAAGTGGAGTGAGAGCCCAGAGGAGGAAATTAGCTTGATGCATGCCCAGTCCAGCGAGGGACAGCAGGACCATCTGAATGGAGTCCAGAGGTGAGAACTGTGGGGCTTGAGACAGTTCAATTACAGTGGTACCTCAAGATATGAGTTTAATTCATTCCGTAACCTTGAGGCCTGGGAAACTATGGGACATTCGAGTCGCGGTAAACTGGTGGGTCGTGTGCAGCCTGCCGATCCGCGCGATGACTCCTATCTCAAATGTTGCTCGTATTTCAAAGCAAAAATCGCTTGCTCAACAGCTCGTATCTCAAAATCTTGTATGTTAGGGCACTTGTATCTCGAGGTACCACTGTACAGGGGTCTAGGTGTTTGGAAAAGGGTTCAGGATCACCCCATATATTGCTGTGCTGCTCTCAGGGGACCTAACCTCCTGACAGGGAAGTGGGGAGAGGGGAGGATGTAAAAGCAAGAAGATGCAACTCCATCCATCAGAAGCTTATGAGGCACCAGAAAGTGAAAAACCTCCAATCCCTGTTCCCTCTCCATCCCCTACCCCATGCCCACTCATTCACCTAGTCACTTATCTATCCGCCTACCCATCTACCTGCCATCCATCCATCTGTACATCAATCCATCCGTTTACCTCTCCACCCATCCATCCATTCATCACCCAATCAACAACTACTGAATGACCACCTGCTTTGTGCTGGGGAGAGCAAGAAACACAGTATTGCTGTCATGGAGTTTACATTCTATGGAGGAGCCAGATAATTATACACAGGGCTGGAGTGAAATATGATGGGGGTGATGGCGGGAGCCATAGGAACATGACGCAAGAGGTACACCCATCCCCAACCTGTGAAATGGGGACATTAGTACTAACAATGGTGGTATTATTTGCTGCCTCCAGCAAAAGGAAGAAAGAAATTCCTACTGGCCTGTAAGCTTCCTGAGGGCAGAGCTATACCCTTTTCAACTCTGGGCCCCAAACCCAGTTCAGGACCACCATTTAACACAGGCTACTGATTGATGTGAATAGACTATAAAAAAATGTCTTATTCTTGAGAACCCTTTGCTCACCTCTGACTCCTCTCTTTTTTCATCCCCACAACCAATCCGGGAGGAAAATCCCATTTGCTCCACTTATAACACAAGCATCCTGAAAGCCAGCACTTCTCACCTACTCCACTGCCCCCAGATATGGGGCCACCACCAACTCCTGCCTGGTTATTGTGGCAGCTGCCTTCCTGGCCTTCTGCTTCCACGTTTAATTCCCATCTACCACTTCACCATAAAACTGCGAGAATGATTTTCTCAAAACAAGATAGGACATTCTATAATTCCGCTCAAAACCCCCAAATGCCCCACCCCTTCCATTCAGAGGAAAAACCAAAGTCATTACAACGTGTACCAGGCGCTACTCAGGACAATTCATGCCCTCAGAGGACTCGTTTCCCACTACTCTGCCCCTTGCTTACTCTCCTCCCACACAGCAGAGAGGTTCCCTCCTCAGGACCTTTGCACTGATTTTTTTATTCCACCTGAACATTCTTTCCTGAAATAGCTCCCTTCCTGCTGCTCCCAGTTTCCAGGGTTCAGCTGGCTGCAGGTCTGTTCCTCTTCAATAGCCCAACATGCCAATCACCATGTCTCAGGCCTGGCATTGCCTCCACTTAATCCAGTGCAACAAACACCTGCTCAGCACTCTCTCTGTTCAGAATCCAGATTGCATCCTGGGGCATGTGTGCTAGTCACAATTCCCAACTAGTTTAGGCTTTGACCCAAGGGATCACATGTTGTCAGGTGACCTTTCAGAGCCCTGGAGCAGGATCTGGGAGGGGCCTGGAAAAGCACCCACATTGTTAGTCATGTTCCCCCGCCTCCCCCTCCCCCCCGCAGCCCCAGATTCTGTGACTGAGGCTCCAAACAATGCAGAAGCTGACAGAGTCCCAGTGGGGTCAGAAGGGCGAGGGATGACTTTCTCCAAGGAGAACTAAAAGTTGAGTAAGACACAGCTCTCGCAAACTCAGTCTGACTGCTTTTCAACGCACGCCCATTAAGGGGATGGGGAAGGAAGGAGAAAGTGCCTATTAGGGGGGACATTTGTGGCATCCCTCCCATATCCCTCTGGAGTTGGATGGCGATACGCATTATCATTCCCCATTTGCAGAACATTTGCTGCAGAGCACAGGCTGCGGCACCCATGTGCAATTAGCTATGCAATGAAAGGCCTATGAGCTTTAACCCAATAAAACAGAAGTCCGAAGGTCCGGGAATTAGCAGAATATTACGGGGGCTGCACTGCCTGTCTCAAAATACAGCAGCAACAGAAGGATGCTGATCTCAGGAGGAAGCGGAGGTTGGCAAACACAGTCTGCAAGACCCATACAAGCAGAAACGTAATGGTTGGGAGCAAGATGCCCACCAACTAATGAGGCTCCCATGAGTGTAGGGATTAGGACAATCTCCTTACGTGGACTCAAACAGCCAGCTCAGCAGGCATCCTAAACCATCCCCAGTTGCTGAAGCATTGGAAAGTGGGAGGCTCAGGCACCCGAGAATGGGTGGTAGGAAAGTATTTTTGTTTCACCAGACTAATTTCTAAGGATCAGTCAAAAGGTACAGTTGGTCTCCGTATCAAAGATACATGTACTAAGATCTGTCCCAGCCTTTCCTTTGGAATTCTTTTCTTTTTAAAAAATTCTATCTGTATTGATTTCAGACAGGCGGGGAAAGGGAGAGAGAGAAACATCAGTGATGAGAGAGAATCACTGAGTGGCTGCCTCCTGCATGCTCCACACTGGGGATAGAGCCTGCAACCCAGGCATGTGCCCTGACCGGGAATCAAACTGTGCCCTCCTGCTTCCTAGGTCGACGCTCAACCACTGAGCCACACACTGGCCAGACTGAAACTCTTTTCTCCATTGCTCCTCAGAGGCCTTCTTAGACCATCTATTTAAGACCCCTCCCTCCTACAGTTTCATTCATGGAACAACACTCCTTTATTACCACAACACATAGCATAACTTGTAATTATATGACTACCAAATTGTCCATAAAGTTCATGTTTGTCTTCCCCACAGACTATAAGTTCCAAAGGGCAGGAACCAAATCGGCCTATTCTAGTTATCTCAGCGTCTAGCGTAGTGCTTAGCACATAGGAAACACCCAGCAAATCTTTAAGAAATAAATGAAGAAGAATGAGTGAATGAATGAACAAGTTAGTGAGTTAATGATGTTCTCTCTCCTTCCTCCTTAAATGTTGCCTTTGACAACAAGCGCAGTAGAAACTGATCTCTCTGTCATAGAGTCCTGCCCTGATGTGCTTGGGATGCATGCTTGACTGATGCCTCCTAAAAAAAAAATCTGCACCCACCCATGACTCACGTTAGATGAATAGCAAACCTCATGACCCCATCCCACAGCCACAGCAGATTGGGTCGTGACCAGAGTGGGGTCTATTCTTAGATGGACAATGATCTCCAACTTGGGTGGCCTTTCTTAAAAAGGTGAGGCAGTCAGATGTTCTCTCTCAGCATTCTGACAAGTAAACACACAGAGAAGATTCAATAGTTGCCTGAGCTGCAACCGTCATGCATAGCTGGGGCAGGTGGCACATTGGGACCATCGTCATGGTATTATCAGAATATCAAAGTTAGGAAGGAGTGAAAGGAGGAGGAGCCAGAAAGGAGAGAAAGGAGGAGGCTGATGTGTTTGGAGAATGTGGGAAGCATGGAAAGAGAGGCAGAGGTTTTCAGATTCCTCAGTTCAGGTTCTTCCAGAGGCTGCCGCTCTAGTTTCCTGGACTTCTGTTTGATTGTTCCCTGACTTTTAAAATACACTACTTCCCTCCTACACACACACACACACACACACACACACATTCTTCTGGTCAAACTAGTTCAGTGGATTTTATTCCTTGTAATATGAACTTGTGCTACAAGAGACTTATGCATCCATTGCCCACTCAGTATCTGTCCACCTTGGCATGGACTAGCTCTGTCCAGGGTCCTGGGCTGCAGCAGAATCACCTGCATTCCTGGACCAGAGGATGATCTCAGAATGTAAGAGAAAGTGTTGAGGGGGAAGGGGGTCTTTGGGGAATGGATTAAAAGAGTAAAGGCTAGCCCAACCGGTGTGGCTCAGTGGTTTAGCATTGACCTATGAACCAGGAAGTTATGGTTTGATTCCCAATCAGGGCACATGCCCGGGTGGTAGACTTGATTCCCAGCATGGGGCATGTAGGAGGCAGTTGATCAATGATTCTCTCTCATCACTGATGTTTCTATCTCTCTCTTCCTCTCTGAAATTAATAAAAATGTTTGTTTGTTTTTTTAAAATGTGGGAAAGGCCCTCATTTGCTTTTACAGAGCCTGTTATTGTTTTAATTAGGTTCCTTCCCCTAAACAAAAGATGTGTTAGAGTCCTGACCCCCAGTACCTTAGAATGTGACCTCATTGGACATCAGGTCTTTATAGAAATGATCAAGTCAAAAGAGGTCATAAGTGTGAGCCCTAGCCCAACATTACTGTTGTCCTTACTAAAAGGAAAATTCTGGAGAGAGACAGGCACACAGGGGGAACACCATGTGAAGATGGAGGCAGAGATTGGGGTGATACCTCTACAACAGCGGTTCTCAACCTGTGCATCTCAACCGCTAGCAGTGTCTCCTAAGACCATTGAAAAACACAGATATTTACATTGCCATTCATTAACAGTAGCAAAATTACAGTTATGAAGTAGCAACTAAAATAATTTTATGGTTGGGGTCACCACAACATGAGGAGCTGTATTAAAGTATCGCTGCATTAGAAAGGTTGAGAACCACTTCTCTACAAGCAAAGAATAGCAAAGATTGCCAGCAAACCACTAGAAGCGAGGGGACAGGCCCTCACAGCTCTCAGAAGGACCACCAAAGATTGCCCAATACCACACACAGGTACACAACCATAACTAGAGACAACTTGCAGAGAGAAGAGGTTTCGAAACAGAACTGACACTTCTATGCAAACCTACCCGGCAGCCCCCACTTCAGAGCAAACAAATCTCTGTTCTGCCCTCACCCATTATCTGAGAATCCCTCCCTTGAAGTCTTCTTTTAGCGTCCCTAACATTATGTCACAGGCCACAGATCATCTGGTATACTCACAACTCTTGTTCCCACTACTTTTGGCCATAAATTCCTATGTTGAAGCCCCAACCCCCAGGACCTCCACATGTAACCATGTTTGGAGATCAGGTCTTTAAGGATATGATTAAATTAAAATGAATTGTTAGGGTAAGGCCCTGATCCCATATGACTGGTGTCCTTCTAAGAGGAAGAGACACTGGGGTGGGGGTGGGGGTGGGGGGAGCATGCACAGAGGCATGCTCATGTGAGGACAAAGCAATGAGAAGGCAGCTGTCTGCAAGCCCAGGAGGCCTTGGGAAAAATCAACCTACCAACACTGCACGTCCCACACTGGGAATCAAGCCTAACCACCGGGCATGTGCCCTGATTGGGAATCAAACCATGACTTCCTGCTTCATAGGTCAATGCTCAACCACTGGGCCACACTGGTTGGGCTAGCCTTTACTCTCTTAATCCCTTACCCAAAGATCCCCCTGACACTCTCTTATATCCTATTGGCTAAGACCTAATCACAAGACTAAACTCAGCTAGCACTTAGGTCTTAGATCTCTAGCCTTCAGAACCACGAGAAAATAACTTTCTGTTGTTTAAGCCACCCTGTCTGTGGTATTTTTGTTATGGCAGCCTGAACAAACAAATATATAATCCCCAATATCCTCTTCCCCTCCTTCCTTAGGCACTCCTAATTTTCAGTTAGGTGTGTGGCTGCCTACATTACAAACTGCATTTTCTAGTTTCCCTTGAAGCTGAGTTTAGTCATGTGATTAGCTCTTAGCCAATAGGATATAAGAGAAAGTGTCAGGGGGATCTTTGGGTAAGGGATTAAGAGAGTAAAGGCTAGCTCAACCGGTGTGGCTCAGTGGTTGAGCATTGACCTATGAACCAGGAAGTCATGGTTTGATTCCCAATCAGGGCACATGCCCAGGTGATAGACTTGATTCCCAGCGTGGGGCATGCAGGAGGCAGTCGATCAATGATTCTCTCTCATCATTGATGTTTCTATCTCTCTCTTCCCCTCTGAAATCAATAAAAATATTTTTTTTTAAAAGAAGAAAGGCCAAAAGGAAATGTTAAATATAAGTGGACTCCCACAGGATTAACTAGTCAGGCAGGCAGTCACCCACTTTTGTTCTACTCTATTGACGCCCCTCTCTCAATTAATTATACTTTCTTACAGGTGAAAACCTACTCAAAAGTTCCACTGTTCTTTCTGTTGGATGACTCCAGCTTCCCTTCTCATCATAAGCCAAGCCTTGACTTTTCCTCCTATCTACCCAGATGCGGGTCAAAGGTTACTTTCCTTAGTTCGGACATTTGTCTGCAGAGACAAGAGATCCCTGGCAAGCACTCTCTAGCTCCCTAGAAGGTCATATAGACCCTCTGACTCCTATAAAATAGAATTTTCATAAGTAGGCATCAAAAATGTCTATACCATCAGATGAAGAAGCTCCAGGTCTAGGGCCTACCAGAGTTACCAGGAGCCAAGCACATAGGTGGGATTTCCTGTTTGGGAGGGTGAGAACCCTACTCCACCCTGTAACCCCATCCCACCCTGTGATGTCATGTCCTCAACGGGGCCCCCAGGCAGAGGACAACGTCTAAAAGCCATTCCTAAAATTAAGTGAAGATTGTTTTATGCGATTGTTATTCTTGGAACTTCATGCGGATTAACTCATTTAGTCCTCCCACAACCCTGGGAAGCAGGCGCTGTTATCATCCCCATTATACAGACGAAGAAACTGAGGCCTGGAGAGAGGAAGTAACCTGTCTGGGTCACAGGGCTGGGAAATGTTGGAGGCTGGAAGCCAAGAACAGGCCGTCTGTCTCCAGAGTCCACAATCTTCACCCCATCACACAGGGCCTAACTAGCAGGAACTTGCTGCAGCCCTTGAGACAGGGGGTAGGGCTCCTCCACCACACTCACTCTCCCCCATTAACTGCCCACGTTGCCCTGGACCCCCAATACTGTCCCTTGTCTACCATCCAGGCACTTCTGCTCTTCTGTCCATTCAGCCTCCCTCCCACTGATGTCACCACAAGTATGTTGCTATCCCTCCCCTGCTCGGTAACCCATTGCCTAAGTGGGGAAAGTCTCAGCTTCTTGGCCTGGCATGCATAGTCTCCCCAAATGGAACTCTGGCTTAGTGTGAGCACAGTCATTCCCTCCCATGCACCCCCCCCCCCCGCCCCCCAGACAGGGGCTCTCCTTCCCTGGATGTGGATGTCCTTCATGCCCAGCTTTCACATCCTAGATCGCACCAACCCCCACCCACAGCGGCCTGCGCCATTCCATAGTCTCCACTCCCTCTGAGCAGAGTTTTAGCCTGGCACGCTCAGCTGCAAGGCCGGTGTTGGAGAATCTTTGACGTTCAAAATGATCCTGAGTGGATCTGGTTCAAACTTTTCCATTTTGCAGATGGAGTAACCGAGCCTCCTTGAGGGTTTGGATTATTTATTCTCTGGATGAGAACTATATATCTTAATATAGTACCCAGCACCCAGTAAGTAGATGGATAAACGTTGAGTTCCCCAGGGCAGTGTTTCTACAATGGTGGCCCTGGGCCCCTCTGCCCCTAATCACCCCGACACTTGGGTCCTGCCAACTTCTGACCCGCTCAACCCTCATCTCCGGGGGCGGTGTCTGCCCGTGTAGCACACCAGAAAGCGGTTTTAAATTTACACTCAAGTTTGAAAACCACGTGAGTCTGCGGGGATTGCACCACAGATGCCGCTGGGTAGAAAGAGCCCCAGTACCTGAAGCCTCCCTTCCCCCAGCCACCACTTCCGCCCCTGAGCTCGAGGCAGAGGCCTCTGGGAGCTTAGATGGCTGAGGCTGATGAGCGGGCTTTGTGGGTATCCCCAGATAACCTGGTAGGAGCTCCCTCCCCAGGGCTTTTCTAGGGCTAAGCCAGGGATCGCCACCCCGAAGTCCCCAGCCTCCAGCCCCCAGCGCCCTCTGGACTAGATTCAGCCCAATCAGAGCACCAGACCCAGGAGAAACAGGCCAGGGACCAGGCAGATGGGTGTCCTTTGGGCAGAGGTGGAAGGAAGCATGCGGGTCTATAAAGACAGGCGCCCAGACAGGGCATCTTGGGAACACCGAGCTGGCACCGAGAGCCCAGCTGCCCAGCGCTGGGCTGGACGCCAGCTGGGCAATGCATAAGCATTCAGGAGAGAGGGCAGCCTGAGGCGGGAGGGAGGGAATGGGGTGCTGGCACGGGCTGGGCCCTGCCTGCTGGGCTGGGTGCCCACCTTCCTCTCCCCCTGCCTCCTCTTCCCTGCCCAACTGGCCCCGGGCAGGCTGAGGAAGCCACGGAGCGCGCCCTGGGACCTAGAGTGAATGCGCCCTGCCCGCACCGGCCCGGGCTCGCCAGCATCTTCCAGCTCCAGCGGTTCTCCGGCCACCTGCCCGGTTACCAGCTGCGGACCCCACGCCCGCACCTACCCACGCCTTGCCGCTCCTTGTCAGTTTTGCGCCAGGGAGCCATGGCTGGGCCGGGGGCCTGCGGGGCCCAGGAGTCGTCCCTCGGGGAAGCAGCCAGGGGGTGGCAAAGCACTCTGCCGGCCCCACTTCCTTCCTCTTTTCAAACTCCCTGCCAGGACCCGCCCTCCGCTCCCCTCCTCCCTGGGGCACCCTGCTCCTCCTTCCTCCTGATGAGCAGGGGCACATCAGAAGGCTAGGGGCTAGAAGTAACTCCCTCCTTGAAAAGCTGGGGCCACCCCCTCCCCAGTTTCTCCCCTCCCCGGGCAGGCCAGTGGACAGAGAGCAAGCAGATAGTTGGGGCCACCCAGGCTATGGCCGAAGTGCAGGAAGTTTCCAGGTATCTGGGCCTAGAGATGGAACAGAACTCCTCCCCACCCCTGCACAAGCATCTCTGTCAGGTGTGGGTTCGAATCCACATGTGTCCCATCACTGTGCAACGAGGACAAACGGCTTCGCTTTTCTAAGCTTCGGTTTCCTCATCTGTAAAATGGGATACCAGTACCTACTTCCTAAGATCATTGTGAAGATCAGAGAAGAAAATGCATGCAGTGGGTGACACATAAGAGAGACTGAAAAGATTAGAGGAAGACTGTACGCCAGTGGTTCTGAACCTTCCTAAGGCCTCGACCCTTTAAGACAGCTCCTCATGTGGTGGTGACCCCCAACCATAAAATTATTTCCGTTGCTGCTTCATCACTGTAATCTTGCTTATGAACTGTAATGTAAATATCTGATAGGCAGGATGTATTTTCATTGTTACAAATTGAACATAAGTAAAGCATAGGGATTAATCACAAAAACAATATGTGATTATATATTGTGAAATATTTATTTCTAATTATAAATAAATGAAATTTTGTCTTGAATCGTGGTGTAGCATGGGTAACAGTCTTCATAGGACAACAGTAAACTACATGGCTACACTTTGCTACACCGAGGAGCGGTGTGTTGGTTCCTAAGACCATGGGAAATAGGTGTTTTCCAATAGTCTTAGGCGACCCCTGTGAAAGGGTCATTCGACCCCCAAAGGGGTCATGACCCACAGGTTGAGAACCGCTGCTGTATGCAGTAGGTGACACATATAATTAAATATCCACTGGAGGGGAAGTCATTTGGGTTTTCATCCTTTTGGTGCCAAAGACCCATCTGAACATCTGATAAGAGCTCAAGAACCTCTTCTCTGCAAACACACAAACACAGGATTTACCAACAATGCCAGGAGGTCAAGGGTGCTCTCGCAGCCAGTAACAGTGACCTCAGGAAGAGTCCCAGAGTTAGGCTAATGGAGACATTTCTTACAAAACAACAACAACACAACTCATTTTTGCTCTGGGAACAGATTCTACCAAGAAACAAAACAAAACAAAACATGTCTCATTGATTCACAGTGATAAGACTGAATTAAAGTCTTCTTGAATTTTTTTCCTTTATTCATAACTCCTCTACCCCTTTTCTGCCTCATATATACTATAGCGTCAGGAAGATAGAATAGACAATGTCACAGCTGACAGGCAGCTGTGGCAAAATATTAATTTAATTTTTCTAAAGTTATTTCCTTTTCAGTTTTTTAGCAGCAAAAATTAGGGAGTATTATTTATGGTGAGCAGCTGAACCAGTCAGGATTCCACCGGAAAAACAGAATTTTATATATATATATATATCATATATATATATATATTCACACACACACACATACACACACACACATACATACATATTACATATATATACATTTCTGTTTATATATGTAAATATATATAAATATATATATAAACAGAAATATATATATATATATGGAGAGAGAGAGAGATTTATTTGCAAGAGATTTATTTGCAGAGATTTATTTGCAAGGAACATGGGGCTGGCTAGACAAGTCCAAAACCCACAGCAAGGGCCAACAGGAAGAAATCTGGAAAATTCTCAGCCAGAAGCTGAAGCTGCTGTCCACAGACGGAATTTCCTCATTTTCAACTAATTGGATCAAGCCTACTCAGATTACTGAGGATAATCTCCGTCACTTAAATTCAACTGACTTCAGACGTTAATTATTTCTACAAAATACTGAGGAGCAACACCTGAGTTGGTGTTCGATTAAATAATTAATTAGGGTCCGTAGTCACACCAAGGTGACCCATAAAACTAACCATCACAGCAGTATTTTAAGTGGTACTGTGCATCAAAGGTTGGTGACGTTTTTCTATAAAAAATCAGAGAGTAAATATTTAAGTCTTTGCAGGACAAGAGGCATAATCAAGGATATTATCTAGGTAGTTACAAAAAAGAACTCATGTTTCCACAACTTTTATGGATAAAATTCAAAATTTGATATTAATAATTGAATATTCTTAGGAAGCCCTCACTGGACACCAAGTTTGTCCCTTACAGTTTCCTGTGTGTCTCTTTAATTCTCAGCCAGAGAACACCTGTGCCCAGGGTAACTAGAAGACATCTACCTGGCATGTCAGTAGGTAAGTGCCCAGGGTTTTCTGGTCCATACTTTACTGGTGTCTGACATCTGGCTGTTTTGGGCACTGAAGCCTCCATAGTATTACACAGTACTCTCATCTCTACTTGTGTTCTTCATAAAAGTCATCACATACAGCCTCTATTAGCATGTTCTGAGTACGTAGCTCT
The DNA here is from genome assembly GCA_011751065.1 of Lasiurus cinereus. NCBI lineage: Eukaryota > Metazoa > Chordata > Mammalia > Chiroptera > Vespertilionidae > Lasiurus > Lasiurus cinereus. The sequence continues at coordinate 2,080,637 of JAAGEH010000434.1, forward strand.
AATATCCTGGGGCGGAAATTTGTATTTACCCAACTTTTTTGCCTATCAGGACCAAAAAAAGATTCCAGGTAAGAAAAACGGGAGAGCTCAGAAGTAATTACCTGCACCCAAGGAAGCAGCAACAGCCACAACAAAGACTAGATAAGGATGCATTTAAATAAGTCCGCCTTAAGGTAACAGTGAAATCTCCAGAAGTCAGTATGGGAGTGGGGTTGGAGCTTTACTGCTTAATAGGGTTTGCTCTACTCCATTAAATGGTAATAGCCTCAAACCTTACAGCTAACTAACACTCCACGTGGTGCGAGGGGGATCTGTCTAAATGGCAAAATTAAGATGTCAAGGCCCTGGCTAATATACCTCAGTGCATCCTCCAAAACCTTTAGGCTACTAAACTCTGAAGAACATCATGCAGGCCCCTCATGATTGGATCCCAGCTGTCCTCTACAGCTTCATTTCCTGCCTCCTCTGCCCTGCCTCTTCTTACAGCCACATGCCCCTGCACCAAACACACTCCATACCACGTGACACCATATGACAGAGGTGGTATCTTGCCACATGGTACTGTTTGAAGTCTTCAAGTTCTTACATGTGTGTTCCTTCAACAAGAACACCTCTTTTTCTGGGAAGACTTCCATGCTAACCATCCCCCCACCACCACCACCACTACCTGCCAACTCCTTCTGCAGTGACTGTTTTGCCCAGATTTCAAGATCCCCAAAGACCACCAGGGAGCCGAGTCCGATGCAAAAGCAAAGGGCCTTTATTCAAGCTCGGGGCTTGGCTCTCCGCGTCCACTGCCACGGCTGGATGCAGGAAGAGAGCGAGTCTTTAGGGAATAAAGGTTTTATAGGGGGAGGTGGGGCCTCCTCAGACCGCTGAGTTGGCCGGTCCCGATTGGTTGATTTAAGGGTGAGCTGGGTAAATGACACATTCTGTGGCCTTTCTCGGAAGAGGGGTCAGGTCAGAGACACAGCTACACAAGATGGAGGACATGGTATGAAATGGAATCAGTCCTGCTCTGCCCTTTCAAGACAACCCTCCTGCGTACCCATAGCAGCCCATTCTCATGAACTGCTTTTCTCAGTCTTTAGCTGCCTCTTCTGGCCAGAAACTCTAGGCAAACCTGCCAAGACTCACGTGCACACAGTGTCACCAACCCTGTTTCTTATCCATGTCTGCATGGCACTGAGTGATTCCTTACCTAGAGAAAACTTGACATGCAACAGAGATCCAGCACCAGTAGTGCACCAATTTGAAAGATGACCTATTTGTTTAACAAGCAACTTTGATTCTCACTGTGTTTAGGTTGTTATTGTTTTTTTTTTAATGTTAACTATTAACAAACAATCAAGGGATTTCACCTAAACTTCTAGATTTATAGTTTTTCTCAAATAAAATATGAAGGTCTGGTAATACCGGGTCTGCATTTCCACAAGGCAGAAATCAGGGGGAGGTAACTCATTGCCCTCTAGTTTGCCATAGTCTCCAGCACTCCCTCTTCTCCCTCTAATACTCATTTGCCATTTATTGTTAAATAAGTCTCATTTGCCATTTGTTATTAAATTATTGTTTTTCTTACGGTAAAAATAAAAATGAAAAACTACTTGAGCCCATGTTCTATCACAAGTGGGAAGACAAGAGAGGCTGACAGGAAACATGGGAAAGGGGGTATATATTTATAGATGTGAAGAATAGTCATAGAAGGAGGTGTGTGTCAAAAGAGTTTTTCTTCAGCTGCCATAATTAAGCAAACCCACTTTGCTTCATTCGTTTAAGGTGCCTGCTGAGTCCCTGTAGACATTTGAGATGTGACCCCAGTGGGTTTATTGGAAATTAGCTAGGCGAACACTTTTTGGTCTTTATTTTGGGTGATAGGGAACCAAACCAGTTAGGAATACAAATAGTAGGTGTTCCCGGAGTGCCGGAAGCCAGTTCCAGGATGTCATAATTGCAAGGGTTTCTTCAAATGGTTGATGGAACTTGGGGACTCAACAAAGGCTGAGTCACATATGTAATCACCTGTTGGAATGGCTAAAGGCATTTCCCCCAAACCTGAATAGGATGATTGTTTGCTGCCAGACAGCTCAGGGCATCTTAATCTACATGTTATTGCCTCCTGTTGGCCTGTAGGCTATTCCCCCATCTAACAATGCTTCTGTAGGAAACCCTACCCTTTGAAGTGTAGTATCTCCACCTTGCCTTAGGACAAATTGTGTTAATAAAAAGCAAGGGTCCTGAGACAAGGAGAACTTGGTTTCTTCAACCAGGCTCCTCTGACCCCCAATGCCTTTCAAAATTATCTTTCATCTTTGGACTCTTACTTAATAATCTATGCACAGCCTTTCTCCAGATTGCTGAACCCTTCTTAATGCTGAAACAAGAACCCTGGCACTGGAGGAAGGAAATTGCTAGAGCCAAGGAGACCTCTGGAACAATCTCAGTCTAGAGAAATCAAGATGAGAGCAAGTACATGGCTAACAGGAGACAATAGATTTCTTATAAGCATTTGCGTTCTGACAATAAGCCTCCAACAATCTGGGTGTGTCTCTTCCCTAAGAAGCACATCTGCACAGCATGCTCAAATTTTGTTGACTTACTTGGCTGCCACCCATCCCTAGAGGCTCAGATCTCCTTTACTCCACAAACATTTACTAAGAGCCCATCATGTGAAAAGCAGAGTGACAGGCACTGAGGATATACCTTGGCAAACAACAACAGACAGGATTCCTTCTCTCGTGGATCTTGAGGCCTAGCAGGAAAGGCAGAAAATCAAGTACACGATAAGGTTTAATAAAGAAAATAAACCAGCAAAGTGATGGATACAGTGTCTTGGGGGAAATGGAGAAGGAGAGAGTCAGAGAAGACTCCCTGAGGAAGGAATATTTAAAAAGTGACACCTACAAAAAGAAAATTCCAGAGTAACTAACCACAGATATAAGGAGAACAAGCTTGAGTCATTCAAGAAACCAAAAAAAAAAAAAAAAAAAAAAAAAAAGAATCATTGTTATGGGAATGTACTGCTGGTGTGGTAGGGGATGAGTTTGGAAGTTTGGTAGGAACTAGAGCATGTGGAACCTTGAAGGCTACGGTAAGGAGTTTGAATTGTACACTAAGTGCACTGGAAAGTGATAAAGAGACAAGCAGCCTCCCGGATGGTCAGGTGCTGGCCTCACACTTACAGCTCGCCTGTGGTGTTCTGCTGAACATCAACAATTTCTTAGAACATAAACTTCAGACAAGGCTAATTCGTGGCCATGATGGATAAAGATAAAAACTAGATGGCTCTGCAATCATGAAGAAACAGGAAAAATAAAAAAAAATAAAGAGAACATTGTAAAAACTACAAAAATTACCAAAACATCTTATTATGGCGAATACCAGTGACTGGTGCTTTTTTCTTTTCAACAATTTCAGCTTAAGCCTCATTATAATCTAAAGTCCTTCTTTCTGGGTGAGATTTATTAATATATCTAATTACAGAATTAACTTTGCTTCCTTAAACATTATCTGAAATCACCAACACAAACCCAAATCCTGTAATAAAATCCTTTCTAATACCCTCTTACTGAGACACCCTATGGCTCTCCATGGTATAGTCTTAGGCAATAAACTAAATGTGTTCTACTTTAGGTTTTTTGCTGCTGCTGCTGGTGGTAGTGGTGGTGGTGGGGTGGTGTGTGTGAATTTCAGAGAAAGAGAGAGAAAAGGAGAGGGAGATAGAAACATCCATCAGCTACCTCCTACATTCTACTTACTGGGGGTGGAGACTGGAACCTGGGCATGTGTCCTGACTGGGAATAGAACTAGTGACATCTCAACGCATGAGATAATGCTCCAACCACCCAAGCCACACTTGCCAGGGTGTTGGTGGAAGTCTTTTGATGGGGGGCATAAACAAATATAAATTAGAGGATTTTAAGTAGGAAGTGACAGAATCTTTTAAAAGATTATTCTCATGGAAAAATAAACTCTATAGTTTAAGAATAAAAACAGTAAGACCAGTTTGAGGCTACTTTAGTATGCAGGGAAAGATGATGACTGGATCAAAGCGGTGAGGGCATAGCAGTTAAATTCAATAAATATTTCAGAGGTGGTATCAGCAGGACTTGCCTGTAAAGCATATGAATACCAAGATAGAGATAAGTACAGCCAAAGCCAGAGACCCAAAATTAAATCAGCCTATACCAGGTAAAAGCCTATTTTCTTTTTCCCAGAAAGTCTTAGATGGCATTGCAGGTCTATGAAATTATCAGAAATGCAGGCTCCTTCTTTTTTCTATTCCACCACCCATCCCTCAGGTTTATAAAATGAAGTACAAGTACATGATCCACGATGGATCTACTACCGCATCCCCATTCCAGCTAGCAGGAAATATGACAGAAGAAGAAGAGGGCATACCTGAGATGTAGCACACATCACTTCTGCTTATATTTCTTTGTCCAGGACCTGGTCCTATGGCTACACGGTACTGGAAGGAAAATTGGAAAATAAAGTCTTTATTCTGAGTGGCCATATGTCTAACTAAGTGGTCTACTACTGTGGAATAGGAAAATAGTTATTAAGACAGTAGAGGGGCAAAACAAAGCCTAGCTGGAGTTAGTTAAGGAGAGAATACTATATAATAAAAGCCTAATATGCAAATCAACTGAACGGTGGAACAATTGGTCGCTATGACATGTACTGACCACCAGGGACAGACGCTCAACACAGGGGCTGCCCCCAGCTCATAGGCCCCAGGCCAGCCAAGACTGGTGCCAGCAGAGGCCCCTGATTGCCCTGCTGGTTGCCCCACAGAGGGAGGTAACCAGTGGCAGAGGCAGGGGCAGGGTCAGCTGGCAAGTGGGCTGGTACTGCCTCCCAATTGCCCCACCAGTCGCCTCCCTCTGTGGGATGCGATGGGCGGTGGCAGCAGCAGATGGGTCTGGTGAGCAGGCGGCACTGGGCTGGCCAAGGCTGGTGCCAAGAGGGCACCCCCATCACCTCGCTGGTCACCCCACAGATCGGCCCTGATCACTGGCCAGGCCTAGGGACCCTACCCGTGCATGAATTTTGTGCAACGGGCTTCTAGTATAAGGTAAAAAAAATAGAAGCAGTGAGCATAAGCAACTCTTTGAAAGAGTTTTACTGGAAAGGAGAGCAGATAAATGGGTGGTACCTGGAGGAGACCATAGAATTAAGAAGAAATTATAAGAGGTGTGGTGACCATAGAAATGTGCCTTTTAAATCTATTTCAAAGAGCATAATTGGCTATGGTCCCAAGTGATGGCTTCTGAAAATATTTCCTCCTCAGTCACACCAAAACTGCATTTCTCATGGCTGTTTATAGCCAGTGACTAGGGGTGGATAGGGTGACCAAGGTAGACATGTAACTAATATACTGTTCAAATATATGTGTATCCTATGTTTTCCAACTTTGTGGACAATTTGCATAGTAAAGGATCTCTTCATTTTACTTTCTAATGTACAGCAGTAAAATGAAGTTATTAAAAACAATGAAAGTGTTTCACAACCAGAATTTAGAGGAAATGTGAATAACAGATTATTCATGGGAAGAAATTCATTGTAACCAGATAGGAAAAACTTTGCTTCAAAGGGCCATATGTTCAGTTAGAAGAAATCACTTTTTTTAGGTTTTAAATTTCACTATTTTTATTCTCTTTTGAACTATTCATTGCCTGTGCTTCTTTTATAGTTTATATGCAGACATTTATTATCTTCTTTTTTCTATATAAGGAATCTCTCAAGGCTCACAGGATGTACCCTTATTAAAAAGAACACTAGTTTGGGGATAAAATTTTCTGGATTTAAGACTGGGTTTGCATATGATTTCACTTATATGTGGGATATAAAACTAAAACTCATGAACACAAACAGCAGTGGGAAGGGCATGGAGAGTGAAGGAGGCCTAATTTATGGGAAGGGGAGAAGGTTTGACTTTGGGTGGAGACACACAGTGCAATATACAGATCTTGCAACATGGAAACCCTGAAAGCTATCCTATATAATAAAACTATATAGTAAAAGGCTAATATAGCAAATGACTGAGTGGTGGAATGACCCGTCACTATGATGCGCACTGACCACCAGGGAGCAGACATTCAATGCAGGAGCTGCCCTCTGTTGGTCAGTTCATTCCCAAAGGGGGAGCGCTGCTCAATGGCCTATGAGCACAGCAGCAGTGGTGGGAGCCTCTACCACCTCTGTGGCAATGCTAAGGATGTCCGACTGATGGCTTAGTAGATCTAAGCCATCAGTCGGACATGCCCCAGGCCTTCTGGACTGCAAGAGAGTGCAGGCCAGGCTGAGCCCCCTGCCAAGTGCATGAATTTCATGCACCAGGCCTCTAGTATAATCATATTAACCCATATCACCCCAAACATTTAATTTTAATTAGTTAATTAATTAATTAATTAGGGGAGTAAGACTGGGTTACAAAAGAAAATTCTCATACCTTACATTTACATTTGCAATATATTTAGAATTGATATTGTGTCAGTTGGAGATAAGGAAGAAGATTCCCCACCCTGCCCCTGCATCCCCCTATTTTATATAAATTAACCCAGCATTATTTTTCAAAAAGACCACCCATTCCACTCCTGCATTTTAGTCATTTTTTGGTCACAAGTCAGATGAGCATATGTGTTTGGCTCTGTTTATAGATTCTCTATTCTCTTCCTTTGATATATTTCTCAGTGTTTGCATTTATATTACACTGAATTATCATCTTATAACAAGCCTCTGTATTTCTTAGTATAAGTCCTCCATTTTTTTTTTCTTCAAGATTTCCTTGGCCTTTGCATATAAATTTTAGGATGTTCCTGTTTAAAAACAAAACACACTTGCAAGGAATTATATTGGAATTATGTTGAATCTTAGATCAATTTGGAAAGAAGTGATGGTACATTCCACCATTTATTTTATTTTTTTAATATATTTTTATTGTTGATAGTACTACAGACATCTCCCATTTTTCCCCTCCTTTGCCCCCCTTCTCCCAGCCTCTGCCCATCCCCTAGATCTTCACTACTCTTTTGCCCATATCTATGGGCTATGCATATAAGTATATGTTTCCAGGGTGTTTCTCAGACTCTAGAAGGGTTCAGGAATCTAGAGAAGGGCTGTGAGTAAATTAATAAAGAGACTAGACATGAAATATAAATTTGGAAGGCATTTTGGGGAACCAGAGGAGACCTAGCTTCAGTAACCAAGTCCTCTGAATCTCTGGACCCCTGGCTTTTTATTAGCACAAATTTCCCTAAAGCAAAGCAGATATACAAATCAAAGGTAAGGTTTAGTACACAGTAGGCATTGTCAGATTGGAGGAACTGCTTTCGGCTGTCAGACAGCAGGCAATATAATATATGCAAATCTTTAGGTTTGGGGAAATGCTTTCAGCTATCCCAGCAGGCGATAATATGTATCTTCAGCCCTGCTGAAGCCTCAATGTCCACCAACCTTTTGATGAACTTCTTGCATTTGACCTGCTGGAATGTTTTTTGCTTTATCTCTTCTCATCCGCCCAACCCCACCTCGAGGTATGTCTGTCTGTTTCATGCCTCCATGCTTTGGGTCTTATAGTTTATTGGTCAATTCATTAGGTTCCACAGATAAGTGAGATCATGTGACATCTGTTTTCCTCAGACTGGCCTATTTCATTTCCAGGTCCATTCATGCTGTTCCAAAAGGTAAGAGATCCCTCTTTTTTCTTTTTTTTTTTAGCTCCACTACTTATTTGGATCTTTAATTTATCTCTACAATGTTCAGTAGCTTTCAATGCATAGGTTTTGTACATCTTTTTGTTGACTTTATCCCTAGGCATATTATATAATTTATGCTATTGTAATCCATGTAATTATAAAAATTCATTTTGATTTGTTTTTACATGGCATAAATTTTAAATACCCTGTATTTAATACGTAGCCTTAATAAATTCAGTGCTTACTTTTAATAGTTTATCTATAAAGTGTTTTAGATTTTCTACATATACTATTATCATCTGAAATAATGCCATTGTAAATCTTTTAACTTTAACAGAATTTCAGTTACAGAAAAGTTTTAACAGTTAAAAAATATCTGTAAACTCCTTACCCAGATTCTCCAAATGTTAACATTTCACCACATTTGCTTAATCATGCCCCTTTCAATAATTGTGTGTGTATATATGTGTTTTTGCTGAACCATTTGAGAATAAGATGCAGTCATGATGTCCTTTTGCCTCTAAATACTTCATAGGATATTCCTTAAAAACAATGATCAAATTCAGGAAGTTACAATTGACACCATATTATCAGCAAATCAAAGTCCTCATTCAAAATTTTCCAGTTGTGCCATCAGTGTTTTCTATTGCCAAAGAAAATTACCTATCAAGAGTTGCATTCACTTGCTATAGGTCTCTCTTTAACAGGATCTGTTCCTCCATCATTTTTAAAAATGTTTTTATTGAATTTTTATAGAGAAATAAAACATTGATGAGAGAGGAACATCATCAATTGTCTGTCTCCTGGACAGCTCCTACTGAGGATCAAGCCTGAAACCACATATGTACCCTTGACTGGAATCAAACCTAGAACCCTTCAGTCTGAAGGCTCTATCTATTCAGTCTCTATCTACTGAGACAAGCCAGCTAGGGCTGTTCCTCTACCTTTCCTTGTCACTCATGATCTCAATATTGTTCAGATTACAGGCCAGTTATTGAATAGAATGCCCCCAGTTAGGGTTTCAGGATGTTTTGTCATAATTAGATGCAAGTTATGCGTTTTATGGCAGGACTATCATGGAAGTGATATAATGTTTCCTCATTATTTTATATGAGGACATGCACACCACCAATTCGTTCTATTACTGTGCTGTTAACTTTGATCTTTGAGTAGGGTGAGGACTTCTAGGTTTCTCCATGTGAAGTTTACTATTTTTCCCATTGTAATTAATGTGTATTTGTAGAGAGATACTATGAGATGACGTAAATAGTCTATAACTCATCATACTTTTATTTTATTATTATTTTTAATCCTCACCCAAGGACATATTTATTCACTCTAGAGAGAGGAAGGGAGATAGAGAAAGAGAAACATTGGTTGTTGCCTCTTGTACATGCCCCAAATGTGGAATAGAACCTGCAATCCTTTGGTGTGTGGGATGACACTTCAAAAAAAATTGAGCCACAGTAACCATGGCATGGGTTCATCATACTTTTAGTCCACTAGTTTTAGCAACTATTGATAATTCTTTTCCAAATCACTTATTAATTACCAAGTAGTGATTTTTGAAATCTACCATTCTTTCTCCACGTATTAAATGAGAGTCTACTGTGAGAAAAAGCTTTCCCTTCTTTATTAATTTATTAATGTATTTATTCAAAACCATGGGTTCATGGTTTCTTATTCTACTCAATATAATGCATCACCATCATTTATTTAGAGGCTCAAATTGTCCTAGATATGCCCCCATCATGGAAGCACTTTCTTACTTTTGGGAACAAGATGTTTAGGGTCATCTCATTCAGATAAGCCTGGTCCTCAAAGTAGCCATCTTTCAAAGAAATGATTTACTTAGTAGAGAATGGCATTATGAAATTAAGATCTGGATGCTAGATGTGTTGGATAAGCTCATTGCTATTGAGATGCCATTTTTTAAGAATCAGCAGATAGAGCTAGAAGTGTGTGTGTGTGTGTGTGTGTATGTATATCTGTGCACATATTTATACATGTGTATGTGTATATATGTGTGTGTGTGTATCTAATTTTTTAAAAATCTCTCAAAAACCGAGTTCATATGGAATCCAACACCACAGTAGTCATTTTTAGCTTTTTTCATTTATTTAGCCTTCCCCCTCATTTAGTTGGTTTAAATACATATATGTTGATTTCAGAGATGAAGAAAGAGGGCGAGATAGAAACATCAATGGTAAGAGAGAATCACTGATTGGCTGCCACCTGCACAATCAGGGATCAAGCCTGCAACCTGGGCATATGCCCTGATCGGGTATCGAACCTTGACCTCCTGGTTCATGGGTCGATGCTCAACCAGAGCCACATTGGCGAGGCTCCCCTCATTTAGTTGAACTTTCTTCTCCAATAGTGAGAGATCTGGTTCCCATTATCCACAATGTATTTCTTTGTTCAGTTCTTCAAAAGTTTTCCCAGTCATCTTTGGTTGGCATGATTACTTTTAAGAGATTACTCAAGGAGGTTCATGGGCATAAAAAAATCCTTCTTGTCATTTTTAAAAGGTTTTTCTATAGCCTTGATGCCTCAATAACTTCAATGCAAATAAAATCCCCAAGATTTACAATTTCTTTCCCTAAAGTTCTTTTAAAGTCTGTATGATTAATGCCTTCTGAATACTGTTCTGGGGAAGTCTGATGTCAGATTAATTCTCTAGTCTCCTTAAGTGCTTGACTTTTTGTGTGTGGTGGTGGGAGGGGGGGGCAGTGAGTTTTTGAGGATTTTTCTCAATTTAAAAATTCAATAGCATTGAGTGTTCTAGAATCTACAAGAAAATTATACTTTGCTTCACCTTCCTATGTCTCTTGGGAGGAGAGGGCTGAGTGGTGCTGGTGAGGTCATCAGTTCACACGTTGGTCTTATTTTTTGTTCCTTCTTATAAAAGCTTTGTCTGTTTTTGCCTGTCATGTAAATTTTGGGGTGTTTTTACAAGGTTCCTAGTCAAAGAGTGCCCCCTTCTGTCATCATAGTGAAGTACAGTCTTTAATAAAGTGTCAGTGGTGATTTCTGAGTCCTCTGATATTGGGATTCTTTTGTCTTACAAGACCTCTCATTTACTCTGCTTCCCCCCCCACCTCCTCATATTTCAAACTCCAGAGCCTTTTTTGTTAGAATCGTTTTAGGTTTATATATATTGTCATGCTTGATCGTGTCTCATAGATCTCTTAGACTCTATTCATTTTTCTTCATTCTTTTCTTTCTGCTCTTCAGTCAGAATGATCTCAATTGGCCACTATTTTAATTTTACTCATTCTTCTATTTACTTTTCAAATCTGCTGCTGAATGTGAACTTCTCATTTGTTGTTTTGCTCTTCAACTCCACAGTTCCAATCTGGTTCCTTTAACCGTTTCTCTTTAGTGGTAGTCTCTATTTGCCATTATTCTTAGGTCACTTGGCTCTTTAAGCATATTTAAAATTGTTTTGATTTTAAGTTTTTGTCTAGTAAGTCAGTCCAATGTCTGGCTCAGTATTTTTCTTATTTTTGGATCATACTTTGTTTCTTGCAATAGTTGTTGAAGATGGGACACTTTTGAGTATTATCATGTGCCAACTCTAGAAATCAGATTTCTCCCCTTACCAAAGTTTGCTGTTGCTGGAATGCTATTTTTTCCATGTCTTGGGGAACCTCTGAAGGAATCTTAGCTTAAAGATTAAAAAAAAAAAAAAAAAAAAAAAGCCAGCAGGCAGTTTCTTGTTTCCATCTCAGTTCCTTTAGCACTTTGGATATTCTATTACAACTTCTACCACTCTTTTAACTTTTTCACCACTCACGAACACCTGTGTGGTTGGACAGGTAACTTAACCACTCTGAGGCCTTGGTTTCCTCGTCTCTATAATGAGAGTAAGTTAAATATAATATCCAAATCACAGAGAAGAGATTAAATGTGGCAACACACGAAAGGGCTTAAAACAGTGCTTGGCACATTAGGTTGATTCAAATGTTATTCATACTAGTAACACCACTATTAGCATTACTCATCTATGTGGGTCTATGAGAGCCATGAAGGATTATTTTTGCACTCTTAACACATAGCTCATAGTAAAAACTCAGTGTTGGATGAAATTGATCTACATTCCATAATGTAGAATTCAATGAATAAGCTATTATTTTTCTCAGATTAAAATAGTTTTCTAGTGCCTTCAGCTACTTCTTTTGGAAAGAGATGCTATTTAAATGTGCAATATCTAATTTGCTGAGGGTATGCTTTTTGCAACAAATTAAATTTATGATTTATTTAGAAGAGGCAATTTCCTTTTACCTAATACATTTCAATAGACTTATCTAACTAACCTACTGTGACAGTTAATTGTATGTCACTTTGGTTGGGCTATATGTGGTTAAGCATTCTTCTGGATGTTTCTGTGAGTGTTTTTAGGTGAGATTAACATTTAAATCTGTAGACTTTGAGTAAGGCAGATTTCCCCTCGTAACGTGGATGAGCCTATGCACGTGATTAGTTGGAACCCGAGATAGAACAATAAAGACTGACCTCCCCTGTTATAGAATTCTGTAGCAGACAGATTTCAAACAAACTGTGACACTGGGTCTCCACCCTGGCATCCTTTGGACTGCTGATTCTGGACTTGCCAGCCTCTATATGAATGTAAGCCAATTCCTTAAAATAAATCCCTGCCTCTTTCTATACAGTATAGACCAGCAATTTTTAATTGGTATGCCACAGCAGAAACACAGCTGCAAAACTTTATAAAACATGTAATATCTGACTAGTCAGGACACTGAACTCTTCCCTTAGATTGTCAGATAAAAAAATGACCACAGTCAATACAACAGTTATCTGATGTGAATGAATTAAAATTATACTCCCCCCTTTTTGTTAGATCAGCAAAAAATATATTTTTTGGTGTGCCACAGAATTTTAGTAATTAGACTACTAGGATGTGTGTCATGAGATGAAAAAGGTTAAAAATCACTGATAGAGTAATACACGCACCTATAGTATATATGAAATTAAGTTATAGCCCAGTCTATAATCATTTAAAGGAAAAAAAAATCTTTATTTAAAAAGTTTAGTCAAAAATACAAAGATGAACATAGGTACTTTAAACACTGACAAAATCCAGTTACAATATATGGCTCTGATGGTACATGGTAATATCACTTAAAAATCCATATACAATGCAACAAATAGATTTATAACAACACCTTCCTTCATTTAATAGTTTATTCACACAGAAGCTCCATGAAGGACCATCACTTAAAGAACTCTCCTGGTTAGAATCACAACCAAATTTAGAACATTTGGTCAAAACAGTATGAAGATGCCAGGTCCTGGCACAGTGAGTAGAAAGAAATGACCTACAAGGTAGTTTACTTCATCTCAATCTTAATTCATCTCCATAGCAACTTTTTGGGCAAGTGTTACTTTATTCTTCTTAAAGATCAGTCTTTACTGCTGAGTGCACTGAGTCTCTGGAGTTGATTTAGAGGACACATATAAAACAGGGTGTGATTTCTTACAAGTTTTCTTTTCCAATTTTCTTGCAGTTTCTTTTTCTTCTTTAACTTCTGTTTGAAGCTCTGATTCAGCAGCTAACCTACAGGCATTAAAGCACCCACTCTGAATTCAAGTGTGGTTAGGAAAAGGAAAGAAGAAAGCACTCTCTACTATAATGGGCCTCTAGTAAGTATGCTGATTTTTTGATATAAGGAAAAAACATTATAGTTGACTCTAATACCATTAAGAAAACTAAGTCACTGACTCTCTAAAAGAATATTTTATGTGAATAGACTCACTCTTTTAAATGTTTAAAGAAATATCTTTAAGGTCGATAAAAAGTCATGGCGAAGCCTAAATTAAAGAACTAAAATATAATGAGAGTGCCTATCATAATAAGCACACCTAGTGAAAAGTTTACAATGCTGTAGCACTAGTTTAATGTTAACATAATATACAAAAAGCAAAATGCATAAGGTAAAAATAACATGAGATTCTGGGCTGCATAAATAGATGTGTAGTTGTGTCATAAAAGAAATCAAATTCAGTTTCAACTAGCAGAATAACTTAAGAAAAAATAAACAATGACAAGATATTTCTCTTCCACTTACTTTCTTACCTTTTGACCTCTATTACTTTAATATATATTTTTTTAAGGCTAAGGCTCTTAAAACGTGAGTTCCTATAGTTATACGTGTCTAGACATTTTCTATTTTAGTCACAAAATCAAATATGCAGAAACTAGAAGCTTTGAAGTTTTGATATAAAACAAAAATGAAATTACTTTTGCCATGGCCGATTTGGCTCAATGAATAGAGTGTCAGCCTGCAGACTGAAGGGTCCCAGGTTTGATTCCGGTGAAGGGCACATGCCCAGGTTGCAGGCTCGAAACCCAGTAAGGGACATATAGGAGGCAGCTGACTAATGATTCTCTCTCATCATTGATGTTTCTATCTCTTTCTCCCTCTCCCTTCCTCTCTGAAATCAATAAAAATATATTTAAAAAAAAATGAAATTATTTTTGATATTTAAAAATGTCAAAACAGGTATCCAATTTAAAAAGCCATAAAATATTTTATGAAAGTTTTCCAAAAGGTTGAAATTTCTTAGACCATTAGAAAGCCATTTTAGGAGGCAAGTTGATTTTTCTTTAGTCACCATTCTTTTTTTTCTTTTCTTTTAACATACTAGAGGTCTGGTTCAAGAAATTCATGCATGGGTAGGGTCCCTTGGCCTGGCCAGCGATCAAGACTAATTGAGGTCTTCCATCCAATTAGCTGCTGGCGATCAGGGCTGATCAAGGTCTTCTGCCAGTCCTTCATTACCTGCCGCCCCCTGGTGGTCAGCACACATCATAGCAAGTGATTGAACCCCCAGTCAAACTCCCAATGGGACAATTTGCATATTAGCCTTTTATTATATAGGATTTTTATTGAATTCAAAGAGGGAGAGGGATATATAGAAACATTAATGATGTGAGAGAAGCATTTATCAGCAGCCTCCTGCATGTCTGCTACTGGGAATGGAACCAGCAACTCAGGCATTTGCTGTGACTGGGAATTGAACCATGACCTCCTGGTTTGTAAGTCGATGCTCAACCACTGAGCAACACCAGCCTGACCTGGTTCCTACTGAACCAGGAAAACAATCACTATACACTTATCCAAACCAACAAAATGTTCAGAGGTATTCAACTGTGATAATTGTTTCATGAAACAGAAAAGTGGAACTTGAAAACATAATTTCCTATTCAGAAGTGCTTTCCCCTGCAATCATTTAGTTTTTCTTAAAGTCTTAAAAATGTTGAAAGTAGGTAAGAGAAATTATACTGCACGTAACGCTAAGAAAATAGGTGAAGAAACAGCACAGTTCATGCAGTCAGAGAGAAGAAATGGAGAGAAGTGCTGGATGCCTTGAATAAGAGAGGACACTGACCTGTGAGAATCAGGGGAGTTGGCACTTCTTTCACTTATGGCTGGAACGTCTACAAGTTTCACGCATTTCTTCTCCTTTGTTGGCTGAATATTCACGCTCAGGTTTTTGTGAGGAGAGATAGTACCTCCTGGTGTGTTTACAGAAACTGTCTTTTCTAACTGTAAGTTGTTAACTTCTGAGTTGCTAGTCCAGGACTGTGCCTCCTCTTTCTGAGATGATCTAGAAACGTCTTCCCCGACAGCACTGTTAGAACATACGTTGTTAAGGGTGGTCATATCCACAGGCAGTACCTCACGCCTCTTTTTGAGCACAGGCACTTCAATTTTCTCTGAGAATAAAATCATTAAAAGTACATCCAGTTAATAAATCAAAGACACAATCCACATAAAGAGGTACAACTAATTATATAGTTTTCCTGTCCCCATTCTTTTTAAACCCACTCATTTCCTTAATAAATATTTTGTTTCTGTCTTTTATCTTTCTTTTTCATGGACTCCACTCATTTTGTTTTTTAAAAGTCATCGGCCTGTCACTTTCTTCAGGAACTAAATAGAACTGTCTCTAGGAATGAACATTTCAATGTTCTTTTCTGGTATTGTGGTAAAAGTTGTTTGGGGCTTCATAAGATCAAAGTGTGAAGATGAGGAAGGATCCAGGTCCAAATCCAAGTATACAAAGCACTCTGCCGGTGGATGACCTTGGGCAAGTATTTAACCTCTCTGAGATTTTCTTTATCTTTAAAATTGGAATTAAAGTACCCACCTGATTCAATATTGTGTTTTGTAAGGATGAAATGAAAATAAAACACAAAAACAGGTCAAATTGTCTGAATATGATAACTTGTGCCTATTAGCCTCCCCTACAAAATATATTCAAAACTGGAGTATTTCTACCATGGATACCTCCCTAGTTCAAACCATATTATTATGTCTCAGTGCACACTACTATAATGCCCTTCTAGCCCCACTGCTTAACACCACTGCATTTCCCATGTAGCTCCACATCCAGTCACAGCTGATGGCACCCTACACTGCTGGACAGGATGCTTAACCCTCTCCCAGGCCTCAGCCCCAGTTGCTGGACCACAGAATGGGCAACAGGGCTGGTCCCCATTCCTCTCTTGAGAGCTTATTTGTGCCTGGCTGGTCCCCTTTTCTCTCTCCCCAGGGTTTAGTGTCTGAGCTATTACAGCGTTATGGCATGAGGGTGTGACAACTATTTGAATATTAGTCTTTATTATATAGGATTATTTTCTCTTTCACTGCTCCTTTAAAATCCACATCATCAAGGTTCACTATACTGCCTCAAGTCTCTTTGCTATGTTCATTCAGTTCAGCAACTTTTGAATTCAGAGGATTAATTCTTAATCAGGAGAGCCTATGAGAATTAGGGAAAGAGAAGCCTTTTTAACTAAAAACACCTTACCACTGCTAACAGATTTCCCATTATTGTTAAGAATAACTCTGGTCATCAAAACAGTAATGAAAATAGTGTTATGCATGTGAACAGTGTAGGTGCAAAAACTGCTGAAAATCTATAACCTAAAACAAGTAACAACACTTTTTTTGTATAAGAACCATCACATTCTTAGACTTACTTACTTTTGGCCTTTTATATCTTAACTAGGGGCTTGATGCATGAAATTCATGCACGGGAGGAGGAGGGAGGTGTCCTTCAGCCCAACCTGCACCCTCTCCAATCTGGGACTCCTCAAGGGATGTTTGACTACCATCGGACATCCCTCTCACAGTCCAGCACTGCTGGCTCCCAACTGCTCACCTGCCTGCTTTCCTGATTGCCGCTAACCGCTTCTGCCTGCCAGCCTGATCACCCCCTAACCACTCCCCTGCCAGCCTGTTTGCCCTGAACTGCTCTCCCCTGAAGGCCTGGTCACCCATAACGGCCCTCGCCTGCAGGCCTGGTCACCCCTAACTGCCCTCCCCTGAAGGCCTGGTCCCCCTCAACTGCCCTTCCCTGCAGGCCCAGTCACCACCAACTTTCCTCCTTTGCCGGCCTGGTCACCCCTAACTGCCCTCCCCTGCAGGCTTGGTTTCTCCCAACTGCCCTCCTCTTCTAGCCATCTTGTGTCCACATGGGGGCAGTCATCTTGTATGTTGGAGTGATGGTCAATCTACATATTTCTGTTTTGTTAGATAGAATAGAGGCCTGGTGCAGGGGTGGGGGCCAGCTGGTTTGCCTTGAAAGGTGTTTCAGAACAAGGATGGGGTTCCCTTGAGGTGTGGGGAGGCCTGGGCAAGGGCCTGTGGTGGTTTTCAGGCCGGCCAAACCCCTACGGGCAACCCAAGCAGAGGCCCTGGTATCTGGGATTTATTTATCTTCTACAATTGAAACTTTGTAGCCTGGAGTGGAGGCCTGGGTCAGCCAGGATGTGTGGAAAGCTTGGCTTCCTCCATCGCCAGGGCAACCCAAGCCTCCCTCCTGTTTTTCTATAGCCGTAGCCATCTTGATTGGGTTAATTTGCAGACTCACTCCTGACTGGCTGGTGGGCGTGGCTTGTGGGTGTAGCGGAGGTGGGGTCAATTTGCATATTGCTCTTTTATTCGATAGGAGTAAGGGCCCAGTGCACAAATTGGTGCTCCTTAAAAAACTGTGGGCTCCAAGGCTATGGTAGGCACAGGGGCAGGTCTTAACTAGGGGCCCGATGCATGAAATTCATGCACTGCCACCACTCCCACACACTGACAGTGATGGCTCTGCTTGCACTGCTGATGACGCAGTGATTGGGGCTGGCGCTGGCAGTGGTGCAAGTAGGTCCAGCACCAGCAGTGGGTATGAGCGGCAGCTGCTGCCCAATCACCCCTCAGGGGCATAGGGAGGTGGAGAAGCCCTAGAAGGTGATCAGGGCCAGCAGCTGCTGCTTGCACCCACTGATGGCACCAAGTGAGTGGGATTGGCACCAGGCACAGGCAGTGGGTGTGAGCAGCAGCTCTGGTGCCGGCAGCAGGTGCAAGCGGGGCCAGCGCCAGCAGCAGGTGCGAGTGCCCGGCAGGACTGCGGCATGCAGGAGCAAAGAATTTTCAGTAACCACCTAGGCTCACCCTGATGACAGTGACTGGCACCTGCCTTAATCTGGTACCCCTGCTCACCTGCTCCACCACTTAGCTGCGGCCAACACCCATCATATTCTGCACATGCCCCCTGGTGGTCAGTGCATGTCATAGTGACTGGTTGTTCCACTGTTCAGTCTATTTGCATATTAGCCTTTTAATTATATAGGACTAGAGGCTCAGTGCATGAATTCATGTATCAGTGGGGTCCCTCAGCCTAGTCTGTGGGATTGAGATGAAACCAGCTCTCCAACATCCCCCAAGGTGTCCCAGATTGCAAAAGGTCAGACTGAGGGATCCCACCAGTGCACAATCAGGGCCGTTGGCCAGCTGGGGAAGAACCACAGGAGGGCTCCAGGTTGCGTCCAACATGTCTCGCTCAGTCCCAATCAGCTGGATTCCAGCAGCAAGCTAATCTACTGGTCAGAGCACCTGTTCCCTGGTGGTCAGTGCACGTCATAGCAAGCAGTTGAGTGGCCTGAGCATATCATTAGCATATTATTACACTTTGATTGGTTGAATAAGCTGACTGATCAACAGACACATAGCATATTAGGCTTTTATTATGTAGGATTTAGGTATAGTAAAATCACCTCTTCAGGGTATAAAATAGGTATTTTCTATCTGAGTGATTATACTTGCTAGTTGCCTTCTAATATTTGGTTCTACTATTCTTCCTTAATAACAGAATCCCCAAGATTTCATTGGGAACATGGACTCTGAGAAAAAGACTGCAGTTTTCAGCTTTACTTGTAGGCAGAGATGAGGCCATGACTAAATTGTGCTCAAGATGTATACTGACAAACAATGCAAATGAAGTCTAGATCCTGATTCTGGCCAGTCCTGGAATGCTTCCTCCAGACTTTTATGAGGGGAAGGAAATAACTAGCTATCCTGTTTAAATCTCCATCATTTTAGGTTTTCTATAAACAGCATTAACTGACATAGCTCCCAAACATCAGTTGCCTCAACAAAATTAAACTCTTTGGCATTACATTAGATGCTGCAAGCTTAAGTGAAAAAAGATCAAATGTAAATGTTCTCCCATACAGATACCCAAAAGAGCTATTATATTCATGCATACCTAGTACCCAGTTCTCTTTGAATTTTCCTATACATTTTGTAGCAGTAAATGCTTTATCATAAATACAACTCATTTGTAATGGGATTTGTATAAAAATGAGCTGTAGAGCTTCTCATGATTAAAAGACAAAATTTATAAGACATACATACCTTCAGGTTCATACTTTAGTTTTAACTCATCTATTTTAGCTCTCAGTTTCATATTTTCACTCTGGGAAAACTGGAGGCATCTTTCATTGGCAAAAAGTTTTCGCTCAATATCCAGAGCCCGCTGACTCTCAAATAATGCATTCATTCGTTGTATGGACAATTCCTCTTTAGTGCTTTCATTTTCTTTGCTGTATCAATAAAAAAGGGGAACCAAGGAATATTAAAATTACATAATATAAATAAGTGTAGTTGTTAGTGTAAATCTTTATTATATATTAGAACTTAGTCAAAAAATATATTAAGCTTTAACAATGGACTTTTAAACAAAATAAAAACCCCATGCTTTCTCCAAAGAAAATGAACAAAGGGGGGAAATATTCTTTTCACATTTATTCATGTGTGAATAAATTCCTTTAAATTTAAAATTATATGATATTCATTCTTGAAAAATTTAGATTACAAGATCATTTTCTACATTAAAGTTATTTTCACTTACCAATCTAAAAAGCTAAACTTTACAAATAAAAATATTTAATTATTCATTAAAAGTATTTTTTATTCAATAATCAGCACTAATTAAATCTTAACTAAATCTTGCTTAGTACCCAGAGATGTTTTTTTTAATATATTTTATTGATTTTTTATAGAGAGGAAGTGAGAGGGATAGAATCAGAAACATTGAGATAGACATCAATCAACTGCTTCCTGCACGCCCCCTATTGGGGATGTGCCCGCAACCAAGATACATGCCCTTGACCGGAATTGAACCTGGGACCTTTCAGTCCGCAGGCCGATGCTCTATCCACTGAGTCAAACCAGTTTCAGCCGTACCTAGAGATATTTTTGTTACTTTACCTTTTTGAAATTTTTTTTGGCAATATTAAAACAAAATATGTAGTCACTAATACTACCTTATTATAAACAAGTTAAGAGTCTCCATCTTTCTATCCAACCAACACTTACTTTGAGTTGTCAAGCTTTATCTGAAGTAAATCCGTGTAATAGGTATTATCTTTCAGAGTACCAGAGTTGTCTGAAGGTTTAGATTCCATACTTTCATATAAATTCTAAATAAAGCAACAATTCTTATTAATTAAAATAAATAACAAATTAGGTTAGCAAAATGTTTATTAATAATAATATCAGCTACCATTTATTGAATGCTTATCCCATAGCAGGCAGTGTGCTAACAAGCACTATCCATTCAACTCACTTACCTTCTGATCTAGATGCATGAATGAACATCCCTCTCATACACATAGAGAACTGGTTTAAAATGCCACAGGCAAGTAAACTGAGAAGAATCTGAACCCAGATCTGTCCCCAAAGCTAAGGCTCCTAACCATACCTGCATCCTCTGATTTCCCTCTCCATTTAAAGTAGAAGAAATTAATACTTTTGAGTTTAATTCCAGATTTTATGACAGAGCCATAAAGTAGAAAATTTTTAAAAAGAGTGGAGATCCTTAAAGTTAATTTTGGTGCCCACTCTTCTGAGATTTTGATGGAAACCCTGCAAGATTTCTCTAGGGTAGCCCTAACCAGTTTGGCCTGCAGACTCAAAGGTCCCAGGTTTGATTCTGGTCAAGGGCATGTACCTTGGTTGCAGGCACATACCCAGTAGGGAGTGTGCAGGAGGCAAGCTGATCAATGTTTCTCTCTCATTATTGTTTCTAACTCTCTATCTCTCTCCCTTTCTCTCTGTAAAAAAATCAATAAAATATAAGTAAAAAAAAAAATTCCTAGGATAAAAATATATAATACTGCTTAAAAAACTTGTGAACAATTTTAAAGATTGCAGGTTAAAATCTCCTGGTTAAAGCCATAATTTCAAAGTATAGTGCTAAGCCTGCTGGTGGCCCACATAAGCCTCACAATTGATATACTGCAAATTTAACTAAAACTGTAGTCAACAGTTCTTATAAGAGAAAAAAAAAGGTTACATACACTTAAAATTTCATAATACACTACTGGCTACAATTTAAAATGGCCAAGAGGTTAACATTTTTAAAATCTGCCATTTATAAACTTTAATTAGTTATTCAGTTAGTGAGAAGATATATATACTCACATAGTTAATTTATAAATTTAATGTAATTCTAATAAAAAAATACCAACAAAGTTTTTTTGAAGCTACACAAGATGTTCATAGAGAAAAATAATCATGCCAGAGTAGAAACAATCATCCAAGAAAATACTGAGCTGGCCCAGACAGTATGGGTCAGTGGTTGAGCATGTACCCATGCACTAAGAGATCACTGGTTTGATTCCTGGTCAGGATATATTCCCAGGTTGTGGGCTTGATCCCCAAGTAGGGGGCGTGCACAAGTCAGCCAGTAGATATTTCTATCTCTCTATTGCTCTCCCTTTCTTTTTCTAAAATCAATAAAAACATTTTAAAAAATGGAGGTGGACAGCACTGAAAAATAATTAATTACTGATAACATGAGGAACAAACCTCAACTGATAGAACATTGAGTTGAACAAGACAGATATAATAAATGATTCCATTTCTCTAAAGCTCAAGACTATTTGTACATCTAATGCTGATAAATAAAAGAGACATGTTAAAACTCACTGAATTATACACTAAAGATATAACTTTAAGTTATAACTCACAAATGAGGAAGGTTAGTTACTCTGTCTCTACTAAAAGTAGAAACAGTCAAAACCAGTGAAAAGCAAAAAACAACTAGAAGAAAAAAAATAAATATTGGTCAATCTCAAGTGAAACTACATGTTAATTATATAACAAAGAAACTTATTCAAGTACAAAGAAACATAGTAAGATATTTAATCCAAAATGTAGCTGCATTTTTAAAAGGTGCTACACGTACCTTAAATTTCTCCAGATTTCTAATTTCACTTAAGAGATGTTTAATTTCACCATTCTTCTGCTCCAACATGGCAAACAACCGTTCCTGCTGCTCAAATTCAGTTTGAGAGCCTTTCATTTGTAACAATGTGGCGATTTGTAACTGGAAAAAAATTTACCGGCCCGGATAAAACTGAGTGAGGCAGAAGATTCTAGTAACTATATTTTTTGTATAATTCTTTTGTTCATACTTTGAACGCATTTTGTAAATTAATTAGCTATTTTTAGTCTAATAATCTAATAACTTGTAAACATTTACACCAGTAAATTTAGTTACTTATTTTGACTACTTATGAATGATATCCGAAATTCGTAACAATTATTTGCACTCCTGTGAGACATAATTGATCTGTGTAGCTGTGTTCGGGAAGCACATCACCTAAATGGTAAATAGCCTGGACAAAGGCTGCATTCTCATTAGGGTCTCATGGGGTTTCTCAAAATTTTAATTAACTTCAATAGTATTAAGTGGGAGAAATTATTAAGCTACTTACATTCATAAATGTGAGATTCTGAAAGCACAAGGATAGAAAGCAAAGGGTAAAAGGCAGTCTAAGGATATTAAGGAAATATTCAATATTAATATAAATTTATTTTTTTTAAGAGCAGAATTAACTTACCTAATTATGATCACACCTAAACCTAAAGTTACATAGCAATTGAAAGGAAATTAGCTAAAATCTATACCTAATATTTCTTTCTCCCTTCATATATTTCTGAAGTTTTGAAAAGTGCCAATTAGTTTAAATACAATTTTGAGTCAGGTAAGCAATGATATGAGGGAGCAGGAATAGTTACAACGAAGAGGGAAAGATAACTTCTAACATTGTAAAGGATCCACTTTTTGTTCCTGCTTCCAAACAAAAAGGCTAGATGCATTTAGCCTAAGAAGATCTAGACTGCTAGTGGCATCTCAAGATAGTTTGGGATATCAATGGAATGTTGGGTGGTTAATAGTAGGAGCTCAACAAATATTGAAAGAAAAACAAAGAGCAAAGGTGAGAAAATTTACAAAGAAATCATTCCCACAAAGTGGAGAGCCTCAGTAAACCAGGCCGCAGAGTCAAAAGCTTTAGAAATAAAAGCCATGACTGTTGTTTATTAAAGTAGCACTTCAGCCGAAACTGGTTTGGCTCAATGGATAGAGCGTCGGCCTGCAGACTGAAAGGTCCCAGATTCGATTCCGGTCAAGGGCATGTACCTTGGTTGCAGGCACATACCCAGTAGGGGGCGTGCAAGAGGCAGCTGATCGATGTCTCCTTTCATTAATGTTTCTAACTCTCTATTCCTCTCCCTTCCTCTCTGTGAAAAACCAATAAAATATATATTTTTTAAAAAAGTGGCACTTCATTTGCCAAGCCCCATGGAAGAATTTTTCTATGCTTACATTTAAGTCCAGGACAATTGTAAGAGGCAGATTCTATTATTTCTATTGTACAGATTAGATTACTGAGGCTCTGAAAAATAAAAATACTTGTCCAGGGTCACACAGCTAGCAAGTGAGAGAATGAGGATTCAAGCCCAAGTTCTTCAAACACCAAGGCTGAATCACTGACCTCGCTATTTCTTTGGTAGATCTCATTATCCTAAACAAAAGGCAGGAAGCCTTCCAGTCTTTGAATCACTACCTTAGCAGAGTTAGACACACAGACCAGGGATCCAGACTCTAAGGCTGGTATAACACTGAAATCTTTCCAACTTCTACATGTTTCTCTGTTACCACTTATTTGCCTAATATGACTAACAAACCCTTAAAATTAAAAGGGCCTATACACTTGACTTGAGGAATTTTAAGGAAAGGCAATTCAAATTTTACCCTATATATAAGCTTTTGGGGGAGAACTAAAGGATGAGAGAACTACTTTTAGTTTAAGTAGAAAACCGGACTATACTAAAAAAGACACCAAACCAACACCAAGAAATAGAAACCTATAATTCTCCTTTTCCAATCCACAAAGAAAAGATTTATACCT
Organism: Lasiurus cinereus; assembly: GCA_011751065.1. Lineage (NCBI taxonomy): Eukaryota > Metazoa > Chordata > Mammalia > Chiroptera > Vespertilionidae > Lasiurus > Lasiurus cinereus. Next base: position 2,104,901 of record JAAGEH010000434.1, read on the forward strand.
CTCTGGTAAGGCCAATGAGTAACTATTATAAAATCAAATAAACATTGGGTGCTAAATATACTACAACTAAAACTTGACTAAAGGACTTTAAAAAATATAAATGGATCTTTTGCTCAATTTAAAAATACTGATTTTCTATAATCACGCCGTTCTAGAAATAATGTTGTAAGTACACTCATTGAAGGAAAAGATGCTTTCTCTTTGATGTAACTGTACATGTAAAGCTGATACAAGGTTTAGTAAACCTTTGATGGTGATAATTCCAAACCTTCATTCTTTGCATCTGTTCTCTATTAAATGCATTTTGCTTCAATAGTGACTGATACTTGACTTTCATGCTGATAAACCTCCGTTCCATTGCTGCCCTTCGATCTTCCACCTAGAAAATATTAACATGTTTAATTATGCTTGTATTAAGTGAGATGCCAATTTAATCAATGGAATGTTTGTAAGTACCTCTGCAAACAAAGAGTTGCCTTTACTATTGGGATCCAGGGCTTGCTGGAGTGCATGGTCTAATTGCACTTGAAGATCTTGATTTGCTACACGAGCTTTCTAAATTAAAAAGAAAACAACTTAGCTAATAGTGATTAGATTAGCAAGAAAATAACTTATTATGAATTTGAGAAGATATTACTGCAATCATAATACCTCTAAGGCATTATAACAAGAAACGGCTTCTTTCTCTCGCTCCTGTTTTTCTTCTGTAAGCCGGTCGACCTGGCGCATTAGATTAGAATTAAGAAGTTCTAATTGTTCTAGTCTGTACTGCAGTTCATTCACTTCTTCTTTGAGGGTGGTCTATTCAATAGGAATTGAAAAAGAGGAAACTCTTGAATAATCTTTTATTTAGCAGCTGCTCAGTTCATCTATGAGCAATGATTCACATCTAAAACTAAAGAACTAGTCAAAGGTTTTATAATGTGTATAATAAAATAAAATTACTAAATTTTTAAGCAGGGAAGAAAAAAAGACTCTAGAGACTTTCTTTCCTATGAATTTAAGGCTTTAATTTTTAATTATCCTTAGCCTGCAATGAAAAAAACTACATTCATATGCATATTAACTTCATTGGACTGGCATTTTATATTGGGGTTTTTGTTTTGTTTTTATACATGATACAAACTAGGATCAGAGTAAATGTCTTTAAAACTCTATAAAACACTTTAGTTAGATAAAAGTTAGGCCATCCCTGACAGGTTTGGCTCAGTGGATAGAGTGTTGGCCTGTGCACTGAAAGGTCCCAGGTCCGATTCTAGTCAAGGGCATGTACCTTCGTTGCAGGCACATCCCCAGGAGAGGGTGCGCAGGAGGCAGCTGAACAGTATTTCTCTCTCATTGATGTCTCTCTCTATCCTTTTCCTTCCTCTCTGTAAAAAAAAAATCAATAAATTTTAAAATATATTTTTAAAAAAAAGGTAGTCCAAAAAATAATTCAGCCTTAAAACTAGCTCATAAGGATTATTACAATAACATGTAAAACATATGCAAAAAAGGGGGAGAAAATCCGAGAACACACGTGCCATAAAAATTACCTTCACACTTTCCATTTCCATCAGTTCAATTTGAAGAGCCAGAACCTCTGAAGACATGCTTTCATGCACACGTTCAGACATTACCCGCATTTCCTCTGATTTGCAAGAAAGGAGTTCCTTCTGATGATCTACTTTGTGCTTCAGCTGCTTTTCACTAAGCCTAGCTTCATCCAATTCTGCTTTTAGTTTCTCTAACTGAAGTTAAAAAAACAAACAAAACAATCTCAAAAGGTAAATGAAGATCATCAGAACATACAATTGCAGTACAAACTGTCCTTGTACCTGCAGGATAACTACTTTGGAAGATAGTTGACCCAAACAGAACTACTTAATAACTTTCTAAAATATCACATAGCTCTAAATCTTGGAACACTAAGAATACACAGCTTTACAGACAACACTTACAGAAGAAGGGTGAAGCGTTAGGGTCAGGTCTAGGTTTAACTTTTGTCGGTTTCAATCCTCATCTGTAAAACTGATAAATGATTGTACCTACCATCACAACTCTCCAGTGAGATCGCACGGGTAAAACTGTAGAACCATACCTAGCATTCACTAACGGGTTCCTGTTATCAATAAAAAGCTTTTACTTGTTGTTCAGGGTTATGATTATCATCTATATTAAATTATCGTCTCTAGGGTTTCAACATTCTTAGAACATATCCTAATATATTTTTAAAATATATTTTCTATTTAAAATATCAGAGCCTCTTAGCTTGATTTGTTTTCCCTTTTTTACTTTCATAATGTAAAATAAAAATTTCAACTAAATGATTTATGTGAAAACATGGCCATCTTTTGGAAAAACCTCACTGACTGACTCAAACTTACTGCCTGATGAGACTGTTGGGGCTTCATATTTGGCCCAAGTTATGCATCTTTTAAGATAGTGACATGCCTTGTTTTATAAACATACAAATAAGTCCATATAAGTGATCAGGGTAGGTCTGGATTCCTGATACCATTGGTGCGGTGTGAAGAATGAATGGTATAAGCAGCAGTGATAGACGCAGGATACCATATAATTAGGAGAGAGGTGATGGTGATCTGAACTAGAGTGGCAGTGGTATACACAGATGCTTTGTAAGTCAAACTCTTAGAACTTGCTGATAGGTTAAATATGGGAAATAGGTGAAAGATCACAAATAAAGCTCCTAATTATGGCAAATGATTTGAGAACTTCAGTAAGACTGAAAATATTTTTTGACTGATTTAGTATTTACTCCACCAAAAAGCCGTCTCTACAATTGGCTTTGCCTCAATCTCTGAATATTTTCTAGATTACTTTTTGTTTAGGGTAGATAATGAAAAATAAAAACAATACTGGGGGAAGTGGGGGAAGAAGCACCATTATCAGTCATTGGTGTCTTAACTAAGATTAGTTCCAGACAAGTGGATTATTATTTGCCAGACTGGTATGTGAGATGATTTTAAGTATTATACAAAAGTATATTTTAATAGTTATGTTTGTATTGCATATTAGAAAAAAATACTACCATTTAAACCTTCCATTTTACTGATATTATTACTTTAAAATGAGAAAATTAAAAAGGCAATTTAATGAGAAATTGAGTAATAGTATAGATAGTACACAGATATAGAAAAATTTTAAAAGATGCCACATGAAACAAAAACTATAAACAGAAATCTGAGAAATCAGGACAAAAGTCACACAAGTTTTACTGGAGAGGATTTTGGAAAATATGGACTATACAAAGAGGGACATCACAAAAGTTTTGGATTCTTTACAAGTAATCTGAGTGCCCATGCAGATGGGGTGCCAAAAGGGAATGGACACTCACTGAACAACCATTTACTCTATATTTATGCTTGAAATGGAGCCACTATTACATGACCTCAGACTAAGTGCAGCAACACAGCTTGGGACTCAGCTTCAGTTCAAATCTGGACCAATAACTTTCTAGCTCTGGAATTGTATCCAACTTACTTTTGTAGGATTAAACAATGGTTTTCTCAACTGTTTTATGGAGGTAATAATGGTACCTCCCTTATGAAGTTGTCATAAAAACTGAATCATGTGTTATTTATCTTCAATAAACAAACTATAAAGTATCAATTCTGATGTAGATACATTTATAAGAAACTGTTGTGGAATTACAGAGTGTATCACTAATTGCAGTGAAAATTAGAGGACAAGTCTTTCTGGAAGAGGACCGCCATACTATCTACATATATAAAAGCCAAGCAACCAGAACAACGAACAACCAGAACGAAGGGTCACTATGACACACACTGGGGTGGCCAACTGGCCTGATTGGGTCCTGGGTCAGCCCCCCACAACCTCACGCAGCACCCACCCCCTCAGCCAGCCCCGTCCCTAAACGCCCCCCTCCACCTCCTGGCCAGAGCCCACCCAAGCATGAATTCGTGCACCAGGCCTCTAGTCCACTATAAGCAAAAAGGGCCATGCTGGTCACTAAACCAAAACTCTGTAACAAATATCCAGCTACAAAAATTAAATAATTGTATTTAACTAACAGAATGCTATTTATACAAGTTCCTTAGGTTAGTGGTTGGCAAACTGTGGCTCTCGAGTCACATGTGGCTCTTTGGCCCCTTGAGTGCGGCTTTTCCACAAAATACCACAGTCTGGGCGAGTCTATTTTGAAGAAGTGGTTAGAAGAAGTTTAAAAAATTTGGCTCTGAAAAGAAATTTCAATCATTGTACTGTTGATATTTCGCTGTTGACTAATGAGTTTGCCGACCACTGCTTTAGGTAAACTCTTGTTTTTCAGTGTTCCCATGCCTCATATTAAGATAGTGCTCTTCTTGATCTCAGCTATTTTGCATAGATGGTACTAAGAAAAATCTTCATCACCTAAAGTTTACAGACTGCTGCATAAACATGGAACATTTTTGTTCTGAAATACATAGATAGCCAAACCTTATTTTTTAGTTCATTCATCTCCTGTCCATGGGTTCTGCTCAGTTGTTCTTCTAATTTCTCCAGGTGTATTTTTTGATCTTGTTTAATAGCTTCACATTCAGAACTCAAACTTTCTAACATTCGACTCTTGAGCTCAACTTCTCTCTGAAGAGTATATTTTTCTTGCTCATAATTCTGAAAGCAGATTCAATTACAATTCAATTACAATGCATAAGAATAACTTAAAGCCATCACAAATAAGCAGTTCTCACCTTCAACTGTTTCATTCCTGCTTTATACATTTGCTGCTTTCTAAGTAACAACCACATGTTAAAATCTGGGATAACTTTGTAGCTAATCAATCTTAAAAAATTAAAACCCCCTAAGGAGTATTTTGAGACTATATTCTAGTACATTCTAGGGATATGGTAACTGCTTTGAAACCTTATCAAGGAAGTAAAAAGTATACCATGGCACATCAGTGTGTAAAGTAATCTCTGCTAGGAAAAAATATTTTAATACCACTTACGTTTTCTTTGTGAGAATTATTTGATTTGATAATGAAGAGAATGAAGAAACAGTGGACTGGGGTAAAATGAAATACTAAGTCAGCTGTTACTTTTAGAATGTAGTTATCTAAAGAATGTTCACAAATGATTCTTTTGAATGAACATAATGTTGAGATGAAAGGAGTATTTAATAGGACTTTTGCTTACTGACAAGAAAGCTTAAAGATAAATGGGCCATCAAGTCAAACTCCTTCAACAAGCTTTAAAAAATAATATAAAAAAGTTCTGGCTGGTGTGGCTCAGTTGGTTGGGTGTCATCCTGTGCACTGAAAGGTTGCCAGTTTGATTCCCCATTAAGGCACATACTGGGGTGGCGCGTTTCACACCTGGTAGGGGGCATGCAAGAGGCAGCTGATCAATGTTTCTCTCTCCCTCTCCCTTCCTCTCTCTCTCTCAAAATCAATAAAAGTATTCTTTAATAAGATAAAATTAGATTAAGTAAAAAGAGAAAATTAAAAAACAAGAGTTGCCATTAGTTATTTTTAAGTTATTTTTAATTGCTACATTTAAAACTTGAGATCAGTTTACATGTTACCGAACATATACTAAACAAAACTGATTTATTCCTTTTTTAATAAGTGTGTGCCAGACACTGGACACACAATAGTGAACAAGACAGACAAAATGCCTGCTCTCATGGTGCTTTTACTCTGGAGATAATTAGCACTACATAGAATTAAGAGTGAATGATGGAACCTTTACAATATACAGGTTGTCCCAAAAAAATGTACATACATTTTAACATCTGATAGCTCAATTTTTAAAAATGTAATTTAATAAACACTGCCTTTATAATTATTCAAAGTATGTGTATACATTTTGGGGGACAACCTCTATAATCAGGGAAAAGCATCTCTACTAAGGTATTATCTTACAAAAATCAGAGGCTAAGAACTCAATCTATGCAAGTGGGTATGAATAGCTCAAATGGGAGGCAACAGCTCATGTATAGTCCATAAGGCAGGAAGGACTATTACAGTTAAGAACAAGGGAAAGTAGTATGAGAGAAGGTCAAAGGTTAGCAGGGCTTAGATCACACAGGGGTCTGCAAACCCAGGTAAGGAGCTCAGATTCTGTTGTAAATATAATTGGAAGCCAGTGTATGTTTGTAGCGGGGCTGTCACATTGTCTTTTGTATATTCTTCAACGACCGATTGGCTGCTAAGTAAAGAAGGAATAGTGTGAACAGAAATGAGAGAATCAGGCAACCTGGTTGCAAGGCTAGCGTAATAATCTAGGCAGAGAGGATGATGGTCTGGACTAGAGTAGCAATAGTATAAACAAATGCTTTATAGGTCCAGTTTCTGGAGCTTACTAATGGATTAAATATGAGAAAGAAGGGATAAAAAATATTGAGTAAAACTACTATATTTCTGGCGAAGGCAGCTAGATGAATGTTTACTGAATAAGTTAAAGAAAATTGCAAAAAAAAACCCACCAACTCTTCTGTTTATATTAAGTTTGAGATGCCCATTAGCAGACAACTGAGTACATAGTCTAGACTTTAGTGGAGAAGTAAGACTTGGAGTAGTGTCTGAGAGCACTTAGATGTTACCCAAAGCTATGAAACGAGTGAGGCCACCTACAAAGAGTACGGACCAAACAAAATCTAAAATCTAGTATGTGGTGAAGAGAGAATTCATAACTTAGAATTTTCTAAAGTCAGAACACCCTGGGTCAGAAAGAACATTAGGAATTCATTTAGTTCTTTCCTCTTTTGGGGGATGGGAGTGGGTGGGAACTAGGTCTAAAATCTTCAGAAAAGAATAAAAATAACATTTATGATAATGTCTAAACAGCACAAATTTTCAATAGCTAAGTACACCTTTATAAACAGAGGAGTCTAGAGCCCTACCTCAGTTATGGTCATCATTTCATTCCGACATTTATCTAATTGTGCCTGCAATTCATTTTGGCTCTCCACTAGTTGTAAACCATATTGTGCAGCTTTGAGTCGCTCTTCTTCCGCCTCTTTGAGCTTGCATCGAAGATCTGCGATTATATCTGCCTCCATAATTTTTTCCTGTTTTTAGGCTACTGTAAATAGAGAAAATAAAAGTACTTAGGCTTAAACAAATTCCATATAATAAAAATGTTTAAATATAGTTACATATTTTTCAATACTACTGCCATAGTATTAAAGATTTTCTTCCTGACTTTAAAAAAAACTGTATTTTTATTGATTTCAGAGAGGAAGGGAGAAAGATAGAAACATCACTGATAGAATCTTCAATGGGCTACTTCCTGCATGCCCCACACAGGGATCGAACCATGAGCTCCTGGTTCAAAGGTCAGAGCTCAATCACTGAGCCACATTAGCTGGGCTCTTCCTGACTTAAGTGGTCATATTTACCGTCTTGTTCTAAGAATGTCTCAAGATTTTATTACCTGATTTGAGACCGAATGAAACATAGCAAAAAATTGTGAATACATTTAATTTTGCTTCTAAGAACTGCAGTTATCAGGAAACTACTTAGTTGTTGTGTGCTAAGTTTCCTTAAATGCTAAGAAAAGGTGGGTCTCATATCTTTATACAGGTAATCAAGATAAGAGAAGAATGAAAGAAATAAACTACTCTAATAAACATGAAAAGGCATTGTAAGAATATCATGCTCACAATTTTTCACAACAGTGTTAACTTCCTGCACAAATAATATTTGCCACATTAAATATGCTTTATAGAAAACAAGATTCACTAGTATCTTCCTAGTTATTTGTAAGAGGGCATGCAAACAGGAACCATGTTCAGCATAATTAAAGAGCACTGCTGTCATTTTAGATTTTCAAGCAAAGACTTAAATATATATAGAAACATTCCACTTTAATTCAACCTTTTTTAACATCCTTTCCAAATTGGTGTCAGCCTCTTAGGCCAGACTCAAGTCCAACTGCCTTCAAAGAGCAACATGTTATTATTAAGGTATTCCCTGATCTCTCCAGTCAATGTAGTCAAATAATGCTTAAATCCCTTCTATGCTGGGCTCCATTCTGGACACTTAGAAACATTGGAGGTCAAATGGACAAAAAACAACTCTTCTTTCATTAAGCTTATTTTCCACTGTGAGAAGACAATATATCATATCTGCCTTCATTGTATAATTAATTAGAATTAATTAATTAGAACATAATAATTCGAAAGTAGCAATGGGGAAAAACATAGTAAGGGAATTTACAAGAGGTGGACGTGTTGTTACCAGGATGAAATTTAAAGTACTGGAGTGGTAGGAGGCTCTCAGGTGACTTCTAAGCAAAGCGCCCTTGCGGAGAATTACCAGTGTACCTATTTAGAAAAAGAATGGTCCAGGCAGAGGGTTAGCATCTATGGCAGAAGGAAGCCCAAAGAATGAACAAGACAGAGTTTGGATCAGAAGACTAAAGAGCAGAAAAATAGGCAGAATCAGGCCATTGTAAGGACTTGGGTTTCTACTCTGGGTGAAATGGGGAGTCATTGAAAAGTCTGGAATAGAGATCTGACATATTTAAAAGGGTCATTTGGCTGCTATGTTGAACAGTTTGGAGGGGAGCAAGCTGGATACAGAAAGACCAGGTGAGATGACTGTTCACACCAGGGTAACCACAGAGGAAGTGAGAAATAGTCAAATTCTGCATATATTTTGAAGGTAAAGCCAACATAATTTTCTGAGAAATGAAATGTGGGAGGTGGGAAAAAAAGAAAAGTCAAAAATGCCTCCAAGACTTCTGGCCTGAGCGCCTAGTAAAATGGATTTACCATCAGATGATGCATTGAAAATTATAAGTATTGAAATGAAATATGTCAAGTAAGCAGTTGGCTACATGAGTAGAAGAGGGATCTGGACTGAGACATAAATTGGGAGTTATTAGCATAAATCCTTGAACCTTGATATCACCAGAATATGAACATAATTAAAGAAAAGAGGTCCAAGGAATAAGCCCTGGTAAGAGACAGGAAAGAAGACACAAAAGTATATTCAGGTATGACCAATGAGGAATAAAACCAAGAGCATGTGTTGTCCTGGAAACCAATTAAAAAAAGCGTATCAAGGAGGTACATGTGACCGATTCTAGCAAATGCTAAGTCAAATGAGGGGAGAACTGAGAACTGGGCAATGGATTTGAATTCACAGAGGTCATCATGACCTTCAGAGCAGTTTTGATAGATGGGGCAAAAGCCTGACTGGAATGAGTTGGACAGAGAGAATGGTAGGAGAACAGAAGACAGTAGGTACAGTTTTGCTGCAAAGGAGAACAGATAAATGGGGTAGGGGCTGGAGGGAAAGCAAAATGAAACGTACTTTATTTTAAAGACAAAAATTTTAAGAAAAATGTATTGAAAAAAGAAATTTTAAGAAAAATTTCTATGCCTCTATGCTATTTGGTAGACCCAGGAGAGAAGAAAAAGTGTAATATAGAAGACATGGAGGACTGCTGAAGTGATGAATAAAGAGGATGAGGTCTAATGTACAGGAACTGATTTTGGACAGAAGCATGAATATTTCATCTAAAGTATGGGAAAGCAATTCGTAGTTACAGACATTGTTGATAAGTATGTAAATATAATGGTGGGAGTCTGCAGAAGTGCCCTTCTCACTACTTCACTTGATCCGTGAATTAGGAAGCAAGGTCTTTAAGAATGAAGATAAAAGAGGAGATACAGGGGTTTAGAAGAGAAGACAAATATCCTACATTACCCAGGGCTGGCAGCTACTGCTCTGAAATGCAAGCCCTTTCCAAAGCCCGTACACGCTGGGGCCAGCTGCTAACTGTGGCACTGTTCAAATATTTATACTTATTGAGGATTTACCACTTGCCAGACACAGTGCTTCAAAGGCATTCTCTCATTTAATTCTCTTGACAGTCCTGGGTTAAAATTTACCAAAGGAAAACGAGCTAGCCAGCAATGTCCACCGAAGCCAAAATATTAGCTCTCGTTCATTCAAAGCATTTGCTGGAATTCCTATTATATGTCCAGTCCTGAGGCTATTGCCGAGAACACAATGGTGACCCAAAACTAGACAATAGGCCCTATCTTTTTTAATCTTGCAGTCTCTGAGTGGAAAGGCATGAAGTCAAATAACTTCACCGTAAAGTTAAAACTGTGATTAAGCCGAGACCGGTTTGTCTCAGTGGATAGAGCGCCGGCTTGCGGACTGAAAGGTCGCAGGTTCGACTCCGGTCGGGGGCATGTGCCTTGCTTGCGGGCACATCTCCACTGTGGGGCGTGCAGGAGGCGGCTGATCGATGTCTCCCTCTCATCGATGTTTCTGACTTTCTATCTCTCTCCCTTCCTCTCTGTAAAAAAAAATCAATAAAATATATTTAAAAAAAAAACACCAAAAAACAAAAAAACTGTGATGAAGTGCAACAGGGAGAGCTGTACGGTACTATCTGACACTGTAACACAGGGGAGCTGTCCCAATCTGGGTAGCGGGGTAGGGTGGGTGGGGATCAGGACAAGAGGAAGTGAGTCTTCAGGAGAAGTCTGGTGGATGATGCATAAGAGTTAAACAGCCACCTGCAAAGAGAGGTAGCCAGGGTTGAATAACAACTACAGCGAATGTGTGCCAGGCACTGTTGTTCTTGGTGCTCTGCATACCTAATCTCATTTAATCCACCCGACAACCCCATGAACTAAGGCGTTTCCCCCCTTTCCACAGGTGCAAACCGAGGCACAGAAAGGTTACGGAACCTGCCCAGAGAGAGGTTATGGGCCAGGAAGCGGTTCCGTGAGTCGGGAAGCAGCGTCTGGCAGCTCCACAGCTGGATCCGGCTCCTCACCACCTCTCCGTTCTGCGCCTCTCGGAAGCAAGCGTGGCCTGCACCACGACTGGAAGTTCTGGGAATCGGGCTGCCGGGTTCGCACCCCACGTTCCCTACTCATTCTCCGGCTGCACGCACCCGAACATCGGATGCAAGGCCTTGTTTTGTAACCCGTAACCTAAGGCCAACACCATCGCCCTGACGGGGTTTTGGAGAAGACGGAACCAGCCCCGGGCCGTGTGAAGAGCAGTCAGGGCCGAGACCGGTGTGGCTCAGTGGATAGAGCGTCGGCCTGCGGACTGAAGGGTCCCGGGTTCGATTCCGGTCGGGGGGGCATGTACCTTGCTTGCAGGCACATCCCCAGTGTGGGGGGCATGCAGGAGGCGGCTGATCCATGTCTCTCTCTTTCATCGATGTTTCTGACTTTCTGTCTCTCTCCCTTCCTCTCTGTAAAAAAAAAATAAAATAAAATATATATTAAAAAAAAAAAAAAAAGCAGTCAGGGGAGACTCAGACCCGCAGCTGCCCGGGGCAGCGCCGTCCCCAACAGAAGCCCTATGACGCCAGCCGCCTGGGTGATTTTTACTGTCAAGCAGACACACCCCACAAAGAGGGTAAATACCTCTGAAATTCACTGGGATGATATTCGCCTTAACCCCATGCCTCCCAAACATCATCTCAGCACGTGAACCATCAAACTTCACGAAACAGAGGGCTTCTGCGGAGTCTGCCAAACGCACTGGACGGCCCACACTCACGGCCTTTCTCAGGCCGGGCGGCGCGGGCCTGGCGTCGGCCACTTCCGGGGCCCGGGCAGCGCCCCAACCGGAAGCCGGAACCGACGCGGAACCCCGTCCGCGAGGACTCGGGGGTCGGGGGGGGGGGGTTCGTTCCGCGGGAGCGGCGGCTGCGGCTCACGCCCGCGGCCCAGATCCCGCCTCCGGGTCCCCGAGGGCCCGGCGTCCCCCCGCCGGCGCCCCGCAGCGCTGCCCCCGCCCTTCCTCTCTCTCTCTCTCCACACGCACCTCCTCCCTCCCTCCCTCCCTCCCCCCGGGCCCTCGGCCTCTACCTCTCGCCCTCCTTCCCCGCCGCTGCGGCCGGCGGCGGCTCGCGGCGAGTCCGCGGCGCCCGGGGTCCCGGAGGGCAACTGACCGCACCCGCCACGCGGACACCGGCGGCCGGCCGAGGAGCACACACCCACCTTCCGGGTCCGCGCCACGGCTTTTGAATGCCGTTCCCGCGAGAGCGCGCCCTTCTCGCGAGAACGCCAGCCTCCAGCCGCCCGTCAGCTCCGCCCCCTTGCCGCGACTGCGCAGGTGCCGGCGAGAGCGGAGCCGCCCGCTGGCGGTGGGCGTGTGGAGGAGGGGGGCTGCGTCTCCTCCGCTTTGCTCAGCGTTGGGTTTCCCCTGAGTGTCCACCAGGGGGCCGCTTTTCTCGTGGCTGTTTTTTTTTAATTTTTATTTATTCATTTATTCATTTATTCATTCATTCATTCGTTTATTTGTTTATTTGTTTATTTATTCATTCATTCATTCATTCATTTATTCATTCATTTATTTGTTTGTTTATTTGTCTGTTTATTTATTTATTTATTTATTTATTTATTTATTCATTTACTCATTTATTCATTCATTTATTCATTCATTCATTCATTCATTCATTCGTTTATTTGTTTATTTGTTTATTTATTCATTCATTCATTCATTCATTTATTCATTTATTCATTCATTTATTTGTTTGTTTATTTGTCTGTTTATTTATTTATTTATTCATTCATTCATTCATTTATTCATTTATTCATTTATTCATTTATTCGTTTATTCGTTTGTTGGTTTGTTTGTCTGTTTATTTATTTATTTATTTATTCATTCATTCATTTATTCATTTATTCATTTATTCATTCGTTTGTTTGTTTGTTTGTTTGTTTTAAAGCCAGTGTGCGTTCTGCAGAGACAGTGCCGCCGGACGGTGAAGCCCCTGGGCCATTCCGAGGCGTGCGGGCCGCAGGTGCCCTGCGGGCCCTTCCTTCTGGCCCTCAGGCCCCAGGACTGTAACCCGTGTGCCGGAGGAGCCCGCCTAAAAGCATCCTCGGACAGCCTCCTGGCCTCTCTGTAGGACAGACTGATGGCTCTTCCAACGGCGCTCAGAAGGGAGCCTTCCCCACGTGCCCACACGGGGCTGTAGTTGGCACGGATTGTCTAAAGTAAGCCTTGTGGTGAGGTACGTGTGACTGTCCTCCCTTCCTCTGTGGAGGAAACAGAGCCCCCAAGAAGAGAAGTGTCTCGGCCCAGCGGTAGAATCAGAGTTTGAACTAACGCAGCGGGCTGCTCGGGTCCAAGCCAGTGGTTCTCCACCTTCCTCAGGCCGCGCGACCCTGGCATACAGCTCCTCCTCATGGGGTGGTGACCCCCAACCATGACATGTTGCTACTGTGATGCATCGTGATGTCAATATCTGCATTTTCCGAGGGTCTTAGGCGACCCCTGTGAAAGGGTCGTTCGACCTCCAAAGGGGTCACGACCCACAGGTTGGGAAACGCTGGTCCAAGCACTTGTGTGAGTGCTGAAAGGATGGGTTTATGTTTTATCAATCCGATGCCTAATTCATTATTTAAAAACTTAATCAGAAATACTAACAGCCCACACTTCATGAGTATTTCTGAGTCCCTAGCAGCTGCTCCATGGATCCCGGGTTTTTGAGCCCATTCGGATATTGGACAGCGTTGATGGCTCTCAGTGAGTTTCCCCTTAGGTCTTGGGATGCCTCACCCCGCTTGCTGTCCTCTTCTCAGATTCCTTTGCAGACTTCTATTTCTTTCTTTTAAATATATTTTTATTAATTTTTTACACAGAGGAAGGGAGAGAGACAGAAAGTCAGAAACATCGATGAGAGAGAGACACTGATCAGCCGCCTCCTGCACGCCCCACAGTAGAGATGTGCCCGAAAGCAAGGCACATGCCCCTGACCGGATCGAACCCGGGACCTTTTTCAGTCCGCAGGCCGACGCTCCATCCACTGAGCCAAACCGGTCTCGGTGTAGACTTCTATTTCTGATTGAGCTAGGCCAGACCATAAAGGATTGATCTGGGTTGACTGATCAAGTGCATTCAAGGGGTAATTAGCAAAGTTATACAAGCTACGGTATCAGAATTTTAGGGACTGTCTGGATGGAGTACAGCCACTACCACCACTGGACACTCCATGTCTTAAGTGAAATGAATTCTAAGTGGTCCCTGCTTGTTTGGATAAATTGCTTAAGATACACTGTAAACCTGAAACTAATATAGTATCAAATGTCAACTATAATCTCTATATATAAAAGCCTAAGTGACCATCACAACCAAAACAACCGAACAGATGACCAAACAGGCTCCATGGGGCGAGCAGGCTGGCAGGAGGGGCAGTGAGGGGCAACCAGGCTGGCGAAGGGGGGGTGGAGCAGTTGGGGTCACCAGGCCATGGGGGGGGTCAGTTAGGGGTGATCAGGCCAGCAGATGAGCAGTTAGGAGCTAGTGGTCCGGGATTGTGAGATCAGGCCTAAACCAGCAATCAGACATTTCCCGAGGGTTCCAGATTGGAGAGAGTACAGGTTGGGCTGAGGGGACCAACCCCCACCCTACATGAATTTCCTGCACCAGGCCTCTAGTTGAAAAATAAAAATAGTTCTAAAAAATAAAAGGACAAGTAATTAGTCTATGTATAAAAAAAGAAAGAAAAGAAAAGAAAATCCACAGTTCTAGATGCAGGTCCACATACCAGGCACTAAATGTCAAAGATCAAGGGGAAAAACACATCGGTCAGTATCCATTTACATAATGAGAGATGTGATTTTTGTCTCCTCACACAGAATGGTGGATTCACCAAGCATAGCAAGGGAATTTTGGTGCTGGGAAACTACGCGCACCCCCCCCCAATACATATACTGCTCCCCTCCCCCATCCCCCCAATACAATTCCTAATACTATAGCTGTTCAAAACCGGGATAGACTGCTATTGTAAACTGGCAATCATTTCTTCACTATGGCTGTTCTAGTGCAATGAGAGGATTGATAGGGAGTGTTGTATTATCCTGAAAGCTGTGTATATTTTGACATGAACTTATTCATTAAGTTTGATTTTAGTACTACAGGTGGATAGTCTCTGTCCCCAGGGCAACTTAGAATTTAGTGGAAGGGACATTTACCAAACAATAAACCCTTACTCAGAATATGGTGCAGACCAGCGGTTCTCAACCTGTGGGTCACGACCCCTTTGGGGGTCGAACAACACTTTCACAGGGGTTGCCTAAGACCATTGGAAAACACAGATATGATTCATAATCGTTGCAAAATTAAAGTTATGAAGTAGCAACAAAAATAATTTTATGGTTGGGGGTCACCACAACATGAGGAACTGTATTAAAGGGTCGCGACATTAGAAAGGTTGAGAACCACTGGTGTAGACTTTCTGGTTCCTTCATATTATTCCGTAAAGCTCCAAGCTACTATTTTTGGGATCAAGCAAGATCAAGGCCAGGACTCTGAGACACAAAGTTTGCAAATAAGAACTAGATTCATTTACAAATTTTCATGGTTCATAGGGGATGGAGATGAAGTTTGCAACAAGTGAAACCTGAAGAGAGAGAGAGGGAGGGAGGGAGGGAGGAAGGGAGGGAGAAAGAGAGAGAGAGAAGAAGAAGAAGAAGAAGAAGAAGAAGAAGAAGAAGAAGAAGAAGAAGAGGAGGAAAGGAGTAGAGGAGGAGGAGGAGGAGGAGGAGGAGGAGGAGGAGGAGGAGGAGATGGTATGTGTAAGACTTTAGTGACTGTACTAATTCATGGAACAGAAGGAGAAGTATCTGACAATAGAAACAGCCATCTGAGAAGACATCAGAAATTGAATTGTCACAATCCCTGTGTGATAATTTGATACCAAAATGAATAATTATGCCAGGAGGCAGTTTCAACTCTTTCATAGTAATAATGACAGTGACAGCCCCGTCTGCAGCCTCTCGGGGCTCTGCTCCTTATAGCACTGGCTTCCACTCTTCATGAGCCCCGTTGCTCTACTCCTTTTCACCCCGAATAGGCGCAGTCCTCATTTAAAAGGTGCACCATTCCCATATTGTCCATTTTCACTGGCTAATTTCCCAGATCAATTCTCTCTTCCTTTTTCTGCCAAAACCATTCTTTTCTTTTTCTTTATTCCAGTTTTGTTGAAGTATAAATGATAAAAGAATTATAGATGTTTAAGCTGTACAGTGTGCTGATTTTGCTAGACGTGTATATGATAAAATTACCACCACACGTATTTCTTGTGCTACCTTTGAGAATGCTTATGATCTATTCATGTGCATAATACAATATCATTAAGTATCAAAAGCACAGTGATTATTCTTTGGGTAAGTCATTGTCCTCTGCATTTTCAGCCATATGGATTGTTTATAAATTGATCCTACCCTTCAGCTTCAGGGTATCCCATCTCTCTAGTTATAATAATTGGGTCAGAGATATACATGTCATTGAATCCACGTCAATGAAATAAAATGAAATATTCACTGGGACTGCTGGGAAAATGGGTTTTGTTAACCGCTTCTGTACTTAAACTTTTCAGCCCAGAGTTGCCAGCTGCCACCTTGGCTCCACGAAACTTAAGACCGCTTGAAACAGAATCAAAAGCGGAACTGATAGCCCAAACCGGTGTGGCTCAGTGGATAGAGCGTCGGCCTGCGGACAGAAGGATCCCAGGTTCGATTGCGGCCGGGGGCAGGTACTTTGGTGGCGGGCACATCCCCAGTGGGGGGCGTGCAGGAGGCAGCTGATCGATGTCTCTCTCTCATTGATGTTTCTGACTCTCTTTCCCTCTCCTTTCCTCTCTGTAAAAAAAAAATCAATAAAATATATATATTTTTTTAAAAAAAGCAGAACTGATAAGTAGAGAGAAAGAAAAGAGTTTTGGTCGTGCTGTTTGGGCCCTATATGAGGCATCTCTTGACACTCGAGTTATCTCTGAACCGTTTAGTTTAAACTCAAATGGATTCAATTTGAGTTTTTTAATTACTTGCAATGTCAAGAATTTTAAGCAATACGTCCAATAATACTCACGTCTGGTTTTTAATGGACTAATTAACCTGTCAAGTTCTTATTCTACATTTAGGATTTTATGAGGCTAACCCTGAAAGTTGCTAACTTCCAGAGGTAGGATCTAGTGATGGCTCCTCTGAGAATAATGCCCTGGTTGAACCAGAAGGAAGGTTTATCCTAAACGAGGGAGCCTAATGCATATAATAAAGGGAAGTAAGAATCCAAACAGCTTTTATGTAATCCCTCTCTTGGCACCACTTCACATTATCATTATGTCCCTGTTAAGCAGACTTCTTCAGGTGATTTTATCACCGAAGCCTTTTAGAGTTAACACTGAACTTTTATATTAGTTATGATTTTTCCTTGCCAAGAAGAGTACCCACTCTAGTTAGTATGGTACTGATGCATATAAAAATACTAGTGTCCTAATTTTTTTCAGCTATTTACAAGATTTGAGTTGCTATTTATGACTTTCCTATCTTCCAGGGCCCATTACACATTCCTTTTATTTTCTGACATCACCTCAACTAGTTGAGGCTCTTTATCCGGTAAGTACAGTGACTCACATCTACACTGCTGAATAAAACATATTCACGGATGGTCTAAATCACTTACTCTTCTGTTGGCCCACATTTATCTGGTATGACTCAGAATGGGATGGGATTAAACTTAGGCTCCTGTTCTTTCTCTGAGAGCTTGAAACTGTCACAATACATGTGTGTGTGTGTGTGTGTGTGTGTGTGTGTGTGTGTGTGTGTAAAAGCAGTAGGAAGTCTAACTAGCTTGATGTAAAGTTGTTTAATGAATATCATTCTCAGGAAAAACACATTGGGAGCACACACAGTAAAGGGGAAATTGAGCCCTGGCTAGTCGCTCAGTGGTTAGAGCATCTGCCCAAGGACCAAAGAGTCACAGGTTCAATTCCAGTCAAGGGCATGTACCTCAGTTGTGGGTTCCATCCCCAGTCTGGGTACATGCATGAGGCAGCCAATGGATGTGTCTATCTCGCGTTGATGTTTCTCTCTCTCTTCA
The DNA here is from genome assembly GCA_011751065.1 of Lasiurus cinereus. Lineage (NCBI taxonomy): Eukaryota > Metazoa > Chordata > Mammalia > Chiroptera > Vespertilionidae > Lasiurus > Lasiurus cinereus. The sequence goes on from JAAGEH010000434.1 coordinate 2,122,722, forward strand.
CCCCCTTCCACTCTGTTTAAAAATCAATAGAAAAAAATATCATCAGGTAATGATTTCATACAAGGGGGAGATTGATAAATCAGCACCCCAAGATAAGCAGCTGAATATACCTGTTCAGTAATACTCACCTATAAGGTACCTCCTGTCTCTTACCACTAGGTGACAGTATTTGCAAATATTTTATCTGAAGGGAGGCTCGCTATTACAGAAATTCGATTCTGTTGGTAGAGATGGCTAGTTTCAGCTAGAAGAGTTGCCATACATATCTGTCATAACCTACACTCTTAGTCATTGGATATCATAGTTATTTCTCATCTGGAATGCTCTCCTCCTCCTACTTAGTAGTTTACTCCATGCTAGAAGACAGAATTATGTCCCCCATCCCCAAATTCATATGGTGAAGCCCTAATAACCAATATGACTGTACCTGAAGAGAAGGGATTTAAGAAGTAATTACAATTAAATAAGGTCCTAATTCAATAGGATCGGTAACCTTAGAAGACATGGTGGGAAAAAAGAGATCTCCCTTTCTTTGTACAGCTCAGAAGAAAGGCCATGTGAACACAGAGTGAGACTGCGACATCTGCAAGCCAGGAAGAGAGGGCCCGTACCAGAAACTGACTCCCCAGCCTGCAGAGCTGTGAGAAATCAATTTTATGTTTCTTAAGTACTTCGTTACCGCATCCTGAGCACACTCTGTCTCATCCTTTCCTTTGGAGAGGACCTCTGACTAACGGTTAAGAATGCAATATGTGCTCTGGAGTTAGCATCTGGATTCAATTGCAGGCTCTGTTACTTCCTCGTTGTGGTTATCTAAGCTTCAGTTTTCTCAAGTACGAAACGAGATAAAGTATCTAATTCAATAGGCCATTGTGTGTTTTAATGAGCTAATACTTTTTAAAATGTCAGCAAATGGTAGCTAATATTATGAGCATTGTCTCAGCTCAAATATCACTCCCTCTGGGACCCCTTTTCTGACGCCTTCGCCTAGGGGCAAGGCTTCTATGAACAGTTCAGAGCACCCTGTGTTTAGCCTTTGGAAACATTATAATAGATCGTAGTAATTTGTGTAATTTATGTCTGCCTCCTTCACTGAACTGTAGGCTCTTTGAGGATACAAAGGCCTATATACGTTTTACTCACTGTGGTTTCTCCCAGCAAGTGTCATAGTGCTTGGGACATGTTAAGTGCTAACGTCAAGTTTGATGAATGGATGAAAAATGCAGCTCATTGATTTATATGGGGGTTCCATAAACTTTCTTTGAGGGATCAAAGTTAAGTAACTTGTAAAAGAAAGAACTATTCTTAATCTTCAGTGAAAAATGCTGAAAATGTATTAGGCAGTTTACACAAAACAAATTAAAAGTACATCAGATAGGTATTTTAGGGTATCTGATACCCTCTGAAATTTTAATGGCTTCGTTCACCTATGATAATATGTATCCTTGACTTGAATCAATATTTTTCCATCGAGAATTTATGTATTGATATACTTTTTGGAATTCAAGCAGAATTGTACTAGTGAATTTGCTACATAAAAAACCCTATTGAAGAAAGCCAAGAGAATCCTTGGCTAAAGTAAATGTTCATTTTGGATAAATGCAGACTTCCATGTATTAAGTTCTTTTAAAGAAAGAGCCACCTGGATGATCTCAGGTTTTAAAACTTACGTTTTTTTTCTAACGTTTTATTTATTTTAACAGGTTTATTTATTTCCTGAAAACAAATCTTGCACATGTTGCCCTATTAATTTTCCCAAACCATAAAATATTTCAAAGGGGTATAGTTTTAATAATCTTTCAAGGACTTTGGTTATGAAATGACCAATTATACGAGTAAGGCTCAAATGTACAGTAATGAGAAATATTAGTTATTTGTATTTAAAAGGCATTTTATGTTTCAAAAGCTTTCTCAAAATGTGAGAAAGTGTTTGGTGGACTTTACATACCTTCTACAGACAGTAACATCTTCCTTTTTGTTTCTTACCATAGTGATAAAAATGTAGGCAGCCCTGTTGCAAGTCGCGATCCTTTCTTTGTATTAAGCATTGTTTTACCATTTCATTCGCCTCTGCATTATCAGGCAGGATGCTCAGACTTTGGCTTGATCACATATAAACCCTACCACTCCCTCATAATACACTCTGTGCTGGTAGTACTTGGCTACTTTTGATAAATTGGCCCGTCTTGTGAAATGCTTTCCTAAGCTGAAGTTCTGGAATTTGTCAGGTGTCCTCTCTGACAGTCATGTCTTCCTTTGGCTCTCAAATTACCCAACCAGCTGGGGGAAAGCACATATCCTCCCACAAAGCATGCTTCCTTGGAAATTGAGATCTATTGTTTTTTGGCACTAAAAGTCATGCTCTTGCACTTTCTGTCAAATCGGGGCTAAATAATTTCTTGAGGGTGAGCCACCTTTTAAATGTTGGAGGACTAACAGTTACAGGGATCGCTGTGTGTTCAGCAATTTGTAAGAAAGATCAGAAGACTGCAGGGTTCCTTATGACTACATTTGAATGTAGCAAGACCCAGGTTATTATTTTTTTCTTCTGGTGAATTAGTCGAGAGGTTGGCATCGCACTCTTCCCTCCAAGTTAGTCCATCCATTCATACATAGAGCACATTTCTATGCACAGGAGAAGTATGGTTTCTGAATTACATCAGCATGTAATCATTATTTTATCTGATTGAAAGCAGGGAATTGCAAAAGGGGCTTGAGTGACCCTTATCCTCCCACTTCTAAAACTCCCGGGAAAAGGATGAATAGGTTGAAAGGATGAAAGAGTTAAGTTCTTACAAGCCAGCCAACATGGGGACAAATAAGTAATATCTAAGTGGATGCTTAAATCTGTTTGGAAGGTCTGATTTCATTCCTGCTCTTGCAAAAGTAATTAGCGCTGCTGTCATCCTAAGTAATACAGTGGTACCTCGAGATACGAGTTTAATTCGTTCCGTAACCTTGAGGCGTGGGAAACTATGAGACACTCGAGTCGCGGTAAACTGGTGGGTCGTGTGCAGCCGGCCGATCCGTGCGATGACTCCTATCTCAACTGTTGCTCATATTTCAAAGCAAAAATCGCTCGCTCGATGGCTCGTATCTCAAAAATCTCGTATGTTAGGGCACTCGTATCTCGAGGTACCACTGTAGAGGTAAGTTTCAGAGCAGTTTCCAAACTTTGTTCTATATCAAAACACCCCAGGAGCTTTACAACTCGTGATACACTCTCTGTACCCAACACCAAGTAAATTGGAATGCCTGGGTGGGTGTTAGGTAAGAATAGATTTCAAAGCTCCCCAGGAGAGTGCAATGTGCAGCAAAATTTGGGGTCCTGGGTTAAAATAGTCATGCATTCTCTATCACCCTGCACCTTTTTTTTTAAATTGCTCTGTTAGCACAGTGGTTCTCAATCTGACTGCTCATTAGAATCACAGGGCCCCTTTAAAAATCCTATTTGGATTCACTTCGTCTAGGGCAGGGGGTAAGCATCAGCATACCCAAGCTGTTCTCCAAGAGACTCTAATGTGCAGCCACGGTGGAGAATTACTGGGCTACTTGATCCCGTAAAGAGGTAGGATAAATTGGGTCCTTCGGCCTATTTCTGGCCATTAAGGGCCTTCTACATTTTAAAATTACTGTTCATTAGTCTTGTTGAATGAATTTTCTTTTTTAGTTCACTGGGCTCTAAAATGCAACCATATTTCTGATTCCATTGGTAGTAGGATCATCAGAGAAAATACAGAACAGCCATTTTTGATTTCAACTAAATAAGGAATACTTTTTAGAACAACTGTGTTGATGCAGTATTTGGGGATGTATTATAAAAAAAAAGATTTACTGTTTATCTGAAATTTAAATGTAACTGGTGTCCTGAATTTTTATCTGCTCTATCTGATAGTACTAATTGGTGGGAAAGCGTGGCTCATTCTGGGGGAAAATCAGCAGTTGAATTTGGGGAGCGTTCCATCCTTTTAATCTTCGAGGTTTATGACCTGTCTCTTAGCTCTTCCCTCTTTTAGCTGCAGAGGTGGAAAATAAAAAGGAATGAGTAATTTTGGAATTTAAAGACTATTTAGAATTTCTTGGTGGCCAAGCAGACCCACGTTTTTCTTTTTCTTTTTTTAAATATATTTTATTGATTTTTTTACAGAGAGGAAGGGAGAGGGATAGAAAGTCAGAAACATCGATGAGAGAGAGACATCAATGAGAGAGAGACATTGATCCGCCGCCTCCTGCATGCCCCACAGTGGAGATGTGCCCACAAGCAAGGCACATGCCCCTGACCGGAATCGAACTCGGAACCTTTCAGTCCACAGGCCGACTCTCCATCCACTGAGCCAAACCGGTCTCGGCCCACGTTTTTCTTTTGCGTAGGGTATCGTTGGGTGACCAGCAGGTGAGGAGAATGGGAGAGGAGGAGTGTCACCATGCAAGAAAGTAGGATATGGAGAAAGATAAGCTTTGGTTCCAGGAACCCCAGTTCTGTGCTCTTAAAAAGATTGCCATTTGGAGCCATTTCTATGGCTTTCAAATATTTGAGACTTGATTTTTTTGTTCAAAAAATTTTTTAAAAATCTATCTAAATATCAGATGTTTGCAGCTTTGGCTAGAGTTGAGATAGTTTCCAGGTGAAACTGTTCTCCTAGCCTACTGAAGCTGCACTAATGGAAACCTCGGAAGTCTCCCACCATCTCGCAAGAACCCCCAAGAGGCCTCCCCAGCAGTTTGGATGCCCTTCAGCCTCATCCTCTAACGACCATCCATCACTTGGCTGATTCCCGAAACTTCCTTCCTCCTCACCATTCCAAGTAGGACTTGAACTGTAAATAAAAGTCGTGGGTGGGTATACTTCCTGGCTAATAGCAGGCGCTATTCAAAGGGAAAAGGAGCGAAGTTTCATGATAATTCCCAGCAAGCAGGTGGTGTAATGATTTTGCCAAATTGGAGCCTGACATTTTGATGAACAACTCTTGAGCACCCCTCATAATTTCCTCCATAGAGGAGATAAGCAAACAGGTAATATGTCAAATCTCCCTTTGCTGTCCAAGTTTACTAATGGAAGGAGGTGAAACAGGTGAAGCACATTAACTTTTAACCTGTTAACATTGATTTTTTTTTTCCACTGAGCATTGGACATTTAAAAAGGGAAATGCATGCTGGCAGAAAGGAGACAAGACAAAGGCTACTAGGAAGGGGCTGAAAGCTGGCCTGCATCATGGAACATATTTGCAGGCCAGCTGGTCCCACTTTGCACAGATGTTTTTATAGGAACAAGAGGGAGGGGCAAGTGCTCTAATATTTGGCACATTAGCCAGGCAGTGGAATATCTCTTTTCATGATGCTCCTCCTCTCTCATGGCTGGAGGTTGGGGTTGAGGGGAGCAGTGGTCAGAGGCTTTGGGATAATTTTATTCTTCAAACGGAACTCCAGGAAATTACACACATTGATAATAGGCTTTTTCCCCCGTAAGTTCATTTAAAAAGGTTCATTTCTATTTTAGGAGATGCCAACTCTGAAAACCAAAGAGATGCATGTTTATTTACCTATGGATAAAGCAATCCAATCATCATCAACTCCTTTATTCATAAGTGAAAAAACATGTGCTATTTGGAGAAAATACTTTCTCCAAATTGGTTTTAGGGCGATGTAAATTAAATCCTCCCTTTCCCAGATGGTTGGTTTTGCCTGAATGTTGTAGTAGCATATCCTATGTAGCGTGCATTTTAGAACATTGAGGAAATCAATTTTTCTATATAAGTTGGAGGTTTGGGGGCCCACTATTGTGCTACTTAGCCCACAGAGTGAATAAAAAAAATCTTTGAGCCAAAATTAGAAACTTGAGAATTTACACATACACACACACACACACACACACACACACACACATCTGGATTGCCAGGTTCTCTTGAAAAATCAGATTTGGCTATGCTGTGACCTCACTCCTCATGCCAGTGGTTGTATTTTGTAGTGGGCACAAATTTTCCATTTCATCACAACCCCTGTCACTTGATCATTGGGTTTAAAGTGTGTCAGATATGAGACATATTACCTATATGTATGGTTTCTTTATACATTTGAATTTGCCATTCAAAATATGAAGCAATCCTGGCCTGTAGAGCTCAGTGGTTGAGCATTGACCTATGAACCTGGAGGTTATGGTTTGATTCTCAGTCAGGGCACATATCTGGGTTGCAGGCTTGATCCCAGTAAAGAGTGTGAAGGAAGCAGCCCATCAATGACTTTCTCTCATCACTGATGTTTCTCTCTCTCCTCCTTCCTACCTCTCTGAAATCAATAGAAATATTTTTTTTAAATATGAAGCAAGATTAGATTATTAATCTAATGTCCTCTGAGCTGACTCTATGATTCTTTTCTTTTATACAAATGGAGTTCTTGAAATTGTTATGGATTATCTGACACTTCGCTTGAGGAAGGAACTTGACTAGATTGTAAACATCATCTCTGCCCGATTTCAATTTAGTTTACTTGGAGTGTGAATGAATTTATGACTAGCCAAAGAACTCTTCGGTTGCTTTTCTCCTTTGGCTTTGTTGTCATTGGTGGAGAATTAAAATGATCATCTGGATAGGCTCACGTATAAATGAAAAACAGAAATTGGTAAATTGAATATTGGAAAGTAGTTGCCTCTGCAGATAAAAATCTAGCTCAGCTATTGACTTTATTCCACCTGGTATCAAACAACTTTAAACCAAGAGAGGACCTTGGCAGTAACATTTGACCCTTTTGTTTTATAGATAAAACTGAACTTAGGAAAGGTAAAGTGACTTATTCTTAATCATGCTATAGGTTAGTGTCAGAACTGGGATCCAAACCCATCTTTCTTAACTTTCACCAAGGCAGATATTATTCCTATTATCTTTTTGCCTCTAATTATGTAGGTACAGTTTCAGGTTTATTTTTCAATTTTCATTGTTGCTATCGTTTATTGCAATAATTTACAATAAAAATTATGATAACGTTGTCATAATGATCTTTTAATCATCAGTTATGTATGATGAAATTATGAACCACTTCATGGATAATTCTCTTGAATATGTAAGGATGATCCTTAATAATGAAAAATTTATAATTCATATTTTAATTAAAAAGGCTTCTAGCCTGGCCAGTGTGGCTCAGTGGTTGAGCGTCAGTCTATTCACCAGAAGGTCACGGGTTGATTCCTGAGTGGGCACATGCCCAGGTTGCAGACTCAATCCCTGATGTAGGGCCTGCAGGAAGTAGCCAATCAATGATTCTCTCTCATCATGGATGTTTCTATCCCTCCCTCGTCCTTCCTCTCTGAAATCAATACAAATCTATTAAAACAAAAACACAACTTTTAAAAAAGGCAATGCTAGCAGTCGTTGTCTTTGAATGACTTTAGATGGCATCTCCCACTTCTTTTCTCATGTTCCAAATTTTCCATCATGATTCGACATCGCTATTATAATGGTTAGAATTTTTAAACAATTATAGAAAAGAAACAAAGACAAACCCAGCCTGATAAAGACATGAAGCATTTAGGTGAAATTAAAATGTTCCCACACCTCATTCATTCCTGTGAGTGCAATGTAAAGCCCATTTCCTGTGATTCACATATGCACACACAAAGAGAAAGGATTTGACACATTCCCACAGCGAAAGAAAAATAGTGGCCACGATTGCAAGGGGGTATGTGACCTAGAGTGCATTCCAGGCTGAGTGACACTGACTTTACAATTTAAAATCTAGCAGTTCCTGCGTTCTCAGTATCTGGCTAATTGACTTTGTCCAGTTTTCTGGTATGGACTGTTATTTTCTCAGAAATTCTGAAAGCTAAGGAGAATTCACATTTTGCTTTACCTTTGTCTAGTGTTAGGGGAAATTAAAAGAATGGAAAATTAGCACATGACCTCTCTCCCAAAGACTACTGTAACAGCTGTGTGGTTACCAGGGGACGAGTTTACTTGGATAGGGAAAGAAAATACTTCATTATAAATAATCTGTTTCTACTACTCCTGTTTCCGGGAAACCTGATGCATACAATGCACCTAAGTGTATTGGAGGTCAAGTTGCGACTGTGTTTTTATTAAATATTTGACTTGTTTTATGTGTTAGTGTAATGGACTGCGTTTGAGACCTGGGTGATTTAAGAGCTTGTCCGTAGGAAGCTTGCCTCTCTGTCGCCTACCTTTGGGCCCTGTCTCTCTCGCTTTTCTCTTTCTTCCATCTCTCTCTGTATTTTGCAAATATTAAGTTTTTAAATATGGCTCACTGTACTTTTCTCATGCTTCTTAATTTTCATGTCTTAAGAAGGTGAAGCTTCAGAGAACAGTGCATAGCTCAGTGTCAATCAATAAATTAGTCCTTTCATGTCCCCTCTGCAAAACTGGGATGGTTGAAGGAATAATACTGACAAGTAGACCCAAGGTTTCGTGTCTGAGGAAGACACTATTTTATTTACTTTCCATTCATCCTGGAAGGGACCCAGCTCAACTCACAAAAGGATATTTTAGCCCCCCAGAGAAACTATTTTAATGCTTAATCTCAACAAAATATTGCACCAACTTTTTGTATCAGCAGTTAGCTCTTAGAGGTACTGCTATCTTTAAAATTATTTTTGGTAAATTTCTAGATAAGTTATGACCTCTTTTGACTTCTAAATAGACATTGAAATAGACACACACACACACACGCATACATACACACACACACACACACACACACACACACACACACCTCCCTAAACTGCATCTCTTGACCTTCCTGTGACAGTTGGGATGCGGCACTGCTGTGGCTGGAGTTGAACAAGGCCTAGTGACACTTCGCCTGGCACAGACATGCAACCCCCGCCCTCTCGTTTCCCCATGGAGTATTTTGGTAAATTACACTTTCTCGCTGCCTCCGAGTCAGGAGTGGTGAGTTATGGCTTCATGCCGGGATGGCTGAGGCTCTGACACACAGACAGGGGAGTGCCTGGAAGTGACAAGAGCACCTCAGCTCAGAAGGAAGAATAATTGAAAAACCCCAGACTGCTCCATGCACTGCCAAGTCATTCTTTGGAGCAGGCTTTCATAGTCACAATCCTCTCTCACTCATGGGTCTTCTTGCTCCTCACCCTGCAGTGAAGGACACAGGTACAGAACCAAACACATTCACAGTGACAGATGCTGGAGAGGAAAACCACGAGTTTTGGCTTCTACTGAAAGTCTTTAAAAATAACTTTCCCAATAGTTGTTGATTTAAAATGCTAGTTAAATTGAAGGATGAGTGAACTTTTCATGTTACCTTACTTTTTATGAAGCACTTGCAGGTGCAGTATATTATGTAGTAGAAGAAAATAAAGTTACTCAGTGGAAAATGGGTTGTGCAATTAGTCAGAGCCCTGATTGAATATGGTGTATTAATTGTAGTAAAATGTGCAAATTTGGGGGGAGAAACTTGGACAGGCAATGAAAAAAAAACGTGACTGGCAGAAGCACCCAGCTTTGAAAGTCCCAGCCTGTCACCATATTATGGGTAAGTTTTGCCACTGGAGACAAGAAAATCTTGATTCTTATCTCCGTTTTACTACCTTTTAGGGCAGTGGTTCTCAACCTTCCTAAGGCGGTGACCCTTGTATACAGTTCCTCATGTGGTGGTGACCCCCAACCATAAAATTTTGCTACTGTTATGCATCGTGATGTAAATATCTGCATTTTCTGATGGTCTTAGGTGACCCCTGTGAAAGGCTCATTCGATCCCCAAAGGGGTCGCGACCCACAGGTTGAGAATCACTATTTTAGGGAATAGTCTGAGAGTGGAGGCTTTGGAGCCAAATTTCCTGGATCCATGTCCTGCTTTATTCACTTGTTCTGTGTCCGTGGGCAGCCTCCTAGTGTTTCTGTTTCCTTTTCTCAGCACAGAGATGATGCCATCTGGTGCAGAGTGTGGTGAGGATTAAAGAAGACACATGTAATTTAATTGGAAAGGTACTGGCACATTGCAAGTCTTTAGAAAATATCAGTCATTATTATTAAATGTGTCACATGACTGCCCCTGTTTCAATGTCCTCAGATATAAAAGGAAAGAAGACAATTATTGTAGGGATTAATTGAATACATGAGTTTTGTTCATTTAATTTTAACCTTTTTATTTTAAAAAATTACAAACACATACAAAAGTAGAAATTAATGTGACTTCCGTTTCCAGTTACACATGTAAGGAATTTAGAAGTCACACTCGGTCCTAACAGCCAGTAAAAAGCCAACTTGAAAAATGTAACTTTTCTAGGATCTGTAGGAGAGGGGCGGACACAAGGAAAACCCTTTCCCCCGAGATGAGAGGGAGAGACAGCTGAATGTAGGGAGGAATGGCTTCCTGGAGCAGAGATTCAGGAGCCCATAGGAAAACACGAGCTGGAACGGGCGAATTGCTAGAGGCTCAGTGTGAGCAAGTCTGAGAGGTAAAAACTTCCAGGGACCCAAGCATAAGGAGAGGCCCACAATATGGTGAGATTTACCTTCAGGAGCTTGACCAGGCTCCTGCAGCAAATATCGGAGAAAAATCCCATCATGCTTCCAGCAGGGAAAGGAGAAAGGAACCGTTTTAAAATAAGACACAGCACACTGTTCCCTTCACAGGCCCTGACTCTAGAGAGAGCAGTTAACCAGAACCCAACATTGGCGTGTTATCAGAGCCTACTGACCTGGGAAATACTCGTGAGCTCTAACCATTTTGCCCCACCTCAGTGGTGAGAATCCAATGGGAAACACTTGTGACCTTCACAGTCCAGAGACATGGGCCCACTGGGAGTCTGAAGCCTGACCATGTTCCTCTCCCCTGCACCTCACTCCGAAAGGCCTATTTGCAGGAGTAAATAGGTACATCATGTCCGGCTAGCATGAGAATAGGACAAAGCATCCCCAAAGTGAAACAAAACAAAAAACACCACAGTTTGAAGAGACAGAGCAAGTCAGAACCAGACACGGCAGGGATATTGGACTTATTGGACTAGGAACTTAAAACCTCTCTGATGAATATGCTGCAGGGTTTCATGGATAAAGTAGACAGCATGCAATAACAAATGGGCAATGTAAGCAGAGAGATGGAAATCCAGAAAAAGGGCCAAAAATAAATATCAATGTAAATAACCCATGAGTTCATCATCAAGTTTTAACAGTGGTCACTTTTTAACAGTTTTTGTTTCAACTATTGCCATATCAATTTTTTTTCTTGGACTTGTCAAGCAAATTACAGATATGATATTATTTTCATCATAAATTCTCCACATGCAGGTGTAGTAAATAACTACACTGTTCTTCTCTGTGTAGCCCCTTTGCATTGTGAGGTGCAGCTTTTCCCATGAGGAGGCAGAGTCTGTTTCTGCTTTTGTGAAATGCCTGGACTCATGAAGGTGGCAAAAGTGATGTGGGATTCCAAACCCAGGCCTTGGAACTTCTAGAGAGGAGAATTGTTAAGCTGAGCCCCGTCTAAGTTGTTGACCTTATAGAACCCTGTATAGGTAACAATACTAATTTTGGGTGGTTTATTATACAGCAATATATATCTAATATAGTGATTTTTTAAAAGTGCTTAATACATGTCTTCATACATAAATATGAAGCCTTTACCATACTGACTGGGGAATGAAACTTACAAAGTATGAGGTATTTTTGTGACTCTGAGGGAGAATGCCAATGTGCTAACATCAGTGTAGAAATAGTATTCTATGACATTCATTCTAACTATGAGCCTTCTGTAGCTGAATTACCTATTCAGCTTAAGGTCCAAGGGGTGCTGATCCTTGATCTAACTTCTTTTTTGAGAATCTGATAAAATCTATAGAATTTCTTCCTAGAAATAAAATGCACATGTACACAATCTCCTTTGCTCTACACACACACACACACACACACACACACACACACACTTGCCTCCATCGTGTCTAACAGTGGCTGACACATAGTAGGTGCTCAGTAATAATTTCAATTATTCTTTGGATGAATGGCTGAACAGTTGAATGGATAAATATTCATAAACTGGTATCTCCCAATGTTCTCCCAACATTGGCATGTATAAGAATCTTCTGGGAAGGACCTTTAAGAGATACAGCTATCCAGTCTGTATCTTTTGAGACTCAGAATCAGATGTTTAACTTCCCTGAGTGATGCTGAGACAAATGGTCCTTGAGTATTTTATATTTCCTCCAAAGATGTATATACCAGGAGCACAGCCAAATAGGAGAATAGGATTCTTTGTCCCTGGCAATTTGGGACAAATCAAATATAATCAACATTTTAAAATAATCAAATAATTAATTCAGAAACCCATTCTCATTTAAAATAGTTTTCTTTCTGTTTTGGTTCCTCATCTCTTCACTATAGGTCTTTTTATAGATTTTTCTGAGATTCATATCTCACAAAGACTGAAAATTTCTCTGGACTAGATATTTTTGTCCAACTGAGAAAAATTCGGTAGCAGACATTGAGAATGTAAAAAGAAGTGCTTGGAAAATTGGTAGGCTCACTTTTGCCACTGGAGTCTGTAATTTAAAGAGCATATAGGCTAGCCACTGCCTACAACAACAATATCAAATAAGTCTGGAAGTTTCTAATCCTACTTTTTTTAAAAAAAGGAATTTGAATGGTTGAAACATTTTTAGTTTAAACCTTTTTTTTTTTATTGATCAGAGAAACACAAATTTAGAGTAATGAGATTTTCTACTGACCAGTTATGAAATGGTGTGGAAAAGCAGGCAATCTTATGCACAAAAGCAAGCACTCCTACATGGCCTGGGACCAGTTTTCTGAAGGGCAGCTTGGAAGTAAGTGTCAAATTTCAAAATGTTGGATATATTTTTGGCCCAGCAATTATATTTGAGGGCATGCATCCTTAGAAAATTATTGGCTATGTGTCCAAAGATGTAGCCTATTCTCAAGGACATTAATATATCTATCCTATTCTCAAGGCCACTCACAAATATTTTAAAACAATAACAATATCCACTAATTCGGGGATTAATGGAATTAGTTGACATAGCTCCATACAATAAAAATAGCTGACACTTACTGAGCACTTACTATTTGCCTAACCTGTACTTAGTTTCTTGTAGGGATTAACTCCTCTAATATTTTCAAATAATACTCTGTGTAGGTAGTATTCTTATCTCACATTAAAGATGAGGAAGGTAAACACAGAGAGGTAACTTACCCAAGATTATGCAGCTGCTATGGGAGAGAGAAAAAGAGAGAGAAAGAGAAAGAAAGAGAGAGAGAGAGAGAGAGAGAGAGAGAGAAAGGTTAGGGGGAGAGGTGAGGAAGGGGGGGGGGAGAGAAGAGGCTGGAGGTGCACCAGGGCAGTCTGGCTAGAATCTGTACTCTTTAAACCCTACACATGGAATATGACACAGCAACTACATGCAGAGGGAATAAGGACATATTTAGTGAAGGAAAGTAGATTTCAGAAGAACCTAGCATAGTTACAGAAAGAATGGAGTGGAGGAAGGAAGAACGTATGCAGGATGCTTAGGAAAAAAAAAAACTTTGAAAGGTCTTATACCAAATGTCAGAGACTACTTGGGGCAACTTTCACTTTTTTTCCTTTACAATTCCTAACCAAGATTCTTGTTTAATAAGCTGGTGTTTCTTTTACAATTAGAAATTTATTTTTCATTTAAATGAGCCAACTTTAGCCTTAATTTGTTTCGACAAATGTTGAAGCATTCCTGCTTGACTCAATTGGTATTCGTTTTTCCCAGCTAGCATTTCCTGTACGCCAGTGCCTTCCTAAATTTCATTTATTTACTAGTTTCATGCTGTTGCATGTTAGTGAAATCCTAGGTCTAACTCTCCTGAGAGTTGTAATGAAGGAGATATGTGGAGACATTAAGATATAATACTGAAATGATAGGAATGGACATGCTACATGGCTGACCCTGCCTGGAGCCATTAAAGTGATCATCACCCTATTGGCTAGAAAAGCTGACTATTCGCTTTTGCAGCCATTCTTGGCCCTTCAGTCAGCCATGTGACCCGGGAGACCAAAGGGGATGGATGGCTGCTGCAGGGACTTCTACAAAATATTTTGTTTTCCGGGTAGAAAGATCACACTTAACTGCCACCACACCTTTTCCTCGCAAGCTAGTCAGCCAGTTGTGAGGGCATGATTTTTGCAATTGTAGGAGCCATTTTGTGAACCTGAGGCTGCAAGTGAAGAAAAGATCAAAAGATAGTCTGATTCTCACATGTGGGGCTACTGAGGCCTAACTTCAGATTTTTGGTTTTGTTGAAACACACACACACACACACACACACACACACACACAATCACCCTTTTCTGTTAAAACCATTGTTAACTCTTTTATTAGTTGTAGCCAAGCATATTCCCAATGGATACAGTGCTCAAAATGCTCAGGTATTATTCTTTCTTGATCATAAAAATGTTTTGTATCTTACCTTACATAGAAAGAAATATTGTTTGAATCATTTTCATGGAATCCTTGAAGACTAAAATTAAAACGGAATTAGAATTAGAGTTCATCTAGTTAAATTTCTTCTTTTTACACACCCAAAATAATTAGGGAGAGTAAATTATTATACGACTAGTGGTTACTTTTTTTTATAACCATTTTTAGAATGTTGCATGGTGACACCTCCAGGTGGCTATTTCTGTTGACTGTAAGATGTAAGTTTTTATGTCGTAAGTCTTGACTACTATTCATAAGTCATGTAGTACAGATGATAGACTATGAACATCCTACAGCATCTATTGATAAATTGCCTTACGAGAAATATGTGTATTCCTTGCCCTGAGCATGAAACTGCTGGCTGATGAATTTGCAGAAGATGTGATTGGAAGAATGCTTGCCGGTATTGGTAGCTGTTCTTCATCATAAGCACTTAAAGAGTCATTTGGTCGGATGATTTTGGTCACTGATAGAAGCTGAGATGTGCAAGCCTATGGCAGCCAGCACAGCAATGAACTCATTATTGTTGTCTCTGCTGGGACATCTTTTTGGGATTTCTGTATCACTCACAGCTAATGGGTCTGGACTTGCCACTGATATATCCAAAGTGGATTCCAGTGGTGTAATATCATTTTAGAATGAAGCTTAAAAAGGAAGAAGGGAGACACTGAGGGTCTAATATAGAACCCCACCCACAAGATGTTTATTCTAATAACTACGTTTAAATGTGTACCAGTGATATCCTTTTCTCATGGCTAGACCATAAACTGACCCCCCAAAAATCAGAAGACAGAGCTATATCCTAAACACTTGTGAGAAAGCTCTCGGCTCAAAAATCACCTCTTGTGGAATGTTCCCCGATCCCTCAATCTGGGGCCACCCTAAGCCACTCTAAGATATCACTCCATTTTAGTTTCTTCTAGGCTCTTATCACCGTTTAACCATTATTTTTAAAATTTTGTTCTTGTTTATTGTCTCTTTCCACTCACTGGCACGTTAGATTAGAGGCAGCCAGACCTACTCTGCCTTGCTTACTGTGGCATCCTCTGCAAAGATGCCAGGTCCCAGAGTAGGAGCTCAGTACATATTTGTTGAATGAATGAAAGCATGACTACAATGCTCTCTCTAACAGCTTTAGCTTCCAAGTCAGGTCCAGAAATTGTCTTGAAGAGTGAGGTGAAAGATGGCTTCTCCCTTTTTAGTTTTGATGATGGTATTGATCTCTGTGTTAGCCAAGCATTTGTGTATCTCATTCCAAAGAGTTACAATATAAATACGTATGTGGGAAAATATTGGAGCAATTAGAACTAGCATATGCCTTACTTGGTCCCATTAAAATGGATCTTTGTATATGTGTGTATGTGTGGTATCCATCTAAGTCAGGGTTATATAATACTACTAGAGGCCTGGTGCACAAAATTAGTGCCCAGTCTGCACCCTCTCCAATCTGGGACCACTCAGGGATTGTCCAACTTCCGGTAGTCAGACATCCCTCTTATAATCCAGAACTGCTGTCTCCTAACCACTCACCTGCCTGCTTGCCTGATTGCCCCTAACCCCACTGCCTGCCTGCCTGATCACCCCTACCTTATTCCTCTGCCAGCCTGATTGCCCCTACCTTGCTCCCCTGCCAGCCTGATCACACCTATCTTGCTTTCCCCTGCAGACCTGATCACCCCCAACTTCCCTCCCCTGCTGGCACCCATAGCCCCCAACTGCTCTCCCCTGTCAGCCTGATCATCCCAGACTACCTGTGCCTTGGCTCCCAGTTTGGCCTCCCTCTGGGGACACTGCCCCCATTATCCCACTGCTGCTGCCCATGGCTGCCTGAGCCTAGGCCCTGGCAGCTGCTGCAGCTTTGTCTGGAAGGATGTCCGGAAGACAACCACCCTAATTAGCGTATTACCCTTTTATTAGTCTAGATTGTCTAAGTGGCCGATGGTCTGGGTTATTGAGGAAAATATATATATTTCATATTGGGCCAGAATTATACAGATATCTTCACATTTCACTGCATATTATGCTACACCGATATTTTTGCCCTCTTCTACTGATCCCGTGCTTTACTCATACATAAACATTGTTCTGGGATCTCAGTATAAAAAGTACTGAAACCAGGCCAGCATTAGCCTTGCTGAGGAAACCTGCAGAGAGCTGGATTGAAAAGAAACCTAGGCCTTTGCAACTACTGCATAACAAGAGCAAGAGCTTATTTCTGTGACCCAGGAGAAGAACCCATGTAGAGCTCTAAAGCAACGCCTCCCCCCACTCCCCCCCACCCGCCACCCGCCCCCAGCTCATGCGGGATGGAAAGTTGTGTGGGATGTAGTGTAGCAAGAACACTATTCACTTCCAAAAATCAGCTAAGCTGCCAGCACACTGAGTTTCTAGAGGAAGATAAAACATTAATTACAGATGTCAAGATTAGCGTTTGCTTTTTCTGCAAATTCCATGGGGTCTCTAAGCAACTTGATCTTTGAATTCCCCAGGTACTAAAAATCTACCGAGAAGAGATTGTTATTTTAATGTTGCAAGAATCCCCACCTTGAGTGCTGCCAAGTAAAAATCTGGCTTAATAACTCAGACTATAAGCAGTATTTCTCTCTGTCTTTTTTAGAGGACTAACGTTTACTGGTAAAACGCAATTTAAGCTGCTAATTGTAGCTGTAAATTTTCCCAAAATTCTGTGAGGTGCCTTGCATGGGTTCAAAGAAACAACTGTGTTATCACTGATATTGGATTTTGATTTTAGAAAGCCTTCCCACATACTAGTTTTTAAAAAGTATTTGTCACTTTAAAAGTGTTTGTCATCTTAACAGAGAAGCATTTCCCAGAAGAGGAATTTGGCTCTGGAAGGCAAAATCAGGGTAATCATATCTGATGTTCATAAATGTGAAATCACCTTCTCTCTTTTTGCCGAGGTCATTAATACTGATCGCAGAGAATTATTGGGAACAGAATACAGGTTGGATTACCAGTGTCCACGGTTTGGAATAACTTACCAACCTCCAAGTAATATCTGCTTATTAGAGAGAAAATGCTGTTGTGGGTATAGACTCTGAGGCCCCAGAAACTCAGGTGTACAAGAAACATAACACTCCTTTTTTTTTTTTTAACCCTCATCTCAGTATCAAGCCCCATTCTGCTGAGTGGCATGAAACATAAAATTAGTCACTTGTGGGTAAACTTAGTCTTTCCAGGCTCAACTTCAGGAAGTTGAGAGTTCCTTTCTCTCCATCCTTCTTCCTAGAGTGGCAGAGAGAATCATGGTATCAGGGAGATGAGCTCATTGCAGGCAATGGATAAA
This sequence comes from Lasiurus cinereus, assembly GCA_011751065.1. Taxonomy (NCBI): domain Eukaryota; kingdom Metazoa; phylum Chordata; class Mammalia; order Chiroptera; family Vespertilionidae; genus Lasiurus; species Lasiurus cinereus. Next base: position 2,140,451 of record JAAGEH010000434.1, read on the forward strand.
TCCCTCTGAAGCACTCTAAAAACGATGCAAAGCTGAGTCGCTCTGCTCTGCCTTGGGTAATGTGGTTGGCTGTCTTGAGCCCTCTTGGCCCTCAGCACTCTGCCTTATTCCTCTGGGCAAGGCCACTGTCTCCCAGGAATCCAGGCAGAAGTGGGGTACAAGACCCTTCTATTATCACATTTGAGCATTATATCATTTCCCCTGTAACACTAGCCTCTTTGCTGAGAGCCCCCGATCAGCATGTCACTATTTTATTTTTTAATTCTCTTTTTTTTTTTACCTCAAAAAATATGTTAAGTTTTAAAAACTCAGCCTTCTAATCCAGCTGGTGTGGGTCAGTGGTTGAGCATCGTCACATGAACCAGAAGTCACAGTTCAATTCTAAGTTAGGGCATATGCCCTGGTTTCAGGCTTGATTCCCAGTGTGGGACATGCAGGAGGCAGCCGATCAATGATTCTCTCTCATCATTGAGGTTTTTATCTCTCTCTCTCCCTCCCTCTCTAAACAAATAAAAATATATTTTTCTTAAAAGTTGTAAGACTAATATAATGAAGATTATGTACTTTTTATTTAGATATACTAATACTTTTGTCTCATTTGCTTAATTCTCTGTTTCTATACACACACATTTTTTTCCTGAGTCAATGGAAACTTAGTTGTCCACATCATACCATTTAACCCTGAAATACTTCGCTCTGTGTCTACCAAGAACAACACATTCTTCTACCTTATCACATTGAGAATTAATATGACACAATGCTTTTACTAGAATTACTAATATTAATTTATATCTTACATTTTTCAATCATCCCATCAATCTCTTTTATAGATTTTTCCTCCTCCTCCTAGGTCCTAATTCCTGTCCTCTATTATATTACAGTGGTACCTCGAGATACAAGTGCCCTAACATAGAAGATTTTTGAGATAGGAACCTTCGAGCATGCGATTTTTGCTTTGAAATTCGAGCAACATTTGAGATAGGAGTCATCACGCGGATCAGCTGGCTGCACACGACCCACCAGTTTACCGCGACTCAAGTATCTCATAGTTTCCCACGCCTCAAGGTTACGGAATGAATTAAACTCATATCTCGAGGTACCACTGTTATTATAATTGAGGCCAAAGAGCAAATACTTTTAGTTGGCTTCTTGGTGGGACATTTTGGACACTGACTAAATTTAGAAGGACAATCATGTAGATTACATATGAAATCAGTGATTTGTCAAATGAAAATTTGTAGGATCCTCATGAGGAAGTGAATTACTTTCACACAGGCCTCATGTAGCTAAAAGCACAATAGCAGCCCTAAGGGTAGCAAGTTAAGAGGGTCTGCTTTCTGATAGTCTCTGAAATTGTCTTTTGGAGGATGAGCTCATTTTATTGATTAGAGCTGATAACTTGTGAACTTTAAATCAGTTGCAGATTTTCAACATGACAAACTTAACTACTTTTGAAAGGCTTATATGTATTATAAAGCTGACAACTTTATGACAGTAAACTAAGGGCCTTTGTGCTGTTCTCGGCAGTATTTAGTTGCCATCAGGGAGATATTGTGTAAATACTTGACAGATGAAACAGAGAGTAATCTTGTTCAAATGATAGCATAAACAGTTGAGCTCAGATTCTGGGATTTACTCAACCAACCCTCAGAACATGCTTTGCTGAGCTGTGCAGGAAAAACAAAACAACAAAACTTTTCTGTGGAAGTTAAGTCACAGACTGGAAAAAAAATACTCACCTGTATGATAAAGGAGTTGTAATAGAATATACAAAGAATTCTCACAGCTCTACTATAAGAAGGTAAATGACCCAATTTAAAATGGTCAAAAGACCCAAACAGGCACTTTATTAACAGAAGAAAAGGGCACCGTAACTGTAGTCATTGGGAAATGTAAACTAGAATGAGATACCACTTCACACCTGCTAGAATGCCTAAAGATGAAAAGGCTGCTAATACTAAGTATTATCACCCCAAATGTCTGTCAACGTCTGAATATATTAGTATGTCCATACTAGGGGATACTACTCAGGAAAATAATAAAAAGGAATGAGGCAACAGCATGGATGTATCTCAAAATAACTCTACTAAGGGAACGAAGCCAGGTAAAAATAGTATCAATTGTATAATTCCTTCCATATAAAATTCTAGTAAATGTAATCTGTAGAGGTAGAAAGCACACCAGTAGGTGCCTGAAGTTGGGGGTATGGAGGAGGGGAGATTAGGGAGGGGAGTGGATTATACAGGGGCAAGAAGAAACTTGGGAGATGATTTATGTACTCACTATCTTCATTGTGGTGATGGTTTCACAAGTCTAAAGATATGTCAAAGCTCATCAAATTGTACACATTAAATATGTGCAGTTTATCATATGTCAGTTATACCTCAATAAAGATGTCTTATAAAAAAGAAAGCTTAGTTTAGGAGAAAATATTTGCAATATGTAAAATCAAAAAAGGACTACTATCCAGAATGTTGAAAATAAAAGTTTCCACAGATCAATAAGGAAAGAAGGCAACACAATAGGAAAATGGGCAAGTATCTCTAAGTGGGTAACATACCATGGCAAGAGGGAGGTAAATGGAGTTAAAGTATTGTAATATTCTTGAATTTCTTGGGAAATGGGAAAAGTACTCATTTATATTAGACTAGAGGCCCGGTGCACAAATTTGGGCACAAGTGGGGTCCAGCTGGCCTGCCCCAATGGGGGCCAATGGAGCTGGGCTGCCTGGGGAGAGGGGCCACAGGTAGTCAACTGGCCAGCCCCACCCATGATGGAGGTGGGGGTGGCTGATTGGGGCAGGGCTGGCTGGGGGAAGGGCCACAGGAGTTTGGGGGGGCCAATCGGGGCCCCAATTGGGCCAGTAGACTGCCACAGTGTGCATCATAGTAAATGGTCATTCTGGTTGTTCTGGTTGTTCCTGCATTCTGCTCATCTGGCTTTTATATATATACCAGGGGCTCAGTAAAAGGAACTGTGGGACACAAGGCTGCCATGGCTCCAAGACCCCTCTCTGCTGGCAGTCCCCCTCCCATTGCCACCTCCCACAGGTTGACAGCACCAACCTCACATGTACCCGCTGATGGCGCCGAGCGATCAGGACCAGCAATGGGCATCGGCAGTAGGTGTGAGCAGTGGCTCTGGCACTGGCTGCAGGTGCAAGTGGGGCCAGCACGAGCAGTGGGTTAAAGCAGTGGCTCTGACACTGGCATGGGTGCGAGCACTAGGCAGTACTGAGGTATGTGGGAGCAAAGAATTTTCAGTAATCACCAGAGGCTCACCTCAATGACAGCGACTGTTGCCCAGCATTTGTCTGGCACTCCTGACCATCCTGCTGCTCACCATCCTGCTGTGGCTAACACCTGCCATGTTTTAAGCACGCCCCCAGGTGGTCAGTGCATGTCATAGTGACTGGTTGTTGGGTTGTTCAGTTGTTTCAGTTGTTTCAGCTTTCGGTCTATTAGCCTTTTATTATATAGGATAGATTTGGCTACATTAAGGAAGAGTATTTCCAGAAAAACCACTATAAGATAATATAAAACTATATGACTAACAACACACTAGAAAAGACAAATCTATCTAATAAAAGAGTAACATGCTAATTGACCATACCTTCGTAACGCCCAACAGTCAATCAGGAGTGAATATGCAAATTAACCCAACAAACATGGTAGATTAATTTGCATATGGAGGCGCCAAGTGGCCGGAAATGGACCAGGATGCTTGTGTCATTGCCCTAGCAATGACGCAGGCGTTCCACACAGCTGCAGCTACTCCTGGCTTCTGGGCAGTGTGGGAAGGTAGAAAGGCGGCTCTGGGCCAGAGTGGAAAGAAGGTTCCAGCCAGAGCAAAGGTGGTGCTGGCAGCCAGGGGAAGAAAGGCCCATTCTTGCACAAATCTTCATGCAGTGGGTCTCTAATCTAATAATAAAAATACTTATTTAATGGTCCCCCAAAACAAGAGCTTTGAGCTTAAATTTTTCACATCCCTTTCTAACCCTGATTCAGTGTTCAAAAACATTAATAAATTTGTGGATTGTTCAAGTTTCTTACCTTTTCCCCCTACTGTGAGTTAAGAATTGTGCGTGTGTAATGTTTTGTTGTTGTTGTTTGCTTCTGCTTATTACTGTTGTTGTAATTAATGTCTTGAAATGAAGGGTATTGTATTAGGCTGCCAAAAATCTTTGTTAGAGAAATTTTATCTCTTTAAACATAACCAAAAGGTGATTCATTGTTTGTTCTAATAATTAGAAGATAGTTATGATTATAATTCAAATTTTGTGAATTTTCTTAAAGTAATTTCATTAAATTTTTTTATTTTATAAAATAAGTCCCCACTCCCCCTAATTAATATGGAATTTTGGTTCTTACTTTAAATTAATGTACTTCATATGGCCTTTATCTGGGATCAGTTTCCCTTGGATAATGAAGGCTTATACTTGAAAAATGCATCATGTTTGGAGAAACAATCTAGTTTGGTGTATGGCATTCAGGAACTATTGTCATTTAGTGGTGTTGCCATACAGGTTAGAGGACTGCTCTGTCCAAGTGGCTCAAATGGTTGGAGCTTTGAAAGGTTGTGGGCTTGATTTCTGATCATGGCTCTTACCTAGGTTACAGGTTCCATTCCCAGTTGGAGCATGCACAGGAGGCAACCAATTGATGTTTCTCTCTTATATTGATGTTTCTGTCTCTCTCTCTTTCTCTGCCTTCCTCTCTCTCTAAAATCAATAAAAACATATCCCAGGGTGAGGATTAAAAAGTATTTTAAAGAAAGTACTAAACCATCATCTTAATATCTATAGGTATAAGCTCATATGGTTAGACTGCACATGAAACTATTCATTGGGCCATAGGTTTAATTTTTCCCAGGGTTGATATTCAAAATTATTTACAAACTAGGGACTCATTGCATAAAATTTATGCATGGCCAGAACCTCCCTTCATTTTGTGCTGCCCCCCTGGTGGTCAGCGTACGTCATAGTGAGCGATGGAACTCCCTGTTGGTCAAATTCGCAAGGGGAATCTTTGCATATTAGGCTTTTATATATAGATTAAAAAATCATGGGAACTGACCAATCAAAATGAATGTCTTCTATAAACAAAGTGTAGGGCCATACTGGGGCATTTCAGACAAACAGACAAATAATATTCTGTTTTGGCTGTTTTGTTTCTCTAGGTCAGCATCATTCTGCATTCCTACCCCTAGCTTCCTAGAAAAATAATTATGCGATATCACACTAACCAAAGGAAGAAGGTGAATTCCCTGTCAAAGCATTTGAGAGCCTAAAGCTTAGTACTAAAACATTTAAAAAGAATTCAGAAGAATTTCCCCTACCTCCATTCAAAAAAAATCTTTATTTACTTTTTTGGGGGTGGCGGGGCGCCAGGATGACATTCCCAGAGGGAAAATTGAATAGCTAGGAAGAGGATGGGGCTTTTGTTCAGTTTGCATTCTGAGAGCTTGCACCTGGGATACATTAGACTTAGATTCCAGAGGTTAAAAAACAATGGTTTAAAAATCAATTAAGTTGTATTTTTTTCTTTAAAATGATGGTAGAGAGAGAAAGAAGTCTATATCTATTATACAGTCCTGGACATTGGCTTTGTGCAATACTGATTGCTAAGAAGCAGAACCTTGACTTTGAGGATGTTTTCAATGCAATGTTAGACCAGGGCCAGGTCCAAGATCATGTGCAAGTCATGGCCCTTAAAATGAGTGTCTTCTTTTATTTTTCTACTGGCCACCTCAATTTCCATATCCTACTCCTGTCCTTGTATTACACCTGTGACCATAGACTGAGAAGTCTTACTTCCTTTTTCCTAGATTGTTCAAATACTGCATTTCCTTCTTCAGAATTGTTTTCACTATTTTCGTATTGCTCATTTACTTATTTGTCTCCTTATAGTTTCAAAATTATACAAGTAATATATAAATTTATGCTTATAAAACAATTCCTGAAGAGCAAAAATACAGAGAGGAAGAAAGTGAAGATCTCCTTTCAGTTCCTCCTCCCATCCAATTCAATTCTTTCTGTAGAGATCCTTGTTGCTATGGCAGTCCTTCCATGCATTTATATATACACTTATGTATGTTTGCCTATACACACTTAAAATTTAAATAAATAGCTGAAACTGGTTTGGCTCAGTGGATAGAGCGTCAGCCTGTGGACTGAAGGGTCCCAGGTTCAATTCTGGTCAAGGGCATGTACCTTGGTTGCGAGCACATTCTCAGTATGGGGTGTGCAGGAGGCAGCTGATCAATGTTTCTCTCTCATTGATGTTTCTAACTCTCCCTCTCCCTTCCTCTCTGTAAAAAAAATCAATAAAATATATTAAAAAAAATTTAAATAATAATCCTTTATGTATTATTTTGCAACATTTTCCCCTGTTTTTTAAATCTCACAGTACATTTTGCAGTTTTCTATGATAAGAGCTACAGTAGGGTCCTAGTCTTTTTAAATGTTGTATGATCATGTATTCAAAACCAGTATCATTCTACCATATATTGAGTACCAGCTATGTGCCAGACTATGTTCTGGCTTTTTAGAGTGAAATCTTACTTAATTTTCACAACAGCCTTACAGAAAATGAAATGTTGTCATCTTGTTAATCTGGAGGGAAGATGAGTCACTGAGAAGCTGAGCAATTTGGCCGCCGAAGTCACTTTAGCTGATAGCAGTGAAGCTGAGATGTGAACCCAAGCAGCCGGGTTCTGGAGACTTGATTCCAATCACTATACTTGGCTCCTCGTATAAATTATAATTCTCTTTATGGAGTATGCCCCTCTTCATGGACATGTAGCCTGTTCAAATTTTAGGTTATTATAAATGCCATTTCATCAGAAATCCTTGTTTATCTGTCTTTTTGTGCATGTGCAAATATTTTTGTGGCATCGAGCCCTAAAAATATGTTCTCTGGGTCAAAAGCCATGTACATTTTAAGGTGTGGTAGTTCAAGTAATAGGAAGCCTGTGGCATATGGTTAATTATTGACCTTGACCATGATCTAATTCAGAACAAGTTGTAACAGGTATGTCTGCGAGATTTGAGAAAAGTCTGAACTCTGAAGCCCAGTCTATCTTTCTATACCGTGATCTCATCCTCAGACCCCTCTAAACTCCTCCCTGATCTGTCTCCATGGAGCATATGGCTGGTCCACATATCATTCTGCCCCAAATCTCTGTTTATTTCATTTTCATTTGACTTGCTTCATAATGATGCAATTAGCATGTGGAGGAGGTCTGATTGCCCAGGGATTTTCAGTGGGGACCAGAGTTCCATCTCACTGGGACCTCTTCAGATCTTTTTGGTTGGTTGGACTCTTAGAGTGCTCTTATTTATGCTTCTTCTTGTGGTCACAAGAATATAAACATGTTCTCTGCCATTTTGGTTGTTGTTTATTTAAAGAGCCTATACTCTTTTCTCCTTAAATTTTCTAGTTTAACTCTTAACTTTTACTTATTAATCTTACTACGTTTCTCTCTTCCACTATAACGTATTCAATTTCTAAGGATATTGTTTAAGGTCACATATTTATGTGAAGGGTCTCATTTAGCTGGGTGACTTCACTGGAATTTCGGAGTGGTCAAATATCTTTGCCTTGATTTACTGGAGATGCAAGCGTGGGTTTACATCTGAGTGCCCTGGGCACAGAGAGAGCAGGGAATATGATACAAAGAGTACAAAATCATGTTTAATATTAACACTTCTCTCTCTTGGGAACTACATGAAAATTCCCACCTGGATAAGTAAACAAGTACATTTTTTTTTAAGGGACTGATTCATAATTTTCAGAGAAGACAGAATTTGAGCTTATAGGCTATGCTTGTTGGTAGAATTATATTCCGCTTTCCTGAGAAATATTGTTAATGTTTATACCTCATAGCAATCTATGCTCCATTGGGCCCTTAATAAATTTTTGATATTGTATTTTGTTCCCTTTCCCTCTGGTAAACTGATGGTAGAAAGTCTAAGTCAGGTGTTTAAGAGAAATTCAGTTACAAGCCTCTCTTCGTTTTTATGTGCACCATAAAAACTCCCTCAGTCATATACATTTTTTAAAAAATTTAAGTCTCCCTTGCCTGTTTAAGTAGTGACCTTTCGCATCCCTCTGAAGACAGAAATTAATATAGAACTCTTTGAGTTAAAGTCAATTCCCAAAAGATAACTTTTACCTATTTCCAGATTCTTGTGAGCTTCTCCCTTAAAATTATTCTCCAGCTGTGTGAGCAGGGATGGGGGCGGGGGGCATGAAGAAAGGTCTCCTCCTCCCACCCAAGGGAAAAGTCTGCTGGTGACTGTGCAATATAGGGAGCAGCAGGCAGACTTGAGCCCCCAGCGAAGATGGAGCCAGTAGAATTGAGGGGTTTCCTGTAAAAAGTGTCTTCTGTTGTCATGAGTTCTGCTCTCACACAGAATAAACCACAGAGGATTTTAGAATTCTGGAGCATTTTCCAGGTTTACTCCATCTCTTGTGATCTCTTCATTTGTAGATGAATGCCAAAAGTTATGTAAACAAAACACAAAGGCAGCTTTGCTCTGGACAATAAGTGAATGTTTTTGGATTTATTGATGACATTTGAGACACACACTTCGTTTCCTATTAAAATCTAATGTCCCAGAAAAAAGCATTTTTGGAAAAGAGAAACTACTAGACAAAATAATAATAAAGAAGCTTTAATATTCAGTGAAATATCTACCTTATACTCTCTTGGCTAACTAGACATTGTGAGACCAGAGTAATAGAAAAAGACAGAAGATGCACCTTGTTTGCTGTTTAAGTTACAGACATTTCCCTTGGTCTCTGGCATTAAGAAGCTAGAGTTTGAAATTATTATCATTTGATTATTGAGAACTCCTGTTTTCCATTGGAGCAAGAACGGGTCCTGATAAAAGGTAAGATCATCATTCACATCATCATTGTCATCATGATATTACATATGTACTCATTGAGGAAAAGACCAGTTTCATGTTACAAGCATCTATGGATTTTCATAGCTTTCCCTGGTAGTTTTCATATATTTTTTTTAAAAGCATGGAAGTTTCCATAGGAAAGGTTAACACTGCTCACCCTTTTGATCTAATAGGCAAGCAAACGTTGTATTTCCTTTCTGACTCTATAGTTAGGAAAATATACCCCACTTTCCTATGGGGTGTGATTACATGGAAGGAAGTCACCGCAGATCTCTTGCTGTATGTAAGCACCATGAGCTATACTAATCATATTAATGAATCACTATTAATATCCTGCTTCTAAATCAAGCAGAATCAAAGAGGTATCTAAATAATCCATCTAAAACTACCATTGAAATTTACAAATAAATACATTTTTTTGCTGAGTTATCTCTGAAAAATCTTACTAAATAGGAAAGGAGCTTGTCTGGGCCAAAATCCTTCAAGTAAGAGAACAAATTCAAATCACAGTGAATTCTGAATTAGTAAGTATTTGTTAGGCTAAGATTTCTTTAAACAGAGATGAGGAGATTTGTATTCCTATTTAACTTCAGTGTGAAATTTTATAATGGAGCTCTTGGTTTCTTTGACTCTTCCATTGAAAGAAAGGGGAAGATTTAAAACATACATGGAGTTTCTGTTTTGTTTGGAGATTGTCTGTACTAGAATGAGAATGACTTAATGGCTTCCCATGCCACAAATACGAATTACCTTCAGCTTCCTGCGGTGTGCCATTGCGAATGGAGCACATCCTGATCCTGAGACAGTTGAGTTGCTGCCCTGACATTTTGCTGATCCCCGGCTCCCTCGAGCAGCTGCTGGCTGGGGCCCCTCCTTGAGTAGCTGATCCCCAGGAACCATGACAAAGAATCTGTCCAGTTCTGAATATTGCCTCTGCCTGGAATCACGTGCAGACAGGCTCTGCTGCCAGCCTGGATCTAGGCTGAGTTTATTCTTACTGTTTTAGGTCCCAAATATTGAACTTCTGGCCTTGGGAGTTGGATCTAGAATTCCTCAATGGTCAGTATTCCCAGTGCTAGTTCTAACTGTTCTTGGTTTTCTTCTCTGCCCATCAGCTCATGCCTGTAGCAGACATTACCAGAATGATGACAGGCATATCTTCAGGAAAGGAAAAATGCAAACAGAAGTGAATATGAGACCTCAAACAATTAGGAAGGCAAATCTCCTATAATCTCCTAAAGTCAATTTAATGGTTTTACGTTTCATCTTCTGTTGAGGGTTTTATAATACTCCTTTCTATTTAAGTTGATAATTGGGAGCTGACTAGGTTTCCAGATGCAGTGCAATGAGTGATTAAGTTATAAGCCACTGGATGTCACTCTTAGGCTATGCAAGTGTGGCCGTAGTAGAGATTTTTCCAGAGCGAATTGCAAGTGGATAGCCAGGAGTAGAAACTAATTGAACTCTTGGGGCAGGTACATTTGCAATGTCAGTGAACTATGGCAGAGATTGGTTTCTGTGTATCTTCTACAGAATCTCTCAGTGCAGTTAAACTAATACTAAATCCCCTCAGCACCAAAAGCCAAAAAAGACATTCATTTATCTATTCAAGGCATACCTTAATCACATGCTATAAGCAGGATAATGGGCCAATGAACTATGGGTACCAGAACAAGTAAATGTATATCATGCATACATTCAACTTTTGTAAAATAAAATGAAAGAAAATACTACCTTTTTTCCCATTCAATAACTTTATGCCTGAGAATAATTTTGTCTGTTGTCTGTCAGCATCAAGCCTAGGATTTTATATTCTGCTCTGAGACTGGGGCTAACTATGTAAACTACATTTCTCCGTCTTCTTTGCTGCCTGGCTTCTGGTCAGGGTCTGCCAAATAGAGGCATTGGCAGGAGATTAGAAGCTACTAGGAGAGCAAAAGGAATATTCTTCCTGTTTTCAGTTCCAGGCAGGTTCTTTCCAGCAGTCGGCACTCACGTAAGACTGCAGCTTCCAGCTTATTTCAGCGTTTTTAGCACCAGTTCTTCTGCGGCCCCTTTGGAAGTGTTAATAGCAACTGTGTCACGCTACCTCTTAGAGCTCGCTGTCAGAGTTCAAGTGGCAGTCACGAGGTGCCTCCTCCCACCTCCAGAGGTGCCAGGACCACTTGAGCTGTGGTACACGGGGGTTCTGAGCACCTGCTCTGTAGAGACACTTCCCCAAGCTCCCAGCTTCTAACACCATTTTTTCTCTTTCACTCTTTCGACCCGAAGAGTGGCAGCTACTTCCCAAGCCATCACTACCAGGGTTACCTTAGCAACCTTTTTGGTTTTTTTCAGTGTTCCAATCACTGTGCAGCTCATCCCCTGTATTAAGTCGCCTTCGTCTAAAATACCTAGAATGGTTTCTGCTCTCCTGAGGTGATCCTGGCTACAGTAAACATGAGACAACAGACATGAATGTTCTCTTTCCTGTCAGTATCAGATTTTGTGTACTTTTCATGGTGGAGATATCTTATAACCCTGAATAAGTTTCTAATGTTTATGTTTTCAAAAAAATATGGCCCCTAATCACAAACCAACTGGTAGTCAGCTAAAACAACAAACAAAAGCAGTAGAATATAAAGCTTCATACAATTAAAAGATGTAATGATTGCCCAGCCAGTGTGGCTCAATGGTTGAGCATGGACTTATGAACCAGAAGGTCAGAGTTCTATCCCCTGTCAGGCCAAATGCCCAGGTTGCAAGTTTGATCCCCAGTGTGGGGTGTGCAGGAAGCAGCTGATCAGTAATTCTCTCTTATCATTGATGTTTCTCTCTTTCTCCTTCTCCCTTCTTCTCTGAAATCAATGAAGATATAATGCATGAAAAAGAAAAGGTAGTGAGTGACACACTGGACTGTTTCAGAAGAAGCCTCGTCATGTTGGACTTCATGAAAAATGGTCTCCAAATGGTCTTTCTAAGAGATTCCTAAGGATGATTTGACAGATAACATTTTTGCCTTTCATGTTGAATGTAGACACTGAATTTCTCACAATACAGGTCTCCACAACATAATCTTGCAAAATTAAGTAGGACGATATTTCTTGCTTCCAGAAGCTTTCAATCTAGTAGAAGAACAGGCATGTACAACCAGAGAGACAATACCTAGCCATGCTAGATAGGAGCAGTTCCCAAGGACAAACCCATTTGTCACCTGTTGGTAGAGAGACTTCAACAAGTAGTCTGGCAGAGTAGAAGGAGAACAGGGAATCTGATGTATAGATTCTGCTAGAAATGTCATTCATTTACCTGCTTAGAACAGGAATTTGTTATCAGTTTTAAAGACATATTTGGAAGAAGATGCTTGCCCAGTCCTAGTTTTGCTTAGTATACTCCTAAGGTATTTCAGTGTCATTTAATTTTATTTTTCTGAGTGGCAGTAGAGGACATCTGATTCCTTTCTCAAGTCCCCTCCATAATATTCTTTAAAGCCTTAATAGACCAGTGTTAATTCTTCATTTTGTGTTATCATAGTTCCTTGAGATTTTTTTTTCAGTTTGTTTGTCCCTCTATTCCTTCTCTAGAAAACAGGTGACTATAATCCCTTCTTCCAGTTTGTGTCAGCTCTGACCCTTCATGCTCACTTCTGGAGCTGATGAAATGATCATTGTCCTTTCAGCACAGAACACCAGGCTTAGAAAGACAAGACGTCTTTCCGCTACAGGGCTGGGACCATCAGTCCATGGGAGCTTTTGAACCTCAGTGCATTTCTTCCTCTTACCAGGTCATTTATCTTTGAAGGTGGTGACATACTGGGGTGAGAGATGACCTAATGATGGGGGATGTCTTCACAAGTTATCATTTAAAGAAGTGATTTTTGAAGAATAAAGGAGGAGATGTGGGAGGGGGATTAGCAGTGAACTCTTTTCTTTAACTATTAAGTCTTTTGGGATTCATACTTTCTTCAAAATATATTTGCCTAAAAGTCCTCTGGGTACATTTAAATGAGAAGAGCAAGAGGAAACGAGAGGGGTTTGAAGAGAGGGTATTTGTTGCCTTTTTCCTCATGACTTTTACGTATTTGAACAGTTTTTGTCCTGCCAAGTGATTTAGTTTGAGGGATTTATTCCCTGGTTTTTGAACAGTGATGGGGGTATAGAACGAATTTTCCCTGAAAATGCCCCTCCTATTACTTTGAACTATATCAAAGCATGCTGCATGCATAATTCTGTTCATTTATCTGCTCTCTTTATGGCAACTCATTCCAGATGAATGTGAAAACCTGAGAGGCACTAATACAATGGAAGTAATAAACTTATGTAAAACTGGTTTTACTTTACCCTAAAACAAAATACCTATGTAACTCTGGCTTGCTGAGTAGAATGTAAAGCTTTTACAAATGAAGGATCTAATGAGATACTGATATGTTTTGAATATTGGTCCATGAGATTGTTCGAAGAACTTGGCTGCCTTACAATATTACGTTATAAAAAACTTCAGCGTAGGGTAATACAATTCATATACACCTTAATGGGAACCTCCTGGCTCTGACTCACAGCAAGGAATGAAGCCAAAGACTCCAGTCCATAGTGCTGGTTCAAGTTCCTGGACTTAAACCCGGAGTCATATTTACTTTGCATTCATTTTCTGAAGTGAATGATATCATGGTGGCCAGGATTCCAGGTATGGGACACTAACAGAGAGTTAGGAGATACTTCACCTTTCAAAAACCATCAATGTAAAAGGTTTTTAGAAGGTGAGCCAGAAGAGATTCTAATTCCGAACAGAAAAGACATAGGCAAAAGCCAACAAGGAGAGATTCACTGGAGGAATTTAACTTTATTAGAAGTCATCCAAGCAACATCTGTGAAGAACAATAATGCTAGTTTCCAAATAATAATAATAATAATAATAATAATTATTATTATTATTATTAATGGAGCTAAATCTTAGCCTGTAGTACCTAGACCATGAGAGGATGTAAAAGAAATCTCAAACTATAGTCAGGTAATTAAATAAAAATGTCAAACCAGCCGTTAGTATTATTGGAGTTAGACAACTGGTTGATTGACTAGTTATTTTGCTATCTTATAAAATGAAACTGGGAATAAGTTTAACGTTAGTCATATCTGTGTAATATGATTAAATTACTTCAGGACAATCAAATTAATATGTTTTACTGGCCCCACAATTGATTGTGTTAAAGGTAATTTAATCCATAAGTGATACAGTAAAATTCTCTCTTCGAGACAGGCTCCCATGACTGGTTCAAATATGGTTATTTTAGTTGTGAAAACACAGTCTCGGTCTCCATGACATAAGCAATACAGGTGGTTGGGGCAATTATCCAAATACTCTAATTCAGAGAAAACATTTGCTCTTCTGGAAATTACCTGGGTCATTTGACATGTGTTTTGCTTGAACTAGTTCAATAATTTTTCCAATCCTTTACACTGCTTTTGCCAGATACACACAACCCTATGATGTCTAGACATAAAATATAAGCCAGAGACGCAGGATTTTCTTTGCTATAAAGCTTAACCATGGTTTTTCTGAGATAGCAGGTGTAGTGTTAACTAAAATTAGGAAAAAAATATTTGTTGACCTAAGTCTTTGTTGTTTGGGAAGTGTATAGAGTGAAGAGCAGAGATCATGGCTGTTCTAGGTCAGGAACCAGAATGCCATAATACCAGTGCTTAGTTAGCTTCAGTCAAACCTATTGTATAATAGGACTGTCCACCCCAATATTTTAAAAAAATTTTATTAATCATTCTATCCAATGATCAGGATTCCACTAACTTAGAAAAAAATCATCATTTTGAAAGACATGTACATGATTATAGTAGGAAATTTGCAATAGTAATATTCACGCCCCATCTATAGGTGGCATCCATTACTCAACTTTAGCCAATGGAGACTATCTATAAAATCTATAGTAATAAAAGCATAATATGCAGATCAACTGAACCACCGAACAGCAGAATGACTGGACCACCTTCTAAACAACCAAGCTATGACACACACTGGCGCCAGGCCAGCCAAGGTGGGTGCGATGTGATTGGTCAGGGGGTCCCCACCCACCATTGTTGCAGAGGGAGGCGATCTATCACACTGTAGAGGGAGGCCCAGGCCAATCAAGGGATTGCACCTCGCCGCCACAGAGGGAGGCGACCAGTGGCGGGAGAGGGGGTGCAGTGCTGCACAGATGACAAGCAGTGGCGGCAGCAGGGTGGGACCAACTGCGGGCAGCTGGGGGAGGGAAAGCGCTGGCCAGGCCTAGGAACCTACCCAAGGGGTCCCGGATTGCAGATTGAGGATTGCAAGAGGGTGCAGTCTGGGCTGAGGGACACCCCTCCCCTCACCCCCACACACAAATTTTATGCAGGGGCCTCTAGTGTATAAATATGGTCCCCGTCTTTCTAGACCTTCGTTTTTTTTAATGCAAGTCAGAAACCTAGATCTTTATATAAAGTTTCCCAATGGTTAAAATGCTGGCAACATCTTGTAGTTCATGGGAGCCAATTAATAATAACATGCCATCTCTTATCTTGAGTACATTGCCAATTGAGAAATGAGTAAGACAGGAATAAGACAGATGGAGATCAGGATGTCAACATTATTTCTGATAAAGCTCATTGAAGAATAAGGCTAAATCTGCAGCCAATTATTTTTTTCTCATTACTACTCTCCCCAGAAGAAACGTGCGTGCAGAACTTCCTTGTAAGGGAAGAGGGATCATAGTGCTCTCAGACTGTTAATAGAATGACTCTACCCAATTAAGAAATGAGGACCAATGAATACCAGATCTAGCCTTCTGCCCATCAGGGAGGGAGATGAGACAGCTTATAGCGTGGAAGTCCCTCCCCCGCTCCCCCCCCCCACACTACCATCATCACTTACACATAAAATATAAGGTATAAGGCCAGGGGAATGGAAGCTCCACATTGTAACAACCAGTTCACATGTCAAAATGCTCTGCAGGTGAATCACAACCAGACTCAGCCCAGAGATACCCAATTTTCAAAATCTGGTTTATACTTGTTTTGTTTTTCAATTTGTAGGTTAGTTGTAATTATTGGAAGTAAAGGATTGCACTAATAAGCTTGGTTTTCCCAACAACGTATGTCAGGAAATAGATTTGAGTTGATGTCCAGTGCTGTACTCTTTATTTATTTACCTGGCTCCAGTTCTGACTTCCCATTTCTCTCCCACGTATGCTTTAGCTTCATATATGTTAAGAATATTAACTTCCAATTTCTGTCCTTGCCTCACCCTTCTATTTTAACATCTGAAGTCGTTTTCCTGGTGACTATTTTGACTTCTCCATGATTCTGGTTCCTCCTCCCCTACCCATTTCCAGCCATGCTCCCTGGAGATGCTTTGAATAAACACTCTACTATGTTCAACACCAGAGACCCCCTCAGAACGTGTGGTTCTCCCATTAGGCTTGCTCCAGACCCTTCAACAGGAAATGGCATTCATAGTTTTTCCATTATCGGTGGTTCTGGAAATGTTTATTAAATACATTGTGCAATGAGTGGACCATTGGCTGAGGCAGTGATATTTGTCATAACAGGATCACTCTTGTTCTAATAGTTTGGCATTATAGATAGGTTTTATATTCAGCAGAGAGAAAACAAAGTCATCCTTGATGGAAATGTCTCAAGAAAAATGATTTCCTCCCTAACATGGCTGAATCTCAAGAAGTATTTTTAAAATCTAGCTTTCATTTTTAGAAAACTCCTCTCTTAGAATCATAATTGACTAAAAAAATTCATTTAAATTTTATTGTAGCTGTGATCTGGGGCATTTTACATGTGTAGACCTAATTCACAGCTTGCCCTTTGGTGTGTTTTTAATTATTTAAGAGCTGTTTTTTTAGGCATATGACATCTACATATCAAAATGATGACCCTTTCCTTGCATTCTGTCCCTGGAATTTCCTCATCTGGAGCTTTCTCCCACTATATTTAAGGGAGGGCTAGGGTTTTAGGCAGAGTACTTTGAAGGGGATGCTAAATAGGATGCTGGAACCCATGTTTGGTGGTGTCCTTTTTTGTTCTAAGATAACCCCAATAGCTAATTTTTTAATCTATGTGTTGGGGGGAAAAAATCTCAGTCCTGGATCCTCAGCCTTCTCAGCTTTGTGCCTTTAGCTTCTGCTCCAGCCAACATAATCCAGTAAGAAAGTTAATCTCCACCAAGGCAGGCAGGAGGCCAAAATACTAAAGCTCACCAGCCATGAGCAATGTAATGAAACAGGCTGGAAGTCATGGGTTCTAACTAGGGTGAACCCTAGGCATGCAGCATCCACCATCCACTATCCATCATCTATCAAATGGGCTTCATTTATGGTTTTGGAACTGCACTAAATGTTTTTATTATTATTATTATTATTATTATTATTTCTTTTAATTCAATCATTGCTATATCCACGAGACAGGGATTCTCAAAGATGAAAAAAGTCAGGCTCAGAGAATTTAAAGACATACACAAGATCACACAGGTAGGCAGTAACAGAGTGAGAATTTTACTCTGGGTATCTGATTCAGTGCCTGTCAAACAATACCCATTGGCCAGACTCTATAATTTTGCTTTACCTAGGCATTCATTTCAGGATTCTAGTTCTCCATTTGGCTGGGAACTATGGCACTTCTCTAGGTTTTAGTAAACTCTACCCAGGTCGATTTAGAGCTACCATCCATTGGGTGCCCCTGACGGTATCTTTTACCTTGAATTCTCAGAGACTGCTTCAATTTTCTAAGGCTTTCATAACAAAACTAGAGACCTGATGCACGAAATTCTCCTCACCCTATAGGAGGAGACCCAATATTGTGAAGTCAACTGGAAATTGAAACCTTAGCTTCACAACCCCGCTTTGTCCAGAAAGTCATTCAGGTGGTCGTTCCACTGTTCAGCAGTTGAGTCGATTTGTGTATTACGCTTTTATTATGATATCATATATTGGGTAGGTTAAACAACAGAAATTTTATTTTCTTACAGTTTTGGAGATTAGACATCCAAGCTCAAGGAGTCACATGTTTGTTTTCTTTAGAGGCCTTTCTCTTTGGCTTGCAGGCAACTATCTTCTTGCTATGCCCTCCTCATATGGTCCTTTTACTGTGTGTGTGTGTGTGTGTGTGTGTGTGTGTGTGTGTGTATGTGTCCGACCCCTTGGTATCTCTGTGTGTTATAATCTCTTCTTAATATAACCAAGTTGGGTTAGAATCTACCCCAACAGCTTCATTTTAGCTTAATTACCTGGTGAAGATCCTATCTCCAAATATATTTCTGGTGCACTGGGGTTAGGGTTTCAATGTCTGCTTTTTCTGGGGACTAGAATTTAGCCTATAACAGGGACTGAGAGCCTGCTAGTCATGAACTGATGACTCAAGTTTCCTGTACTGGTATTGTATCTGACTGCTTTTGACTCTCACTGCCGGCCCTACTAGAACACACAGTGGCCTGAACCACCCTATAGGAGGAGACCCAATATTGTGAAGTCAACTGGAAATTGAAACCTTAGCTTTTGTACCCGATTGCCCCACATCCTAATTTCCATCTCTTTCCCACCTGTCATTTCCAAAACACCTGTCATTGTGCCCATGACTAAAAAGACTAATTTAAAAAATATATATATTTTATTGATTTTTTACAGAGAGAAAGAGAGAGTGATAGAGAGTTAGAAGCATTGATAAGAGAGGTATCAACCAGCTGCCTCCTGCACGTCCCCCACTGGGGATGTGCCCACAACCAAGATACATGCCCTTGACCGGAATCGAACCTGGGACCTTTCAGTCCATAGGCTGACTCTCTATCCAGTGAGCCAAACCGGCCTCGGCAAAGACTAATTTTTAAGACCATTCTCTTAACATGGAAATTGTTCATGGACTCTATTTATATTCCAGATAAAAGATAAATCTTTATTTGAGGCTCTTCATTTTCATCTTTATTTCACTTTTTGATCTTTTACACTATAGGACAACCCCAGATACCTTATAGCTAGTGAGTGTTGGAAAGCACCTTTTTTTGAGGTCTTGGTGGTAGAATACAGCAGTTGTGCACATAAGATCTGGGTAATTATTGGACTGCCAACTTACCACTAAGTGACCTTGGGCATGTTTCTTGACCTCTATGTTGCATTTTCCTCATATGTAAAGGGGGGAAAGTAATAACACCTCTTTGATGGATTTGTTGCTAAAATGTTTGGCCCATAGTAGGTACTCAAAACATTCTTATCTAATTTTTACAATTAGTGTGAGAGTTTATAGAATTATCTTTATCTTTTAGTGTTATGTTATTCTGGGTAATTTTTTGACGTGTATATGTGCATTCTTTTATTCTACAAAAGATAAAATCTCAATTCAAACTTGTTTAAACACTGATAATAATTTATTGGATTTTATAAATCAAGCAATTCAGGGATATACCGGCTTCAGATATGCCTTATTTAGGGTCCAAACAGTGTCTTTAGAATGCACTTTTTCTCTCTACATTTCTCATCTATGTGACCTTAGTGTTGTCTACACTTTTAATGGCTCCTTTCTCATGCTTGAAAGATAACTCTCATCATATCTTGAAGCTGCCTGCTTCTATGTTGAAAGCCAATGAAAAAGAGTAAGCAGCATCTTTACCCAGAATTTTCAGAAATCATTCTGGTGTCTAATTTGACTAGATTAGGTGAGCCTATGGGTTCATCTTTGATTTGATTACTAATGCCATCAGGATGCAGGACTTTGGCCAGGTCTGAGCCATTCACCCCATTCTGGAGTCAATTCTACTGGAAGCACATGGGTTGAATGTGAGGAAAATTGGGATATAACTACTAGAAGAAAGATAAAAAGATTTCAGACAGAAAATTTATAGATATTCACAGCATGAATACATTAAAATAGACTTGGAGGACTTTGAGAGTAACTATGGGGACTTCAGTACATATTACAATTCAGTTCTGTTGTGTGTCAAAACATATTACGTTGAATGACTAATTATGTCTAGCATTATATAAAAGACAGCACCAATGCATGAGATAGTGGCTCTCCTAAATGAGCCAAGTAGACATACATTAACATACATAATGTGGGTGTGAAATATTTCCACGTTTTTGTTTGTAAGAATGGGAAGAGGTCTTTGAACTTCTCCTTTTCATTACAAAAAAGGAATTATGGCTAGAGTTAGCCCATTAGGTAGAGTCACCATATGTGGTTAAAAACCTGTTTCTCCTTTTTTGGGGTGGTATACTGGTATGGTTTGGCTACATTGGGAGAACTTCAGCCACCTGTCTTTGGATACTTGTTTTCCAATATATCCTAAGAATGCCCAGTTCAGTTGAAAACTTTTCAGACATAAGCACTCAAACTGATTGGGTCTTATTGAGATAGAATAGTCTTCCTACTGGCTTTTAGCTCATTTAAATCTGCATCATTGGCTATAGGAGCTCTCTCTGTAATTGAGCCCAGTTTGCTTTAGTTATACTTTGGCATTTGGGGTCAAGGCCCATCTATTTTGCCTCTTTTATTTAATACCTCCCTTGGAGACATCTACACTAATAAAAGTGTAAGATGCAAATTGACTGTACCTTTGCAATGCCCACCAGCCAATAAGGAGTGAGTATGCAAATTAACCCAACAAAGATGGCAAATTAATGTGCATATGCAGACACTGAGTGGTTGGGGGTGGGTAGGGTTTGCATTGTCACCATGGCGAAGACAGAGGCATGCCACACCGCCCCAGTCACTCTGGGCCTCCGGGCAGCCTGGGAAGGTGGAAAGGCAGCTCCAGCCAGCATGAAGGTGCTACTAGCAGCCATTCTTGCACAAATCTTCGTGCATCGGGCCTCTAATTATAAAATAAATAGTGCGTACCCAAGGTAAGAATTCAGGTAGTGCTGAGACCCCTGGCTAAAATCATGATATGTTTATGCCACTATTTAATTGCATCAAATTACATGTTGCAAACAAAACTTTTGAGAACATTTATGTGTAATATTATTGTCTTTAAACTCCAGAATGAAAGGTCCAAAGAATGAATAAAAGGAAATCAAAGGCATATTATATTGCCCATATGCTTGTAGAATATATAACAGTAGTCTGAGATGGGCTGTCAAAACTCCTTGTTAAGAACACTGGAGCATGCTCCCAACCCCTTTCCTTCAGGCATGCACTTTTGCTTTATTTCTCCTAAGCCCTAGTTCTAAAGGTTTCCAGGATTGCCATAGCTAGTTTTGCTCAGTGGATAGTGCATTGAAATGAAGAGTCTTGGGTTCAGTTCTGGTCAAGGGCACATGCCTGAGTTACAAACTTGAGTTCCAATAGCGGCGTGCAGGAGGCAGCTGATCAATGATTCCCATCATTGATGTTTGTCTATTTCCCTTTCCCTTCCTTGCTGAAATCAATAAAAAATATATAAAAAGTAAATAAACAAAGGTTCCCAGGAGACTCCCAACCAGGAAAGCAGTGGGCAGCAGCAGCTTGTCCTAGGCGAATCCCCTGAAACTGTCTCCAAGGGCCCTCCTTCACCCTCTTCCTTTCCTGAGTCCATGCAGCCCATTATGACTTACTTCCCTTGCTGTGACTTCCTTTCCTAAGTCCACACATTTCATTATGAATTATTTCTATTACTGTGACTTCTTTTTCTGAGGATAGACAGCACAGTCTAAGCTCACTCCTGTTGCTGTGACCTTGTTTCTTCTATCTTAAGCCCTTACTTTGTTTCACTGTTCCCAGCTTTAATTAAAACACACACACACACACACACAGGAAAAAAAAATCCCACAAAGGAATCTGGCTCAGAGAACCAAAGTTGAGTAAAACATCTTAATGGAACCAACTGTTTACTAATATGATTTCCATGGGAAAAATCTGGCCCTAGCTCAATTTTTTTTTCTTAATAAAAACTGATCTACTAAGGAGATTTGTTTTCTTAACCCAAAGCCTGAAAATTATTTTTGTGGAGTACACCACCGTTATACAGTGTGACTGTTGTTCATTTCTCTCGTTAGGAGAGAGTGGAAAACATCAAATCTTGTCAAATGAAGCAAAGGAAAAAAAAATTAGTCTTTCATTTGTAGGAGAGAAAATAGCACTCCAGGGACTCAAATGCCTTCTCTGTATTACTAGGCAATCTCTAATTGAGCCCTCTTTCAAAAATCCCACTTCACAACTTATGTCTTAGAAATTCCCTCTAATTTAAAGTACTCAACAGTTGAGCATCTGAGAATGTCCCCTCCTGAGCTGGAAGGACTAATGATCAAAAAGGAACCTGTGTGATATAAAGATATTTAACATCTCTCATGTGAGTTCAGTGATTTAAAAGAGATTGATATGCCAGTTTGTTTTATTTTAATGACCTTTCCTGTATGTGGCCTCTCTGAATCCCATAATAACACTTTGTTTATACAGATAATTTTCTCTCCAGCAGGAGCTCTTACATGCTTTAATAACCTCTTCTCATAAATCAATTCAGTACACTGAAATTTGATGAGGTACAGAGGCTGGGAAGGGTTCCCTCAAGTGTGCCAGCTGGGGCTATGATTGCTCCATTCTCCCTTCCCACACTGATGTAGGGACCTGGGCACGGCTTAATTGGGCAGGGAGGTCACCTCACAGTAGCCTAGGTTGAGTGCAAATTCTTTGAGGACCAGAGTGTCTGAGAAGGTCCCATATGAAAAAGACAAAATCTGAATTTATATCTAGATCGAGGAAATGTTGGGTCAAAGATTCTTGGGTTGGGCTTTGGTTATCTGGTAGGAATGCCATACTTTTTATTAACCCAAGCCTTCCTTTAGAATTTTAAATATCTTTTCCACTGGGTGAAATGAATAAGGTGGTATTCTTTGGGTTGCACAACGTAGAAACAGAGCTCAGATTGGAGTAGACATAAAAGAAAACTTTATGGATGATATTTTTACTGAGGTTCTCAAAGAAGGCTTCAGATATTGTCTGATCCAAGGTATGAAATGATATCAAGGAGCTCTTCTCTTTTCTAATCTCTTGGCTTTGGTTTCCACTAGATGTCTTCAGCCAGGCTTTTGACGCATTATGAGAAAAATGGCAGTTAGCAATCTCTTATTCTTATCGTAATAATTTAGGATTCAAGGGAACAGAGAGACCTTTTTTCTCTTGGCATGTCTGTATCAAACTAAGGAGTGCACTGACACTGTGATCTATGATCTAAATAGAGCCACAGGGAATGGATTGTGTATGTGGATGGGTTTCTCAAAGATGTCAGAGAAGAGAAATTCAAAAATCTACTGGACTGACCCACCTCTATTAACTCTATACACCTCTTTCCTATAACTTGTCCTGCCCCTTCCTAACACACACACACACACACACACACACTCACAAAGTGTTTATACAGGCCTGGCTAAAATGTTGTGAAAGGAAACCTCATTATGATAAAAATAAAAATAAAAATACGGCATAATCAACAAATTACCCTCTTGAGGACAAAATTATAATACCACAAACAAACCCTAATGATACTTATCATGTCTATTTTATTTCACAAACACTATTTTATCTAACAAAAATATGTACCGGTCATTATTTCAAGTATTTTATAAATGTTAACTGATTTAATCCTAATAATAACATTGAGATACGTACTATTGTTACTCCCATTTTAGGTATTCCCAGATTAGGAAACTGAGGTGCAGAGTGGCTAAGGCATTTGTACACAGGTAGTAGGAGACAGAACTTAAATCCAGGTAGTCTGGAAAAGATTTATTTGAAAAGAACTTCAGTATATTAAATATATAATCTCTTGTTCATTAGCCTTTGTCCTATTAATGCTACTTCATTAATGTCTGCTATGTCCTTTTCTTGACACACACATCAGAGTTCCCACCAGGTAGATGTCTTATGCTCTCTACTACTTTGTGACCCACCGGCTCACTTAGTACATGCAGTTGAGTTGGCATTGCTCTCACCCAGACAGACTACAGAGATACTATGTAAAGAATCTAACACCTAGAGGACTTTTAATATGGCTTCATTTCTTTCACAGTTGCCCTAGTTTTGTTTCAGCTAATATTTACTTGGTTATTTATTTATGTCCTACTGACAGCTTCCATGGGGAGCGGGCCTAAGCAACAGTCTGGCCTCCCTCTGCGGGAGGCAACCAGGCTGATCAGGGGAAGGCAACCACCCCCATCACCCAACTGTCGCTGCCACTGCCAGCCACTGCAGCTGCCAAGGTGTTTTCATCAGCACGGACTCCAACCCCTTCACCACAAGAAAATGACAATTTTCTTTAGGCATTTCCAAGATGTCTCTTTCATAGGATGTGACATTTCTTTCTTTTTTTTTTATCCTCGCCTGAGGATATTTTTCCATTGATTTTTAGAGACTGTGGAAGAAAGAGGGAAAGACAGAGAGAAACACCAATGTGAGAGGCACACTTTGATTGGTTGCCTCTTGCATGAACCCTGACCTGGGCCCCGGCCAGGGAGGAGCCTGGGACCTAGGAATATGCCCTTGATCAGAATTGAACCTGGACCCTGCAGTCTGCAGGCCGAGACTCTATCCACTGAGCCAAACTGGCTAGGGCAGGATATGACATTTCTTAGCCCCTCTAACAGCAGACCTTCATTTTTTTTTCCCTCCAGGAATGAGGTGGAAAAACCCTAGATCACCTTCTGGGATTTTTATTACCCGAGCAAGTGGCGTACTGCAAGCTCTGCCAATGAGCAGTCAGAAAAGGTGTTTCCTCTTCAGCCCCTGAGCAGAGGCAGGACTGCTGGCATGCCACAGCTGTGGGGGTGCTGGAGGCTGGTTTGTGTCTCCACTCTGGCCGCCCTGTGAGTTTGTGCTCCGCTCCAGCCCCGCTGTGTGGTGTTCTCTCTGGCTCCAGGCCCATGTCCGGCTCCAATGGCCGTGCCGCAGGCCACTGGGGCTGGGTGTGCGTTGCCCTATCTGTTCTCTCAGGTTCTAGGCCCGTGCCTGGCCCCTCCTCCTGGGCTGGTCCTGATCATTATATGATCCCAACCTAATGTGTATATTACCTGTTTTTATATATATATATATGTTCTTCTACCAGTGGATATTTAGATTTTGAAAATATTTACAATTATAAAAAAAGGCTGTAATAAATATATTCTTAAAGGATGTTTTAGCATGTTCTACCATCTAGACCTGCCTAGTTTACAGCAACATAAGGATTGCTGTGGCATCAACATTAACATGGTGTGATCATATGGTATGCTGGGGCCAACCTCTTTTGTTTTGCAAGAAGCAGTTGTTAAAAATTTCATGAATTCTGTGAGGCAATGGTTAAAAATAACCATTATTAAAAATACAATTCTATAAATTTACAATAGAATACAGTTATATTTCAAAGGTAATAAATAATGAAAACTCGCCACTCCCTAATTATTTAACTACACCTATGAGTCTATGTTCATGAGATTATTTATGTCTATTATTTCTGTATACTACACATGGTAGGGCAAAAGTAGGTTTACAGTTGTGAATACATAAAACACAGAATATATTCTTGTATTATTATTTATTAATTATTGTATTATTTTCCATATGAGCAACTACTTTTGCCCCACCTTGTATATTAGAAAAGCATTGGTTTACTATTTATATAAGTGCCAAAGTTACCTTTTACATTAAATCTACTTCAGTATTGGATTTTTAAATATTAATGAGCAATCATAGAGATGGTTATAGCAAAGATGTGATGCTGGTATCTTCATGTCTTAATGCCAATTGGCAGGTGCAAAAGATGCCTTAATTGTTTCCACAGACAATCCATACTCTTAAATGTGGGGGAAAGACAAGATATTTCTTAATGTTCAGGTTATTTGGTGGAACAACAATGGCTTTCAAGTCCAAAGACCTAAGCTCAAGTTCTTAATTTGCTAGACTGTGGGGTTTTAAACACATTCCTTCACTTGTGAACCTTTCCTAGTGGGGTCCTATAGTCCTCATTCAATTTTCTCACTTCAAGATTCCATGTTTAGAAAGTATATGTCTCTAAGGTTTCCAACATGTCAGTCATCGTGGCCACAGCTGGATGGAGGGAGAGTCAGGGCAGGACTCATGGGAGCTGTGA
Source organism: Lasiurus cinereus (assembly GCA_011751065.1). NCBI lineage: Eukaryota > Metazoa > Chordata > Mammalia > Chiroptera > Vespertilionidae > Lasiurus > Lasiurus cinereus. The sequence continues at coordinate 2,166,408 of JAAGEH010000434.1, forward strand.
AAAGGTTTGACTAGCTGTCTAGACAGACAACCTCTATGTTTAAACTTGAACATCTGTAAATCATCTAAGATGCTCCTGATGCTACGCCAGCTAGCAGATGGTCACCTGGGGCCTGGCCACCAAAGATGCTGATTGTGGCAATAAGGAGGCTATAAGACAGTGAATTAGTGAATGGGAAATGACCTACCTGTAGTCTACGTAGAATTCAGATCCTAAATGATACTAGGAACTTGATTACACTACTAGCACTGGTCTACCACAAATGAAACCCAGTTTTCCTCCACATTGGCAGAATTCTGGGATCCAAAACCCTCATCATCATCTGTTTAGTCTGGCTATAAGTGGATACATTTTATTCTAAAAAAGTAAGTTATATAAATTGGAAAAGGCATATATGTTTTTAGTCTTTTTTAAAATTGCACCTTACATTCAATATTATCTTGTTTTCATCTCAGGTGTACAGCACAGTGGTTAGACAGTCATACACTTTACAAAGCATTCCCCTGATATTTCCAGTACTCACCTGGCACCATACATAGTGAAAGAAAAAAGTGAAGGGATTGAGAAATATAGATTGATAGTTACACAACAGTCCTGGGCATGTAAAGTGCAGCATAGGAAATATAATCAATAGTCTTTACTCCACCAGTGGCCCTTTTCTCTACCACCACTACCAACCACATAAGGGCAATTATAATACGAGAGGCCTGGTGCATGAAATTCGTGCATGGGGGTGGGGGATGTCCTTCACCCCAGCCTGCTCCCTTTCAAATCTGGGACCCCTTGAGGGATGTCCAACTTCCCGTTTAGGCCCGATCCCTAATTGGATCGGGCCTAAACGGGAAGTTGGACATCCTTCTCACAATCTAGGATGGCTGGTTCCCAACTGCTCATCTGCCTGCCTTCCTGATTGCCCCTAACTGCTTCTTCCTGCCAGCCTGATCACCCCCTAATCACTCCCCTGCCAGCCTGATTGATGCCTAACTGCTCCCCTGCCAGCCTGTTTGCCCCTAACTGTCCTCCCTGCCATCCTAGTCACCCCTAACTGCCCTCTCCTGCAAGCCTGGTCATCCCCAATTTCTCTCCTCTGCCAGCCTAGTCACCTCTAACTGCCCTCTTCTGCAGGCCTGGCCACCCCCAATTTCCCTCCTCTGCCAGCCTAGTCACCCCTAAATGCCCTCCCCATGCAAGCTTGATCACCCCCAACTGCCCTCTCTTGCAGACCTGGTACCTCCCAACTACCTTCCCCTGTTGGCCATCATGTGGTAGCCATCTTGTGTCCACATGGTGGCAGGATCTTTTGACCACATGGGGGCAGTTATCTTGTATGTTGGAGTGATGGTCAATCTGCATATTACTCTTTTATTACATAGTATTGGAGATAATCTTTTGGTATCTGGTTGTCCTCTTTTCCTTAAAATGTAGAGAATTTGGAACAAAAATAAAGGATTTTTTAAAGCAATCAAATGAAATCAAATTAATCAACTTAAGTCATATCATTAAATGTGCTAGTGCTTTCAGTGGATTCATTCATTAAAAACTTCCAATAGCTCTATTGGGGGATGATTATGATTTCTGTTTTGCAGTTAGGAAAACTGAGAGTGCAATAGTTTAGCTTGCTTGTGATCGTGTCTCTCAGAGGTAGGGATGGTGGCATTTGATTTTAGGCACTCTGGGGTGGAGGACAGTCCATCTATCCATCCTGCTTCCCCACTTCCCAATGTGGTGCCATAATGCAGTTATATATCCTCTCTCTGCCCTGTTTACGTGTGTGTTGGTGTTTGGGAACCAGGACACATTCCTGGCGGAGGTAGACTTAACCACATCTCACCTTTCCCTTGGTCCTGGAATTCAGAACTTGGCATTCCTATTTTTAACTCAGCCCCGTCCCTACAAAACTCAGTTGCAGAAATGTTATTTCACTTTTGCCATATGCTTTTCTTCTGTCTCTCTTCTGACTCATTTGTTGACTCATTTTCATAGTAACACTTAGATGAGGAAGTTATACCTGACTTGGGGCTGGTATTTCTTTCACAGCTTGGTTTTGTATGTGAGGTTTGGTGATGCCTCGTTTTCTCTTCTGAGTTATTTACCAGTGGCAAATACAAGGAGCTTGGGGACCAGCAAACTTCAGGATCAGCTTTAGGAACCCCAAACTTGGTGTTGTAGACATTCTCCTGGAATACATACAGGTTTCTCACTTCTTCCTCTTCCCTTTAAAGTTTGGTGCCCTTCCTGAGGTTTGTACAGCTGACATTTAACCAGTCACTTACTTGGCGGGCAGGTAACTGGTGGGACAGATTGCTGAGGAGGGGGCTGAGTGTCCAGGTCTTTCCTTGGAGGTAGATTCATAGGCTGACCTAGCATGCTCTCTGCCTAAGAGTGAGAGCAAGGAGGGCAGCGTGGCCCACTTACTGGCAGGTGGATGAAAGATGGACAGAGCCTGTTCTCCACTTTTGTGATGAGTATCTGCATCACACTAGTTCCAGAACAATCCACTGCCCACATCAGAGGGTGACAAGAAGAGCAGAAGTATTGGTAGAATTCCTCCCTTTCCTGCAAGTGTGAAAGGAAGAGGAATATGCAGTTTCTTCAACACTCAGAAACCTGACCATGATTCTCCAGGAAGCAGACTATAAAACGCTTCTTTCCAAGTAGATACAAGAGCCAGAGAAACACTTAGTGCTGGAAGAGGCAAACCCTTTCATGTTGCAGAGGAGAAAACAGAGAACCTTGGTGACTCACCAAAGGACACACGTCTGCTGAGAAACTATATTAAGGAACCCAGGAGTCCTGCGTTGCAGCGTGGCACTCCTCTCTTCCTTAGTTCAGGCTGGCACTCTGAGGCTTCTCCCTGAGATCATGCCCACAAGTGGTTTTCAGCTTGCTCTAGACGGCCTGGTATAATAGCTGAGATCTCTTTGCTCCGGAGTTTTGATCAAGTGGCCTTAGGCAATAATATATGGCTCATCTCGTTCCCCATTCAATTGCTCTGTCTGTTGATTGTCACCCTCTTTCCAGCAGCCTTCTGTTCTGCACTAGGTACCCTAAGGGCAAAGTTAAAAATCAAAGAGCCATTCTAGTAGGTGCCCTGCCACTCTGGACCAGACATGAAAAGGAATACATGTTTTATAGCCTATCTTCCTTATGTCCTCCTGCTTTGGGAATTTTTAATTTGAAATTACATTTCTTATGCCAATAATAATATGAGGATTATAAGGAAAAGATAGTTCTTTCATCCTCCCAGAGAGGAACCTGGATAGAGTAGAGGCTTTGGAATGAAAGAGGCCTGGATACAAATTCTAGCCCTGTCATTCTACTGACTTATGACACTAAACAACATATTTAATCACTTCTCACCACCATTTCCTCATCTATAAGTAGAAATAATAAAATCTTCCTGTATGTGTGTGTTTGTGTGTGTGCGTGTGCGCGGGAAGAGGGGGAGGTTAAATAATAATGTTGATAGTGTCCTAGATATGCAAGCCTAAGTTTTAATTCTTTTCCACTTTCTTTCTTCAATATAACCATTTTTAATTTTGTTGTGCTTTCTTCATGTTCTAGTCCAAATGCAGGAATATTTTCATATATTATAGATGTGAATTTACTTTTTGCATTTTTTATTTAACATTATACCATTGTATTTTTTCCCGTTACTCTTAAGTTGGATTACATGAAAGTGCTGGCATTCAACTATTTTGAGCTAGTGAGAGCAAATTCATGCATTTCTGAGTAATACAGAGTTTTCAGAATCATCATTATGAAAGAATGATTAATGTTTTATTAACTTGAGATACCATGATGTATATAGTGACTCTCTATTGTTGACTATTTTGATTCTCATTTTCCTATTAAAAAAATAGTTCTATAGCACATCAGGATGGTTTAGTGTTGACCCTTGACCTATGAACTATGAGGTCATGGTTTGATTCCCAGTCAGGGCACATGCCCAGGTTGTTGGCTCGATCCCTTGTGTGGGACATGCAGGAGGCAGCCAATCAATGATTCTGTCACTGTTGATGTCTCTCTCTCTCTCTCTCTCTCTCTCTCTCTCTCTCTTTCTCCCTTCCTCTCTTAAGTCAATTAAAATATTTTAAAAACATAATGCTGTAATAATCTTTATGTAAATGAAATGTTTTTTTAATTATTTTCTTGCGATAAATTCTCGAAATAGCTCACATTTTATTTTGAGGCCAAATGAACTGATTCATTTTGCCTATATTCATCACTTCCATAATCTGTTCCTTAGGTCTGGCAAGGATGAGATCTGTTGGCAGGATCAACTCAGAAAACAATGGGAATTCTAGAAACCCGTACCTGGTATTTGTCAGAGCTGAGGCAAAGGGCAAAGAACAAAGATATAGCAGGAATTCTTCTCTGGAGGCCTGGTCAATCTCAGCAAGAAATTAAAGAAAAAAAAAGGAAGAGAGAGAGAGAGAGAGAGAGAGAGAGAGAGAGAGAGAGAGAGACATTTCATTCATTCTGAGCTGTCAAAGATGTCAGGAAAACATGCACAAAAATGAGAAACTTGGAAGCCACTTCAAGGTGCATCAATAGAAGAAGAAAGAAATAAAATGTGGTTCTTTGATGGACTATCATAAGCAGTTAAAACTGAGCGAAATCTGTGTATAGCAATATGAAAAATTCCCCAAAAAATTAATAAAGAAAAACAAGTTATAATACAATGTAGTATACCATTTATGTAAACTTAAAAACCATGCATGACAATTTTTGTATTTTCATGGATACTAGCATATGCATTTGAAATTATCCTATCTAATAAAAGGGTGATATGCAAATTAACCATCACTCTATCACAAAGATGGTGGCGCCCAGTCCTCTCAGCCCCGCTGGAGTCCCCCAGTCCCAGGGGGGTGGCCGCTGAGAGCGGGTAGCGTGAGCAGCCTGGCAGAATGCTTGCTTCATTGCCATGGCGACAAGGCAAGTGTTCCACGCCTGGCAGCAGATGGGCCTCTGGGCAGCAGGTGCAGAGCGGCCAGGCCCTGCAGAGAGCTACCGGTGCATGGATTCATGCGCAGGGCTACTACCTAAAAATAAACTGGCTGTGCAGAAGGGAGCAAATGGGGGGAAATAGTGGACATCTATGACAGTGTCACAGTAAAAAAAATGAACTGGAAAGGTGCACAGCAAAATCATAATTTTGACTATGGAAAGTAGGGACAGAGATTATTTGAATTACTAGTTTACCTATATAATATATTTTTAATTAAAAACACAAAAGCAAGTATGGCAAAAAGTTAATAGTGAATTCCAGAAAGGGAATACCTAAATGTGTATTTCATTCTTCTTGGTTCTTTTCTGTATTGGTTAAATTTCTCAAATCAGCATTACCATCGCTAATAACAAAAGACCTAAAGATGAGAAGTGGCAGGGGCGATGAGTGGGGGAAAGGCCACCCAAGTGGAAACAGCAGCTCTTCAAGGCAGTCATGAGTCAGCAGATTGATTCAGACTGTCTCCTTGTTGCCTTTTTTGCTAAGTCAGTTTTCCTTTCTTCGTGTTAAGGCAGGTTATTCCCTGTTGTTGGCTTTTTCACATTTCTAAGTGTTTGGTCAGCTGGTGTTTCTGGAAAGTGCTGAAACCCCAAGGCTATCCTATCCTGCCAGCTTTGCCTAAAATGAATCCCATGAAGGCTGAACTTCCTGGGAGGAGGCCCTTCTTTTGAGATTCCAGAAATCCTCTGATGGAAGTTACTTATCTGATTCCAGAGTAAATTCTGATGATTTGGACACTGATCAGTAGCTGGTCCAATTAATAAACAGATTTTAACGTTTTCTTTCTGATAAGTGGAACAAGAAACTGCAAGGAAGGGAGGATTTATGAAGGACTAGATTTTTGATCTACAAATGAGCACATTTAAAGTCGAGTTGGGCATGTAGGACATAATAGCCAGAGAACAGAATGATCCCAGCTGGAGCTGAGTGTCAAGCACAGAGGTTAAGATGAGAGGGCCGATAGCTCATGTTGTCATATGACCCAACTGTAATGGATACTGTGGTGTACCACCAGACTCTGCCTTTAGGACCAAGCCAAGGAGTGTTGGCTCCTGACAGCTCACAGCTGCCATGAATTGCCCAAAGCAGTTGCCTTACCCAAAGTTATTTTCCCTTCCCCAGCTCAGTCCACATCCCAAAACTGGTCTGAATGGACATACAAAGACCCGGCCCTGTTGCTTCAATTAGGACAACTTAAGGGCCATTCCAACTCAAGAGATCCCCATGAGATTGACTGAAGATTCTATTACAACTACATCATAGTTCATCATCTTACATCTTCCTCCGCCCAATTCTCATCACTCACCCCTCATGCCGCACAAGTATTGATCCCCAAGTGCATTAAAGTGGTCCTGAATGCAAATCTCAGACTCTCAAAAAAAAAAAGGCAAAAGCAAAAACAATATAAAACAACAGAAACCCCAGCATCTCATGTTTTATTTTCTAGGACCTCTGATGTATATATTACCCATGGACCTTGATATCCAACTTTTTCTTCTGCTTTACTTATCTCCATTTGGGTAGTTTCCATTAGTCTTGTAAATTGACCTTCCTGGTTCCTGTCATCCCTAGTAATTAATCAATGCTGTGCTTGCAAAGAGAAGAATTCTGATACAAATCCTAGGCCACAGTGGTCAGGGCTGATTTCTTAATTCTTAAGTATTTGGCAGATTTCTCTTCTTCACCATCATCCCTAAAGGGTTCTTTTAATCCATCTTTTCTTCTTCTGACTACTTAAAGACTAGTGTTTGGCACTTAATAATAATCATTAAAATTCATTAAACACTAGATGTTCAACACCATTCTAAGTGTTTTGTATCTGTATCTCTCTCACCCACAGCAATCCTAAGAGGTAAGTCCTATAAAGTATTCCCATTTATATAGATAGGGAACTCGAGGCACAAGGTGTTTCAATAACTTCCTCAGATTACACAGCTAGTGAATAGCAGAGTCAGAGTTCAAAACTAGGCAACCTGACGCCTCTACCCACCAACTTAAATAAAGGACACAGAGAAGGATTTGATGTAGGTCTGAGTGAATGAGGACGGATCAGGCAAATGACATGTTCAAGTCTTGTTGCACAGTGGCAAACTAGATCCTCAGGGAAAGTATTGTCTGAATGTTTCCAAGGGAAGAAACTTTGCTAGTGATCTCAGGTAGTCCCATAACTATTTTACTGTGTGTACAGGATGCTGCTAAATTCTGAGGTCCTATCCAGTTCTGAAAGATTACGAGATTGTAAAACTCCTTTCTCCAAGGGTATTGAGACTTGAGGAATTTCTACAAAGCATATTTGACTGACTTAGGAGTGAATTTAAAATTAAGGTGCTAAACAAGTCACAATCCCTCTAAAGTATTATTTATCTTAATCTGTGGCTTCAAATGCTCATAAATCTCTTCAGATATTAGAGAGGCCTGGAGGGTTTGGGATTTCTCTGGGGCTCAGTTAACTTAAAAAGATTAAGGAAAATGCATAGCCAGGGTGTTTATCATCAACCCTCATCATTCCCCACTTTCCTCTTCCTTATCAGAAGTCAAAGGCAACATGTAAGATATGTGGCTATCAGAGGTTATAGCTTGTTGCCATTGAAAAAGCACAGCTGAGTTGGGTTTAGCTTATGGTCCCTCTGTTGAAATTTAGGATCTCTTATCTTAGCTTCCACTTCTCCTGTCTAGACACTTGACAATGATTTGCAGGAAATTGAGGCACTTACCCCAGCTGAGAACTCAAGGCTAAAACATTTCTAAATATAATGTGTGTGTGTGTGTGTGTGTGTGTGTGTGTGTGTGTGTATGCTTTTATACACATTCATGTTAATTCAAAAGGAAAACAGCAGGTTTTTTGTTTTGTTTTTTTCTTCTGACTCTGGGAATGGCATTAGCTAACCCTCACTCAGGCAGAGCTGTGTGACTTTTCATATTCTATTTTTTCTAGGCTTGTCCAGTTATTTAGGGGACAAAACACTAATCTTTTTTTCTAGGCCAAATGAAAATCAAAGGGCATAAGATTCTTGTCTTAGATCACTTTTTCATTCTTTCACTTTGTTTTTCTTATAAAGATGGAAAATATACGTTTTTTCCTCTTAACAGCTGGCATCAGAACTTCTAATAAAACATTGGCTTTTTCTGAGAAAACGATACATTCACTTTAGGAACTCGGGGGCCTTAGTACTAAGTTTTGCTACTAAAAAGAAGAAAGGGCATTTGGGATTTGGCTTTCTTGGGGGGCATCTAGATGAGGAGAAGGGTGAATGTTGTGTGAAAGGAGAAGAGAAATTACTCCCAAAGTTGACAACTAAGAAACAATTTTGAGGTAGAATAAGAAAGGATAAAGGTAAGTTTTAAGGTGTTCTCCACAGGACAATTAGCATAAACTACTTCCCACCTCACCCCTCAGCTGTCCCATGAAATCTTCTAATTTCTTTGGGAAAAGAGGCCAGCTGTATATTCATGTTGGTGACCAAAATGCTTTAATGATCTCAGGAGCCAGCGCTCAGGAAGAAAGGAGTTGTCTGGATCACATTTCAGGGCTAACTGAATGTTTAATTTTTGCACAACACACCCAATTGGCTGCAGTTTATCTGATGCAGTTAAGATTGCTAAACTGGTCAATGGGCTGTTGCTCAACCACACTGCCTGTCATTTTGCCACACAGTTAAGAGAGAGGAATTAAGAGTCAGCCACTTACAAAAATCCAACTTTCTATTTATAAGAAGAAGCATTGCATATATGCTCTTTCTTATAAATTGGTAAGTGTGTTAGTTTACTAGGGGCTGCCATAATGAGTACTGAATGGCTTACACAATGGGAGTTTATTTTCTCACAGTTCTGGAGCCTGGTCTGAGAATAGGGTTGATCAGAGTTGATTTCATTCTGTGGGTTCTCTCCTTGGATTGACGATGACGTCTTCTCCCTTTTCATGACACAATATTTCCTCCATTTGTGTTTCTGTGTCCCCATCTCCTCATAAGGACTATTGGATTAGGGCCCACTTATATGACTTAATTTAAGTTAATTACCTCTTGAAAGGCTTATCTTCAGATATAGTCACATAATGAGCTAGCAGGAGTTAGGGCTTGGAATATATGAATGTAGAGGGGATATAATTCTGCCTATAACAATAAGATATCTGTAGTTTGGGGAGATTTACACACACACACACACACACACACACACACACACGCTCTTTATGTCCAAACACACACATGTTTTTAACTGCTACACAAAACCACATATGCATCATAGTGAAGCTTGAATGAGTTCTGCCATCACTGGAGACATGGTGGCAGGGGTTACGCAGTAAATTCTACCTAGTACAGTATGATGTAGCCCACCAGGAATGCTCCCTGCTTTGCAGCATTATTTACAATCACATTGGGGCCACTTTCCTCATGTCTGTAAACTTCAAATAGTATTACTTTAAGTCATACTGTACTTGTGAAACTCAGACCTAACTTTGTCTCCTATAAGAGCCATTGCTTTTATGTTTCAACTAGTTGCTGGTTTTAAGGCTTCCACAATTGCTCAACGGGACACTTCTAATCTAAATTAGCAAATCCTTTCAGTATCTTCAACCTAGCCACCTTGCTTTCCCCAGAAACCCATCAGTGTGTGTGTGTGTTTTAATCTGTAGGATGGAAATACTAGTAAATAGTTGTCATCTTCCATGGTTACTGAGAGGGTTAAATAAAATTGCACATGCAGTAATAATATTGAGGTTTCCTACGTGCCCCTAGTCACTGTGCTAAAACAGAGACATGTTTTTCTTCCATTCTTGAATCCACCTAAAACTGTTAAGCAATTCAGCAAAGCAGAGTTTTATTTTACCCAGAGATGTTTAAACTACCCTGAATGAAGATTTTTGACATCAGTGCTCTTGAGCATTGGAGTGATACTAAGTATACATGAACCCCTTCATATTTATTGCCATTTGTAAAACATTTGAAAGTGGATAGTTTTCCATGATGTGTTGAGAGAAATGATGACCATTTCCCCCAATGTGACAAAAGTTTTTTAGTTTTTCTGGATCAAAAAAAAAAAAAAGACTTATTTCCAGTGTCTTTAGGTTTGGGTTTCCAAACCCCAAACCTGTGGATAAGAACAATTTGCATTGAACAGAGCTCCAAGCGTGCTAAAGGAATGCTCAAAAAACACAACGCACCACGTAAAAACCGGCATCAAGATGGGCTAGCTGTCCAGTATCCAAGTAACCACTGCGCTCTGAGTTCAGGTGAAGTGAGTGAAGATGTTTCCATTATGATATGTAGAAAGGGATTCCTGATTTCATGTTTCTTTCTTTAGGCAAAGCACAGTGTGCTTCTTTCATATGCTCATAATGATGTTTACTTCTTATGCCTTAAGAGCCAGAAATCCCAGAGTTAAAATTTTCTGTTTCAACGTGGTGGGTAGCTTTAGGCAAGGGTTCTGGTTGAATATGTTCCTTCTCCACTATTACATGGGTCTTGATCCAGTGTCCTCCTTTAAATGGTCAGCATATACTTTAGGGTCAGTCGCCTCAGGTCTTCTGGAAGTAGATATTTTCTGTTCATTGATTTATTCACACAACCACCCAAGAGATATTTATGATATTCATTATGTACGAGGCACTGTGCTGTTTGAGAAATCAGAGGTAAATAAGATGTTTTGCCTTCATTTCCGTGATTCTCAAAGCCTACTAGAAATGATAGATATTAAATAATTTTACAAGTTAATTTTTTTTTTAATTACTAAAAGGACAAGCATGGCTCCTAAGAGAATGTGAAATAGGAATAGGAGGTGCGGGAATACATGGTCCTCTCCTGCACATTCTGTAAAAAGGTTTCCTAGTGCTCTGTGAATCTGAGTTGAAGATATCAACAAGCTCTTTGGCTGACATGTATAGACAGAGACTGATGGAGATGCTTTACACATAAAAAAGTGGGTCCTCATTATTTGTCATTTTTAAAAAATCATCCGTATTTATCTCGTGATCATCATCAACAAATATTATCTTCACAATCCCAAACCATAATATATTCTCCAAAAAAAAAATGTACTTGGCATACATTTTCTCAACATCTGGATTTTGTTGTCGTTATCACTTTTCTCCCTATCTCTGCTGAGAACAGAGAATGAATTGTAAATTCCCAGAGGAGTGTTCCACATGATTCCACATTGTTTTGCAGCATAGAATGCACCCAGTTTGCACGCCTGTTTTACATAAGCATTTTGATTATTTTATTTTGAGATAATTTTTCTTGACCACTAGGTCTTTGGAAACTTTGTGGGCAGAATTCACAGCCAAGTCTGTATAGTAATAGATGCATATGAGAAATTGTCCAAGAATTTAGAAATGTAAAATCTTAGATTTGGATGGACTTAAACACATTATCAAGGCCTACCAATCGTTTGTAGATGGGGAAATTGTGACTAGGTGGGAGGAGGGATATACCTATGTGATATTTCTTTCTGTATATTGCTTCTATATCTTTTTCTTGGTAAGCTCCAAGTTCATCATCACTTGTGGTAATTTTTACCCTAATTGCTGAACTAACAAAGGGCCAAAGAAAGCTGCACGTAACTGCAGTATTTAACTTCTTTTCAGAGAAGTCCTGTCTCTTTATTCATAGAAAACCAGCATGTGTTAGATTGAGTAGAAATGTAAAAACTAGAGGTTTGTACCAAGAAATACATATCTAGAAAAAGCCCAAGAAATCACATTATTAATATTTTGGTTTTATCTGGATACACATGGTTAGAGCACAATTTATATGGAATGAATAAAATGGGACATTATTTGTTTTGAGGAAGAATGTGTCCTCCAAACCCAAGGCAGTTATTTAAAAAACAAACAAACACCTATTTAGTTTGAGGAACCTGCTGTTTCTCCCTATCTTGTGTAAAATTGCTATATAAATGTAACCTGAGGGAGAATTTCATTGTTTTGTATAAAGAATTTCTCTGATCTTTTCTCTAACACGAAGTCAAGGTCATGAAGTGTTTGTATCTTCCAGAACATACTCTGAGATAACTTAAGCTTCTGAGGCACAGTGGCTTTCTAAGATGCCCTTCTAAGTAGCTGTGCCATTTTTTTAGTTAAATGAAAATAAATGCTACCATGATATGACATTTGCCCCAAGCTGTTTGTTTTGATGAATGATTTAGAGCAGTGGTTCTGAAGTCTGGAGGAACATTAAACAATATAGGGAGCCTTTAAAACAATTCAAGTTCACATATATTCTGAATCAACTAGTCACTAGTAAGGTAGGGATCAGAATTACAGACTACATAGGCTTTGTGCACCTTGTTAGCTTTCCTTGATCTCTTCCCTCTAGTCTTGAAGGCTCTTGCCTCTTTGACTATGTTCCACTCTTCTGTCTTTGTTAGACCCTTGCCGAACACCCACCATCACTGCTGTCACTACCTCTTCAATTCCAACCCCCCTGAATTGGCTAGAGTTCCAGGTAAAACCCCAAAAAGCAAGAGTTGCATGACCCGTTCGCTGAACTCTAGCCACACCAAATCACCTCTCTTTTTATGTAGGTTTGGATAAAATGCCATACCTCAGTGCTTTGGGATCTGATTTTCTGAGATTAGCCTGATTCCTAGATGATACTCTGGAAGCAATTCACCATTAGGCCAAACTTGACTAATGAAAACAGGAGATAGCAGGGAACTGGGTAGATAAATCTACTTTTCTGTGAACTACTCCAACATGTGGCTTCTGGAAAAATCCTAACAAGCAACTGCTTTGTCTCCTCAATACTTTTTGTAAAATGCTGGCCATCAAAATATAACATTACTCAACTTTCATTGCCTGCTTACCTCTTCACCATCATTGTCCTGGGTTTGTACCACCCAAAGTGTCAAGTATTTTAATCCTTGCCTCAGCCTTTGCTTTCTATAGAATTTTAATACAGAATTTTTTTTTCATTCCCCAAGTGATTCTATCATATAGCTAGAATGGAAAAAGAATGCTTCTGAGGAAGGCCTGAACTCCCATCCTTTCAAGAATATCATATAGAAATAAAGTTTTTCTTTTTAAAAAATATATTTTATTGATTTTTTACAGACAGGAAGGGAGAGGGATAGAGAGTTAGAAACATCAGTGAGAGAGAGACATCTATCAGCTGCCTCCTGCATGCTCCCTACTGGGGATGTGCCCACAACCAAGGTACATGCCCTTGACCAGAATCGAACCTAGGACCCTTGAGTCCGCAGGCCGATGCTCTATTCACTGAGCCAAACTGGTTTCGGCGAAATAATGCTTTTCTTAATGATGTTTCCTTCTATTACATTTTCAAAATAAGTGTAGAATATAAGACTTTATCATTTTTTCCCATCATTCCTTATCCATTCACATTTTCGAAGTCCCACATTAACTACTATAAAATAGTGTGATGTGCTGTCTGGTTGAAGTGAATTTTATTCATAGATGTAATAGAGTTCCAAGGTTCTTTTATCTTTTAATTTATTTTTTAAGTATATTTTTATTGATTTCAGAGAAAGAGATAGAAACATCAATGATGAGAGAGAATTGGCTGCCTCCTGCATGCCCCGTACTGGGGATTAAGCCTGAAACCTGGCATGTGCCCTGACCTGGAATCCAGTCATGACTTTCTGGTTTGTAGGTCAACACTCAACCATTGGCTGGGCCTTTTATTTTTTGCATGAACTTGATTATCTATCCATATAGTCTCATCGTAGATTTTTGTCATTTAACAATATTTCTAAGAGATCATCATAATACAAAGGGATTCTTTATTCTTTTGAGTTACAGTATTTCATAATGTGGGTATATAAAATAACTTTCCTTTACCCTTATTAACAGGAATTTAGATTTCTCACAATTTTTGACTTAAAAAACAATGCTGAATTGAGTATCCTTGAGTATGTATCTTTGTGCATAGCTACAATAATAAAAGAGAAACACAAATTGACCATCATTCTGCTACACCTGCCAGCCAATCAGGAGCAAGTATGCAAATTAAACCAACAAAGATGGAAGTGGCCACAGAGCTGGAGTGAGCAGGAGGTATGGGTTGCCCCTGGTGATGGAGGAAGCCAAGGTTACTGCCCACCCTGGCTGGCCCTGGCTTCCACTCAAGAGGGTGTTGGAAAAAAAAAAGGAGGAGGTGGCTGGGAGCTTAGATTGCCAGGGGTGTTGCCAGCAGCCTGCAAACAGCCATCAGCCCCTCACCCAGGCTAGCCTCACCCCCATGGCTCAATCCCTGTAAATGGGCAGTTGAACATCCCTCAAGAGGTCCTAGATTGGACAGGGTGCAGGCTGGGCTGATGGATATCCCCTTTCCCATGTACAAATTTCATGCACTGGGCCTCTAGTCCTATATATTAAAGAGGTAATATGCAAATTGACAATCATGCCCTTGCACAAGATGGCTGCCCCCATGTGGTCACAAGATGGCCAGCAGGGGATGGCAGTTGTGAGTAATCAGGATAGCATGGGAAGGCAGTTGGGGGTGACCAGGCCTGCAGGGCAGGGAGGGCAGTTGGGAGTGACTAGACTAGAAGGGAAGGGCACTTAGGGGAGACCAGACCAGCATGGGCAGGCAGTTGGGGGTGACCAGGCCTGTAGTGGAGGGCAATTAGGGGCAACCAGGTTGGCAGGGGAGGGCAGTTGGGGGTGACCAGGCCTACAGGGGAGGGCAGTTAGAGGTGACCAGGGCAGCAAGGAAGGGCAGTTGGGGGCAACTGAGCTTGCGGGGGAACAGTTAGGTGTGGATTAGGCTGGCAGGGGAGTGGTTAGGGGGAGATCAAGCTGGCAGGCAGAAGCAGTTAGGGGCAATCAGGCAGGCAAGCAGTTGGGAGCCAGCAGTCCCAAATTACAAGAAGGATGTCCGACTGTCGGCAGTCCAACATTCTCCAAGGGGTCCCAGATTGGAGAGGGTACAGGCTGGGCTGAGGGACACCCCCACCCCAGTGCATGAATTTTATGCACCAAGCCTCTAGTATTAATATAATTCTCAAAGACAGTTAGAACTAGAACTGTTGAGTCGAAAGGCATAGTCACAAAAAATTTTGATATATACTTCTAAAATGCCCTGTTAAAATGATGTCTGAATTTATACTTCACACCAAGCGTGTATGAGAATTACTTTTTTTTTTTTACCTTTTTCCAATGCTATTATCAGTTTTAAAAATGGTCAATTTGGGAAAATAGTGATACCCCATGTTGGTTTTAAGGAATTAAACATTCTGTTTAATCTTTATTTTAAGCCTTTTTAGCCTTGCATCTCCAGTGTGGAAATTTTTATTAAACTTTATTAGAACAGGATGTGAGTTCAGTGAGGCTGCTGAGGAGTTGGGCCATTCTTCATAACAATAGTCTTTATGGCAGGTCTGATTACTTCACATTCTCTATTACATTGAGTCTCGGAATTTAGAGGGCTGAGCCATCCCAGCCCCCTCCTCTGAGAGGAAACAGACTTGGGCATGAGACAAGAAGATTGAAAAGGCTTTCTAATATTTGAGTCGCTGGAAGAAGCCTTCACACCTGCTTAGCCTGTTCTCCAAATCCCCTGTTGACTCTAGTTCTGCCCAGCCAGTTTGAACAGAGGCAGAGCTTGCGGAGAACTTTCCCCCAAGACAGACCAACATGCTCTGCCAGGGAGTCTGCATCCAGAGAAGCGGGGCCAAGATTTTTTTGGCAAACCCACTTTAAGCGAGGCTGAAGTTGCCTTGCCAATGTGAAACAGCCCCGCTCCTCAGTATGTTTGGAAGATGGTTGTGGTATGGATAGGGAAAGTGTGGTGAAAATGAGGCTCTGACCAGATGTGAGCTCTATCCCCCAAGCCATCCCTGTATCTCCACTCCTTGTGTAGATAGTTAATATCTTTGTACATTACCCTTCCCTTGGAATAATAATAAAAAAAAAGAGTCACATCTCTGCTGATGGGATGCTCCTAGTCTGATAAAGAGACATGGTCTTCACTCTTAAAGTTGCCCAAAGCTATTGAGAAAATGGGTTTTATTATGTCTAGTTTGGAGTTTATAATATGATTGATGAGAAGAAATATCTTCACAGGACTCAAAAACACTTCAAAAAGCAATGTATAATAAATTTGATATAAGCACATCAGCCCAGAAGGGAACAATAGTAGCGGTTAATTTGGACTCAGTTCTGAGAGGCAATGTTTAACATTTAGGAGCTCAGAAATTTGGTTCCCTTCCATTCTTTCCACTTAATTTTTTCCATCCTTGCTTATCCCCAGGTATCTCTTTCAAATTGGCCAAAGATGTGAAGTCAGTCCGTGCCCCAGCCTGGCTCGGCTTCCCAATCCATCCTTTCGGAGAGAAGGGCCAGATCCTGTTCAGTGTGATAGCTTTTAGCTTAGGTTATATATCTCTCCCACTTTTGACAGATCCTTTTATATGCGGGATTCCATTTAATTCAACCTATGTATGGAGAAGCTCTTTAGTGCCATGAGCTATGCTGGTGGTTAGAAAAACAGCAATGACAAAAACATAATCTCTAACAATTTAAGGAGACGGGAATAGAAACAACTTGCTATAAATAGTGTGATGGATGCTACAGGGCAATTTAAATGAGTCAGTAGGAACATGTAGGGTGGGACCATTGATTCTATAAATATTGAGTTCAAGTAGCTTATGGGATATTTAGTAAAAATATGCCCAGTAAATCATTGACTAGTAGACCTCGAAATTAGGAGGATGGACTAAGATGATGGTGGAAATTTAGGATTCATCAATTCATGGGTTTACTTAAAATGTTGGGTTGCGATACCTCCAGGGAGAGAGGAATGAGGGTGAAGAACAGTTGAATAGAGAAAACATCGAGTTTTATAAGCACTTCTCCAAAGAGGACATACAGATGACCAATAAACATATGAAAAGATGTTTAACATCACTGATCATCGGATAAATGCAAATTAATACCTCAATGAGATAGTCCCGCACATCGGTCAGAATGTCTATCATCAGTAAATCAACAAACAAGTGTTGGTGAGGATATGGAGAAAAGAGAACCCTTGTACACTATTGGTGGGAATGCAGACTGGTATAGCCACTATAGAAAACAGTATGAAGGATCCTCAAAAAAATGAAAAATGGAACTGTCATATGACCTGGTGATTTCATTTCTGTTTATGTATCAGAAGAAACCCAACACTCTAATTTGAAATATTATACTATATGCTCCCCTATGTTCATTACAGTATTATTTCCAATAGCCAAAATATGGAAGCAACCCCAATGCCCATCAAGAGATGAGTGGGTAAAATGTTGTGGTACTTATAATAGAATATTACTCCACCATAAGAAATAATTAAATCTTACAATTTACGAACCTGGAGGGTATTATGCTAAGTGAAATAAGTCAGAGAAAGACAAATATCATCTGATTTAATTTGTATGTAGATCTAAAGAGCAAAATAAATGAACAAATAAAATAGAAGCAGACTCGTAGAGAAAGAGAACAGACTGATGGCTATCAGAGGGAAGGGGCCTGTGTGGAAAAAGTGAAGGGATTAAGAACTACAAATTGGTAGTCACGGAGAAGGTAAAGTACAGCATAAGGAATATGCTGAGAATGTAAAGTACAGCATAGGGAATATAGCCAATAATATTATAATAACTGTATATGACGCCAGGTGGATATTTGAAATATCAGGGGGACAACTAGGAAAAGTGTGTGATTAGAAGGTGGGAGAGGGTATGGTGATAAAAGGAAACTTGACTTGGGGTGGTGAACACACAATACAATATACGGAAGATGCATTATAGACTTGTACCACTGAAACATATGTACTCTTATTAACCAATGCCACCCCAATGAATTCGATAAAAATAAATGAAGAAATAAATAAGGAAAGAAAAGTATATGATTTTCTAATCACTATGCCATACACCTGAAACAATACAAAATAATACTGAATGTAAACTGTAATTGAAAAGAAAAATATAACGTTTTAAAGAGTGAATAGAAGTAAAACTTCTGTAAAAACCGAGGAAGCACAGCCGTGTCAAAATATAAGCGGGGACTTTCTTGTTCCCTTAATGCAGAGTAAAAGTGACTGGAATTTGCCTCCCATCTGAAAAAAGAAAGCCAGCAATGAAACAGAACAGAATAAAACAACAGTTTTCAAAACGCTTGACGTCAGTCTAACAAAGGACAGTGATCCATGTGAGATATGAAAACATGGGGGAAGCCCCCAAATTCCCCCAGCTTTCTGCCTTGTGTTTCTAGGCTCCAAGCACAGAGGAAACCCTGGCAGTGCCTGGTGAATTCTGGAACTTCAAGATATAGAGTAGAGAATCTGGGGAGATAAAGGCAACTAAGGTTCACAGGACAGAATACTGGAGGGAGAGAACTTTATAGAAAGAGAACTTCAGAGATCTCATCTCTCAAATATTCAGATCAGCACTGATTAGTGCATACATGTGAGGAAACGACCCAAAATGTAGGTAAGACTCATCTGAAAGTACAGTAAGTCCTCACTTTATGTTGTTGATAGATTCTGCAGCCTTGGATGAAATGAGGTGCTATGACAAAACCAGTTTTACCATAGGATAGTTTATGTAAACAAGATTTAAGTTCCTACTCATCTCATCAACAGAATGAAATGACATTGAAAAAAAATGACTTTATTCAAGGCCTGCTGAAATAAAGAACTCCCTGGGACTCATATAGAGAGGTCAGGATTAATGCTTGTTTTTACCAGCTAGAGTGGACATCTTAACATCTTAATTGGATATTAGGGTTTATCAGTACTGAAAAAGGTTTTACTTTAGTAGCCTGGTACAACTAGTCCTAGAATAAATTAACTTAACAAAGCTTAAAACCAAGACCAAAAAGATCAAGCTCTCAACTAATTTAACAGCATCATGGAACAAAGCTCAACAATAGTTTTGGAATATCAAAATATCCAACAATGTAAAATTCATAATATCTGATATTCAACTAAAATTCCAGCAAATCAATTAATACTGCTTCTGAAGTAAAACAGTTAACAATAGTAGACCAAGTTATGAAATTGTTGTTATAACTGTATCCCATGTATTTATAAATCTAGAGGGAAAATTGACTATATTAATTAGTCACTGCAGATATAAAGAAGAACTGACTCAAACTTTTTGAGATGAAAACTACTGTTTCTGCAATGAAAACACACTGGATGAGATTAATATAAACATTGCAGAAAAAAATACTTGTGAACCTGAATATATACGTAGTAATAGAAATGATCCAAAATGAAACACACAAAATAAAAATTTTAAAAAAGTCGGTGACTTTGATGATAAATATAAGCAGGCTAATAGATAGATACTTTAAGTTCCTATAGGAGGAGGGGGGTACATTTTCAAAATAAATGAATGAAAACAGCATATCAGCATTTGTGGGATGCTAATAAATGAGTACTTAGGAGAAAAATTATAGCAAAAATGACTATTAAAAAATAAAAAAGGTCTCAAATCAATACATTTGGCTTTTTTCCATAAGAAACTTGAAAAAAAATGATAAAAAGCAAACTAAGGATACAGAGAAAATAATAATGATTAAAGAAGAAATCAATGAATTATAAAACAAAAATTAATAGAGAAAAATCAATGAAATAAAAGCTGGTTCTTTGAGATCATTAAAATGAAGTGTATCCAAACTGCTGAGGAAAAAGAGAGAAAACACTTATTACCAATATCAGTAACATCACTACAGATTCTATAGTTATTAAAATAACTAGAGGCCTGATGCATGAATTTGTGCACCAGCGGGGTTCCTTGGCCTGGCCTGAATCCTTTTCTTCTATAATCTAGGAGCCTGTGGGGGATGTTCGACTTCCGGTTTCAACCCAGTTGCCACAGGCCTAGGCCAAGGGGACCCCCCCACACACACCAGTGCATGAATCCATGCACCAGGCTTCTAGTATGCAAATAAGATCTTTGGTTAATCTCTTCCCCTCCCCCCTTCCCTCGTTCCATGTTTTCATGCCTGTGCATTGAGCATCTGCCTCCTGGTGGTCAGTGCACCTCATAGCTACCAGTCAAACAGTCGAATGGTCGCTTAGGCTTTTATATAGAGAGATATATAATAAGGGGGATATTATAAATACTGTTATGCCTATAAATTGAACAAATTTTTGAAAGCTCATTAAAAATAGATAGATTTCAGAATATTTATGCTAAAAGAAGCCAAAACAGAAACAATGTAGCTTGTAAATTTCCATGTATATAAAACTCCTGAAAATGCAGCTAATCTATAGTGACAGAAAGCAGATCAGTGGTGGTTGGGGCTGGGGGTTTCTGGAGTTTGGGCTAGCAGGATTGTAGTGGGAGGATGGATATGCTTACTCTTTGATTGTGGTGAGAGTTTCATCAGTGAAACTCATAAATCAAAACTTACCAAATTGTAAATGTATCGTTTCTTAATTATGTATAGTTTCAGATATACCAATTACAGGAGTTTTTAAGAATTCTATAATCATTTTTCTGTATTGCCATAATGAAATTTATGTTCAAGATGGAATGTTGAATGAAGAAACCTTTAAGAAGCTTTATAATTGTTGCTTCCCCAATTGTACATTGGGGTTGCTTCCCCACTGTCCAGCCCCACTGTCTCACTTCCATGACAAACCCCAAAATAAAGCAAAAACAACAAAAAACAAGTCATTTTTACCTTTTGAAATACCTTTAAGAGGTAACAACATTTAAATAAGACGTAAAGTGCTCAGGGATAATTAGAGATCTCCCACAGATCCGCCATATGGGCTGCACCTCCTTTCTGTGTGTGGTAGCGTTAACAGGTGGGTATAAAATGGTGAGCAAGCAGGGAGGATGCCCTAAAGAGAGCCTCATCTTTGCCATTAACTAGCTATTGTGACTTCAGGCAAGTCACTTGCCTTCTCTGTTCCTTTATCCAGCTTTAAAATAAAGTTGCACTAAATGGTCTCTAAGGCTCTTTTAAGCTCCAAGATTAGATTTTTGAACCTTCCCTACTATCCTACAGGGGTCTTTATCACAGTTTCCAACATGTAGAGGACTAATTTTAGTAGTGATCCTTTGATAGTATGATTCCAAATGTAGGCAGATTTACTGCTTATGAGAGCTACCTTTTAGCTGGAGTATTGTATTGCTTTGCAGTGCACATTCGCATGTTTAGACCTCTGGGGTATTCTACAGAGAAAAACATGAATTTAATTTTGTTTTTGCTTTGTCTTTCCAAGTTTTGACCACAGAATCATATATTTCACTGAACACCTAATAAATATCTGATGATTCAGGTAATGCTGTCATAGATGGTCTTCCACAGAGCAAGAATTAGTTGGGATAGGATGCTCTTGGAGGGACCAGGAAATGGAGAAATTAAAAGGGATGTATATGAGAGTGACCAAGAATATGAAGAGGGACAGATGGGGGATGACGAAGATTAGTAAACATTCTGGAGTGGGCTGTGGGGAAAGGAGTATATACTAAGACCTGCAGTGTTGCTTTCATCCCCTTCTTGCCCTCCCTACCTCTATGCGAACCATTGCAAAGTAAGTTTCTGCACATCCATCAGCCCGTATATTCTACTTGGCTTTGAATCTCTCTAATTGCCTGATAAGCAGATGCGAACCTTTCTATTGCCTTGGCTCAGTGTCTCATATTGTGTGCAGAAGAAGGTGATTTGGTAGGGATTGGGGTTCAGTAGGTGCTAGGTTCTTCTGAGACCAACCTCACTGTCCAAGGCCCAGCACTTCTGATATTCTAGGGAGGTCAGGTCACACATCCTACTAAAATTGATCATTTTTATCAACAAAAGTAGCTTTGTTGTTGTTTTCTGCATATAGATTTGCAAATACTCAAAAAATATAAGACACTATATAAAAATTGAGGAAAAGAGAATTTGAGGAGCAGTTGGAAGGGGGAGGGGTGGGAGATGCTTGCATATTGCCCTGATGATGAGGCAAGCATTCCACACTTGGCCATGGATGGCAGTTGTGGGCCAGATGGCTTGCAGAGGAGGGCTGTTGGAGGCCATGAGGCCGGCAGGGAAGAGCAATTGGTGGCAATCAGGCCATCGGCGGGGATGAGAGGGAGCAGTTGGGGGCAAGCAGGCTGTTGGGGGCGGGTGAGGGGCAATTGCGGTCAAGCAGGCCAGCAGGCAGAGTGGTTAGGGGAGATTGAGCAGGCAGGCAGGTGAGCAGTTAGGAGCCAGCAGTCCCAAATTGCAAGAGGCATGTCCATCTGCCAATTTAGGCCCCATCCTACTGGGACATCCCCCAGCAGTTGGACATTCTCCGAGTGGTCCCAGATTAGAAAGGGTGCAGGCTGGGCTGAGAGACACTCCCCCTCTGCTTCATGCATGAATTTCATGCACCAGGCCATTAGTCTACATATATAAAAGGTTAAGCATTGTCCCACCATCTGACCAGCTGTTAGGTATGATATGCACTGACCACCAGGGAACAGACTCTCAACAGGAGCTGCCGAGCTGCGGTGACTTGGCAGCAGCGATTCTCAGTTATGCACCCCAGAACCAGAAATGAGGGAGCCCGATTCCAGGGTGTGTCACCCAAGAACCACTGTCTCGCAATCCAGGACCCCTTAGGGGAATGTCAGAGAGCTGGTTTTGGCCAGAATCCTGTAGGCCAGGCCAACGGACCCCACATGCCGGAGGGACCCTAGTTACTCCACAGATGCCCTTTGAGCCACAGTGCCACCCCAGATGCAGCCAACCAAGGAGGTACTGTGAGAGTTTGGCTCCAGGGTGTGTCCAGCCTATCACGCCCTATCCCGCCCTGCCGGCCACCTTCTAATTAATTTCCGTTCAATGTTCATGAATCCGTTCACCGGGGCATGAGTTATTTTATCAAAATGAAAGCACAACCCAGCCAGTGTTGTTCAGTGGGTTGAAGGGCATCCTATGCACCAAAAGGTCCCTAGTTCTATTCCTGATCAGGGCACATGCCTCTGTTATCGGCTTGATAACTAGTAAGTAGTGTGCAGGAGGCAGCTGATCAATGTTTCTCATCTATGTTTCTATCTCTCTCTCTCTCCTCCCTTCCTCTCTTTCTAAGAAAAGTCAATAAAAACATATTTTTTTAAAAAAAAAATGAAAGCACGATTCTCAGTCGCATCGTATTTGAACTTTTTAGATTGTTTTTTAAAACTAAATATGGCTGCAGGTTACACATTGCAGTGAGAGTGAGCCTGCTTTACCAGGATTTTCTCTGTTGTCTGACTGGAGCCCACGGATGAAGCAGACACCACAGAAAGGAAAGATGCAGATGGTCTGAGTTGTTTGTTGGGGGCAGTATTTGAGCTCTTAGATCAAGCTTTGCTGTCGGTATGTGAGAGCCACTTTTCAACCTTTTAGCTGCACGGGTCAATAAATTCCCTTTATTTATTTTTTTGGCCATTTTGAACTGAATTTTTTTTTGGGGGTAACTTAGTAACACATTGTTCTAACTGAGATATAAACTCTAAAAATCTGTTCATCTTTGGCTCCTATATTATTGCAAGATTTGGGAAGCTGGATGATTTATCAGCTCCTTCCCCACGACATTTTAAACTCTGGCCATTATCTTGGTCAAAAGACTGAAACCAATTAAATGGTCTGGCTTATACAAAATAATAAAAAAAAATAGAAGAAGAAAAATAATATAAAGAAGAAAAAGTAGAAAGCTGTATTAGCTCACAAAGTGAAGAACCTAGAGATACCACAGAAGCTGGCCGCTCAGCTGAAATATCTTTCCATTTCCCCTGAGTACCTCTCTTCAGGGCCTGGAACTGCGGCTGAGGGGGTGCTCAGCTCATGTCCTTGAACCAAATTAGAAGGAGCATTTCTCAGTCCCAGCTCTGGTGTGGAAAACCCGGGGAACGTATTCTGATTCTTGGGCTTGGGTCGTGTTCTCCTCACCCCTTGGACTAGCCTCTGTGCCCAGGTGAGGAGGAGCTATGATTGGCCCAACCTGGACACCCACCCACCTCCATGGCTATGGTTGTTCCAGGTGAAGGATCACAGCAGAGACATTTCCACGGATTAGCATGAGTACATTAAAGGCAAATCTGATAGGCAATTGGAGCCTGAAAAGAAATGTCAGCAAACTCTTAGATTTTTCAGACTCCATCCCTCTTGGGTCTCTGGTGTTTCTTGCTAAAATATGAGTAGGATTTAGGACAAAGTGAGATACTTATGATGCACCATTTAGGGAGGAAAAACAAGATGCAGATGAGTAACATGAAACGCGTGATTTGTCTCATACATTTAACGTTTAAGGTAGGTTTTGGCCAGAAGCTAATACCGAGGACCCCTCTTGCCCATGACATACTCCCTGACACGCTGGTTATTTTCAGAGATTGCAGGCCCACCTCTGAAATGCTTTGCAGACATTCATGTTCCTAGAGTTTTTCTGGGATGATGTTTTTGGATGGCATCTTGTCTGTCCCTCCCTGCTGGATGAGTCCTAGTCCTCCGCTGGCATAAGACTAGATGGCATTTTGAGTCAAGCTGTCTCTTGGAAGCTAAAACCATCATGAGAGGCTGGGTTGACACCTGGCATTCAGCTGAGTGGGAGGATGAGGAACAGCGTGCCAGCTGCTGAAGAGAGTGTTTGTAAAGCGCATGAAAGAGAGAAGAGAAATTGTGAAAATTGTCTGTGTGCATGTATGCGTGTATGTGAGAGAGAGACTGGGTGTGTCCATATAACATTCAATGTATTGATTATAAATATTTTGTCCTTTAATAACAGATGTTCGTGTTCTGAATGCTTCTAGACCTGGGCTGTTTTCCTTGAGATCATTTTCCCCATCTGATCTCAGAGAAGACACTAATGGTATGGGAACCCCAAACTTTCCATAGATGGTGTGGGACCCTGTTGGTCTAGGAGATGGAGTGAGTGGCCTCTCCTCTCCTCTCCCCTCCCCTCCCCTCCCCTCCCCTCCCCTCCTCTCCTCTCCTCTCCTTTTCTTTCCTCTCCTCTCCTCACCTCTCCTCTCCCTCTCTCAGGCCCTTTAACATCTGTTGTTGCTTATATCACCTCTGTGTCCAGGAGCACTCATTGTCTCTCATTTATGTACTTCAGGTGGGAAATTTAAGCTGTTCTGGGGGTTAAGCCCAGTGAATTATCCATCCCAGGTTCACTTTAGCTACCAGCCCTAAAAACAGACATTATTTATTGAGTTTCTATTATGTATGTGGCCTATCGAGTCAGACATCTTGACATTAAATACTGGCCCTTCCAGCTGCTAACTTGGATAGGTCTCTTTAATGTTATAGGCTTCAGAGTTCTCACCTGGGGAAATGTGGCTACAAAGTAGTACCCAGGCCAATAGAGATGTTCAGAGTCATTAGTGAGCTAATAGAAGGAAAGGGCATAGGACAGCTCCTGGTACGCAGTTAGCACCCACAATGTTAGCTGTTGAGATTATCCTCATAACCTTTCTGTGAAGGGGGAATGTTATCTGTCTTTTAGAAATGAGGAAACTGAGTGTCAGGGAACAAAACAATAACTGGGTCACAGATTCTGAGAGATGGAGCCAGAATTTGTACTCTTCCCTCCAAATGGCAAAGTCAAAGGGGTACTTCCTTACCAAGTTCATGAGCATTTGAGAGGGCATTTTCTTATCTGTAAGATTGAGTAAATTAGGTAATGTCACAGAACTGTTTCCTCATTTATATGAAGGGGATTAATATTACTCTTCTTTAATAGTTATTATGATGGTAAAATGAGATAATGCAGTGGAAGTAGTAAATATTCATTTCTTTTCAGCCTCCTCTTTTACTTCTTATTGGACGCAGAACAAAACATGATGGAAGAGGTAGATTTCCTTTGTAAGATATATCCACCCATGATAAATTCCTTTTGGCTTATTTCATGCTGTAGATCATCTGCATTTCTCCTCTCCTCAAGATGATGGGAAATGAGCAGCTAATTTTCATTATCTTCTTATCCATACTGTCTCCTTCCTTCCTTGGAAGAACATGAGATGTGTGAGCAGTAGGTGGTACAGGGCAATGACAAGCATTGTTCAGGGATTCAGAACATTGGCACCCCAGACTAGCTCTGCTGTCCTCTAGCATGTGAATGACCTTGTCAATCACTGAATGTCAGTGGGATCTCATTTCCTCATTTTAAAATGCAGGCACTGATGTGTCCTCTGATGACCTCACAGGAAGAACACATGAAAAAAAAATGAGAGTTAAAAAATAAAATTGAAATGGGTAACATGCTATAAAAACCCAGAGATTGTGACTGATGTCAGATCCAACTTGATCACTTTTCTAGGGCATTTGTGACAGTCTCCACATGTTACCAGCAAGGCACCAGGAGCTGGACTTGGCATCTACAAGCCAAAGATCAAATTTTAGTTCGAGGACCTTAGCAAATCACGTTCTTTTCTGAGCTTACATTTCCTGGGCTGTGAAATGGGAGTCATCACCTCTGCTCTGCCTACCAAAATATTTGTCATGAGCATCAGGTGAGATAATGTATCTGAAAGAGTTTGACAAACTGAGTGACATCATGTAAACTGTACAGCACTCCGAACAGGTAGCCATCCTATGACTCTCGGTTATGTGAACAAGAAAGCCTCTGGTTTTTCTTCCCACCCTAAGGACTTTACAGACTTTGCCCGGTTCTCTGTTTTCCCAGTCTCTCCATTCCTTCATTCCAAGCTTAGAGATGGCACACAATCCCTGTAGCTTGTTTGTCTTGAGTGGGTGTCCACAGCCAAGTTGATCTGGGGGCTGGTATTCTCAGACCATGGATGGTCAGCCAGGCATCGTCAGAGGTGAACAAAGCAAGGAAGTCTTGGATAATGGCAGTCTTACTCCTAAGGCTGCAGAGGAGGGATTTCTGCCCAGCGGTAAGAGTCAATATATTTAAGAGCCTGTAGGATGGGAATTTCAGGTAAAAACACCCTGGTGATGGAGCCGTCACTGGAGACCCTTTCAGTATTAGGAGAAAACTCTTTGGTTGCTGCGTGGTGTGGAGGTCTTGGTCATTGGAGGTGGACCAAGCACCTTATGCGATAGTGGAGCACTTGGGAGGCTGGGAGCAAAGGATATTTACCAACCGATTTGCAAATCTTTCAGGACTGTCAGTGTATAACTATTTTAGTGCTGCCTTAGCTCAGATCATAAGATGAATATTAGACTTGCTTCATCCTCAAGCATAACAAACATGACTCTTTTTTATTTTTTGGTTAATTTTCACAGGAGGATACTTTTTTCCCATCAATTTTTTAGGAAGAATTGAAGGAGGGGCGGTAAGAGGGAAGAAAAACATTGATGTGAAAGAGACACATCGATTGGTGGCCTCCACACATGCCCTGATTGGAGCCAGGATCGAACCTGCAACACAAGTACAGGTCCTTGACTGGGAATCGAATCCATGACCCTCCTGGACGTGGGCCAACACTATAATCAATTAGCTGGCCAGCCAGGTCACAAACATGAATCTTCTCTGTAGTGTCTCTAAGGAGTTGGGCAATGTGCCTGCAGCTGCCTCCTCTTTCTATTCCACCTCCTTCATGTTACCCACTCTCCCCTCCTCCTTCTCCTCCACACTCCCTCCTCTTTCTGTTTCCTGCTACTTTTAACACAGTAGGAAAGAAAAAACACAAACATATGAAAAAAGGATGGATGCATCCCTGCACATTTGGAATCCTGGTCAGACTTCGGCCTTCTCCCTTCTAAGTCATTATACTGAGTCAATTTAATTCTCTCTTTAGCCTTTAAAAAAACACCCTGTTTATAATTCAGCCACAGGGTTAAGTAAACAGTTGATTCAAACAGGAACAAGACCCCTCCTTTTCTTCCACAGCCTTCCTCTTAAAGGAAGACTTGGAGGTTTTCTTTCTAGGGAGGAAATTTGTAGCTGCCACAAAGAATAACAGGGGATCCAAAGAGATAATTAATGAGGTCTGCTGTCAAGGTCAGGATGCAATAAAGAACGTTTATGGAAAATTTTCAAATACATTTATATGAAAAAAAAAAGTTGAATTTAAAATGGTTTTTGGTAATACAAAGAGTGCTGTTTGTTGTTGGTTCTGCTCCTACCCCACCCCCCCACCCCCCAGCAAATTGTAAATATCTGAATTGAGATTTAAAAGACCACCTAAGGAAATTCCAGGGAGATGGCACCTGACCAATCTGAATCCCTGCTATACCAGTTGCTAGTTATGTGAACTGGGCAAATAATTTCTATATATACATTGAGGGGTAGGGGGAAAGAGGAGGAGGAGGAGGAGGTGGTCGAGAAGGAGGAGGAGAAGGAGGAGGAGGAGGAGGAGGAGGAGGAGGGGGAGGAGGAGAGAAAAGAAGAGGAGGAGGAAGAGAAGAAGAGATGATGAGATTTTGAAGGCTGGAGAAGATTGATGTCCCAGCTCAAGCAAGCAAGCAAGAAGGGAAAAGGGGCAAACCCCTTCTTTTTACACCTTTTATTTCATTCAGACCCTCAAGGGATTGGGTGATGCCCACTCACAATGGAGAGGGAAATTTATTTCACTCAGTTCACTAATTTCAATGCTAATCTCATCCAGAAACCCTTTCTTAGACACACCCAGAAACAATGTGTTTGGGCACCCCATGGCACAGTCAAGTTGGGATAAATAATTATCACAGTGTTTGTTATATTTTATATTTTTGAATTCTTTATTGTTGCAGAGACAATGCTATGTGTTCATATAAACCATGTTTTGTTTCTCTCTTCGGCACATAGCTAAACTTTAATACCCATTTTTTCTTATACTTTTGTCATATACAACGAAGTTCTCCCAGTGAAATAAAAGCAGAAGTAACATGCCCATCTGATTGCTTGTGAAACTGACACTCATGTGGAAGGGGCTTGTCCTCTGAATGACTGCAAGGAGGGGAGCACGTCTCCAACTCCATCCTGTTTTGACTGTAGCACAAATCCTATCTAATAAAAGATTGATATACAAATTGACCATACTTCTGCCACACCCACAAGCCACGCCCACAAGCCAGTCAGAAGCGAGTATGCAAATCAACCCAACCAAGATGGCTGCAGCCACGGAGAGAGCAGGATGCTTGAGTTGTACCCGGCAATGGAATAAGCCAAGTTTCTGTAGCCCTGGCCTGCCTTGGCCTCAGCTTAAGGCTACAAAGTTTCAATTATAGAAGATAAATAAATCCCAGATACCAGGGTCTCTGCTTGGGTCACCAGGGGATGTGGCCAGACTGCTAACCACCACAGGCCCCTCACCCAGGCTACCCCCGACCCCAAAGAAATCCCCACCCTGATCCGGGACACCCTTCAGAGCAAACCAACAGGCCCCCCACCCATGCACCAGGTCTCTATCCTATCTAATTTGCCTATCTAATAAAAGAGTGATATGCAAATTTACCATCACTCCAACACACAAAATGGCTGCTCCCATGTGGTCAATGATGACTGATCCCATCTGGACACAATATGGCTGTCACTAAATGGCCAGCAGAGGAGGGGGGTGGGAGGGACCAGACCTGCAGGGGAGGGCAGTTGGGGGTGATCAGGCCTGCAGGAGAGGGCAGTTGGGGGTGACCAGGCCTGCAGGGGAGGGCAGTTAGGGGCAAAAGGCTGGCAGGGGAGCAGTTAGGTATCAATCAGGCTGGCAAGGGAGTGGTTAGGGGGTTATCAAACTGGCAGGCAGAAGTGGTTAGGGGCAATTAGGACAGCAGGCAGGTGAGCAGTTGGGAGCCAGCAGAGATGTTTCACTGCCTGTTTAGGCCTGATCCTACCTGAATTGGGCCTAAAGGGGCAGTTGGACATCCCTCAATGGGTCCCAGATTGGAGAGGGTGCAGACTGGCCTGAGGGACACATCCCCACCCCCGTGCACAAATTTCGTGCACCGGGCCTCTAGTAAGAAATAAACCATTATTGTGTTTTCTGCTGAGATTTGGGAGGGTTAATTGTTATAGCATTTAGTGTATGCTGGCTAATATAAAGTGAGTCACTTTCCTTAAAAGGCATGTATAAAATGATAAAGGCTGTTTTTCCCCCCTGCCAGCCTGGTTGCCCCATGCAACCTGCTGTTCGGTTGTTACTATGAGGGTATCATGACCAATTTGCATATTACCCTTTTATTAATATAGATAATATAACTGAAAGTTTGGGGTACATGGGAGTCCTTGAGAAAAATAACTTATTTTTGAGCTATTTTATTCCTCTTGGGGATTTAAACCTTTGGTGGTTAGAATTTTAAACTCTTCATTAGATTACATATGGACTCTTCTCAGGTGAGTGTCTGATTCTCCTTAACCTTCTCTCTTCTCTCATTCCACTTTTTTGGTATTCTTAGGAGGCTCTTCCTTTTCTGTGTGACCTTGATTCCCTGCTGCTGCTGCAGTCTTGACTATCCAAATTTATGTTTCCTTATGTACTTTCTTCTCAAGAGGCAACGTCCCATCAACCAAAGCATGGTCTCAAAATCCTTGAAAACTCTACCTCAACCTTCTTCCAAACACAACTAACTCCTTGGGCCATTTTATTCACACCCTGATGAGGCCAATATGACTATGATGGGAACCAACAGAGGGCTATCAGAGCACTGGAGTTCCTGGCCCCTGAGATGCAGAGTCTGGATTATTCTCTGTCTTGTAGATTCAGTGGATCAGGAATTCAGACAAGGCACAAACTGTTCTGCTCCTAGATATCAGACATCTCAACGGGGAGACTCAAGCTGGAGGCTGGAGTCACCTGAAGGCTTCTTCTCTCTCCTGTCCAGTGTTGATACTGGTTATTGATTTGAGGCTTCGGTTCCTCTCCATATGGGCCTCACCAAATGGTCTTTCCACATAGACATGGTTAGACTTCCTCACAACATGGTGCCTGGGTTCCAAACACAACAATCTTGAGAGAGATAGCCTTTTATAACTTACATTTGGAAGTCACACAGTTACTTCCACTGCATTGTATTCAAATTAGTCACAAAGCCTTGACCTTTCAAGAGAGAGAAAAATGGAATTCACCTCTTAATGGGGAGTGAAAAGGTTCTGGAAGAGGATGTGGGACTGAAATATTGCAGCGATAATTTCTTGGAAATTATGTTCTTCCACAATTATAAGCGCTGAGGTTCCTGGAATGGGAAAGATCATCACATGCCTTCAGCTTCTGGATTGACTGCTAACTAAAGTGGTCTGGCTTGGGGGTTGATGGCTTGAGTTTATGAGCTATGATGAGGGCTGAGTGTGGCCCTGTCCTTTTAGGGATTCTCCCAATTGTGTGCTTTTTTAATATTTCTGGAAAAAGTACAAACCTACAGTAGAGAATCTTTCACATGTTCCTTGCCTTGCTCCAAGCTGCATACCTTCCACAATAAATTCTGTTGTTAAAAGTTAAAAGATTCAACTAAGCACATTTTCTGCCTTTTTGATGAAAGTGTATTTGATCCCCCCACTTGCAAATTTGAATTTCAAGGTCTGAAAAATTGGTGACATGCACCCCCAGGACCTCATATAGGAAAGGAACCCAGACTGGGGACCTGAGTTATTATTTCAGGTTAGAAAAGCCATCATTCTTTTTTTCAGGAGAAATGCTTATAAGGAATGTTTATCTCTGTCCATTTACATGCTTAGATTTCTACCCAGAAATATTCCACAGAAATATTTTATCATGGGGACAATGATACACATTTTATTTCTCTCTGCCACAAGAGTAAAGGATTTTATATTAGGGGCCAGTTGTATTTTAATTGTCTTTGGTATTTAAGCTGCTAAAGATTAGGAAGTAAAATGAATTTATAGTGGATGTGCATGAGTTACTTCACTCTTTATGTCTTGTTCTTAAATCAGTTTCCTCTGGTTTCACCCCATCTAGAGAGAAATCAAAAAAATTTAATATAGTTGTTGTTGTGGTGGCACACCATAGGGGTGTGTGAGATGAGGAGGTACTCTCCCTTTCTTGGGGTTTTATGTGTTGGCTGGAATATTGACTTGCGGCTTTCAGTCTTCAACCCATTATCATTACCATTGGTATGTTTACTGTCCAGTCTGAAGGATGAACAACTATCCAAGGGAAGCTCTTCCCAACACAAGGCAGGAGTACAAGAGGGGGGATGGAAACCCAAGAGACCTCTTAGGGAATAATTTCAGAGCTCTGCACTATCACTTTGCTCCAACCTCTTATTCAGGCAATTCTTATTGCCAAGACCAGAGTCAAAGGCAAGGAGATACCTTCTTCCCACAGAGGTCCTGGCACATGGTTCTGGAAGTAGATGTGACTTTTTACAAGGATCCTTTATAGATAGTGAAGTGTATGTTTATCAGGAGGACATAGCGCCCCATTGTCTCTTTTTGTTGTTAGTGGCCATCTTGATTCTTTTCTTTATTTACCAGTCTCAAGACTAATGTCTTGGTTCCCCAGCAAGCCCCAAAGATGGCATTGAGTATCTTATGAAATTAGAGATTTTAATATATATGAAGTGTTTTAATTCCTTGGCATCATAGTATTTATATCAATGCACTAATTGACCCATTTTAATCGGTGGAAGCTCTTTGAGAGGATCTTGATTTTCTGACTTGATTCTCATAGCCTTTGACAGGGTCCTTGCTTTCAGGTGTGATAAGACATTCCGGGGTCATCTTGTACATTTTCTGCCTATGTTTTTATTGTTGTTCTAAAGGTTCCTAGGTAACTTGCTACATTTGGATACAAATTTGAATTCTAGATAGTAAAAGGAATATGCTAATTGTAAGGACTGACTGGCATAACCACTGCAGCATGGATCTGCACAAGGGTGGAGCAGCGAACTGCAAGTGGGTGGTTGAGAGCTGTGGGAGGTAGAGAGCTATAGGAGGGGGCAAGGCCGCAAGCTATGGGGGGTGGGGGAGCTACAGAAGGATGGGACAGCAGGCAGAAAGCTACAGGAGGGCAGCAGAGAGCTACTGGTACATGGATTTGTGCGCAGGGCTACTAGTGTAAATATAGTACACTAGTTGAAATAGTATTTATGCTAATCTTTGAAATAGTATTTATGCTAATCTATTGAGAGGTATACAGGGGATTAAACGAGGAAATGAGCATTGACTATGGATAGAATTGTATTTGTTGACTGGGCTACAGAGAAGAAAGTGGGAGATCATTACTGAGGTCTGAGTTTCAGGACCCTGACATTCCTATTTACCCCTTTGTTGGTCTGATTGCCCACAGATCCATGACCCAGGGTTCTCTGGGAGCTTTTGGCCAGGCCAGTAAATTGGTGTAACAGTAATTAATGAGCATAATGGATTCATCTTAGGGCAAGACCTCTTCTGGACAATAAAACATAACCTCTCTGCCCTGAGGCACAGCTTCATTTTGGAGTTGTCTGCTCATTCAGATAACCACTTACAGATCAGCCCTTCAGTCTTGGGTTTTAAACAGCTGGTAGCAATTTTGCCTGCACTAAATGACTGCTAATTATCCTATAGACCATATTTAATTCATGCCTTGTTGGCTGAGTTGCAAGTTCACCTACTCATTGTAATTACTCCTTACCCTCATGTTTTTACTACCCCCCTTGCCTCTTATCCCACCTTGCATGTGGAGCACCACAAGATAGGGAGTTAGATACAGTTGAACAGAAGTTTCATAGCACTAGCAAGTCTCGGTGAAACAGGAGATGAACTCTCTTCTCTGCAACAGGCCACCGAGAGATGAGAAAACGAAAGCTCTAAGGAGAAATTGTCATCTCAGCATCGCAATGATCTAGAAGGCATCGCAACCAGTAAGTTGACTAATTCTTCCACTGTTAGTAGAAATCTAGTACCAATTCTTCCACTTTGGCCGTGTGCTTTTTATTGTGTATTCAACTTACTATCTCAGTCTCAGTTTGTTTTTTAACCTCTAGAATGGAGATGATAGTTTTTGCCCTGTCCACCTCACAGGCTAAAGTGGGATAATGGAATTAATGGAATTAATAAACTGTGAAGTGCTATTAAGTATTAATGTTTGTAATTTAAGTTTTATGAAATATTACTATATCCTTACGGTAAATGGTAAGAGAAAGAAACTCTTCCAGGCTCTATGAATAATAATCTCTGATTTCTAAAGACTCTTTTCACCAAGACATTATATCTAAAAATATATCCTACTGAGCCCTCATAACAAATGATTAGACAGTTGGAATTATGGGTTAAATAGTATCCCCAAAAGGGTATGTTAAAATCGTAATCCACAGTACCTCAGAATGTGAACTTTTTTTGAAATAGGGTTGTTGCAGGTATACTTAGTTCAGATGAGATCATACTGTAGTAGGTAAACCCATAGTCCAGTTAATGGTACCCTTATAAGAAGAGGAAAAAGGAACACACAGAGGCAGAGGCAGAGGCAGAGATTAGAGTGATGCAGCTGTAAGCCAAGGAATGCCAAGAATTGACAGCCATCACCAGAAGCAATGAATAGGCAAGGAAGGATTCTCAGCTCCAGATTTCAGAGGGGACATGGCCCTGCTCGCACCTTGATATTGACTTCTGTCCTCCAGAAATTGGAAAGAATAAATTTTTGTTGCTTTCATCTACCTAGTTTGTGGTGCATTTTCATGAAAGCCTTAGAAGACTAAATAGATTCTCCATATTTCTCACCAGTATGTTACGGTTCAAAAAAATTTAATGGGCAAATATTTTCCAAGAGCTCACTATGTGCAAGGTAGTCTTCTAGGCCCTATGTGAACAGCTTTAAACAGAATAAAGTTAAAGTCATGCTCTAGAATACACAACTTCTTAAAGACAAATAATCTAATGAGACCTATGATATGATGCTTATATACCTGTAAATGAGCCTGGATATTTTTTTGCTATTCTCTAGGGTAATGGTCAGCAAACTCAGTAGTCAACAGAGCCTAATATAAACAGTACAATGATTGAAATTTCTTTTGAGAGCTGAAAACTGACTTTTGCACATGGGTCACGAAGTTTCAATTGCACTGTATGTGCGCACCCACACGTGTATTTTATGGAAGAGCCACACTCAAGGGGCTAAAGAGCCACATGTGGCTTGTGAACCGCAGTTTGCCGACCACTGCTCTAAGGTAACCCCATATCCTTACTGCAAAACTTATATTTCCCTACTGACCCATTACATGCATTATCACAATCCTCTCTATACCAGACAATGGGCGCCATTCTTTCTTTTCTTGACCCTGAAGTTGAGATAAAATAATCTCATGCACAAATAGCTACTTGTGATCAGGCATTTCTGAACCAAGGGGAAAAAAAAAAGGGGGAACTCTAGACCTCCATAACATTTCTAGTTGTGGAACTAGGTATTTAAAACCTGATGAAGGGTTGAGAGTTAGTGATTAAGGGACTCCTGCAGAAAAAATCCCTCTGGAGCACCTAAATTTACTCTTCCAGATATGGAGACGAGAAGAGGGTAGAATATTACCTGACTGTAGTCCCACCAGGGAGAAAACGAAAACTGGCTCCTTAGCTCCCTCATAATGGGGCCAAGGAACTCTGTTCTTTCATCACTTCGAAGGAAGAAAAGGTAAGATAAGTGGTATACAGGAACCCTACTCCATAAATAAAACCAACCATGGCAATAGCCTTGAAAGACTTATTTCAAGATCTCCTTTCTCTCCCACCTTGACGTTTTAATGGGGTCGGCAGTTTGAGATTCATTGTAATGGAAACCAGAAGACAGTCTCCCAAAGCCAAAGGCTACAATGGAGGCCCAGCAGCCTTCGTGTCTAAACGTATCAGCTCTGTCCTCAGCAAATGGCAATGTTGCCTGACGGGCAATTACTGCTGTTCCTAATTGCTTCCATCAAAACCGGCTGTTTGAAATACCTAGAGCCCCATACCAGCCCATGCCTCAGCCAACACTGTTTTCTTGGCTTTGGTTAGTGCTTTATTTTTGGCACACTGGTCCCTGTCTGGCAATGGAGTTGATTTTGACCCATTAAACTTTCTGAAGACCCTCTCTGATCAAAGCCAGAAGATGATCTAATTAGGTTCTCTTATAAGTGGAAGACTGGCAAAGCAAAGTGTCTCCTGTTCAGCTTGTCAGTACAAGGGGATAAGATGAAAGCTCTACTTAGGACTCTGCCCAGGGATATACAGTCCATGGTAGAGCTGCCCAATAGTGGCATTTTCGTGAGTGCATGTAGAAATGGGTATTTGTGTGGGAAACTGTGAGAGCCCATGAGAAAGAATGAACGGGTTTACATTTTAAAGTGTGGAAGTTCTGATAGCTTGCTAGAGAGAGCATGATTATTTTTCTTACCCTGAAAAGTTTCCAGTGTGATTAAGTTATGGAACTCTTAATATTTTCCTCTATGAATAGCCCCAACTCAGTAAAGGCCGCAACCACACAGATAATTAGGAGTCATCTATGGGGTTTCCATGTCCTTTATCCCCTGTAACTTTGACTCCTTTCTGTATCTCCACTGTTACCAACGTATCTCAGTTCCCACCATCACATACCTGCACTAGGATAGTAGCTTTCTAATTGTTCTCACTGCTTCCTCTCTTGTCTTTCTCCAATGAATTCTCCACAAGGCTGCAGGAATGCACTTTTTAAAATGTTCACTTCACAGGAGACTACCCATTATGATTCTATATAGGACATGATAGAAAAGGCAAAAGAAGAGAATAAAAAGAAACAGTATTTTTCAGAGCCCATGTTTAGGGGTGGGGATTAACTTTAAAGGAGCAAACAGGGAAGTTTTGGGGGATGATGGAAATGTTCAATATCTTGATTGTGATATTGGTTATTTGAATGTAGATATTGTCAAAACTCATCTGTCTATATACTTTAAAAAGGGTGGACTTTATTCTATGTATAGAAACCACAGTAAATCTGACTTTTAAAAAAATGTCCAAAAATGTAAGAGCTCTAATCTTAGGACTTGTCTTTATTTGGCAGATGCAGAGCTCTGCCCTTTGTGAATAGCCCTAGGGATTTCATAAAAAAAAACACAACAATCAATGGCAATTGGTTAGCATCCCAGTTGCCTATCGTGGCACTCTGAGTTGAGGCTTAATAAGAAACCAACGGCCAAAAACTTTAAAGAAAAAAATGGGAAATGAGATGTCTATAAGGAGAACGTGCAAAGCTGTGGCATATCCCTGGGAATCTAGAAGGCCATGTATATATTCAGGTCAGAGCACATACTCTGGAAATACGTGAGAAGAGCCTACTTACAACTCTGACTGACCTTGAGGATCTGCATGATCAGAAAGTGAAGGCTTAGGCAGAGTTGTCAAGTACCTGTTGGGGTATTGAAATCATGCCCAGCAAACACAGAGAACCTCTTGGTGAAGGATGATACATACATTGGGTCAAGATTTCTAGGAAAATACCTGTCTAATCATTAAATACTAAGCTAACCCAACAGAGATTTCAGTAGTTCCATACAAGAAAGAACATAGGCTTCCTAGAATTAGTACTGGAAAGTCACCAAACAGATCTTAAATCAAAAGCCTAAACTTCCACTTAAAGAAACTAGAAAAAGAAGAGCAAACTAAATCCAAAACCAGCGGAAGGAAGAAAATAATTCAGATGAAAGTGGAAGTTAATGAAAAAATAATTAGAAAAACTGTACAGAAAATGCATAAAACCAAAACTTGCTTCTTTGAAAAGATCAATAAAATTGACCATCCTTTAGCCTGACTTATCAAGAAAAATAAAAGGGATTCACATTTCTAAACTCAGAAAATAAAGGGAGGACATAACTACTGAACTAAAAGAAGTAAGTGCTATGAATAATTGTATGCCAACTAATTAGATAATATAGATGAAATGGACATCTTTCTAGAAAGAGACAAACCACTAAAACTGACTTATAAAGAAAGAGACAACCAGAATAGACTTACAAGAAGTAAACAGAATGAATTATTAATAAAAAATATTTCCATAAAGAAAAGCCCAGGCCCAAATGGCTTCACTGTTGAATTCCACCAGATGTCTAAAAAGGAATACCAATCATATGCAAACTCTTCCCAAAAATAGAAGAGGAGAGAATACTAGCCAATATATTCTAGGAGGCCAGTATTACTCTGATACCAAAAACCAGACCAAGACATAACAAAAAAACCATGGATGAATATCCCTTGTGAATTTAAACGCAGAAATCCTGAACAAAATACTAGCAAACTGAATCTAGTAACATATTTAAAGTATTATACACCATGACAAAGTGGAATTTATCTCAAAAAATGCAAAGTTGGCTCAACATATGAAAATTAATCAGTGTAACACGTCAGAATAATATAATACATAACAAAAAAACATGCAACATAATATCATTGACTTAGAAAGGAATTGTTAAAATACTACAACCTTTCAGAATAAAAACACCAAACAAAATAGGAATTAAAGGACACTTTCCTCAATCTGATAAAGGAGATCTATAAAATACATACTTCCAACATCATACTTAATAGTGAAGAACTGGAAACTTTACCTGTAATGTCAAGCATAAGAAAAAGATGTTCACTCTTTTAATTTCTATTCAACACTGTTTTAGAGATTCTGGCCAGGGCACGTAGGCAAAAGAGGACACACACACATGTCCCATTAGAAGTAATAAATGAATTTAGGAAGGTTGCAGATGCACGATCAATACAGGGTGGGGCAAAAGTAGGTTTATTTTTGTTGTGAGTATGCAAAACAGTTTATTCTTGTATTATTTATTAATTATTGTATTTTCCCTATAAACATCTGTAAACCTACTTTTGCTCCACTCCAACTAATATTAAAATCATTTGTACTTTAATATATTACTAATGAATTTTAAAATGAAAATTTAAAATGTCACTTTATTTTTATTATAATGACATAATACCAAAAATAATAAAATACTTAAAAATAATCGTAACAGCCCTAGCTGGTTTGGCTCAGTGGATAGAGTGTCAATCTGCAGACCGAAGGGTCCCAGGTTCAGTTCCAGTCAAGGGCACATGCCTAGGTTGTGGGTTCGATGCCCAGTGGGTAGTGTGCAGGAGCTGGCTGATCAATGGTTCTTTCTCATCATTGATGTTTCTAACTCTTTTTCCCTCTTCCTTCCTCTCTGAAATCAATAAAAATATATTTTAAAAAATAATCTTAACAAAAAAGTATGAAATGCACACACTGAAAAGTATAAAACATGGTTGAAATAAATTAGATAAAAACAAATGTAAAATTATTTTATATTTATGGTTTGGAAAACTTAAGATGGCAATACTCCTCAAACTTATCTAAAGATTCAACACTACCTCCATCAAAATTAAAATTACAGCTGTTTTTCTCCCCAAAAATTGACAAATTAACCCTAATAATTTTATGAAAGTACAAGAGAACCAACCAAAATAACCAAAATTATCTTGAAAAAAGAACAAAATTTAGGAACTCACACTTCTTAATTACAAAATACTAGAGGCCCGGTGCACGGAATTCATGCAGGGAGGAGTGGGAGGTGGATGGGGGGCGGGTGTGCATTCTTCAACCCAGCCTGCTCCCTCTCCAATCTGAGACCCCTTGAGGGATGTCCAACTGCCCATTTAGGCCCAATCTTGGATCAGGCCTAAATGGACAGTCAAACATCCCTCTCACAATCCAGACTGCTGGCTCCCAACTGCTCACCTGCCTGCCTTCCTGATTGCCCCTAACTGCTTCTCCCAGCCTGATCACTCCCTACTACTTCCCTGCTAGCCTGATTGATGCCTAACTGCTCCCCTGCCAGCCTACTTGCCCCTAACTTCCTCCCCTGCAGGCTTGATCACCCACAACTGCCCTCTCTTGCAGGCCATCTTGTGGTGGCTATCTTGTGTTTATATGGGGCAGGATCTTTGACCACAGGGATCTTGTGTGTTGGGTGATGGTCAATCTGCATATTACTCTTTTATGAAATAGGATAGAGGCCTGGTGCATGGGTGGGGCCAGCTGGTTTGTCCTGAATGATGTACCAGATCAGGGTGGGAAACCCAAGCCTCCCTCCTGCTCGCTTCATGATTGGCTGGTGGGTGTGGCTGATGGGTGTTGCTTGTGGTATAGCAGAGGTATAGTCAATTTGTATTATTACTCTTTTATTAGATAGGATATCTGATTAAAGCTTTGTGACTTTAGGTAAAGCAAATTCTTACCAGAAATAACATCAGAAGCACAATGGACAAAAGTAAAAATTGGTAAACTGGACTTCATCAAAATTAAAATCTTTTGTGCTTCAAAAGACACCATAAAGAAAGTAAAAAGACAACCTCCATAATGGGAGACAATATATGCAAATCATATATCTGATGAAAGGACTTGAACCTAGAAATTATAAAGAACTCTTCCAACTCAAAAATAAAGACAACCCAATTAAAATTGACCAAGTATTTGAATTGGATTGTTTTTCAAAGAAGATGTAAAAATGGCCATCAAACATGTCAAAATATGCTCAACATCATTAAATCTTACATAAATGTAAATCAGCATCATGAGATATCACTTGATACCCACTAAGATGGCTAAAATACAGATAATAGGAGTGTGTGAGAATGTGGAAAGAGTGGACCATCATATTTTGCTGGTAGGATTATAAAATTGTACATCCTCTTTGAAAAATGATTTTGCAATTCCTCAAAAAGTTAAACATAAATTACTATGACTCAATAATTCCATTTCTACTGACATGCTCAAGAGAAATGAAGACATATGTCCACACAAAAACTTGTGTAAAAATATTTATACAGCATGTTTCTTAATAGCCAACAAGTGGAAACAACTCAAGTGTCCATCAAAAGATGAATGGATGCAGAAAAGCTGTATATCCTTACAATTTGATAGTCATCCATCAGAAGAAATGAAGTACAGCCCTGGCCCAGTAGCTTAGTTTGGTGAGAGTGTCTTCCTGATATGCAAAGGTTGCATTTATGAATGCATAAATAAGTGGAACAACAATTTGATGTCTCTCTCTCTCTCTCTCTCTCTCTCTCTCTCTCTTTCTCTTCCTCCTTCCTCTCTGTCTCTCTCAAATCAATTAAAAATGAAAAATAAAATTTTAGAAAGAAATGTAGTTATGTGCCACATAATGTTTCAGTCAACAAGGCACCACATATAGGATGGTAGTTCCATAATTTACAATAGAGATAAAAATTCCTACTGCCTAGTAATGCCATAACATCATAGCACAAAGCAATATTCACATGTTTGTGGTGATGCTGGTGTAAACATACCTATTGTGCTGCCAGTCATATAAAAGTATATCACGTTCAATTGTGTGTAGTAGATAATGTTTGGATAATGATAAGAAATTACTATAGTACTAGTTTATGTATTTACTACATTTATACTTTTAATTGCTATTTTAGAGTATA
The DNA here is from genome assembly GCA_011751065.1 of Lasiurus cinereus. Lineage (NCBI taxonomy): Eukaryota > Metazoa > Chordata > Mammalia > Chiroptera > Vespertilionidae > Lasiurus > Lasiurus cinereus. The sequence continues at coordinate 2,207,622 of JAAGEH010000434.1, forward strand.
CTCTTTCTATTAAAAATATGTTTGCTGTATAAAAGTATGCTGTGTTACACCAGCAGCAAGCATCATATAACTTATCTTTACTATGTCTCTTGCTTGCATCATTTTCTCTTACAATTGACTTAATCTCATATTTTTTGTTCATCGTGGCTCCTAAGCACACAAAATCCACTGCTAATGTTTTTAATAAGAGATCATGTCCAGTGACTGACCTGGAGACAAAATTAAAAGTGATTAAGGACTATGAAAGTAGAAAACCAGTGATGGTTATTGCTCTCTAGTCAGGCATGTCCCATTGCACCATAGCTAAGAGACCTTGAAGAACAAGAACAAAGTGACTGAAGCCGTTAAAAGATCTGCTTCATTGAAGGCAATAAGGCTCACACAGATTTAAGAAGGGCGTGCATAAGACATGGAGAAACTTCTAGTGACCTGGATTGCAGTCACAGAAGCTTATCCTTCTCAGCACCATGACGGTCATAACCAAAACCAAGTTTTGTGATGTTGAAAGAAAAGCCTGGAACCAACTATAATGTTGAATTTACTCCTACCTCTGGGTAGTTTAAACAATTCAAGAATGATTACTCCTTATCTAATATGAACGCCAGTGGTAAATTTGTGAGTGTTGATGTGAAGGCAGCTGGAGAATTTTTGGAAATTCTAGATAAGCTTGTTGTGGAGGAAAAGTACTTGCCAGAGTAAACAATCCAGGATGGATGAAAACTCTATGTTCTGGAAATGGATGCCTTAAAGGACTTTCATCCACAAGGTAGCCAAGTCAACATCAGGTTTCAAAGCTTTTAAGGGGAGGCTAACAGTCTCACTTAGGAGCAATGTTGCAGCCTACAAATTGAAACCCTATGTGATCTGGTACAGTGAGAACCTCTAGCCCTCAAGCATATCAATAAGCACAGGTTCCTAGTATATTCCAGCAGCAACAAATGGTCATGGCTTACCCAGCCCCTCTCCCAAGATGCCCTCCTGAATTACTATGCCAGCAGAATGGAGAAGTACTATTTGGAGATAACATTCCTTTCAAGATTTTGCTTTTTGTTGATAATGCTCCTGGACATCCTCCTTTTATTGGTGATCCTCGTCCCAGGATTGGAGTGGTATTTCTCCTCCAAATACCACTGGGATCCAATCAACATATAAAGAAGTTTTTGCAGTTTTTAAAGCCTTCTACCCAAAGAGGGCATTTGTCCAAGCTATTGCTGGAGCTGAGAAAGCTGCTGATGCAATTCTGGAAGGATGGCAGCATCTCTGACTGCATTTATAACTTTGCTTGGGTTAGGGTGATGTCACCAAAGAATGTGTCAATGACATTCACAAGAATACACTCAAGACGTTTGTCCAACCCTAGGTGGTTTGGCTCAGTGAATAGAGCATCGGCCTACAGACTTAAAGGGTCCTAGGTTCCATTCCAGTCAAGGGCACATACCTTGGTTGTAGGCTTCTCCCCAATCCAGGCCCTGTTTGGGGCACCTGCAGAGAAACCAATAGATGTTTTTCTCTCACATCAATGTTTCTATCTGTGTTTCCCTCTCCCCCTAACAATCAATGGAAAAATCTCCTTGAGTGAGGACTAGCAACAAAATTAAACATTAAATTAAAGAAGAGGCATGTCCATGACTCCAAAGAGTTTGCCAAGACTGAGGGGGTTGCCAAGATCAACAAGGCTAGGGTTGAGATGGCAAACATTTTTAACTTGGATGTGTATGAAGATGATCTTGAGGAGCTCAGAGAAGTACTTTCGGAGGAAATGACTAATGAGGAGGTATTGGAACCGGAACATGTATGCGTAACTGTAGAAGGGGCAAGAAAAAAGGAAACTAATGAAGAAAAAAGGGACCACAGTGGAGGGCGTGGCAGATGCTTTTGCAGACCTTAACAAGCTCCTTAAAAAGTTTAGGTGTTGGACTCATTAATAGGGGGAATTACATGGTACATTATCTGTTTATAGGTAAATCTATGATGAAAAAAGAAACAAACCCAGCAAAACACCATGGACATATTTCTGAAAAGAATAACACTTCCTCAGAAGAGCCTCAGGCAGGACCTTTAGGAGGTGTTCCAGAAGAAGGCACTGTTATCACAGGAGGTGACAGCTCCATAAGTGTTATTCCCCGGAAGCCCTTCCAGTGGGACCAGATGTGGAGGAGGAAAACAGTGATATTGATGATCCTGGTCCCGTGTAGGTCTAAGCCAATGTGTATGTTTGTGTTTTGGTTGTTAACCATAAAGGTTAAAAAGTTCAAAAAAATTTAAGAGAAAAAAGTATATAGAATTAGGTCCTTAAGAAAGAAAATATTTTTGTACAGCTGTATGATGTGTTTTTATTTTAAGCTACTTGTTATTCCAAGTCAAGAAGCTAAATAAATTAGTTTATAAAGTAATAAAGTTAAAATGAACTAAGGTGAATTTATTATTAATGAGAAAAATATTTACAATAAATTTAGCGTACCCTAAGAGCACAATGTTTATAAATAGTCCTCTGTAGTAATATCTTAGGCCTTCACTTTCACTCACCACTCACTCACTGCCTCACCGAGAAACTTCCTGCGAGCTCCATTAAATGGAACTTTTAAACTTTCAAATTATATTTATTTTATGTGTAATAAGATAAAAAATAGCTATCATATCAAATTCGTATTGTTATGGATGTTATTGGGGCAGGTAAAAAGAAATATCAAATAAGAAGTCAGCTGAAAAAATATTAAGTAAAAAGTAGTAGAGGTGAGACGTAGAAATGGTACAAGATCTGAAGGTGATTCACAAATGGGTGGATTTAGGGAAATGGTGGGTATAGGGATTTTCTCCTCCTTCTATCCTGGATTATAAGGAGTGAAAAATATTGAAAACGCAAAGGAAAAAAAACAAGCACATGAAACAGCTCAAGCTGAGAGAGCATTTTGATCCAGAGTCATTTTTATTATGAAAGCAACATATTACCGGATTAATCTCTCTGTGTTCTGCCAATACGTATTTTCCCATAGCCCATGTCTCCTAGAGCACAAATCTGATGGGAAAATACACTGAGTGGCCAGATTAGTATGATCTCTGAATGCATAATAATCTGGCCACTCAGTGTGTATCCTATATAATAAAAGGCTAATATGCAAATTGTTCCCTGGACCAGGAATTTGACCAGCAGGCAGGCTGGCCAACTGCCCATGTACACTCCTCCTGGCCAGGCTGGCTGGACCCCACCCATGCACAAATTCATGCACCGTGACTATAATAAATAACTAACACACACACACACACACACACACACACACGCACGCACACACACTGCGTTCAGAGATCATAATAATCTGGCCACTCAGTGTACAATGAGAGAAAGGATAGTGGCTTTTATTTTAGGGATAACGTGTGCTAGGTTAACAGGTTCTGAACAGGGGCAGAGAGTCTGCCTGTGCTTGCCCGTGCTGTGTGACAGGCATTCAGTCAGTCCCTTTACTGCAGCGGTTCTCAACCTGTGGGTCAAGATCCCTTTGGGGGTCGAATGACCCTTTCACAGGGGTCGCCTAAGACCAGCGGAAAACACCTATTTCCCATGGTCTTAGGCACCAACACACCGCTCCTCCGTGTAGCAAAGTGTAGCCATGTCGTTTACTGTTGTCCTATGAAGACTGTTGCCCATGCTACACCACGATTCAAGACAAAATTTCATTTATTTGTCATTAGAAAGAAATATCTCACAATGTATAATTACATATTGTTTTTGTGATTAATCACTATGCTTTAATGATGTTCAATTTCTAACCATGAAAATACATCCTGCCTATCAGATATTTACATTACAGTTCATCACAGTAGCAAGGTTACAGTGATGAAGTAGCAACGGAAATAATTTTATGGTTGCGGGTCACCACAACGTAAGCAACTGTATTAAAGGGTCACGGCCTTAGAAAGGTTGAGAACCACTGCTTTACTGTTTTTGCTTCATCATCCCCCCAGCGCCCTGATGACCCGGTGCTTCTCCTCTCCAGCTTCACCTTGCAAGCCCGAGTTGCCCGGCCAGCTTGCTGTTTGCCAGCAGGCGAGACTTGTTTTGTCTCAGAGCCTCTGCCCGTGCTCTTGTCTCTGCCTGCCTTTGCAAACATCTTCGCTTGGCTGGGTTCTCATCCCTTAGCCTCCCCTCCAATAGTGCCTTCTCTCAGGGTCTCCCTATCGAAACGTCACCACTTCTCCAATCACTCTTGATCACATTATTGTGTTTCCGTCCGATAGAGAGGAACACTCCCTGAAACGATGCTATCTGTTTACTTGCCCCAGAAGAGAGGGGCCTTGTCTCTTTTGCTCCCAGTACTCCCCCATCGTGTTGACTGGTGTCTGGCATGTGGAAGGAGTAAATATTTGCTGGATGAATGCAGGAATTAGATAAACTGGGGTTTGTACTAGATCATCTCTGACAGTCTCCTTCCAGCAAATGAAGCACTCCGATTTTCAGAATTCATCACAGAGAGCATTCATCTTCCTTAACAGAGAGCTTTTCTCCACAAATTGGCCAAGATCGGATTTCCCAGGGCTTAACGGCAGCGGTGGGTAAGCAAGCCCGGCGAGAATCCCATGCCTTCGGGTGCCAACACATCTTCCTCTGAGTTTAGCCACAGAGCGGCGTGCCCTCGTCAGAACCGGTACAGAGGGGATGAGACAGCGACTGCGTTTTCTGCCAAATTGCCTTTGTGGAGGTCAGAGCCAGCTTCTCTGCAAACAGACCGTTCTTTAAAACATTCATCCGGGCTGGGCCCGCCCCCCCCCCCCCCGACCCCACCCTCTCTGCTTGGACTTGGGCTCTCCAACCTGTCACATATGTGTTCAATTGCTTTCCTAACATCAGTTTGGGTAACCCTGTTGCGAGAGAGTCAGCCATTAGGTCTGCGAAGGTCTGATGAAAGCAACTTTAGCACATGACCATTTGCTTTGGCAGGAGCTCGGGCCAAGAGCAAAAGTCCTCTTGATGTGTCAAATTATAGATAAACACAAGTTTCAGAAACATTTGTGATATAACTGCAAATAAATGCTGGGGCAACTGGCAGGGTCCTCCGTTTACAAATAGTTCCTGTCAACCGCGCAGTAAAAGGATAAACGCGAACGCGACTGACTTCCCCAAAACATTTGAAAGCACTTTCATAGCGAGGCTCTGAGGCTGCGAGTAGAAAACAAAATAACAATTAAGGCTTAAGATACAATCCAGCCCACAGCGAAGCTGCACAGGGCTGTGCCTTGGGATCTGGGGTTTTATCAGGATGAGTCAGGGTCTGATGCCTTGGGCCCCATCTCTTGAAGACCCTCTGAGTTGTCCGCACCCCCTGCTTTTGCTTTGCATCGGTATATCTTCCCCAGTCTGAGAAGCATGACCCTGGGAATTGGCTGGCACAGTTGATACTTAAGAAGAAGAGGTGGGCCGAAACCGGTTTGGCTCAGTGGATAGAGCGTCGGCCTGCAGACTGAAAGGATCCAGGTTCAATTCCGGTCAAGGGCACGTACATTGGTTGAGGGCACATCCCCAGTGGGGGGCATGCAGAAGGCAGCTGATCGATGTCTCTCTCTCATAGATGTTTCTGACTTTCTATCCCTCTCCCTTCCTCTCTATGAAAAATCAATAAAATATATTTTAAAAAAAAGAAGAAGAGGTGGTACATTCTTGATAAAGTAGTTGCATCAGACAGGTTCTCTCTGAAGAGGCCATGTCAATAAGGCTACTTGTTCTGTCTGGGAAGCTTTTTGGTGACAGTGGTATTGGTAGGAGGAGAAATGGGTATACTTCCTTCTGCCCGTTGTACACTATGAGTTTTCATCCATCCATTCGTCTCTCCATGCATTAAGAAATATGTATTGAATTTTTCTAATGTGCCAAACACTCTACTAAATACCAGGATACACTGGAAAGAAAAATTGCGCCTAAACTAGTTTGGCTCAGTGGATAGAGAGTCAGCCTGCGGACTGAAAGGCCCCAGGTTCGATTCTGGTCAAGGGCATGTACCTTGGTTGCAGGCACATCCCCAGTAGGGGGGCATGCAGGAGGCGGCAGATTGATGTCTCTCTCATCCGTGTTTCTTACTCTCTATCTCTGTCCTTTCCTCTCTGTAAAAAATCAATAAAATATATTAAAAGAAAGAAAAGAAAAGAAAAATGGAGGGGCTGGAATCTGATCTTTATGCTATGTAAAGCTCTGGAAAGGGAAGCCAGAGGTTTAGGTTTAGGTGTAACTCTGTTGTCTGTGCTTTATCAGTAGCTTCAAATTCAGCTCTTGGTCATCTGGTAAATGAATGAAGTGGGCAAGGTGGACACCCTGTCACTCTGGAAATTCCATGCCCCCTGCACAGTGGGCAGTGGGACCCACATCTGCTGAAGTTTTGTTCTGCTGAAAGACAACACCAAAATCTGTTGAAAGACAAGCAAGGAATCTTGACCTTTAAATTGCAAAATTCCCTCATTTTAAAAATTAATGACAGTTTTAAAAGCACTGGTCAGGCCCTAACTGGTTTGGCTCAGTGGATAGAGCATTGGCCTGTGGACTGAAAGATCTCAGGTTTGATTCTAGTCAAGGGCATTACCTTGGTTGCAGGCACATCCCCAATGGAGGGTGTACAGGAGGCAGCTGATCAATGTTTCTCACTCTCTGTCCCTCTTTCTTCCTTTCTGTAAAAAAATCAATAACATATATCTTAAATAAAATAAAAAATAAGTAAAAGCACTGGTCAGGGAAAAATTCAATAAAATCCACTTTGCAGTTTGTTAGGGCACAGTGTCCTTCTCAGGCTGTTCCTCGGTTAGAGGAAAAGTTCTAAATCTGTGGAATTTGATGATCTGTGTGATGATTTAGAGGCAACTTTTGGGGCCTAAAGGAGGCCATTCTGGCAGGGCACTGGTCCCACCCAGTTTCAGCTAAAAGAGTGCTATTTCTGCCTGTGTTTTCAGATACCATTTGTGACTTCCTTGCTCTCTGAGCTTCAGTTTAAATTGTTTACCGTCTACCAATTTCTAAGTTCAAAACCTTGCCCAAGATTCTGAGAGTTCCTGGATGTGGGACATGTATTTTCATGACCTCCTCTATCAGATGACTGCATTACCCCTTTGAGTCGTTCTGTGCTTAGACATGGGATTTGGCCCTTTCTTTGAATTCTGTAATTCCAGACTAAATGGCCCAAATATTTGTAGACTATACAGAAGACATTTTGGGTAGGAGTGGGGACAGGTTTGGAAATGCAGCAAGGCAAATTAACTTCATATGGAATAACAGACATGACTGTTTTTCAGAGTTTTTAAATTGATTTTGAAAGAGAGGAAGGGGAGAGAGAAAAAGAGGAAGAGAGAGAGAGACACTGAACGAGAGAGAGATAGGCTGCCTCCCAAACGTACCCTGAACAGGTATTGAACCTGAAACCTGGGTATGTGCCCTGACTAGGAATCCAACCCGCCACCTTTTGGTGTATGGGAGGATGCTCCAACTCACTGAGCCACAGCAGTCAATGCCAGACATTACTGGTGTTAAGATGCCATTTTACAGATGCCCTGCTGCTCCATATTGCTAGTTGCAGTATCTGGGTAAATTGCATAGCCTTTCTGTGCCTCAGTTTCTCATATTTAAAATGAAAATAATCTTTACTCACAGGATTGGTATCAATTTAAATAAGTTAATATAAGTAGTAACACAATTAGAACAGTGCATATACAAGGGGTTGGCATAAGTAGGTTTTCAGTTGTATGTGAAACGTGAGAGTTTATTTTTGTGTTATTATTAATTTGTTAATGGTTGTATCATTGACTTGTTTCATGTACTCACAACTATCTGTATATCTACTTTTACCCACCCCTGTGAATATGTATGTATACATATATGTATAAAAATATACATTTAGGCTATTATTTTAAGTTCCTGGTTCTTCTTACTTTCTTCTCCATTCTCTTTTTTTTTTTCTCCTCACTTAACTCTTCTGCTCCCATTCAGGAACAAAAACAAAAATGTGTTCATGACCTCCCTCTATTCTCACCCCAAAACTTCTCCGGTGTTGGTTCCTGCTGATGTCATGCCCCAAGAATGTTTACCAAGTTATTTTCCAAACAATGATAGCTTCCTCCCTGAAAGGGATTAAGATGTCAAATGTCAAGATAATATTTTTTCAACTTGTTATGTTTACACGTACACACAAAAGGGTCTATACCTTAAAAAATAAATATTAAAACACTGCCTGGGTCTTCAGGGTGTTTACAGACGTTAACCGTCTACGATTCTGGGGAAACCGTCTCCTGGTTGCATAGGATGCCTCAGTGCATGTCTCCTCGTAACGGAGCGCAGAGATACTGTGGACCTTTTGCTAAGGAATCAAGGGCACTACACTGCCAGAACCTAGTATGACTACACTGCCAGAACCTAGTATGACATTGAGAAAATATATTTTTCCTTGAGAAGTATTTTCCTCATAACTCTCAGAAAACTTCTAGCATCTTTACTTCACATTATCCCACTCTGCCTCCCCAAAAGTCAGTCACACAGATGATATACTTAGACGGAGAGAGATTTCTCTCCGAGAAGAGAGTTTCTTAATCTTACTTTCTGTGTTGATGTTGGCTTATAGCTAGGATAAGCAAATATAAAATCCCCAAAGACCCATTCTTTTCGTGTGCTCCAATAAAGCCAACAAGCCCATATACATGTGGCTTATAATTTGTGTGAGGCATATTTGCATCTGTTAGAATTGTGATAGAAAATAACACGACTAAAAAGCAAAACCTCCAAATTCCATCTCAGTGTCAAATCTGTCTCCTTGCTGCTGTGGCCCAAATGAGAGGTTGGGAGACTGGTGTGTAAGCCATGGTTGCTGACCTTGGCATTTGTCAGAGTTAGAAGTTGACGTTGGAAGCATTATAATAGAATCTGATCTGTTGTAGTCTCGGGAAATAGATATGACCAAGTTAGAGGAACAGGAGAGGCTTGTTCTGCAGCGCATTGCACACAGGTGTGTCATGGAAAGAGCATAACAGTCTTCGCTTTGAGTTTCATCTCTGACACTTAGATTGTGATCTTGGGAAAAGAAAATAAACCTGCATGAGTCTAGATTCTCTTTCTATAACATAGACGTGATAGTATCTGCCTCAAGTTGCTGTGAAGGTTTGATATCACATGTAGAAAGGGTGGGTCCTCCTTTGCAAAACACACGGGCTTCACACCATTCCCTCCTGGATTTTGTTCCTACCTTCCTGACGACGACTCCTCCTCCATCTCTTTTTTATTTCTCTAGGCTCATTTGAGTTGAAGCTCCTTAAGGCTTGGATCTCAAAACAATTCTCTTTATACTCTGTTCCTGGATGGATTCATAAATACTGTACCCACTTATATTCCACTACAAGGAACGGGACAAGGTTTTTTTATTACTTCATGGAACAGAGCCAAGAGGAAAGGATTATATTGGCACTCCAAATGCTTCTCAGGTTTGGGATTTTTCCAGAAGACATGACCCTACGTAGGTCAGAGCCTATCAGAAGAGCACTCAGGGTGGGCAGGAATGGGGACAAGCCAACATCCTACATTTGTGACAGCAGCAACTCGAGGTTATGAAATATTCATACCACATTTGTAATGACTCTCAGGAATCATGTGTGAGAACTCTGAAGCTTGGCTGCTATGCAGTACGCGGTGGGGACACTGAGCTACAGACATGGCTCTAAATGGCAACATGGCCACATTTATGCCCACCAGTTGGAGAGCCCAAGAACACTAGTTATAGATGTAGTCTGCCTAACGTATAGTAGGTTTTATTTTAAGGTGTTACGTATTTGTTTTTATTGAATTTATTGGGGTGACTGCTTAATAAAATGATGTAGGTTTCAAGGATACGGTTCTATAATGCATCATCTGTATATTGTATTGTGAGTTCATCACTCTGAGCCAAGTCTCCTTCCATTGTCATTTATGGTCATTTATCTCCCTTGACCTTCTTCTACCTCCCCTGCCCACTTTCCCTCTTTTAATTACCACACTGTTGCATATCTTTGAGGCTATTTTTTTGGGGGGGCGGGGAGGAAGGTGCGTAATCTCTTCATCCTTTTCACCCAGCCTTTCTAGCTCCTCCCCAGTTGTCAGCCTATTCTCTGTATCTACGAATCTGTTTCTACAGTAGGTTCTTAATACACTTTAAATCTCTTCATCTCTCTTGTGTTTATTTGGATGCCAGAGGCTATTGGTCCTTTTTGGAACTAATCATTTTTACTGTAATGATTTAATTTTACTGAATATTTTATGAAATGTTATGTTGGAAAGAGACCTTAAAAGGTCAGGTGACCCAATTTCTCCTAGTGGGATTAAAGACAGTTGCATATTCCATTAGTGTAAAATAAACGAAGGAGAAGAAAACTGGAATATCTGAAGGAATAAAAAAGAGCTGATATCTCTGGGCACCTGATTTTTGGCAACTAGAACTCTTGGGTAGTACATTGTTGGCACAAGCTTCCTGGCAATGAAAGCAAAGTGGAAACATGTTGGGTTACTTAGTTTTGGTTTTCTGACAATGGAAAGCACACACATTTTTTCTGTAGAAACAAACTTTTTCCTGGAACCAAACTTAGGCATTCTTCATATGAGTCATTGTATAAAGGACACTGCAGGACAGAATGGACAGTATCTCCCTCTGTGGCTTCTTGCAGAATGTACACTTTTTCATCTGGTTGTTCTCATCTTGACCCTTTATGCAAGAAGACAAGCTAGTAATTAGAAATCCCTATTCCAATGCACTGAAAGAATCTAAAATAAACCAGTATAAAAGGGACCACTTATCCTGCTCCCTTCACCACTAACCTATGGAGAGAAACTTTGGAGGCAGTTCTATTTATATATAATCTGAAGGCAATCATCACCATCATCATCATCATCATCATCATCATAGCTATCTCTTATCCAGTACACTTTATAAGTATAATCAAGTTAACTAAGTCTTAATAAGATTAAATAACTCTTCCAAGCTCACACAGCTCACACTGGTTTCCAACTACATTGTATTAGTAGTTGAATGAAGCATTCTGTTGGGGAGGATTCTAAGGTCACATCGGGTAACGGGAGGAGGAGCACTGTGATCAGTTCATGATGTTTGCATGTGAGAGAGTAGTAAGGCTTTCCAGCCATGCATTTGCCCTATTGTGTGATTACATTTTCCTTCAAGCAAAGCAAATTTCCTATAACAGTAATTAGCAGATAAATGTGTTGTCAATGATTCCTCTACATGTGTTAGTGGAAATATCCCATGATATAAGTTACTTGACTACTTTTTATTACATACCACTTGGTATTTCAGGATTCATGGAAGTTGATATATGTACTTGGGGAATCAAACCTAACCAAATGAAAATCTCAACCTCACCTCCACCTCCACCACCAACCCCCCCCCCACACGAACAAACTCAAACTCATGATGCAAATTAGAATTATTGATATGTATTAAATACATCTACATAAGTCAACATTCTAAAATCTTACTCCATAGTTCATGACTATTTTTTTTATTTATTTAACTAGTAGAATCCATTAAAAGTTTCAACTTTTTGCCAAAACTGGTTTGGCTGAGTGGATAGAGTGTCAGCCTACGGACTGAAAGGTCTGGAGTTCGATTCTGATCAAGGGCATGTATCTTGGTTGCAGGCACATCCCTGGTGGGGGCCGTGCAGGAGGCGGCTGATCAATGTCTCTCATCGATGTTTCTAACTCTCTATCCCTCATCCTTCCTCTTTGTAAAAAAATCAATAAAATATATATTTTTTTAAAAATTTCAAATTTTGTAGGCTTATAATAATTGGAATGTATTGAGTTCATATCCTTAAGGGCTACGGATCCTCAACCCAAAATTCTTATTCCAAGGATATATTCAGCAACGGATTGTTCTGAGATGGGCAGCTGTTGCTTTTGCCTTCCCAGTCTCTCTGCCTATGGTAAAGAACCCTTGCTTCTTCCATCTGCAGAGCATTATGTTATGGTAGACTGATTTCACCTTGTGGTGCAGGCATGTATTCATGCCAGTATCATGCTCTCTAACCAACGAATAATGCAGAATAGGTCCATGTTACTAAGGCAGATCAATTAAACCCTACTCTGGACTTCGGCTAGAGCTAGGAGGTAAAGGTCCTGTCCTTGGGTTGTTGGGCTTATCCTATATAATAAAGAGGTGATATGCCATGGACCCTCATGCCATAATGCCATCAAAAGATGGTGGTGCACACAGTGCGGGTGGGTCCGGTTGCCACAGTTCCCATGGCCCCACAGGAGGGCAGGGCTGGGAGGCCCGGAAACCCCTCCACACACCTGCCACTAGGGATCACACACCTGTGCCTGCTACCAGAGTTCCCTCAGCTCCGCCAGGGTCAGTTCTCAGCTGCTGTTCTGCGTGGCTTCTACCAGGGTGACCAGGCTATCAAGGGAGGGTAAGTTGGGTGCCATCAGGCTGGCAGGGGAGGGCAATTGGGGGAGATCAAGCCAGCAGGGAGGGTAGTTGGGGACGATCGGGCCAGCAGGAGAAATTAGTTGGGGGTGATCAGGCTGGCAAGGGAGCAGTTAGGCATCAGTCATGCCAGCAGGTTAGCGATTAGGGGATAATAAGGCTGGCAGGCAGCTCTAACTGGTTTGGCTCAGTGGACAGAGCATTGCCCTGCAGACTGAAAGGTCCTAAGTTTGATTCCGGTCAAGGGCATATACCTTGGTTGCAAGCACATACCCAGTAGGAGATGTGAAGGAGGCAGCTGATCAATGTTTCTCTCTTATTGATGTTTCTAACTCTCTATCCCTCACCTCTTCTCTCTCCAAAAAAATCAATAAAATATATTTTGGCAGGCAGAAGTGGTTAGGGGCAATCAGGCAGGCAGGCAAGTGGTTAGGAGCCAGCAGTCCTGGATTGTGAGAGGGATGTCCCAGCAGGATTAGGCCTAAACTGGTAGTTGGACATCCCCAGAGGGGACACCCCTCCCCAGTGCACGAATTATGTGCACCAGGCCTCTAGTAGAATATAATAGCTATATGTGGACATAATCCCTGAGAATAAATCTAACTCTGAAGAAAGTAGCAGTGAATGGAAAGAGAGGGATTCAAGGTTTTGAATATATATACATATATACAGAGTTGTACACCCATCACCACAATCAACTTTAGAATGTTTGTATTACCTAAAAAAGCAAGCCTATTCCCCTTAGCTGTCATCCCCAACCCCTCCAAGTGCTAGCCCCCAGCCATAGGCAACCACTAATGTATCTTTTCTCTCTGTCCAGATCCCTTATTCCAGGCATTGTTTATAAATAGAACCATACAATATATGGTGCTTAGGTCCCCTTTTATTAACTTTCACAGCTCCCTCTACTCTCCTTGAAGCCCTTAGTAAAATTTAAAAAAATTAAACATGTAGAATCATTAGTTCAATGTATATCTCTTCCTTTAGGGGATCGAACAACACTTTCACAGGGGTCGCCTAAGACCATTGGAAAACACAGATACGATTCATAACAGTTGCAAAATTACAGTTATGAAGTAGCAACAAAAATAATTTTATGGTTGGGGGTCACCACAACATGAGGAACTGTATTAAAGGGTCGCGGCATTAGAAAGGTTGAGAACCACTGCCTTAGACAGTACATTTCTAACAGAGCAAGCACTCCATGTATTAAATTTACATACCCCTCTCAGTGCCTATCCCAATGCCTGTGCACCATGGAATAGATATTTAGTAATATTTACTCAATGAATCAATGAATGAATGGAATAATGACTGGATAGTTGAATGAACAAATTAGATACCCATCTGGATTGATCCAGAAATACCAGTCTACCTAGGAGAGTAAAAGAGGCTGATCTGGCTAGCTTACTTCAAAACCAGTTCCCTATGTTGGACAGAAAGAGAAATAAATATCTATTTAACAAAAAAGAGTTGTGGTTACACATGCAGATGTGTAATATTTGTAAACCAGAAGTGAATTGTTTGTGTATAGGAGTGGAGAAGGGAGAGACTCGGTAAGTTAGAGCTAAGTTAAAGTAAACTATTTATGTACTAACTAAGCCACAATGTGGTCACTGCCAACTGGTCACAACTGCAGTTCTTTCCTTCGCCCTTTCCTTTTCTTTCTCCCTCCCTCCTTCCTTCCTTTCTTTCTTCCTTTCTTTCTCTTCATGGCCGCAGTCTTTGCAAGATGCACTCTGAGTGATAGGAAAGAAAGTACCTAATGCTCAGGATTTGATCATGACTTTCTTGACTGGACTCCTTGACTGGAGTAAGGCCTTCTCCTATGAGAGTTTAGGCCTGGCTGCTTTCTCCCAGTCCCTCTGATCACACAGGGAAAGACTGGGATTCCAGGGAAGGCGGATGCAAGCCTTGTTTCTTAGGCAGCTTGTGGAGTAGAGAGCACACACTCCTGCTTGGATGGCTTCTACACTCTGGGGCTTGGCAAAGCTGTTGCTGAAAACATTGAACAAAATAAACTACAGAATATAGGAGGAATGCAGGCAAAGTCATGAAAACAAATTGGTGATTCAGAGAGATTACAGTCTAATGGCTACAAGATTTTCCTGGCTTTGATCTGGACTTTTTCAAGAAATCAGTTGCAGCGGAGGCTCCCTTGGTAGTTGGACATGGGAGGGGATTTTCTAGAAATAATGAGTTTTTGTTTGGGATGTTTATTTTTAATAAAGCAAATATTGTTTCTATTCCCTTGCTTCTCTACCAGAGAAATAAAATCTTTAAGTAATCCCAGCTCCTGGGTGCAGGCAGTGTAAAGAACACATGGAGAAAGATTATTTCAGAGATGGGCTCATTTTTTTTCTCATGAACACTTGAACAATTACATAAAAAGTTATAAATGTCAAATGTGGTACAGACAGTGCAGGGAAGTGTGTGTGTGTGTGGGGGGGGGGGGGCGCGGAGATCGGAGAGGGATCGCACTCATACATTCTCTTATGCCAGCAAATCTTTGACCAGAAAAGCAGTGAGATTGATTTCTTGAATGAAGATCTGTATTTATGATGATCCACAAGGTGTTAATTGATTTTTTAAAAAGATCCAAAATTCAAATAAAGAAGTAACCAGGGTTACTTTGGATAAATCCTGACTAATGGGATATTTAACAATGGATTTTTTTGGAGTGGGTCCAAGAATTACCATAAATGATCAAATGCTCAGCCAAGCTTTGCACAGTGAAGGGATATTCACATGACTATCTGATGTAAATCGGAGGAATACTGAGCAGTAGTGTTTTGCTTCAGCTCTCTCACCCCCAACCTAGTATCTCCCACTTATCTGTAGGTTTTGCTGTTAAATTTACAATTCATTCCTCATTTCTTTCAGATAATTATCTTCTAAATTCAGTGATGGTAAGAACCACCTGAGATGCTTGTTAAAAATCACAGATTCTAGTTCCTATCCATGGAAACAGACTTCTCAGATTTCTCTCTTTTTTTGATAAGTGCCATAGGTGATTCTTATCAGAAGAATTTAAGAAAAATGGGACTAATATGATAACAAAGTGCTTTCTGAAGCCCTTACAGAAAATCCTCACCATAAGTCAATGCAAAAAATATTAATATTCCCATCTCTATATATAAAACCCTAAGGAACCAGTGGACTGTTCAACTGGTCAACCGTTTGACCATTTGCTATGATACACACTCACCACCAGGGGCAAGACCCCAGGCTCACAGCAGGTGAGTGCAGCTGTAGTGGCATGAGCCTCTCCCACCTCTGTGGCAGTGCTACTACAGCAGTGGTGCCAGTAGCAGGCACAGTGGGGCCAGGATGAGCAGGAGTGGCACGTGCCCAGTTGCCACTTGGGCTCCTTCTTGACCATATGCCACTTTGAACACTATTATATCCCTCAGGATTGGGCTGAAACCAGCAGTCTGACATCCCCCTAGGGGTCCCAAGCCAGGCTGAGGGACCCCATTGATGCACGAATCCATGCACTGGGCCTCTAGTTTTACAAAAAAGGAAAGGGAGCCACTAAAAAGTAAAGTAGCCTGATTAAGACACTGGGACCAGAGTTTGACTCCAGACTTCTACTTCAGGTTCTCCCCACCAAGCCCCAGTGTCTTCCAGGAGCTTGTGGTGATGATGATGCGATTGGTACTAAGAAAGTCTTGTTTGAGTAAAGAATGGAGAAAAGAGAATAGTGATAAGGACTTTGAGAACACTCAAAGGGTCTTGAAGAAAGAGAAATCCTTTTTATAGTTGAACATAGGGGAAGAGAGTAGGTGAAAAAATTCATGAAAATGTGAACCTCAGTCTATTGTTGACCAATGAGAAGTGATTGAAAATAGTTGGAGCCTAAGAGTTTTGCAAAGTTTCCTCCGTGGAACACTGGTTCTGTACGATATTCCATGAAAAGGGGTTCCTGGACTTTACTCTGGTGGATAAATTCCCAAAGCACATCTGTATATGAAAGGCTCTGAGAAGTCCCTCTGTAAAGAAATATAATCAACACTTTAAATCTAAAATATCCCCAACTTATTTGACTATGGAATTTTTCTCCCATTTTTTTTTCATAAAATATACATAAACATCATTCTGAACATCCTTTGGAAAATGCTGACTTAGGGCATGTAGCAAGTGTTTACTACTACAATTACATCCACCTAAGAGATTCTGTTCTTTATTTTATTTTTCTGTTGTGTCTTTGCTCCTTGGAGAGACAGAGGAGGGAAAGAAGGAGGAAGGAGGAGAGGAGGGAGCGGGGGAGTAAAAGCAATGGAGTATTTATTGTTCTGAAGTTTGTTGAGTCTCTCTTGTTACTAACACAAAGCAAGTATATGGCAAGAGAACCAAAAGGGAGCTGAGCTGAGCCCTGGAATGTAGAACCCAGGCTGTTTGGCTCCTGCCTCTGTACAGGCATCTGGATTAGAGGCCCAACTGGTCTTGCTTTCTGCCCTTGCCAATCTGCCTCTCCGGGGATGAGACAGTCTAAATATGTCACCTCATTGGCATGCTTCCTGCTTTCATGTGTTGAACCATGTTGATTCAGAGAGGATCTTCATTCCAGGGGCTGCTGGCCTCCAAGACTGCCCCAAGCAAAGTCCAGGTGGCTTCCAGCCATAGAGAATAGCAGTAGAAACACAACTAGGAAGGCTCACCAACGGCATCCATCTTCCTAAGAACACCACTCTGGCAAGAATAGGCATGCTGTCTGCTTATGGTTATGAGTTCCATTCGTCTGAGCCGGATGGTACCCAGAGATGCCTCCACAGAAGGAGCGGGTAGCTGGGTGGAGATGGGTGTGGTGTGCAGTGTAGTTCAGATGGTTGAATGGGGCTCACAATGAGGGGCGGGGGTTAGGGAGGAATGAGCTTCCCTTGTTCTTTTTAAATTTAGCCTTTACGCAGGGTGAGAAATTATTTCTTTGTGTTTAGACTCTTTGGAGATGATTGATTTCTCAATAGTGCGAAATCTGCCATCAAAGGTCCTTTGAGCCCTGACTTTGACTTGTCTTCGGTCTGACATAGCCAAATACTGTAGCAGTTGGAGGTGGGTGGGGTGACTTTTTTTCTGGCAGGATGGTTTTTAAAAAAGTGAATTTGTATGCATTTTCAGGGGATGGTTTATCACCATTTCAATGTCTCTAGCAGTTTACTGATGAATATCTAATGACAAGCTCTCCAAAAATTAATAAAATGTGTGTATTGTGTGTATACACACACACACACACACACACACACACACACTCATGCATTTATTATAAAGTTTTCTGGTGTAAAGGATATATAGCAAAATTTAAAAATAATGAAATACATAATATTCTTTATTATAAATTTCATATAGCCAACTGACTTTCACAGGTTTATTTTATGAATTTTTATCAAACTCCTTTATCCATAGCCCACCTGTGGTTGCAACTAAGTATGAATGTTTTTTTAAATATTATTTTATTGTTTAAAGTATTACAAAGAGTACATATGTCTCCTTTTTTTCCCCATTGACCTTCCCCCGGCCTCCCCTACCCCCCAGCACATGCCCTCACCCTTCCCCCCAATGTCATGCTTCCATTGGTATGCTTATATGCATGCATACGTATCTCTTACACACCTGGTTGATCTCTTACACACCCCTAAACCCACCCAGCCTTCCCGCTATAGTTTGACAGTCTGTTCAATGCTTCTTTGCCTATGCATCTATTTTTGTTCATATGTTTATAATGTTCTTTATATTCCACAAATGAGTAAGATCATGTGGTATTTTTCTTTCAAGGACTGGCTTATTTCACTTAGCATAATGCTCTGCAGTTCCATCTATGATGTTGCAAATGGTAAGAATTCCTTCTTTTTTACAGCAGCAGAATGTTCCATTGTGTAGATGTATCACACCAGTTTAATCCATTTATCTGCTGATGGGCATTTAGGCTGTTTTCAAATCTTAGCTATTGTAAATTGTGCTACTATGAACATAAGAGTGCATATATCCTTTCTGATTGGTGTTTCTGTTTTCTTGGGATATATTCCTAGAAGTGGTATGACAGGGTCAAATGGCATTTCCATTTTTAATTTTTTGAGGAAACACCATACTGCATTCCCACCAGCAGTGCAGGAGGGTTCCTTTTTTCTCCAGTATTTGTTGTTTGTTGAGGATAGCCATTCCGACAGGTGTTAGATGGTATCTCATTTTTTTTTTATTTCATCTCTCAGATGATAAGTGACTTTGAGCATGTTTTCATATATCTCTTGGCTTTCTGTATGTCCTCTTTCGAAAAATGTCTATTTAGGTCCCTTGCCCATTTAAAAAATATATATATATTTTATTGAGTTTTTACAGAGAGGAAGGGAAGGGATAGAGAGTTAGAAACATTGATCAGATGCCTCCTGCACACTCCCTAGTGGCTATATGCCCGAGACCAAGGTACATGCCCTTGACCGGAATTGAACCTGGGACCCTTGAGTCCACAGGCGGAAGCTCTATCCACTGAGCCAAACCAGTTAGAGCTCTTTGCCCATTTTTTAATTGGATTGTTTATCTTCCTTTTGTTAAGTTGTATGAGTTCCCTGTAAATTTTGGAGATTAAACTTTTATCAGAGATAACATTGGCAAATATGTTCTCCAATGCAGTGGGTTTTCTTGCACAGGAACACACAGAGTAGCATTTTCATCAAACAGACACAGATACAAACAATCTCAAAAGCACAGATAAAATCTACATTTAGTAAGATAATTAAGAAGTGATAACTTGGGACAATTTATTATCTTTATTTTTAATATAATTGATGCTTAGTGATAAGTTAATAAAAGCTTTGTTTCAAGTAGTTCAGAGAAATCCTGACAATATAACAGTTGGCCCTTGGAAGCTGATAACAACTGCACCAGCTCATTATTGAACCTGTCCAAATCATCCTACACCTCGCCTGACTTACTCATTTACAAAATCTATTTTGTTCCTCAAGGTGTTTGAGGTTGTGGTCTTTGTTAAACTGTTGGGGATTTTTTTTTAAAAAAATGATACAACCCTTTTCTTTAAGCCCTTGAGCTTTAAGCTGCTCAAGGGAGTAATTAACATTTAATGATCAACTTCTTTATTTGAAACATTGTTTTCGACTACAGATTATAAGACCTTATAAGACCCCCTGTTATATAAAAGCCAGAATGATGTACTCTAGACATAAAATGACCACAACATTGTAAGGCAGAAGGTTAAGAGATGAAATTAAAATTCCTCCCATGGTTGCAATATTATTGATTATATACATAATTAAGGATTGGGAGAGATCATATGTAGTATGCATTCCTCCTAGGTCTTAAGGGATGTGATGCATTTTCTTCCACATTTTCCTGTGGATGTTTTTGTGAAGATGTTCTGGAAGATAAGAACTAAAGGCTACAATTTAGGCAACAAATGCATTCAATTTGTCAAGAGAGCATTCCTCTGCTGGGACAGCTTTTATGGAGCATAAGCTAACCCTTGAAGAATGGGAGGGATTTGGAAAAGTAGGGAAAGCATTCCAGGCAAGGTGCACAGCATAAATAAAGGGTTAGAGATAGGTATTTTGAAGGAACAATAAATAAAATTAGTCTGGCTGGAGAAGGTTTGGATTTATACATCTATGTGAAAGCTATATGAAATCAGGCCCTGCAAAGTCATGGAATCAAATTAAAATAACTGATTGTTAGAAAAATTGAAACTAATTTAAATCTTTAACACCAAAGCAGAGGAGGGAAGTTGGGGGTGACTAGGTCTGCAGGGTCACCTCTTCTGGTAAATTATTCTTTACCTTTTTCACTTCTCTACTTTACTGACTATCCCAGTCTTCCCATTAAGTGTCACAATAGGGTTGAGAGTTTTCCTTAACAGGTCAGGGAGAGAAATAGGCTATGTACAGATGCAAAGATTTCTATTGTCTGACACATCTCATAATAATAGTCATACCCATGTATAACAACTAGAGGCCCAGTGCATGAAATTTGTGCACTGGGTGTTGTGTCCCTCAGCCCAGCCTGACCCTCTCCATTCTGGAACCCCTTGAAGGATGTCCAACTGCCCATTTAGGCCTGATTCAAGTAGTAGGATTGGGCCTAAACGGGCAGTTGGACATCCCTCTCACAATCCAGGACTGCTGGCTTCCAACTGCTCGCCTGCCTGCCTTCCTGATTGCCCCTAACAGCTTCTGTCTACCAGCCTGATCACCCCCTAACCACTCCCTTGCCAGCCTGATTGATGCCTAACTGCTGCCCTGCCAGCCTGTTTGCCCCTAACTGCCCTCCCCTGCTGGTCTGGTCCCCCCCACCCAACTGCTCTTCCCTGCAGGCCTAGGTCCCTCTCAACTGTTGGAGTGATGGTCAATTTGCATATTATTCTTTTATTAGATAGGATTAGTGGCCCACTGCATGAAATTTGTGCACGGTGGGGGCGGGAGTGTCCATCAGCCCAGCATGCACCCTCTCCAATTTGGGAGTGCCAGCAGGTCTTTCTTTATTTTTATTTATTTAATTTTATTTTAGGGCAAAAGTCTATGATTTTTAATTCAAACTGACAAATTGTCAGGGATAGGAATGACAGAGGACCCATCCTAGGTGGATGGATCCTGGGGGTGGGGCATGGGGAAACATTGTTGACACAGTTGTCAGAATTCAAATAGGATCTGTGGATTGAACCTTCATACCATCTGAATGGAGATTTCCTCATGTGGTTGGGTGAATTGTTATGTAGGAATGTCTGCTTTTGGCAAATACACAGGGAGTATCCCGGCATCCTGTCATGTGTAGAGCATGCTCTCAAACAGCTGAGAAAAAGACTGGGGGAAACGGGCATAGATGTGTGTAAAGGCACACACTCACACACAGTGTAACCTTGGTATTTTCAACTCCACCTTGGTGTACCTGCCTACTTGCTAAGCTCCATAACTCCAGAATCAAGGCTTGCAGAGCTTCCTTGGCCATTGGACCACAGCCAGCGTGCAGGAACCATGCAGACAGACCCCCAGGCACAGTCCCAGCTGAGGTCCAACAGGTGCCACTGTTTTCTTGTTCCCGCTCCAGTACATGAACTGGGGAATGTTTCTCAACAGGTTCCCTTGGGGCTTCAGCATTTCTGTGCTTCCTGGTAGTATCTTGCTGTGTGGGATGGTCAAGCTGGCGCTCCAGTGGGCTCTGGTTCTCTGAGGCCAAGAAGACTGTGTGGTAAAATACAGAGAGAAGATCATATCTTAAGTAAGTTCAGGTTGTCCCATGTCAACCTTAAGGAATCAAGAGCACCCATCACATATGGTGTCCTTTTAACGGAAACATGGAGAGTGCTTCCCTGAGCATGCATGGTGCCGGCTCACTGGAGCCCACAGACCAGCAGTGATGGCCACTGAAGCTGAGGTGACATCAAAGGTGAGTCCGGCTGCCAAGGCCATGTCCTGGCCCATGTCTAGGCCTATGCCCCACAGTGAAGCCTGCTGCCAGGCACAACAGGTGGCTCAAGGGAACTGACATAGCCATGTCAGTACTGCCATAGTTTCTCTGTGCATATTTAAACCATCTGCGTTCTTCTGGAAAGGAGGGCTTTTTCTCCACTCTGAACAGCCGCACTCTTCTGGCAGTGCCGGAGGACCTGGGGCCTACCTGGCACCCCAGCCTGGCTGACCCTGCAGGCCACTGCCCTAATAGCTTTGTAGCTCTGAGGCCTTCCACCAGCCCACCAGCACCGTCCGGCCACACATGCTCGGGCTGCTACCACCCAGACTCCACTTTCCCCGCACGTGGCAGTGGGCCCACTGTCCCTGCACAGAGCTCCCACCTGGACCAGTCGTCCTTCTGGTCGTGACGGCCCTAGTCTATTATTAGTATAGATTAGATAGGATACAGGTCTGGTGCAAGAGTGGGGGCTGGCTGGTTTGCCCTGAAGGGTGTCCCAGATCATGGTGGGGATTCTCTTGGGCATGAGACGGCCTGGGTGAGGGGCCTGTGGTGGTTTGAAGGCCAGCCACTCTCCCCAGCGACCCAAGCAGAGGCCCTGATATCTGGGATTTATTTTTCTTCTATAATTGACACTTTGTAGCCTTGAGTGGAGGCCAAGGCAGGCCAGGGCTGTGGAAGCTTGGCTTCCTCCATTGTGGGGGCAACTCAAGCCTCCTGCTCTCTCCAGCTCCGTGGCTACAGCCATTTTTGTTGGGATTGATTTATCTTTTCTAATTGAAACTTTGTATACTCAAGTGGAGTCCACGACCCATCAGGGTATGTGGAAAGCTTGGCTTTCTCTATGCCAGGGAAACCCAAGCCTTCTGCTCTCTCCATGGCCGCAGCCATCTTAGTTGGGTTAATTTGCATACTCACTCCTAATTGGCTGGTGGGCAAGACTTATGAATATAGTGGAAGTATGGTCAATTTGCATATTACTCTTTTATTGATAGGATTATATCAATAAGTAATTTCTTTATACCTTCTTTCCTCTCCAATTCTGTAATATTAAATGTTCATTTCTTGATTTTTCTCACTTGCATTGGGCTGTTGTACATGTTATTCTATTTGCATATATTTATTTTCTCTGTCTTCTACCCACCCAATTCCTTTTAATCCTGAAGGACTCATTTTAGAAGTGACTTAACCCAGAAGCCTCCCTTGACCATGAAAATTGCCTCTCCTCTCAGAATCATAATACAGAGTACATCTTCCTGTTTTAGCACTAACCACTTTTACCTATCTTGTCCTCACTGGATTGTGAAAGATATAAAAACAAGCCCTACATTTTACTTTGGAGATATATATGTTTATATATGTATATGTGTTTATATATGTATATTTATATAGATATGTTTATATGCATACTTACATATGTATCTGTGATATTTACATATAGTAACCTATAAATTACATTTATATATAATATACTTTTTATGTGTATATACATACATATTTATTTTTTAGTTCTCTTATATTTTTGGATAAATTAATCCATTTATTGGCAAATTCTCTTAAGCAATTTGCAGATGTATTTTTTTTTCCTGCTCCAACCAACCATATAAAATAGAAGTTATCCTTAATTTTCTAAAGAGAAATCTAGGACTCTTAAGAGGTGTAATGGCTGCCCAAGGTCACACAACCAAGAAATGACAGCAACAAATCTTGAATTCAAAATTTGGCTGGCCCATGTATGCTCCAAGGCATAAGAAATCCATTAGGGATTCTGTTGTCAGTGCAGTGAGGACAGAAGGCATGTGTTACTCAACAGGAAGGTGGAGACTGTTCTGGGATTGTCAGCCAGGCCTTTGGTTGGCCATAGGGAGAGGAGCTTGTGCCAGTTAGTTGCTGCTGATTCAGTGAAATGGTGAGAAAAGAAGGGTGGAGATCAGATACAAGACATATTCATCGCCTGCAATCAAGGGACTATTGTTTATTGAATCCTTTGCTTACTTTATTATGAAACATTTAAATGTAAACAATATTTATTTTCAATATTGATCTTCTGCCCTCTTCTGAAGGACCATGAAGGAAGCTGTGTGGGAGGCCTCCTAGCTTACAAGAACATATTCTCTCTTGAAATATATCAATAGCCTATAAAATTGTATGAGTTTTCTATAGCTGCTATAACAAAGTACCATGACACTTAGTGGCTTAACACAGTACAAACTTATCTTCAACCTCTGTAGATTATAAGTCCAACATGGGCCTTACTGTGCTAAATTTGAGGTGTTGGAAAGGATGCATCACATTCTGGAGGCTCTAGAGAAGAATCTGTTTTCTTCCTTTTTTCAGTTTCTTGGTTTGTGGCCCCTTCCTATCTTCGAAGCCAGTAGGTCAAGTTTTTCTCATGTTGCCATCTCTCTGACATACTTTCCTTGCTACACTCTGTCTTGGACAACATCCAGGAAAGAGTATCTGCTTTTAAGGATTTGTGTAATTAGTCTGACCCACTTGGATAATGCAAGATAATCTCTGCATTTCAAGATCCTTATTCTAAATTACATCCTTTGCCATGTAGAATAACATATTCATATGTTCTTGAGATTAGAGTGTGGACATATTTGGGGGGCTTTTATTCTGCTTACCACAAGTATACCTATTCCACAGATGAGGAAACTAAGACTCAAGAGAGGCTAACTGAGTTTTCCACACTCCCATATATAGTAAGTAACAGGTCAGGGATTCAGACATGGGTCTGTGTGACTCAGAAACGCGCACTCTTTCTGAGATAGCAAGCTGCTTCTTTAACATTTTTTAAAAATATATTTTATTGATTTTTTACAGAGAGGAAGGGAGAGGGATAGAGAGTTAGAAACATCAATGAGAGAGAAACATCGATCAGCTGCCTTCTGCACACCCCCCACTGGGGATATGCCTGCAACCAATGTACGTGCCCTTGACCGGAATCGAACCCGGGGCCCCTCCGTCCGCAGGCCGAAGCTCTATCCACTGAGCCAAACCGGTTTCGGCCTGCTTCTTTAACATTTAATGTTTTCATGCTGGTCATAGAATTGGTCAGGCTTTTCCTACAGGGCACCAGCCCACTCAGGTGCTTTTTTTTTTTGCAGTGGCTCCATCTATTATGTGACAGGTGCCAGGATGAAAGAGATTATTCTATCTTTGAGATATTTCTGTTCTAGCCAGGAAGGCCAGCAAGTCCAGTCTAGTATGCTAAATGCTACATTAAAGTGAAGGGCAAAGGCTATGAGAATATAGAAAAGGGGCATCTAACCCAGTCTGGAAGGGCTGGGAAGGCTTCCTGGGAGAGGTGATGCTTGGGCTGAATACCCAAAGATGTGAAATATGTAGCCAAAATAAGAAAGGAGAGGCGTAAAGAAAGAATGCTTGAATGATGACTATGTCATGTCAAGACTATTACAGCAAGAAAGAGGGCAATATGTATCACGGTTCCTCAAAATGAGTACAACTGTTGATCCAGTGATTCTATTTCTAGGAATTTATCCTAAGGCAGTCACCAGACATGCACATAAAGATTGATGTGCGTGAATACTCGTTGCTGCATGATTAATAATAATAAAAAATTGGAAACAGCCTCAATGTTTACAGTGAATTAGATAACTGAATCCATATGATGGAATATAACGTCATTAAAAGGCATATTTAATGAAGGGAAAGTGCTCAAACTGTTAAGTGGGGGAGCGTAGTTTAAACTATGATCCCAATATCATTAAAATTAGATATGTAGCAGAACAAAATACATATATCTGCATCAAAAGAAAAATTGGAATTAAATATATCAAAATTGTCAGTGGATAGTAGATATATTAGTTAAGTGTTAAATGTCATGAATTGTAATGTAAATACCTGTGTTTTCCAATGGTCTTAGGGTCTACAGCAGCGGTTCTCAACCTGTGGATCCCAATCCACAGGCTGAGAACTGCTAGCAGGGTCACCTAAGACCATCGGAAAACACAGATATTTACATTACAATTCCTAACAGTAGCAAAGTTACAATTATGAAGTAGCAACGAAAATAACGTTATGGTTGGGGTCACCACAACATGAGGAGCTGTCTTAAAGGGTCCTGGCATTGAAAAGGTTGAGAACCACTGCCTTAGAACCATGTGAGTACTATTACCCTCCTTGTCTGGGGCTCCCAACTCTGTCTCCATCTCTGCCTCAGTCTGTGTACCTATTAGCAAGTTACTAAAAGCACAATCTCATGATGGCATTTCAATTTTAGGATGTTCTTTTTCTGTGCCCTTTTCCACCTTTTTCTTAGTCCTTTTTCCCTAGAAGATTTGCCTAAATGCCACTCTGGATGAAAGCCTACTTTTAGGGGGAAAAAATGAGTAAATGTATTGAGTACTTATGTACCGGGCACTGTTCTAAGCACTTTACATGGATTAACTTGATTAATCCACACAACACCCTATGAAGTAGATATTATTATAATTTCCATTTTACTGCTGGGTACACTGAGGCCCAGCAAATTTCAAGAACAGGTCTTAATTAGTAAGCGCTGGACCCTGGATTTGAGTGTCAGCTGTCCCTCCCGGTAACACTACAAACTTGCTGATGCCAAAAGATGCTGATATCAGAGCGAAGCCTTTCCCATGAAGCCGTATGTTTTAATAGAAGAGCAAGGTCTCAACAGACTTAGGCCAGGCAGTGGGATTGGGGTAAAAAGGTTAATATTTAGGGGGTGTGGGCCCTCCCAATCCAATGAGATTATCAGGGTATTCTATAGACCTGTTGCCACGTGGATCTTTTATATTCCTAATTCTTAGAAGTTCACTTCTGGGTAAAAGCCCTAGCAACAGTGAACAATTGGGCTCCTGCACGGAACAGAGAGGATGTGCCTGTTCCATGATTCTGCAATTTCATGAACCTCCTCTTATTGTTTATCTCATGACGTGGAGGAGCAAACCCAATCTGTAAATGGTTATGTGCATTTTCAAAAAGTTAGCTCACAGAAGGGCCTGGACAGTGCTTTCAGCAGGTGGAGAACCTTGGATCGACAGGTTCTCATGTGAACAATCCTAAAGGGGGGTCCCTGGGTGAGGCAAACCCTTCTACTTCGATCCACTCAGGCTGGGCCGGATGGGATGGTGATGTTAGCTGCCAAAGCTGAAGAAACTGAGTGTTCAGGGGGCTCAAGCTCGTTGGCATTCACCAGCTCAGCTGAATCCAAGGTGACCTTTGGCATTTGTGCCAGTGTGTTGCATCCAGCCCAGAGTGTTTGGTGGGTTATGCAGCCGCCAAGGGAATTCTTTGGCCCGCCTGAAAGAGAACCAACTGTTAGAGGGCCAGGCTTCTGGCCAGGAGATTTCTTTTGAGCTTTAATATAGGAGGACTAAAGCTGAGCCATAATAATTGCAGTGATATTAGTAATACAGTGGTACCTCGAGATGCAAGTTTAATTCGTTCAATAACCTTGAGGCGTGGGAAACTATGAGACGCTCGAGTCGCGGTAAACTGGTGTGTCGTGTGCAGCCGGCCGATCCGCACGATGACTCCTATCTCAAATGTTGCTCGTATTTCAAAGCAAAAATCGCTCGCTCGACGGCTCATATCTCAAAAATCTCGTATGTTAGGGCACTCATATCTTGAGGTACCACTGTACCCAGTTCCTGATCATTTACATGAAAAGAAGCATTTTAAAACCTACATTGAGGTGTTGTCTTTATCACATTGAGCCATTGTTTTATCAGTCACCTTGGTTTCCCTCCATGTTTTCCCTGCTGTTGAGTCAATCAGACAAGAAGAATATGACCCCGAAGGCCCATACACCCTACCTGTACCTGACACAAGGTACGACTCACCCCACTGTGCAGCCAAGAGAGAGGCCAAAAACTCACGTGAACAAATCCCAAAAGGTGAGACAGAAGGAAGATTCTAGTGGATACATGTAGATCAGCTTTTCTGACTTATAACTAGAAAAATGGCAGCTGGGTTGGGGAAATAGAAGGTGACCTGACAGTGTGACAGTGATGAACACAGAAGAAACCAATCATCAACAAAGCCCAGGCCAGCTAAGGCAGCACCCACTTCTCTTTGTCGCTGCCAGCCAGTGAGGATGACCAGCCATCAGGCAGGTGGTCCCAGGTAATCAAGTACAGTGGTACCTCAAGATCCGAGTTTAATTCGTTCCGTAACCTTGAGGCGTGGGAAACTATGAGACACTCAAGTCGCGGTAAACTGGTGGGTCATGTGTAGCCGGCCGATCCGCACAATTACTCCTATCTCAAATGTTGCTCGTATTTCAAAGCAAAAATCGCTCGCTCGACGGCTCGTATCTCAAGAATCTCATATGTTAGGGCACTCGTATCTCGAGGGACCACTGTAATGAGTTTAAGGCTTAAGACTTTGCTCTGCCCACATCCACCCATTCCACACAGATAGCCCTCTTTTAATGTTCCAGCATTCTCAGGCATCCTTGAATGGAAGGTGGACCCCGCACTTCTAGGGGCCATGTATTGGCATGAGAAGGAAGCACCTGCATCTGACCAAAGTGAAAGTAGATAGAACCAAGCCTGGAACACATTTATTTATTTATTTATTTATTTATTTATTTATTTATTTATGTATGTATTTATTTATTGAGGTAAAATTGGTATAAAACATTAGGTTCATGTTTGATATTTATATACAGTGGAAAGTGGTCATCAGGACAATTCTAGTTAATATCCATCACCATACAATTGACTTCCTTTACCTATTTCGTTCATGCCAATCCATCTGATAACCACCAATCCGTTCCATGTATCTCTTCCTGTTCCCTCTCTGCATATTAGCTGCTTCAAGCAAAAACACCAGGCCCAGTGCCTTCCAGCCGGGCGGCAGTGAAATTACCTGCTCTCCCACTTCCTGGCATGTGGCTTTGGGCAAGCTGACCTTCACGTCTTTGCACCTTAGTTCCTCATCTAGGCACTGGGGATTGAAATACTTGCCTTAGAGAATAAAATAAGACACATATAAATCAGCCATTTTCAATCCTGGTTGCATATTGGAATTCGGTGGGAAGCTTCAAAAGGTGTTGACACCTTGGTTGCGCTCAACAATTTTAATTTAATTGGTGTTTAGTACAACTGCCATGCGATTGTAATGTGCAGCCAAAGCCAAGGACACGCAATATCCAAGGAACGGCACATTTTCTGGCCTCCAAAGATGCAGTTCATAAATGGAAATTCTTAGATAGTGCTTCCCTGAGAAGGTTGGTTTCCTGATGGCAGAAGCTTCGGGTTAGGTGAAGAAAGATTTGGGTTTTGTAGCCACTTATATTGCATCAGGGCAAAGGCAGCCAAATGTGTCCCTGGCAGAGGAGCTTAGAAGCAATCCTATGTGTCCAAATCTTTTATAAAATAAGCAACCCTTCTTTCAATATAGAAAATTTGGAAATCACAGAAATTTCTCAAGAATTCCATCACTGCCCTAGCTGGTTTTGCTTAGTGGATAGAGCATTGGCGTGAACTTAAAGGTCCCAGGTTTGATTCCAGTCAAAGACACATGCCCAGGTTGGGGGCTCAGTCCTCAGTGGGGGACTTGAAGGAAGCAGCCAATCCATGATTCTCTCCGATTATGAATGTTTCTCTCTCTCTCTCCCTCTTCCTTTCTCTCTGAAATCAATAAAAATATATTTAAAAAAAAAAAAAGAATTCCATCACTGAAGTCCAGGCACCATTAATGATTTGATGTGTCTTCTGGGAATTTTTTCAGTACACTTAAATTTAACAATTAATTTAATCAATGAGTATTTATTACTATTTTGTACATATCTATCACGTACCAAGCACTGTTTTGGGTGCTAAACTAGTTTATTACAGTGTCTAAGACAAACTAGAATATAATTTTGCAATCTACTTGCCCTACTGGATATTTTATTTTTAATGTGTTTTCCCACCTTATTAAATACCCTTTAGCATTCTTGGTTGTTAGTGACTATATCATAATTTTTTCCATGGCTGTTCTGTGATATAACCAGTGTTGGACATGTAGATTATTTATCATAACTGTGATCTTGGAAATAGAACTTAAAGCATTTAATTACAGAAATTGAAAAAATGTTGCTCCTGTATTTCACCTGGCTCTATTCATACCTTCTTTTGAACTAGGGCATAAAACTCAGCCACTTCCCATGAAGCACACTTCCTCCAATATCCACGGGGCCCCCTCTCATTGCCTTCAATGTTCACCCATTAAACTTCACCTTTGCAGGGAGGTCTTTCTCTGGCCTCACTTCCCATTCGCATCCTTGCTTTATGGGACTCCATCGCATTTTTCATACTATATATTTTACTTTTTAAATTTTGCTTATTATCTGTGTGTATCTACTTGAATGTAAACTCCACAAGAGCAGAACTCATTCTTTAGTTCCATGGACCCCTATATCGCTGGTGCCTGGATCAGGTCGTTGCTGCATTTGTCACATTTGTCAGAGAACATTCCCCAGAAATCTGAGATATTGCGAGCTAAATTTTCTGCATCAGCATTGGAGCCTCTCTTTTCTCAGAAAGTGTGATCCTTTTTTTTCTCAGCGAGCTGTCCACAGTGATTGCTCTGGCTTAGTATCCATGGATATAAGTAACTTTTCAGAAATAAATGGGCCTAGACAGACACAAAGGCCTGGGCTCAAGATGTCAACTGTTTACAGGAAATGTTCAATATTAGCCAAGTGGAAGCCTTTGTGTTTTTAGCAAACAAGCTCCTGGAAGGATGACTGGTGTTCCCTGTGTCTGAATCTGGCAGACAGATCAATGAAATTCACTCCCAAATTCCTAAGCTTTGTTAAGCTGTAGCTACAGTGCAGCGTAGGACAGAAGTTCTGAATGAATGGATGTAAAGATAGAAAAAGGGCAGGGAGGTAACCAGTAGTTAGGATGTGTCTGCTAGGCCGGGATCCGATATATTTATTTGTTTATAAATTATAACTCAAGATAAGTCATGCACATACACACAGAGAGTTTAAAATAAATCAAATAATGAAAAGGACTTAGAATTGAAAGTCTCCCTTTCATTGCTTTAAAACAGCTTTTTAGCTCCTAGCTATCCCCCCCCCAAAAGCATCCACTCTTACCAGTCTGTGCATTCTTTTCAGAAATGTGTGTGTGTGTGCATGTTTACACAAATGGCAGAATACTGCACCCAATTTTCTACATCTTGCTTTCTCTTAATACATCTTAGCAAATGTTCCATAGTTTATCAAATAGAGTTTAATTTTTCAATACTTCATCAGAGTCTATTATTTGACCAAACTGTAATTAACTAACTCCCTACTGATGGTGTTTAGATGTTTTCAATTTCTGCTATTACAAGAATTGCTGTAGTGAATATCCTCATGAATGCTTCTAATAGTCTTTTTTCCCCAATTATATTAAAAAATGCTCACCTGTATAAAGAACTAAAGAAATACAAAAAAAAAACAAAAACAAAGAAGACAGTAATATTCGCCTAGAGATTGCCTTCACTAATATTTTAATGTGTTTCCTTTGTCTTTCTTCTTGGTACTTTATTTTGATATAATTACGTATGGTATAATTTATTATCCTTTGTTTAGCTTTTACTTATTCTGAGCATTTTCTGTGTTATTAAACACTCTTCAAAAGCAACATTTGCAAGCACTAGAGATTTACCTATCGCATGACTGTACTTTCATTTATTTAAGTATATTCTGCTGTTGGGCATTCTGGTTGTTTTGTTTTGGTTTGTAGATGCAGTGCTTCAACATATATTTTATTCACAATCTTTCTGCTTCCGAAGAGGAGTTTTACCAGAAAAGAGAAGGAAACTGCGCTGTAGACCCTTAACACCTGTTCCCAACTTGCTCTCTAGAGAGTCTGTGCCAATTTGTGCTGCTACCAGAATGCTGTGACCCTCCATCTCACCTGGCTCGTGCCAGTACTGTGTGCTAGTTCCTAGGGCTGCTAACAATTTCTTCTCCTCCTCCTCCTCCTTCCAAATATTTCCCTATTGGCTTAAAGTTGGAAGTGGCTGTGTGACTTGTATTGGTCACTGAAATGCAAGTGAAATTGGCATGTGTCGCTTCCAGGCGGAAGCTTAGGAGGTAGTATAAAAAATCACTGTTTGCCCTCTGCCACAGCAGCCAGGAATGTTCTGGATGGTGGAGGCACAATCTGGCTGGGTCTCTGAGGGGACATGGATCAAAGCTCCCAGCAGATCCTCATTGGCTACTTTGCATGAATGGAAAATAAACCTTTGTTATTCAGAGGCACTAAAGTATAGGGGTTGTTTTCTGTGTTTGTTTTTTATCAGGAGGACTAAGCTTTAATGCACCTAGACATCTGTTGTATGTAATGATTTACCTTTTGCCCTATATTCGTGCACTGGGGAGTGGGGGGAGATATCCCTCAGCCCAGCCTGCTCCCTCTCACATACTGAGAGCCCTCAGAGGATGTCGCCTTTGTGGGGGGCAACCAGGCTGATCAGGAAAAGGCACCAGCCCCATCACCCCTCTGCATTGCCTGTCACCACAGCCACCGAGGTGTTTTCATCAACACGGACTCCAGTCCCTTCACCATGAAAAATGACAACTTTCTTTAGGCATTTTCAAGATGTGCGTTTCATAGGATATGACATTTCTTTCTTTCTTTTTTATCCTCACCTGAGGATATGTTTCCACTGATTTTTAGAGAATAAGGAAGAGAAAGGGAAAGACAGAGAGAAACATCAAAGTGAGAGGAACACGTTAGTTGCCTCCTACATGAGTCCTGACCTGGGCCCCAGCCAGGAAGGAGCCTGCAACCTGGGTACATGCCCTTGATCAGAATCGAACCCAGACTCTGTGGTTGGCAAGCCTAGGCATTATCCACTGAGCCAAACTGGCTCGGGCAGGATAGGACATTTCTTAGCCCTCCAGCAGCAGACCTTTGTTTTTTTCTCTAGGAGTGTGGTAGAAAACCCTAGATCACCTTTTTGGATTCTTATACCAAAGTTACTAAGAATGTTACCAGTGGCATACGGGGAGCTTAGACAATGAGCTGTCAGAAAAGGTGTTTCCTCTGTACTTCACACCTATTGCCTCTGATCTCCAGCTCCACCCCTGCCAAGGCCTAAAGCCCCCCAGCTCCCTCCCATTGCTGGCTCCACCCCTGCCCATGCCCCAAGCCTCTGGCCAACATATGGGGCTTGGGCAGGGGACCACTACCTCCCTCTGATCGCTGGGTCCTCCCCTGCCAAGGCCTAAAGCCTAGGGGCCTGGACAGGGGCCCCCCAGCTCCCTCCAGTAGCTAGCTCCGCCCCTGCCCAGGAGCCCCCTGGCTTAGGCCCTTCCCAGGTTGCTCAGCACCCACCCGGGGCCTACCTCGGAGTGACCTGGGTGCTGAGAAAGTTTCCTGAACTCAGGCTGCTGGGTGCCTACGTATGCAAATTAGCCTCCATCTTTGTTGGGTTAATTTGCATACTCACTCTGATTGTGGGTGTAGCAGAGGTATGGTCAATTTACATGTTTGTGTGTTATTAGGTCTGATGGTACTGTGATGTACCATCCAAAGGAGCATTGAGAACATTGTCACTCGGTAAGAGAAATCCCACCCACTCTCATTGCTATAGAAATTATTTCTGATAACCCATCTCTAAGACAGTCCTCATGTGTATTTGCTTGGACATAGAAATTGATTTAGGAATGGATGAATAACTTAGTTTGGGCTCATGCAGTGTGATGAGAAATCTACTAGTAGCATCTACTCCTAGCTGAGCCACCAAAAGCTAACTCTTCTTTCTTCTCAACACTGTCATGTCTGGATGTGAGTGCTAAGGCTGCTGCGGTCTTTCCATGAGCGGCCATCACACCCACAGATCTGCCCAAGCCCCACCCAATCACTGCCCCACCTCTGGGTTGGTTTCATTCCACAGCTTTTCAATTACTTGCCGCCTACCATGTGCTGGTATTTTTAAAGCGTTGCTTGAGGTTTGGCTCTTCCTACTCAATTCCCCACTCCTTATCCCAGGTGGCAATAAGTGCAGGATAGCCGAGACCGGTGTGGCTCAGTGGATAGAGCGTCGGCCTGCGGACTGAAAGGTCCCGGGTTCGATTCCGGTCAAGGGCATGTATCCTGTTGCGGGCACATCCCCAGTGGGGAGTATGCAGGAGGCGGCTGATCGATGTCTCTCTCTCATCGATGTTTCTAGCTCTCTATCCCTCTCCCTTCCTCTGTGTAAAAAATCAATAAAATATATTAAAAAAAAAAAGTTTAGAACATAGCTGCTGAGCCTTGCCCCCAGCCCAGACCTTTCACATGGAACGCAGAGCAGATGCCATAGACTTTCCCAGAAAATAACTTTTTGAGCACTGCTTTGTGGGTTGCTTGACAAGTTCAAAGTCATGAACCTTTTCGAGGTAGACTGGCTATGGCTCCACTTGAATATTTACCCCTCGCAGGCAGGGATTGAGAATGAGGGTTGGTACATACTCAGTGGAAAGAAGTACTATAGGGCAATTGGTCTTCTTTCAGATCCATGGACTCACGCTCTATATTAAATATTATATATTATATATTATATTATATATTAAAATATATTTTAATATATTTAAAATATATTAAAACCTTTGAATGTGCATGTATTTCCTGTCACGACCCTGACAGTTATACCAATTAAACATGTATTGTACTATTATGAAATACTAGGTATGAATGGTATATACCTAATATTTATTGTTTAATGTAACCTTTTTGTGGTGTTTTTTCTCTTTTAATGCTAAAATGAGACTCAAGGAGTTTAAGTAACCTGCCTTTAAAAAACAACTTTTCCCACTCTGGTAGAAAGCAGTGAAGCTAGTTTGGACCATGTGTTTTGGAGCTCAGATTTTGTAGCTGACTACCTGCGCTCCTCAATTCCCAGCATTCCCCACTGCACAAGAGCAGGAGTCACCGGCAGATGTCTTTCAGACAGGACCTGTCCCTCAGAGGAGTGTAGTTCGAGTTGTTCCAAGCTTTAAAAATTGGAGAATTCCACAGAAATCTAGATTTCTGGCTTCTACTTACAAACCAGATCTGGAAGCAACGGAATTACATTGTTGTGTGGAAATAATTGTCTGGAACCAAACAGCAGCTTCCTCTTTTATTTATTTATTTATTTTTTAATATATTTTATTGATTTTTTTGCAGAGAGGAAAGGAGAGGGATAGAGAGTTAGAAACATCGATGAGAGAGAAACATTGATCAGCTGCCTCCTGCACACCCTCTACTGGGGATGTGCCCGCAACCAAGGTACATGGCCTTGACCGGAATCGAACCTGGGACCTTTCAGTCCACAGGCTGACGTTCTATCCACTGAGCCAAACCGGTTTTGGCAACAGCAGCTTCCTCTTTTAGATGAAGTAGGAGATCTCTCGTCTCCACAGTCCTCACCGTTCCCTGTGGCCTTGCAGTTCGATTACACTCCTCACGGCTGTGACCCTGGCGGCCTCCAGAGGCACTGGGTTTGTGAATCTTGACTGTGAATCTCCATGTGGTATGGTGCTTTAGCCAAAGAACGCCTCACTAGAATGGAAGCTTCTCGAAGGCAGAAATGGATGTCTGTTTTCTTAACAGTATCTCCGGGACTTAGAACAGTGCCTAAACTTGGGTTCTAGACTTGCAAGTTCTGAATGGAAGAGAAATGAGTAAATAAATGATGTCATTGTGTGGCCCAGGTGTTTTTGAGGCTGATGGCTTGCAGAAAATATTGGGTGGATCCGTAACCCAGTACAGAGCTCTTAGTAGCAGCAGCAGTCAAAAAATTCCTCTGGCTGAGAAATATATCATCTCATACTGAATTTCTCTTCTTGCCTGGCTTCATATGATGGAGATTCCAGCTTTTCCCCTTGCTGAGCGTGCCCTTTTGGACAGATGCCCTGAATGTTGCCAACTCCACTTCTCTGATTTTTCTGCTCTTTGGAACATTTTCCGCTATCATTCTGAGGCTGCTGTCAGTATAAACCATTAAAGTGCAGGATCACAGATAATTTTCATTGTTTCTCCAGAGCTCTTTCTTCCCACTCTCCTTAGTGAGATTCTACCATCCAAGATACCTGCTTTATATTCAAAGATCCAGATGCTTTGGGTGGGTTCTTGGGGAAAAAAAAAAACAACACAACAATAACAAAGAAACAAAAAGCCCTAGCTGGTTGCTCAGTGGATAGTGTGTTGGCTTATGGACTAAAGGGTCCCGGGTTCGATTAAAGTCAAAGGCACATGCCCCGGTTGCAGGCTTGATCCCCAGGAGGGGGGCGTGCAGGAGGCAGCCAATCAATGATTCTTGATGTCTCTATCTCTCTTTTCCTCTCCCTTCCTCTCTGAAAATCAATTCAAATATATTAAAAAAAAAACACACACACACACACACATCACAAAATATTTGGACCTAGATGAAAGGTGTTAGAAATTAGCGAGCTGGAAAATCACTGACTGCTACATTAGTGGAGATAAGATTTATTGAATCCAGAGACAGGGACAGGGACCTTCAAAGACTTTCTCCTCCTCCATGTGGAGCCTAAGGAAGGTGGATTTCATCTTTTAGTCTTCGCTGTGACTCCATCAGAGAGCAGGCAGACACCTAGGGACATTGCATTCCCTATCTCACCTATACAGTGTGACCTGCATAAAATATTTCCCTTGATCTGGGATGGGGTGCTTAATCCTCAGCATCTGCTGGTGGAAATAAGCTTTGCTGCGATTTAACTCCAAGTTGGTGTGGCCAATACAAAGCCTCGCTTGTGAGGAAGTGAGCCCTCCATCACTGGAGATTCTTGGGGCTTGTTCCCCAGAGCTACATATTGAGGAATGGAGTTGGGAGTTTGCCAGAATGGCAACTCTCCACAAGCACATGCTAGCCACCAATCTGGTAACTCTTTTTTTTAAAATATATTTTATTGATTTTTTACAGAGAGGAAGGGAGAGGGATAGAAAGTTAGAAACATCGATGAGAGAGAGACATCGATCCGCCGCCTCCTGCACGCCCCACACTGGAGATGTGCCCGTAAGCAAGGTACATGCCCCTGACCAGAATCGAACCTGGGACCTTTCAGTCCGCAGGCCGAAGCCTATCCACTGAGCCAAACCGGTCTCGGCCCAATCTGGTAACTCTTTCCATCTTTACCCCAATCAAGGAAGCTGAGGCTCCGAGCGTTTCAATGACTTGCCCAAAGTCACATAAACATTAAGTCGGACAGTCAGAATTTGAACCCGGGACTCCAAGATTCCCTGCCGTTGGTAACAGTATTTCCTGTGGAGGAGGTAGAAGAGCCATCTGGGAAGAGGAGGCACGTGCATACAGAAGGCAGCGGTGTGAGAGGAAGGCACGTTGTGAGACAGTGAGGAGAGTCGGCGAGAGATCCGATTGCACACGCATCAGGGTACCTGTCATGGCCAGCTGTTGGTTTCCAAGGCAACTTTTCTTGTATTTTTAGAAATATGAGGAACAAATACAGAAGCTGTTCTTGGGTGGGGATTGCAGTAAAAAAAAAAGCTGAAAGATTTTAAGACCTAGACAATGAGTAAGGAGCCCATGTTCACTTAACATTTTCACCGCTTAATCCTGAAATCTTGCCTTGCTCGCCCACACTTCGCAACCAGGGCCAGAGAGGACTGGGCTCCTCTACCCAGAAACCAGAGCTGCTTCTGTGGTGAGCCGCAGCTCCCTGGGGCCTGGCCTCTGGAGGCGGGGTGGTGATGTCATCATCAGCAAGAGTGTCAGCTGGAGGATTCTCTAAGGACGGCACAATCAATAGATCTCCTGCCCCCATCACCTTCCCAGAAAATGTGTCCATTCCCAGAATTGTATGTGCTGTGTTAATATCTCAGCTTGCCACTAAGCTTGACATCGCTTCTTACTCTCACCGACCCCTCAACCCCATTTCATCAGAGCCCGGTTCAAGGCTGGTGACCTTCATTCAGTACATTTCAGCAATAGAGATGCCCGAAGTTGGAGCAATTATTTTCCATTTGTCTTCTGTGGTTTCTTCAGTAACCAAGAAAGAGGGGTGGGGGTGGGGGGGGTTCCAGGGTAAACCTTCTATCCCCGCCTCGTTTTGAGGACAGCGGATGCCCTTTTTCTGCATATCATTTCTGAACTGGGGCTGAAAGAATTCAAAACCTACCTTCCTTTGGAACCTCTCCACAGAGGTGATAATGATGCTTGAGAACCTGTCCAATTATACATTTCTCGGTCTTCCTTTCCCGCCTGTTTTTCCTTTTCTGGCAAAGCTGTATTAGACCCATCTGGCAGGGCACACGGGGGTCATGATGTGAACTCGTGGTAGGAACATGAATAATTATCACATCCCACTTTCATTACTAAAATGTGGATGGAGGAGAATTTTTATACATCTCATTAAATCAATCTTTTCTTTCCTCCTTGCCCCCCCAGCTACACTCAGAGCTTTGATCTGTTTGCCTCTGGACAGAGCTCGACAGGTGACTTTCATGATGCAAATGAGGGTGACCTGGCTCTCTGCCCAGGCTTTGATCATCGCCCACAGAAGGAATAGGCTGGTAGGGAATGCCATGCCCCTACTCCCTGCTCACCCACTGGTTCTCTGGAACCTTGGGTGGGATGGAGCTTGGAGAAAGGTTTTCCTTTTCGCTCTGTAGGAAAGTGACATGAGTCCTAGCAGCATTCTTCAAACTACCCGAGATATGGTAATTTATGCCCTTCAGGCATTGGAGGGACTGGGGAAGAGAATTCTGTTGTTGAAAAGATTTTTATGTTGATTATTTTTACTAAAATATAGGTTAGGAAGCTGAGTTTAGAGCAAGGCCAAGGGCACTGAGCAATAACAGATTTTTCTTCCTGTTTCATATTGGAGGCTTCTTTTAATACATCTGAACCCTCCCCCCATTCCCCAAATATTTGTACCTCCTCCAGCCCCTGTAATGTTATCTACCACTGATGCTTAGCCGTGAGTCTTGTGTAGGGAAGAAGAAGAAGGACCAGTGGGAAGTCTGAACCCACCTTCCCTGAGGGAAGTGCAGGTTGTTCAGGAAGGGGAGCTAAAAGCAATTCTCAATCCTTTCAATCCCAAGGCTTTTAGGGGAGAGAAGAGAGGCAGACTGAGGAGAAGTAAGACATGAATTTGCCCATCTCTTCATGACCAAGAAGTTGATGGTAAGTGCTTGTGGGGTAGGAATTTGGTTCTCTCCTGCTCCGCCTTTGCGAATTTGAGATTAGATCACAAGGCTGCCTTCATTAATTTGAGTAAATTTAGGCTCATGAACAGAAACTTCTCCATTATCTTATATTTCTCATTACATTACAGAGTTTTTGAAAACCTCATTAACCTAGACTATCACTAATCTCTTTTCATTTGGATTTTAGGTTGTTTAGATTATAAGAAAAAGAGATCTCCTTAACTTGAAGATAGATGTGGCTCTGTGAGGATTAGAAATCTTGGACACCAAGGCAGTCTTGGGAAACAGTATCTCTCTGAGAGGTTGTATTACTCTCTGTCTACCTGCTCCTTTCTCTTTGACCTGTTCTGTTTATCTATTGCTACACAACCAACCATTCCAAAACTTAGTGGCTCAAAATAACAATGATTATTGCCTCTTATTTCTGTGAGGTGACTTATAATCTATAGTTCTCACTGTATTTCATGTTGTTGCAATCAGATGGCAGCTATAATATCTAAAGGCTCAACTGGGCTAGACTTCCAAAACGGTTAACTCACACAGCCAGCAGTTAATGCTAACTGCTGATGCTGAAAGCTAAGCTACAACCATTGACTAACTATATATGGCCTCCATATGTGGCTTAGATGTTTTTCACATGGTATCTGAGTTCTAAGAAAAAGCATCCCAAGGGCCAGCATTCCAATAGATCCAAGTGGAACTTTGTCCTTGAAAATCACATCTGTCACCTCCACCATGTTTGACAGATCACAGAGTCAGTCCAGATTCAAGGACAGAAGACTACAAAAGAACATGAATATCAAGATGAGTGGTTGATTGGGATGATGATCTTTGAAGATCATATATCAATTACTTGCTTACTCAAAGTTTCTACTCCCTTATAACTTTAATTTGCTCATGATTTATTCTGACTACTCTCCCTAGCCTCCAGACTTTTTTTTTTTTTGTGACACCCTTTTAAGTTCCTCTCTTCATTCTTGCTGGCTGAAACATTCAACTCATAGATTCCAAATTCTTGATGGAACATCCTGTTTGGTCTAAAGTTTCCTTGGATAGCTTATTACTTGCTCAACTCTTGTCTGGTCAGTTATAGCCACATCTGGGTTGGGCCCATGGTACTAAGCATAGCAGCCTAGATTTGCCCTCTCATTAGGGTCCTGGGTGGGACAGTCCCTCTGAGAGATATGTCTTGTACAAATCATTTTTGCCTTGTCCTTGCCAATGGGATTTGGTAATTAACTAGTGTCACTACAAAGGTACCAATTGTCTAGAGAGGTCAATTCCAGAGCCTCTGCCTTATGTATGACAACCAGTTGGTAGCTCTTAAATCCTGCCAGTAATTTCATTAGAGCAGCCTCTATGAATTCTGGCATGTAACCTGGGCTTGCTCGAAGAGTATGTGGTTATGAATTCTGGACCCCTCACTTCAGAGATGAGTAAATGAAGAGTCCAGAAATGTATCGATTAAATGTAAGTACACACAGGTAGTGTGTAGAAACAGACCGAACAGAACCAACTCATTGATCAAGACTCCAAATCTAAACTTCTCACTGCACATTTGCTCCCCTGGGAAATGTGGAAACACAGAGCACAAACGATAGCAGGTGGCCCAGTTGACATCAGTAGGCCCCATTCAGGCTCTCTACTTTCAAAAACACTGTCCACTTTTCTCCCAACGTAGCAAGCAGCTTTCTGCTCCTTGGTTGGCTGCTGATGACATCTGCAGGTTCAGCTGACCCTCGCTCTAAGGTGGTGAGTAGGGAATGCCATGCCTCTATTCCCTGCACACCCTGCAGAAGTTGGTACACACGTTTTCCTCAGTCCGACGTTCTACCCTCAAGTGGCCGACATTGGCTCAGAATCTTCTCAAAGGGAAAGAGGTCAGGGTCTTGGCACATCTCTGGAAAGCCATTTTCACATGCTGCTATAGGTTCTCCAGGGAGCTCGATAATATTCTGGGCTCCGTGACTTCAGCCCTAATAAACTCACGGAGTATTTACTTATATGGGATTTTTCAACCCCACTTTCCGATCTGGGCTGAAGAAGCAGGCAACATGCCTTGCATTTGTCCTGGGAATCATAAAATGGACTCTGCAGAGTGGTATTGGTTAAAAAACAGTTCTCCATCTGGAAAGTAGAGAAGGGCTGGAGAACCACCTTCCTTGAAGTTGAAACGAAAACAATGCTTTTAGTTTAGGGATGGATGGAGTGAGAGGAGGAATAGGGTTTCTCCAGGTTCTTTCCAGGTGCAGCTCTGAGAAAGTAATGTTTTTTCTTAAACATAGTAAAGAAGGGGACGATGCCATATTTCTCAACTGGGGACATTTTTAAGTCCTCGAGGCAATTCTGTGGCATTGAAGTCAGCCGATTTCAGGGTCTATTAGACAAAATCGAGAATTCAGCCGATCTGTTTTCCTTATTCCTCCTTCCTTTTGGCACATTTTTGCTACTGCCATGGAAACCCCCCTCCTTTTTTGTCCCCCCACTTCAAGCAGAATACTATTCCTTACTCTGCCGTTAAGGCCTGCGAAATGGCAAATATAACCTAATGTGTATTGAGTGACATTCTTTGTCTAATATATTAATGAACCTGAGAGAGGGACTGCACTGGTATTTATAAAATGATGACAGGCAAGAAGTCTCCTCTTTGTTTTTACATTGACCCTGGACCTTTGTTTCTGGCATAGCACCCTGGAAATAGCATGGTCTGGGAAATAACACCCAGACAGCCTCTGGGTGACCTTGAGCAGCTATCACTTCTTGGGCCTCAACTTTCTCCTTTCTAAAACAATAGCAAGGAGGGTGAACTCTGTGAACTTGTCATTTTAGTTTCTCAGCCTAATATTTCTCAGTGTTGTCATGAGTTTTAAGTGAGATATCATGTGCAAAGTGTGTAGCACATACTCAGTCAGATGTTCCTCTACTATTAGTTCATTCCCCTTGCTTAGTCAGTCTATTTCCATGCCATAACAGTGGTATTCCTCTTTCTTTCTAACAATGAAAACCAGGTCACCACCCATTTTCCATTAAAAGTCCTTTTATCTTTCACTTCTGTTTTTGGTTCACACATTGCAACATTGCTCATCTAAATAACGGAGAGCTACTGAGCTGTAGGGTTTCTCTAAATTTTCTTAGGATAAATGATAAAAGCTTCTTCTCCTCCTCCCACTCTCTTTTTTTTATATATTTTTTCCTCCAAAAATGTTTTGCCCCAGAAACTGGCTATTTATACTATGTATGTTCCAGAAAGCCCTTATAATGAACCATACAAATCTATTTGTCCTGCTGCTACTATAATTGCCTATATCTTATTATAACTTAATATGTAACAGATTTTTTTGGCAAGGCTAGAAGTAACTGAGCATTCACTGAAAACGCAGACGCTGAAGGTTGTTGAGGAGCCAGTGAACCCACTAATTGGATAAGGGGGGGTGGAGATGGTGTGGAAATTTAATTAAACTGGCATTTGTTCTAGCTGCTGAAAATATTAATCAGAAAATGAGTTACACAAAAAACTAAAAGGCAGGGTGACATGAAAAAATGCCATTGGTGCCATTCTTCCTAGCAAAGATAAGAAAGTGATTTTTCTTTTTCTTTTTTTTTTCTTTTTCTGTGAGGTGTGGGTCATCTGTCCAGTGAGCTCTGCCTACAGCCTGTTTGGGCAAATTTCACAAAGAGAAAGGCACTTGGAAAGCTGTGATTTGAGAGGAGGAGTGTAAGATTCTTGATTTGGGGACCAGATGCATCTCTTGGCAGTTCTTGATACAAACATAAAGATAAAATATGTGTCTGGAAAAAAAAGAAAGAGAAAGAAGAAGAAGAAAAAAAAAAAAGCTATTTTTCTTCCTTCTAAAGAAACACTCCTCCCAACAAGAGATGAGCTGAGCTGAACATCTGCATCCATTCAAACAATACCGCTTAAACAATTGTCAAATTTGAGAGGGGTGGCTGAGGGTTTTGAACCATGCATTTCAATACATTCCATAACCCAGGAGCCACTGGGAAGACATGGCCCGCCCTAGGCCTGCAAACAAGAGTGGAGGAGGACAAACACAGATGTGGACACTTGTGTTTGGTTTGAGAAGCCGCTTTCCGAGCTTTGTTTAAGTGCTCTGAGTGGCCTGGATAGTCGTTTGCCTATAGATCATGGCCCCATTCGCTACCAGGGACAGCTGAGCCCTGCAGGAAACTCTGGGTTAATGGGTTTATCTGAAGAGCCTGGGAGGCAGAAGAATATAATTCTTTACGCAGAAGGCCAAAGACCCCTGAGTTCTCTCTTCGGGATTGGCCATTTGGACTTTAGCTTCCAGAAGAGCCTTTCTTGGCCAATGGGGGTGTCAGGGCAGGGGGAAGGTGAAGAGGGGGGTTGCTTTAAGAAAACCTGTAATGCAAAGCTGAGAATGTACCAATGCACAGTATTCTTGCTTCTTTGTCATGGTTGCTTTTTATTTATCTTTAAAAATTGCTCTGGGAAACTGATGACCAATGCTGATTTGGCACAAGATGTGTGACGATCCTTTTACATAAAATTCCCACTATTTGTGAGTGACAAGGGCCTTGAGGACTGCCGCCCCCACATGAGGAACTGCTGAATTGGACACACTGTCCTGTAACTTCTGATGTCCAGGTCCCCAGTCACCTCCCCTGCTCTTTCCTTGGCCAAGTAGCAAGAAGGCAGAGCCAGCAACTAGAAGAGGAACGCTTTTTCCTTTACTCCTTT
Source organism: Lasiurus cinereus (assembly GCA_011751065.1). NCBI lineage: Eukaryota > Metazoa > Chordata > Mammalia > Chiroptera > Vespertilionidae > Lasiurus > Lasiurus cinereus. The sequence goes on from JAAGEH010000434.1 coordinate 2,251,313, forward strand.
TAGTTCACCCAGAATAGTCTCTGCATGCATTTCCTGTGGCGCTGTAATGAGCTACCACAAACTGGGTGGCTTCAAACAAGAGAAATGTGCTGTCTCAGTTCTAGAGACAAAACGTGAAAAATTAAAATATTGAAAGGGCCATGCTTATTCTGAAGCCTCAGGGGGAAATCCTCGCTTGCCTCTTTCTAGCTTCTGGTGGTTCCTGGCAATTCCTGGCATTCCTCGGCTCGCCTCCAACCTCACCTGGTCATCATCCCTCTGCAGTGGTCCCTGTGTCTGTGTGCGCGCCCTTTGTTTTTTTCTTATAGAGACACCAATCCCTGGACTAGCGACTTTATCTTAACTTGCTTACACCTGAAAAGACTATTTCCAGATCAGGTCACATTCACAAATACTGGAAATTGGAACTTGAACATATCTCTTCGGGGGACATAGTTCAACCTACAATAGTCCTCATCAAAAGGCTATTGTTTCTATTTGGGTCCACATGCCAATCTGGATTTTAAAGAAGGTCCATAAGAAAAAGAAAAATGGGATGATTGAGCTTTAATTTCTGTCCCTCTGATGAATATATATTCCTAATTTGACCAAACTTGTACCAAAATAAATTACAGACAAAATAACACTGCATATTAAAATGTATCCTGCAATTTTTTAACACTTAAAAAGTTTTAAAATGTCAATTTAAAAATCAGTTCGTTACAGCCAACTGTTGTTTCTTAATTTACTGTGGGGTTATAGCTTTCTTGCATGTTAGTGTTTCAGTGTCCCTCCCATTATAAAGTAATGGATAATTCTAAATGATATTTATTTTAAAATTGTTTATAATGCCCTCACTTAGTAAACTAAAATGTTGACAATCCTATCAATTCCTAAAATATTTTGGGCCATTTTATTACCCAGTAAAATCTAAAAGCATGAGAATCACTATCATACGAGATTTCTGTTTTCATCCCTTATGTCTGAGAGGTTTCCTTTATAAAAATAAAATCTTGCCCTAGCTGGTTTGGCTCAGTGAAGACTCAGTGGCGAGCATCAGCCTATAGACGGAAAGGTTTGGTTCTAGTCAAGGGCAGGTACCTAGGTTGCAGGCTCGACCTCTGGCCTGGTTGGGGTGTGTGTGGGAGACAATCAAATGATGTGTTTCTCTCACATGAATGTTTCTCTCTCTGTGTCTTTCCCTCTACCTTCTACTCTCTAAAAATCAATGAAAAAATATCAGTAAGGATTAACAATAACAAAAAATAATAATCTCTTAAATAGAGGCCATCACTAGTTCCATAAAGTTTTGACTTTTTTCTTATTGTTGTCCATAAAATTAACCACTTGTTTAGGAATGGGATAAGATGAGAATTTGGAGACCACAGTGAAACAGAAGTTGGGGATTTTTTTAAATATGTGGTGATAATACATAAAGAAAGTTAATTCTGGTTTATATAAATTCTATACATTCTGGCTTTTTAGAACCCTGTTTTCTACATCAAATAAAATGTGTTATTTTCACATTGTGATGCTGATGCCTGGATGCATGGCAGTGATTCAGTATTTGTCTGCAAGAACCAAAGTTCCATGAGGTTTGGTCTAAGACAGTGATCAGATCATCTCTCCCTATTAGTCATGAGATTGGGAGGCCCAGGTTGGTGATAGTATTGATGATTCAGCAAATTAGCAAGTCATGGGTAGGATAGCAGCGCGAATAATTAGTCTACAACATGGATTTCTAGGTGTGTGGGTTTTTTGTTTGTTTGTTTTTCCTGTGAAAAACTATTTCAGATATACACATTTCAATAAGAACAGCTTCTGGTCATTTGAAGGAAGTTAACCACGCATTAGACCTGATAATTAGAGAAGACTGACTCTGGATATAATCACTTAACCTTATCAAAGCTCTTTAGAGCTCTTAAGAAAAGTTGATGAATTATTGGCAGGCGGGATATGAGAAAAGCACACTGGTTACCTAGTGTCAGAAATCAAAGCTGAGGAATGACTTTAAAAAGTCCATCCTAGGACCTAGAGAAAGGAAACACATTCCCATTATTTCTGGGAGGACAACTGGATGAACTTCCCATCAGGACCTTGAGGAGTTTTCACATGAAATTTTTATGTCCTTTCCCTGGAGATTTTGATGTGACACATTTCTGAGATGGGTAGATAAGGAGGCAGAGGGGCCAGAGTTCTTCTTTCTGTGTATTTCCATGGGTCCCCACCATGTGATCCTGTGAGTGAAGGGGATGAAGATTTGGCTCTCTCCAGCAGAACTTGCTCTGTCAAGCTACGATCACAGAAAGAGGAGGTGCAGACACATCATTATAGTGTAGAGACACCCTCCTTGCCTCTCCACAATCCAGGTCAGTTTTAACTTCGGTGAATGATCCTTTCCAGATTAGATCATTCTTAAATGGAGTAGGCTTTCTGGAATATCCTAATCTAAGGAGAGGCCTCTGATGGGGAAGGGAACTGTCACTCCTTTCCCTCTGCAATTCTGCCTAAGTCCAGAGGGGAGGAAATTCTGTTCCTCTCCTCTTCTCCATGTGCGTACTCTATTCTTCCCATGAAGTCAGCTGACTCAACTGGTAAAATAAATAACGTTTACTAAGCCACCTACCAGTGGGGGAGTTACCAGTATCAGACCTCAGGGATGGGCTTCCTTCTCTTTCTGTCTGCTTAAGCTATTCTTGCTCCTTTAAAAAACAATTTTTTAACACGGGGGATATTTTTTCATTGATTTTTTTTAGAGAGACAGAAACATTGATGTGAGAGAGTCCCATCAATTGGTTGCCTCCCAATCAAGGCTGGGAAACCTGTAACAGAGATATGTGTCCTTAACCAGAATCGAACCTGGAACCCTTCTCTCCTGGGGCTGACACTCTATCCACTGAGCCAAATTTGCTAGAGCGAGGGCCATGCTCTTTCAACGCAGCCTGGTTATCCCTAGCCTCACAGATCATGGGGTTAATAGATTCATGTTCTGCTCTACACACCTAGCCAAAGCTATTGAAGGAGGAAGTAGATTAAGCCACATTGTCTAGCACTGTTTACCAGATTTGTCCCCAGTTGTGGGAGAGAAAGGGAATGGAAGATGAGAAGGAGATTCTAGCTTGAGAATACCACCTTATATTCCTACCACAGCTTTGCAATTAGTTCCTCTGTACACAAACCATCTTCAGTGAGTGTGGGGTGCTAACTGTTAAGATAACCTTTATATAAAAGTCGCTATAAGAAGAAGACTAATTTTTGTAAAGTATGTTACTACCAGTAATTACTTTTCAAAGGAGAGCTATTTTGAAATTTGGCTTTTTTTTTATATTTGAAGCTCCAAAATTCCTCATCTTTCTCCCAACTATAGCCCTTTGGGTTCTTGAAAGATGAACACGTTAATTTATTGATAGGCAATGTTAGTGTTTTTAGAGAACCCCTTGACTTTGGAACCACTTGGGAAATAGATACAAAGGGCAGAAAGGAGTTAAGATTTTAACTATTGCCTGTTGAGAATGGATTTCTCCCTTTCCACCTAAAGTTAAACTTGTGGCCGAAAATGGTTTGGCTCAGTGGATAGAGCGTCGGCCTACGGACCTAAAGGTCCCGGATTCGATTCTGGTCAAGGGCATGTATCCTGGTTGCAGGCACATCCCCAGTAGGGGGCATGCAGGAGGCGGCTGATCGATGTCTCTCTCTCATCGATGTTTCTAACTCTCTATCCCTCTCCCTTCCTCTCTGTAAAAAATCAATAAAATATATTTTAAAGTTAAACTTGTGTGCCCACTCATATGCAAAGTGAGGAAACGCTGCTCAGGTGAGTTACCTTCCACCTCACTCAGGAAGAGCAGAGAACACTCTTACTCTGTGGACAGTCCCAGAGAGTCAAGGCCTGCAAGTTCTGCTTCAGGCTCCAGTTTCCAGCTCACAAATCAGACAAATCGTTTAAACCTTGGCAAGAGGTGGAGAGGGACATAAAAGGAAGGGAAGCATATATTTTGCAAAAGGGAGAAGTTTCTATTTTATGGAACAAGGAAAGATTTACAAAGAGGATTTCTTCTATATAGAAACCATCTTCTAGACTCGAAGCCTTCTTCTGTGCTGACTATAAATTGGCAACAGTATGACTTTTTTGATGTTTTAAGGGGAAAGCTTCCTCCCCGGTCAAGTCCCCATGTGGTGCAGGAAAGAAGGGGGAATGAATGTATCCTGCACTGGGTTGCTATCATATTCCTATTCTTCGGACACCTCTTTAATAAATTTAGTATTATTATATTTCAATAAGAATGAATGAATAAATAAAAATTTTAATTTAACAGACTTTATGGAGTGTCTGTCATATGCTGAATTCTATGCTAGGTAGTGATGCAGTAATAAAAAACAAGAACTATAGCCTGAAGGTATTCAAAAACCAATGAGAAAGAGAAATACACAAGTATAAGGTGACCATAACAAGTCATAATCAAGTGTGGAATGTGCCAGATAGTGATGTAAGCATTTTACTTGTATTATATGATTTAGTCTCAGCTTTGCAAAGTATGTACTTGTATTATCCCCATTTCTATAGTTGAGGAACCTGAGGCACAGTTTTTAAGCCACTTCTCCAAGGTTAGACAGTACAGTGGTACCTCGAGATACGAGTTTAATTTGTTCCGTAACCTTGAGGCGTGGGAAACTATGAGACGCTCGAGTAGCGGTAAACTGGTGGGTCGTGTGCAGCCGGCCATCCTCGCGATGACTCCTATCTCAACTGTTGCTCATATTTCAAAGCAAAAATCGCTCGCTCCACGCCTCGTATCTCAAAAATCTCGTCTGTTAGGGCACTCGTATCTCGAGGTACCACTGTCAATGGCAGAGTTGGGATTTGAACTCTAGGAGTTTGACTAACGGCCTGAGCTTCTGAATGATGCCAATATCCTGTGGTAGAATTAAGCATGGGCGGCTCTGAGTTTGCAGAAAAGCATTCCCACCGAAGACCATGGAGGTTCGAGGGATTCTTTCAGGAGCATGCAAGGGTTGTAACCTGTTCCTTAGGTCTTTGCGAGCCGCAGAAGAATATTACCCTATAAAGCAGAGCCTTCTATTTATTCTAATTCAAGGTCTAGGAAAATCAGAGTCCTCAGAGTAAAGATAAGGCCAAGTGAGATCCATGAAAGGGGCCCAGGGTCTGAGCCAGAGGAACCAAACTACTCTTCCTGCAAAACATCCCAGGGCTAAGTCAGTGTCCCTCTTTACAAATTCAGAAACAGACTTACCAACCTATGGCATAAAGAACAGATCCATGATTGATCCTGGCCACTTCTTGCCTCACGACAAAGTTGTGAGCGTCTCTCTATGGCAATCAAGAGTGGGCTTTGTGTGGTTAGATGGGCTCGTACCTTTCTCTGTAAAGTCTCAGACAGGCAGGGCATTGTGAAGGGCCTCCCATTGTTCTGAGATGCTGTGGAGATGAGTTGGGAGTCCTATGAGGAATTCCAGTCAAATTCCCCCACGGAGTGCAGAGTAAATGTTCTGTGTGCTGACACCCACAAAGAGACAGATGGGGTTAGACCTGTGGAAGGTCTTTATTGACTGCCGGGCTCAGCTTCCTGGAATCCCTGCAGGCCAAGGCTGTTGACTATCTCCAGGACGTATTTGCTCTTCTCACACTTTCCCTTAACACCCAGGAGAAGAGAGTCGGATTTGGAGTTTGTAACTCAGGCCTCCAGCCCCTTGTAAAACAATCCCATAGGATTGGTGGGAGGGAGGTGAGTAAGGCAGCCTGTTGTCAGCTCCCTTTAAGTGATGTTATTGTTGTTGTTGTTATTAAGTGTTAACAAATGAGTCTCTATAAATATTTTAAAGTGAAGAAACAGCATTATCCTATGGAATTCTCTGAAGCCTTCCTTTCTTAGTCTCTCTCTCTCTCTCTCTCTCTCTCTCTCTCTCTCTCTCTTTTTCTCTCTCTTTCTCTCACTCTCTCTTTCTCTCTCTCTGTTTTTACAATTGATTTCAGAGAAGGAGGGAGAAAGATCGAGAGACAGAAACATCAATCATGAGAGAAATTCATTGATTGGCTGCCTTCTGCATACCCCACACTGGGGAACAAGCCTGCAACCCGGGCATGTGCCCTGACTGGGAATCAAACCTCGACATCCTGGTTCAAAAGTCGACACTCAACCACTGAGCCACACTGGTAGGGCCAGTCTCTCATTTTTTTTTTCATGGATATAGGATAGGCAGGTAGGGATCAGGCTACCTGGAGCCCAACTAGGAATGAGTGTTCTTGATAATAGCTCTATATCCCAAACATATTGCTCTTTATCCAGGAGTTTACCTTAATAGTTTTAGGAGTATTTTTATAATTATTTTTGAAAGTTAAAGAAGATTCCTGTCTGCTTTATAAAGTAGCATTTTGGCTACTCTGAGGCTCAGATGCCTCAGAGTCCAGTTTTCTAGGATTGCATAAACCTATTTTGTTCACTCAATCTATGCCCAGCATGATTTTATATACCTGTCTTTGTTTTTTTCCCCGACAAGGAAGAATTTCTTCACAAGTGGAGATGACTATTTAAAGAGCCATTCACACATATCTCTTCTAACACCTTGGGTGTCCTATCAGAAGTGAAAGAGTCTGCAAGTTGGATTAGCTTCTTATGAATCTTAGCTCCATTCTTGGTTAGGACGCCTGCACCCCAAATGACCAAACCTGTGTTTGATTATCCAGGTTCCCTCCAGCAGCAGCAGTATGAATTCTCCACCCACCGTTGCTTATCTGTAAATGGGAATGATGAATATTAATATTAACACTCTATAGCCTTGCAATATTCTCTGTCTGGGTTCGCCCTCCTACTGTGCTTTTCGATGACACTTCAAAATCCAATTCAAATGTCATCTCTTCTAAGATAGCTCTTCTGCTCTCAGGTAGAAGTTACCTATCCCCCTAATACCTTTCCATTCTCTCCATTGTAATACCGATCCTTTTAAATGGCATTCATGGATTAATGTGTCCATCTCTCTGCTAGACCGCTTCCTGAGAGTGGCCACTGGGTGTAGGTCATGTGCTTGTCACTGTCAGAGAAGCCCACAGAGATGGCCCTTCTTAAGTGCCCTCTGATATGAAAAGAACTGCAGATGCAGAGGCTGCCAAAGAGATGAGCAGACCCAAAAGTGCCCAGAAGTGTGGTGATTAAAAGAAAATCCCCAAACCCTCCACCCCCCAGCTGCTCTGTACAACTTCTAGACCAGTGGTTCTCAGCCTTCCTAATGCTGCGACCCTTTAAGACAGCTCCTCATGTGGTGGTGACCCCCACCCATAAAATTATTTTTGTTGCTACTTCATCACTGTCATTTTGCTACTGTTATGAACTGTAATGTAAGTATCTGATATGCAGGATGTATTTTCATTGTTACAAATTGAACATAATTAAAGCATAGGGATTAATCACAAAAATATGTAATTATATATTGTGAAATATTTATTTCTAATTACAAATAAATGAAATTTTGTCTTGAATCGTGGTGTAGCATGGGCAACAGTCTTCATATAACAACAGTAAACTACATTGCTACATTTTGCTACACCGAGGAGCCGTGTGTTGGTTCCTAAGACCATGGGAAATAGGTGTTTTCCAATAGTCTTAGGCGACCCCTGTGAAAGGGTCGTTCGACCCCCAAAGGGGTCGAAACCCACAGGTTGAGAACCACTGTTCTAGACAGTGTTTCTTTTCAGGTGCTAGGCCAACTGGGCAGGGTTAGGGACACATCAAGGCAATTTCTGAAAGTTACACCCTGTCTCTGCCTGTTCAGAAAGACAGGACCCTGCGAGTCGCTCTGCCCTGTCATGCTGGCAGAGGCAGTGACAGCACTGGGGCATGTGGCAGGGAGTGTGGAAAGGAGGCATGTCACTGAACACTTGTTGGCATTGCTTTATCTATTTATTGTGTGGAAAGGAGGGTTGAGTGCTTCATGCCTATCTCACTCCTTCACTTGCATTCACCAAGTGTGTCTTCCTTCTTGGTATTTATTACTATGAGTCACTCCTCCGTGTGTCAGATGGGAGAGGCAGAAACTTTGGCTTCTGTGAAGAAATGTGAGGTTTAGGATAGGGAATCCCGGCTGATAGTGGGGTTCTGACTAGCGGTGGGGAAGGGGAGTGAGCTGGGCAGGGTAGATGCAGATTCATTTTTTTAGATAGAATTAAGCTCTCAGCCCCCTCCATTTAGATGGAATTAAGCTCTAACCCCACAAGGTTTGCTCCATTCTCTCGAAATGGTTGTCTCATATGTTTTCCTGCTTTGAGCCCATCTGCACATTTGCTAAGAAATTCAATCCATATGGGCTCATTCATTTAACTCATTAGGCTGTTGTTTAATGAGGACAATTTTGTGACTGCAAATCCTTCATCGTTTATTTCTGGTAGCTCTGATTTGCTATTAGCGAAGAAGCTGGGTTCTCAGGCCTTCAACCCCCCTGTCCTCAAACCGAGACTTACCTTCCTTCATTCCATAGAGGGCTGGAGGGGATTAGCATATGCCATCCTGCCACCGTATCTGTCTTTCTAGGTCGGGATAACAATATCCATCTAGGTCTGAGAGCTTTTAGAATCCTAAATGCCATGGTTTGGGGATTTATTGCAAGTTACATCACTTCAATGCTGCCGCTCCAATAATCCTGCTGGGTATTATCTTTTCCTTGGTTTGATTTTCTTTCGACCTCTCTTTTTTTATGTCAATGTTTCTTACTTTCTTGTATAACAGATATGGCTAATGGTCTCTATTAGATGATAACTTGCATATAGTGCTGGAGAGCACGGGCTTTGGGGTCAGGGAGACCAGGGCAATCTTCAGTTGATGGACATACCACATCGGAAAATGCAATTAAAATCACTGAGCCTTGGTTTCCTGTCTTTCTTTAAAATCTCTCTTAAAACTGTATAAAGTGAAGTAGACACACAGAGAAAATGGTTAAACTATATACAGCTCAATGAATTTTTTAAATCCTCACCCAAAGATATGTTTATTAATTTTAGAGAGAGGAAGGGAGAAGAAAAGAGAGGGGGAGGAGAGAGAGAGAGAGAGAGAGAGAGAGAGAGAGAGAGAGAGAGAGAGAGAGAGAGGTGAAAAACATTGGTCAGTTGCTTCCTATAAGCACCTCAACAGGTGAGGGAACCCACAACCTCCTAGGTATGTGCCCTGACCAGGAATTGGGTCCACGATCTTTTCATGTATAGGATGACACTATAACCATCTGCGCCACCGGACTTGGTAGGGCTTAATGAATTCTTATAAAGTGAATACACTAGGTCACACCACTCAAAGCATAATATACAACTTTACAAGGACCTTAGAAGCCCTCTCTGTGCCCCTTTTCTATTATACTTCATTTCTCTCACCTAAATGTAACTGTAGTTCTGAATTATATGGCGATATTTTCTAAGATTAAAAATATCTTATATTTTTTTCCAGTTTTACCACCTAAATATATTGAAATACTGTAGTTTTTTTTTCTGTTTTGAATGTTGTTTAATTGGAAATCTTCTAGTATATATTTTTGTACCTGGCTTTTGTTCTTCAATATTATGTCTGTGTGATTCAGTCACCTTGTATGCATTTTTATTTATTTATTTTAAATATGTATTTTATTGATTTTTTTTACAGAGAGGAAGGGAGAGGGATAGAGAGTTAGAAACATTGATGAGAGAAAAACATCGATTCAGCTGCCTCCGGCACACTACCCAGTGGGGATGTGCCCGCAACCAAGGTACATGCCCTTAACTGGAATCAAACATGGGACCCTTCAGTCCCCAGGCTGACACTCTAGACACTGAGCCAAACCAGTTAGGGCCACCCATTCTTATTACTGTATAGTATTCCATTGTACAACTATAACCACAGTTTGTTTATACTTGTGATGGACAATTGGGTTACTCCTAGTTTGTGGCCATGACAAGAATTGCTGCTATGAACCTTCTTGTCCATGTCTCTGAGACACATGCACATGCATGTTGGGTCACAGTCATGCACTATCTTCAAATTTAGTAAATAATGCAAAAGTGTTTCCAAAGTGTGCCAACTTATAATTCTACCCAAACAGGATAAGAATCCCCATCCTTGCTAACACTTGATATTCTCCACATTTTTAAGTTTTAGCCATGCTGCTAGGTGTGTGATGATATTTCATTTGCTTTTAATTTGGCTTTTCTTGATTATTGTTAGGTTGTGTACCTTTTCTTATGAAAAGGTAGAGATGTTTTGGATTTTCTCTTTTGCAAAGAATCATGTTAGAGTGCCTTTTTCATTTTTCATTTCTTTTTTACTTTTCTTGCCTATTTTTCTGTTGAATTGTATATGTTACTTTTTTGATTTATAAAAGTTCTTTATATACCTAAGATATGAGCCTTTTGGGGGATATATATGTTACTAATATTTTTTCATACTCTGTGGTATCCCTTTTCATTTGCTTAATGGTACATTTTGAGGAAACAAAATTCTTAATTTTAATGTGGTCATGTTTATCAACCTGGTGGCTGTTTGTTTGTGGATTTTGTGGATTTTGTAACATTTAAGAATTTTTCTCTCAAACTCAAGTCATAAAGATAATCTCCTCTAATATAATATAAAATGCTACTGTTTCCTTTTCATTTTTAGGTATATAATCCACCTGAATTGATATTTTGTTTATGATGCTAAGGTAGAAATCAAATTCATTTTTTTCCATCTACATAACTAATTATCCCAGCATTATTTCTTGCAAAGGTCATCCTTTCCCTGATTCTCTGCAATGCCACTTTATGGTAAATCAAAAGTCCAATTATTGTGTAGATCTGTCTCTATTATGAGTCATTGCTCTATTTGTCTAACCTGTACTAGTAAAACAATACCTTTATTATCTATACTAATAAAAGGATAATATGCTAATTAGATGAGACATCTTCCGGATGTCCTTCTAGATAATGCCACAGTGGCAGGGGCTGAGGCAGAGGTGGTTAGGGGTGATCAGGCCAGCAGGGGGGAGCAGTTAGGAGGTGATCAGGCCAGCAGGGGAGAGCAGTTAGGGGGCAAGCAGGCTGGCAGGGGAGGGCAGTTAGGGGACGATCAGACTGGCAGGGGAGCAGTTAGGGGCATCAGGCAGCAGGCATAGATGTTAGGGGAGGCAGGCAGGTAAGTGGTTAGGATCTAACGATCCTGGATTGTGAAAGGGATATCTGTCTGCCCGTTTAGGCTTGATCCCTAAACCAGCAATCAGACATCCCCCAAGGAGTTCACAAATTTCATGTACTGGGCCTGTAGTCTATAATAATAAAAGCATAATATGCTAATTATACCAGACGTTCATTCAGACCACCTTCCAGACAAAATCGGGGCTATAAGGGAAACCTAGGTTCCGGGTTCCTATTGGCACCCAGAGGAAAGCCTGAGTCCTGGGTGTCAGAGGGAAGCTGGTGCCAGCAGCCAGGGGAAGGAAGGCCTACTCTTACACCAATGTCATGCATCAGGCCTCTCTCTATATATAAAAGCCTAATATAAAAATTGTCTCTTTGGGAGTTCGACCAAGAGACCTGGAGTTAGATCACTCACTGTGATGTGCACTGACCACCAGGGGGAAATATGGAACAAAAAAAGGCTCCAGCTGGCAGTCAGTTCAGCCCTGATTACCAGCCAGGCCTAGAGAACCTACCTGTGCATGAATTTCAGGCACCGGGCCTCTAGTTTTACAATAAATCTTGATTATCAAACAGAGTTTTTTTATTTTGTTTTTTTTTTCATTAAGTTCTCTTTACTATTTTTGTCCCTTTGCATTTCTATTTATATTTTTGAATCATATTGAACAATTTCACAGAAAATATTTTGAGATTATTTTTAAGGGAAAATGAATCTGGAATGAATTGAATACTTTTGCAATAGTGAGTCTTCTAATTCACAATCAAGATGTATCTGTCTATTTAGGACTTAAAATTTTTCTCTTTATGTTTTATAATATTCTATGAGAAGGTTTTACATAGATTTTGTTAGATTCATTACTAAGAATTTGATTTTTTAATCTAATTTCAATGGTATCTTTTTATAAAATTTATTTTCAAATTGCCACTTAAATTTAGAAATGTAATTGTTTTTTATATATTGACCTCATTTATTTTAATTTGCTCAGTCATTTAGTTTATATTATTTTCTATTTTAATGTTTGTTGTTCCTTCCTGCCTATATTTTTCTTCTGTCTGAAGAACTTCTCTGGAGTATCACTTATCATGTTCCTCTTTCCCTGAATTACTCAAAAAATGATAATTAATGTATTTATTGCATGTAGAGTCAATTATTTGTTAAGACTATTCAGACATTGTCTTGAGTCCTTTCATCAAGAAGCATATTTTTCTGAGAGACATTGATCAGCTGCCTCTTGCACACCCCCTATTGGGGATGTGCCCGCAACCAAGATACATGCTCTTGATCAGACTTGAACCTGGGACCTTTCAGTCCGCAGGCCAACGCTCTATCCACTGAGCCAAACTGGTTTCAGCAAGAAGAATATTTTTTGATGATAGAAATTATTGATCAAGTGTAACTGTATTTTACCAATAATTTTATATGTCAGACAAATCATTTGGTTGTCAGAAGCCTCTCATCTAGTAGTTTAAGAAAAGAAGTGCTAATGTGAATAATATGTCACATGTTCATGGTTTATTTGGGCCTTTATTCTTGAAAGATAGTTTGAATGATTAATCAGCTTACATTCTCTTTTATGGGAATTTTAAGATGTTACATCATTATCTTCTGGCATGCAGCATAGCTATTAAAAAGCCAGATGACAATATGATATTTTTAAATTAGTTACTTGGTAATTTTGTGTGTGTATCCAAAGAAAATTTCATATTGCTATAAAGTTCTATTGTTTTTCTAGAATATATTTGGTATTGGTTGTTCTGGTTTGATTTTCTTAGCTAAGTATTTTGTCCTTTCAATACATACTTCTGTTTTCTTTTTATTTTTTTTAATTTCCATAAAGTTTTCTTAAATTATAGTTCAAATTTTTCCATTGCTCTGATTTACTTTTTTTCTTCAGATACTCCTATTACTATAACCTTCATGGATTTTTGCCTACCTTCTCTATCTTTTATTTTCTCTCAAATTTTAATCTCTTCATTACAATTTCATTTTTTTCCTTTTCACCTTCTATTTCTCTTCAAGAATTATTTAGTTTATTCCTATGTTTCTTCTAGTTTAATTTTTATTTCTGAAATATATCGTCTTTTCTTTGTCATTCATTCTTTCTCGAGTTTCATCACTTCAATGCTGAGTTTTTAAAGTTCTGATGTACAGTAGTCTCCTTTCATTCACAGAAGGTATGTTCCAAGTCCCCCACTGGATGCCTGAAACCATACGTAGGACCAAACCCTTTTTCCCTAAGCATACATACCTATAATAAAGTTTAATTTACAAAAAAAGGCACAGTACAAGATTAGGAACAATATCTAATAATAAAATAGACCACTAATAACAATGTACTATAATTCAAGTTATGTGAATGTGGTGAATGTGGTCTCTCTGGGATAACCAAGATGGCTACTAAGTGACTGTATATAAGTTGGTATATGCTGGACAAAGGTATGGACCACCTCCTGGGTGGGCTAGAGCAGGCCAACATGAGATTTCATCCCACTCCTCAGAACCATGGGCAACTTCAAACTTACGATTTATTCTGAAATTTTCTATTGAACATTTTCAGACTGCCATTGACCACAGGTAACTGAAACCATGGATAATGAAACTGAAGATGGGGAGCCTGAAATGTGTTATTAAATGTTTAGGAAGGAGACTGAATAGTTTTTGTAGCTTTGTTACTCAAGAGCTCCTCCTATTGTTCTTGTAAATGTGAAAAAAAAATATATGGCCTCATTATTTTATAAGACTGACTTTTATCCTTATCTCCGCTTTTATTTGGCTCTTCTCTTTTGTTTGCCCTTATTAACACTGTCCTACTAAATTTTAATTCTTTCTCCAGCTATTTCTCTTCAGTGGAAGGCTTCGTTTTGGAAGGAAAGTTGAAGTGGTTAGATTTGAGAATTTGTAGTACCTCAGCCGCTCCAGTCATTTAAACCTTACTGTAGATCTCTTGCCTTCAATTGTAAATTATAATGTGAAAAGTTTAAGTTTCAGAATTGTAGCTCCTCAATCTCAGATAACTCTCTTACACTTTTTAGGGAATAACTGTTGAGGGTGTTATGGTTCTCATTTTAGGACAATCAAATGTCCTGCTGCTTCCCTCTGCTGTCTCTCACATACGTGCTGACACCATATGTATTGAGTAGCTGTTTGTCTGAATCATTTATGTTTGGGTAGGTGGGGATACCTTATTTTCTATTTTTGTAGAAGGTATTATTCTTGGTCTCTTAATTTTTCAATCTTAGTTGCTCTGTGTTTTGTTTTTTGTCTTGTGAGTGATTCAGAGAGAATAAAACCATTAGGTATGGTTTTATTTGTATATTATGCTTAGGATTTATTAGATTATTTTAAATCTGTGAATCAATATTTTATCAATTTTAGCCCATTTTCAGCCATCATCCCTTCTTTTCTCTCTTTTTTTTTTCTTTAATCCTCACCTGAGGATATTTTTCCATTGATCTTTTAGAGAAAGTAGAAGAGAGAGGGAAAGACAGAGAGAAATATTGGTGTGAGAGAAGCACATCAATTGGTTGCATCCTGCATGCACCTGACCAGGGCCTGGGCTGGGAAGGAGCCTGCAACAGAAGTACATGTCATTGACTGGAATCGAACCCAGGACCCTTCTGTCTGCAGGCCAATGCTTTATCCGGTAAGCCAAACAGGCTAGGGCTCATCATCCCTTCTTCCCTACTTTGTCTCTTTTCTCCTTCCAGTTCTTCTGCTTCTCTGGTCACAGGTAGGTTAGACCTCTTGATTATATCTTCTGGGATCCTACTTACCCCACTGTTTTCAATACATTTTTTCTTATTATGATATTTTCTGAGTAGTTTCCTCTTCCCTCTCTTCCAGTTTACTTATTCTCTCTTCAGTTCTATTTAATAAGCTATTGAGTCTAACCAATGAATTCCTTTCTTAATTCTAGGATTTCAAGTTATTTTCTAAACCTGAAAAACTAGATTTAATAATTTTTAGTAGTTTGCTGAAGATATTAAATTCACATTTATATCTATGGGAATAGTAAGCTTATTGTTTTCACAGTCCATATCTAGAATTCGTACTACTTGGGGCATTTGTTATATTTTAAAGTTATTTTTACCGTGTGTTTTTTTAGGTTGTCATGTTTCCTTTTGGTGTAGTTATTGTTGACTGTGAACTTGCTATTGTATATGAAAATTAATTTGCAAAAGTAATTTTATCACCATCCTGTTACTATCTTTGTCCAGAGAGGATTGCCATTTGCTTTTTTTTAGCTGCCTGAGGGAATAGTTAAAAGTATTCCAAATTAATGTGATTTCATCATTAGTTCTAGGATCTAATTCTTTCAGTTTCATTCCATAGTGCACCATGTTTTCTGAGGAACTTTAAGTTTGGCAAGCCCTATATTTAAACTTTTGTTTCCCTAAACTTATATGTTGCTGTAGAAGGTACTACTCAAGCTCTCCTTCACTTCTACTGCATCAGTAAATGTCTTCTGGCCTAAAAGGCAAACAAAATGTAGGCTCCCCGTCCAGATGTTTGCTTTTTCCCCGACCTTGGCCTAATAATTCCACTTTCATTGCTCTGTGATGCTTTTAGACAATATTTCACATATTGTAGAATTTTTAAAATGGTCTTCAGCAAGAAAGTTCGCCGGAATTACGTAATCTACCATTACCCAATATTTGATATCTTCATTTGTAAAATAAAGTCCATACATATTGTTGTGAGTCCCAAATGATATATAAATAAAATATGTAGCAAAATATATAGCATATAATATCCTCTCAATTAAAAATGGCTATTATTATCATGGTTATAGGTAAAGACTGTGTTTTAGTAATTTTTATACCTATGTAGCAACTATTAAACTTTCCTAGCAGGAAAAAAAAAGAATTATATAGTTAACACAATTGACAACTTCAAAGTATGTAAGTGGAAAGAAAACATTTTTCTAGTTCAGATTTACTTCTGTGGCTAAGATAATCAGAAGAGGTTGAGAAGAAACCGTTAAAGAGTTGTTAGAATTTATTTCTGCTTCTTAAACATTTCAGCCAATTTTCCATTGATTCTGAAAGAGATACTGGTTAGTATTTTTTCATCTTGTTTGTGTTTTTAATCTCTTTTGTATATTGCTGGAAAATAAATCCCATTGGCTTTCCTACTCTTCATCTATAGTACTTAATACTCTCTAAAATTATTACTTGGACTACAGAAAAAACAACACAGTGCATTAACTTCTCAAAATATAGAATGAGGAAACGCTCATGAAGCTTATGAGGTCATTTATTCCTTTGATATCTTTCTGTAGAGAGTTTCCTAGTGACAGGAGTGACTGCCTAGGTTAGTGACACTTGAAATGAGATACGTTTTGAGATCCCGATGCCTGTCCTATCATACCCAGTGGCTCTATGGCTTTAGTTTTCCTTTTCAAGGGAAATAAAGGTCACCAAGCTCTCTTCAGTGCGCATCTTGCCCCATTTGTATGTGAAGTCAAGGCACTTTAAAAGAAACATACCAGTGTTTCACTTTCACATTATTACTGTTCAATAATGACAGTAATAAAATTAGTATAATCATCAAAATCAAGCACTTAACATGTTTTAACTGAGTATGATCATCACAAGAACTCAGCCTTGGGTGCTATTATTATATTCATGAAGAAATGTATGTAAATAAAGTTTAATTAATCATCCAAAGTCACATATTGAGTAAATTTTTATTAACCTTTATAACTTTATATTTTCTACCAGCAAAATGACAAATAGTAATTAACCTTGATGGGATGATTGGATAAGGTAATCAGTTATATAATATGCCTGGCACGTGTTAGGCATTAAATATTTTAGTTGCCTTACATAGGTAGAGCCATTTCTTAGAATTTTACATTTCATGGAATTCCACTAGGTTGATTTTTCTTTGGGTGAGTGATTTTGATCATTATAGCATCTCAGTGCCTAACACAGTGTCAGGTACAATATTGGTGCCCAATAAGGGTTTGTTAAAATGTAAGCATATAAATTTTAGTGCTAAAAAAGGGACTTGAAAAGTTACTTATTCCAATCTAACCCATTAAAGAAAACCTAATCTCTACATGTAGGGAATTAGCTCTGGTTCTGCCCTCTGGAAATACCTGGAATAAAGCTTTTTTATTTTTGTTTTAGCTTTGTTTGCCTGAGTCTTTCTTCACATATTGCACTGTAGCTCATAGGTCCACTTAGTACCTTGGTTCCTTGGCATCTTGGCCTGGTTTATTCTGAGCCAGATATGCCCAGTAACTTCCATCACTCCTCATAAAAACAAGATGTCAATTCAGGACAGTTTGTCTTTGAGATTTAAATAAAATTGGCTAGAGCGTTCAATCCCACATCCTGTGAAAAATCCAAGGCCCAACCCAAGGTTTCTGTGAATTCCTGGGGATTTCTGTTCTTAAGGTGACCTCTGGCTTTGAGTTCCTAATTCCACAGAGCTCTGGCCCACTGATACTTCTTTGCCTTATGTCTTCTAAAATCTTACCCAGCCATGAGCTTGACATTCAACTCATCCTCTTGAGCCCTTAAACCTCACACATGTGGGTGCATGGCAGGTTTTACTGATAGAGGTAAGAGAGGCAATTTCCACTTCTAAACACACACAATTCAAAAATAAGTATTTGATATGATAGTCCTTCAAATATCTCGTTCATTCTGCCACCAGAATGAATTTATTATCTCTCCTCTTTTTTTCTTAGAGTATGTATTCTAGCATATTGCTCTCCACTATTCTCCCTCCTTCCTACTCTTTTTTTCTAACAATATTCGAATTCCTGTTCAATACTTACTGGGAGCTCTCGCCTTCCAAGCTATGTCCACAGAGTCTTAACTTCCACTCAAAGCTATTGATCAAAATAGTTTTCTAAACAACTTCCTTTCTAAAAAAAAAACAACAACAAAAAACACCTGCTACATACTCATGATTCAATTCCAACTCTTCTTCTCTCCTCTAGATACGATCATTAAACATGCTTTATTTGTTAATATCTGTCTTGGGATAGCCTCCCACAAGGAACATGGTAAGATTGGAGAAAATAGCTTTAGTAATGTAAACACTGTGAGTTCCAGAATGTTGCCTAGATGAGCTGCATGTAATATAAATGCCAGACATGAATAACATGCGTCTGTTATTTCTTCTCCCTCAAGGAGTTGCAGCCAGTAGAGATCCATTAATGCCACTTACATACTTTTAATCTACATTTGATTGCTTATGGATGGCAAGATATGACTTGGACTTTTTAAAGCATAAGAAAGCCATCTGAGAGATCCCGAGTGATAATAGCAATTTGGGGAAACCCCAATTTTGGTTCGCCAGTTACCATTTCTGTAGTCAATTTTGGAGTTCCCCAGAATGCTAAGCTGAGGTTGTATTCAGTGAAGGCTTGAAGGACAGAAGAACGAGAGATGCTTTCTGTTATAATAGTATGCATTTTCTAGGTACTTACTTTTAGGCTAGGCACTGTGCTAAATAAATGCATTATATCTATTATTTAACTTCCTTCTTCCTGAAACCCTAAGTTATAGGTAACGTGATTCTTCCCATTTTACCCATGAGGAGACACACATAAAGAGATGAAACAATGTGCTCAAGGAGACACAGATAAGGAGAAAAACAAGTTCAACTCAGACTGGACTGTTCTCCCACCCCTTCTACCCAGAGAGGCAGGAGAAAATAGACCAGCCGGAACATTCCTCTTTTTAAATTTTTTTTTTTTTTTTTGCAGGGTGCCCAAACAGCCTCCTTTTGAGTCTGCAACATACCATTATTGGCAAATCTAAACCAGGTGGCTGGTCAATTTTTTTTTTTTTTTTAAAGGGAGGCTGGGAGAGGCATTGCTTCTTTGTCTTTCCCTTGTGGGAGCCAGAGCCGCATGAGAAGCAACGGGGAAGTGCCTTGAATTTTAAAGCAAAGCAAGGCAGTGGGGCCATGAAGAGGTTACCCGGAAAATGCAGGGTTGACAGCTATCAGAGATGAACTGGCGCCATCTAGGTCTTGGTGGAAATGTCAGTCCCTTTCATAGAGGATTATTTTGCATCTTGATTAAAGTGTCTCAGGAGATGAACCTCATTAAACAGAACCAATGCGTTGAAAGCATGTAATTAAACGAAACCATTTTTGTTCTTCTTAATGCCTTAAATACTTGTTTGTGTGGAGGCCTGAACATCAAATAGCTTCCTCAGGCAAAAGACAGTGGGAGCCATGGAGTTACAGTAGTGAAAATTCTCGGGATGATTAATGGTCCTCATATTTCCTCAGGGGCTGAGTTTGCCCTCCACAACTTTCTACTCCTACTTGACAGAAAACATCAGAGATACTTCTTAGGACACCACCTACTTTGTTGATTTGCTGCTTCATTCATTTTTTTCATTCATTCATTCATTCATTCAGCATTTAGTCTGTGCCTATGTAGGTCTAGCACTAGAAACCTGGAAGTGAAGAAAGTATATATTCTTGGCCCCAAGGAATGTTTTACTCTAATATGAAACATAGCAGGTTTATTTTAGTGTTCTGTAGGGATCTATTCTGAATCCCTTTTATTTTCTTCTGTTTCTACTTTATATTCCCACTTAGGTGAGCATAACCATTCTTATAAATCCACACCATTTATATGAAGATGATTCTCAAATGTATTTCACCCATTCAGCCCTCTCTTTGGAGCTTTGCACCCATATATTAGCAAAAGTGGTCTTCTCAATGTATAAACTGGACTGTCTTTATTGTGCATAAATTAGCATAATGATCAAAATAATTACAGTGTTCTATAAGACTTCCCAGATACAGTCTCTGCCTACCCCCAGTCTCTTCTTAGAAAGCTCAGCTCTTATAGACTTGATTTGGCTTGATGTTAGGCTGCAGCGGGGGAGAATATGCAAGAGATTCTCAAGTTCATATAATAATAGCTACCAGGTGGCCAGCTATTTTTACTTCTAGACTTTATAATCCCAAACCACACACATTCCCTTGCAAATAGGCAGTGATATGCCCATTTTACAGATGAAGAATTATAGATGCAAGGTCACCCAGTTAGTGACTGAAAGAACCTGGACTCAACCCCAGGTTTCTTTCACTTCAAGGTAGACCTCATGTTTGATTTATCTCTGTTGTGCTGCTTGGCATTAAAAAACATATTGCCTTACATTATAGAGTGTTCATCACTATTTCAACCAGAATTTAAATCCAGAACTCCAGAGCCTGGGTTGTTTTCATGCTGCTGAAATGACACTTCTCTTACATTAGGAAGTCGTCTTTCAAGACCAGGAAGCCACAGGCCTAGCCCTGGCTGTGGAGGAGAAAATGTAAACTTGTGTGTCAATGGCACTCAACCCTGGTGCGGTCCCAGAATCACAGGGAGAGTTTCCCTAAAGGAGTAATGCACTGCCCCCAGCCCCCACTCCCGGCCCTAGGAAATCTGATGGAATTGGGCTGTGGTGGAACCTGGGCTCCATGGTTATTTTTAAATGTGCCACTAGTGGTTCTAACTTGCAGACAGAATTGAGAAGTTTTCCTGGTTTGGTTGGAAGGAAGCAGCCTGATTTAATTTGAGATGATCCTTGTGGGCTGCTTTTCCCTTTTGTAAGCCTGTCAGCCAGGCCAGGTGGACAGGCATCAGTGCCTGGTTGCCTGGAGCCTAGATGGCATTCTTGGACAAGAGAGTATTTTGAGAGGCAAATATGATAAAAGAGGGTTTCTAGAATTATTTGGTTTCACAGGATCATGTGAACAATCATCTCAGATCTCCAAAAATACATTTAATGCTGAGCCAGTCCCTGAGAAATGTAATCCACGTCTCTCTTCTTATGATCCTCTGGCCATTTCTTTTCAAGTAGGAGGTTAAGAGTTCCTGAAGGATGAAGCTCCATCCATTTCTAGGGGCTCCCATAGCAACAACTTGGCAAGCCTGGTTCAGTTCTATAGGAAGTTTGGGGGGAAGTTAAGGATAAAGGGGTTGGATATGCAAGGAGATATGAATAAGATCTCTGGCTTTTCTCACACTTTCCTATTCTACTGAGCCTCCCTTTGTGCAGACTTCAGAGGACCCTTCAGTAGGTTGAACTGGGACTGGAAACACACTTCTTTTCAGTTTAAAGAATAGGAATAGTAACCATATTGTTTTGTCTGCAGTCTTACCCTGTGGTGTACAGACTATCTTTGACAACAGCTCCTTGTTCTTCCTTATCACCATCACATCATCATTGACTCCCATTATCTGTAGCAAAATAATTGCAGCTCCATTTACTCATTTTATAATGATAGAACTACACGTCTGAACTCCGGAGCTCGATTCTCTGGTCCTGAGAATCTGCCCCTTACTGGGCCACACTTTATCTATAAAATAAGGCACCCTCAGATGTTCGTATTAAGAGAATTCATATGTGTGAAGAATTTACAATAGTTCCTGGTGCTTAGTAAGTACTGTATGAATATTTGTTTCAAAATATAAAAAGACAGCTCACAGCCGAGTGGATGAACTGTCATCGTGTCTAACTCCCATGAGAAATACAGGTGAATATTTGTTTAGTCTTTGAGTTTGGTGCTACTTCTGCTTTTGAACACAACCTGTTTTGAGGTAGAGTGTAGAGAACACTTCTCAATGCTCTTCTCTCATCTCTCAGTTCATCAAACAGACGTGGGGCAGCTTGGTCTCCTGGGGTGCTCCATCCCCCAGCGACAGCAGAGCACTCCACATCCCTTTCTGGGCGCTGCTTGCTTCTTCTGCTCACACACTCTCTTAATCCTTTCAATCCCTTTGTTTCTTACACACTTCACTCCTTTCCCCCCTCCAAGGTACTGCCTAATCATTTGCTCAAACCAGCACCATTTATCTTTTATATATCTTTCTTGTTTCCAACACTGCTTAAAGGTAGCAAGTTAGGTCTAGAGAATGCAAGGAGGAAGGCACGAAGAGGCCCTCCTTATGGTTTGCCATAGAACGAGTCTCTAATTGATAAGCAAACCTTTTATTTTATCAATACTAAATCTCTTGCTGGTGTATTTTATTAGTATTTAGTATTATGCAAAAAATCCTTCTCTGTCATTTATTTTCTCCGTTTATCATGTGCCAGCTTCCAAGGAAAGTATAGGTATCTCACCACAAAATCATAGCTATTTGTTGAGCACCTAACACGGGACACACACCAATTATATTGGTGCTGTCTATACTAGTGCCCTTTAACATAGGCAGGTGTTATTATCTCAATTTAGAGTCCAAGAAATCAAGGGCAGAGAAATGTCTTCCTCCACGCGATGCCGCTTTTGAAGACATTAAAAGGTGAGCCACTTCAAGAACCTCAGGCACTGAAATAATGAAAGACTGCCTTAACCACATTTTTACATTTGTTCTTTAAAACATCACAGCGAGGCATTTATTATCTTCCTCATTTTGCAAACAGGGACACCAAATTTCAGAGGAACTTAAAGGGCATGCCCTAGGTGACACAGCTAGTACAAAACTGGGACCAAAAGCAAGGTTTTCTGACTTCAATCCCACATCCTGCCCACGGCAGCAGTTGCTGTCATTACTCTGTGGCTTTTCCTGTGCAGAATTGGAACCTGGCATGCACTAGGTGATCATCATATATTTATTGAATGGATGAATGAAAAAGCGCAGGCTATCTTTAGTTCTTTTTTTACCTCTTTTTCCTGAGTACCACCTAGATGGCTAATATTGGTGGATACTCTGGGAAATTGAACCCTGTGACCTCCAGAAAGCTTTCTATTCCTGAAGCCTATAAAAACTGAGCTAAATTTTATCCCATTCTTTCTAGGTTATAAGGACACACATTATAAAGGCAGTTAACATTTATTGAGAATGTACTATGCATGAGGCATTTAAATTAAATCCTCATAGAAAGTTTAAGGGGTTAGAATTATTATTTCCACTTACAGATTACAAAAACCCAAGACTGTAAAAATTATATGACTTACAAAGCTAGAGAGTGTGGCATCTGGTACGCTATCCCAGATTTATATGATTTCTCCATTTGAGGGTCATATTTGCTGAACTCTCCAACCTCCGCACAAAGCGGATGGTGACTGCCAAGAGTTTATATTTTACCCATTGCTCTCAGCTGACATTTGCATTTTAATAAGATCTTTCAACACTCTAGCCCAACAGTCCTCCAAGTGCAATCTACAGGCCTCTGGGGGTCCCTAAGAACCTTTCAGGAGGTCTGCAAAGTCAAAACTATTTTCATAATAATACTCTGATGTTATTGGCCATTCTAACTGCGTTAACATTTGCACTGGTGGTGCAAAAGCAATTGTGGACATAATTGCTAGTGCTTAGAACAAATCAAGGCAGGGATGCTCAACTGGCATTGCATTCTTCAGCACCGCACCCCCATGGGAAAAACGAAAAGTCAGCTTTCTTAAGAATATTTCTGAAGACGCAGTATTGTTAATTTTCTTAAAAATCTCCACCCTTGAGTAGAGACCTATTTTAAACATTTTCTGGGATGAAATGGGGGACGCACGTGAAACACTCGTGTTGCATACAACATTCTCAAGCAGCAGCACATGGAAGCTTGTTAGAGCTGTGAACGGAGCTGGCCACTTTTGCCTGGAATACGAACATCTTTTTTTCCTTGAAAAAAAAAAAAAAGACTAACAAACAAACTGGTTTTTCAGACTTGAGTATTTGGCAGACATTTCCTCAGAAATGAACAAAGTGTGTCTGTCACTTCAAAGAAAACAACTGAGAGTATGTGATGTCAATGATAAAATCTGAGCTTTCAAGTGAAAATTAGAATTTTGAAAAATTTGTATCTGCCACTGGGAGCTTGACAGGTTTGCAATACTTGAAGATTTTTCTGATAAGATCAGGGACACATGTGACATTTTTTTTTTATATTGTATAATGAAATGTACCAACACTTGGAAGATCTGCATAACTTAGTGAATCAATATTTTCCAAATGATGAACGTCTGATATTAGAAAGCCATATTAAGATTAAAAGATCTACTCAAAGTGCAGGACAGATCAATAGATTTTAATGTAAGAGAGTAAGAAAAGTTCATCGATATGGGGTCAAGTTCCACACTAACTAACCTGTTTTGCTGAAGTAAGAAAGGAATCACTACAGTCTCTTTCAAGGGGCTGTTGAAATACTTCTCCCTTTCCCAATTACATACTGTGTGAGGTGGAATTTTCTTCATAACCTTCAACCCAAACAACATCGCACAATAGATTGAAAGCAGAAGCAGATATTGGATTCCAGCTGCCTTCTATTAAGCCATACATTAAAGAGATTTTCAAAAATGTAAAACAATGACAGTCTTCTCGCTAAATATTTTTGTTTTAAAAATACATATATTAGGGAAAAAATAACATATGATGGTATATTGTTCTTTTAAAATGAATTAACATATTATTGTTTTTAAATTTTAATTTCAAATGTGATAAATATTGTGAGGTATAAGTCCCATAAAAGCTCTTTGGGATGCTCCATAATTTTTTTAATATATTTTATTGATTTTTTACAGAAAGGAAGGGAGAGGGATAGAGAGTTAGAAACATCAATGAGAGAGAAACATTGATCAGCTGCCTCTTACATGCCACCTACTGTGGATTTGCCCACAACCAAGGTTCATGCCCTTGACCGGAATCAAACCTGGGACTTTTCAATCTGCAGGCCGATGCTCTATCCATGAGCCAACTCAGTCTCGGCACCATAATTTTTTTTTTTAAGAACTCCACATAACATCAAACGCAATGACTGGTTCCTTTTCTTTTAAGTATTTTTATTGATTTCAGAGAGGAAGGGAAAGGGAGAGAGAGATAGAAACATCAATGATGAGAGAGAATCATTGATTGGCTGCCTTCTGCAAGCCTCCTATTGGGGATCAAGCCCACACCCGGGGCATGTGCCCTTGACCAGAATCAAACCCAGGACTCTTCAGTCCACAGGCGGATGCTCTAGCCACTGAGAAAAACCAGCTAGAGTAGGATCCTTCATTATTTATAAGAAAATAAATGGGATCTGAAACCAAATAATTTGAGAACCCATTGCTTTAACCCAGCAAAGCGATGATTTGAGTGTTCCTGATGGGAACGTGATTTTACCTCCCTTCCAAAGCCACGTGGACAACCCGTGCATGTTCCTCTGAGAATATTTGCTCCCAGGAAACACCCCCCGAGTCAAGACTGGGGTGACATGCTAATCCTACATTTCCCATGTCAGAGCTCCAGTTAAATACGTGCTCGGGCAAATAGCTTAATATGGCATGCATTGAATTCAGAGTTTCTCACGGATCATAACCTTAAAACTAGGCATGAGCGAGAGGAAGGGATTTTAACACAGTTCCACCAGGAGGGTATCTTTCACCCCCCTAATATGAATCTTAGTCTGAAAACAGTTCTTGGCTGGGTCCAAAAGTCTGTATCTAATTAATCACCTCTCAGTCACACTCGTGGCCAGCCCTTGGGGCAGGAAGGGAGAGGCCTGGGAGGCAGAGCAGAATAAACATCTTCATCCAAATCAAGACTGAGGCCAGCTGTCCAGGCTGTCCCTGTGACCACAGCTCCCAGGGCTGCGACCACGGCTGCCCCTGCTTTTCTCTTACTGCCCCTTGAAGGTGCCTCCTTCCCCATCCTTCCCACGCAAGCCGCCAATCCAGCACATGAATTTGTGGGTTGGACTCCTAATTGCTAGCTGCGCTGAGAGGCCCGCCTCCCTCTAATTCAGCCTTGACACAAATAGCTAGAAAGTTCACTTGCAAAGCCACAACGCCCACAGCAATGCACTGAAGGCTCCCCTTCTAGAGAGCAGATTTCAGTTCCATCCAAGTCAACAGCAGCACCTAGTTGGTACTGAGCACATCCTGAGAAGAATGAATTGGAGGCCCTGGCCCAGGAGCTCAGCTGATTAGAGCATTGTCCCCATAGGCCAAGTTTTTGGGGCACCTGGGTCGGAGCACATACAAGAATCAACCAATGACTGCATAAATAAGTGAAAGAAGTCTCTCTCTCTCTCTCTCTCTCTCTCTCTCTCTCTCTCTCTCAAAAGCAATAAAAATAAATACATAAATAACTCTCAAAAATTGAATTTGAAAGGAAAAAATTAAGCTTAAAAAAGGAAATTTGACAGAATCATCAAGGCTTGGAGTTTCCAGGCATCTCAGTCTATGGTTCTGCCGTCACAGGGACCACTTCAGAGATGAAGAGCTGACCGTCTCTTCAAGGATTTTTTGAGAACTTTAGTTCCTAGAAAATTCTTTCTGTGGGAGAGAAGGCATTGCACGGTCATTAAGCCACATAGAATTGGGTTATAGTCCTCACTTAGTTACTTATGATTTTTAGCAAGTTGCTGTATTTATCTCTGCCTCAGTTTCCTTATCTGTAAGGGGAGATAACAATACCCATCACAAGCCATTGTTGTATTAAAATGAACGGTGCTTGTAAATTAAGTGCTTTTTAAACTAGTTCCTCCATATAGTCACCATTGGCCTTAGCAAATTTGGTAACTGAAGTTTTTTTGTAACTAAAATAATACCTACAACATAGGATGTAAACATACATTACTGCTCAGGAACTTACTAGTTTTAGAAATTTGGGCTAGTTATTTTCATTTTTCTAAGCTTGATTTTTTAACTTATATTATGAAGGTAGTAGTTCTTGCTACTTAAAAGGCTTTTTCAGGAAATAAGGAATATAAGATCCATATTAGCTCTGTGCTTGGTAAATGGTAGACTTCATTATCATTCACTTCCATCCATTGGTCCTGACAGATATCTCCCTTGAAAGGTCTTTGGTCCACTTTTTGTATCTCTACCTCCTAATTCATATCTTTCTTCCAGGTGGATTCTTCATTATAATGTCTGCCAGGCATCATTTTTTTCCTCTAGATTTCCCCAGTATCTCCATTTTAATCAATGGCATATCTAGTTGTCAGCGTTTTTCTCTCTTAGTGGAATGTAGCATTTCTTATTTATTGCATAAGTTTTTCAACGCTTTTCACCATCCTGGAAAGTTTGCCAGATGCCCTTCTGTTTGTCAAGGTATTTTTCAAAATATGATGTTTAGATGTAAATGTGCAACTCCAGGTACAAATTGACCAGCCTAGAACTCTTTGAGACTATCTTCTTCATTGTGTATGATTCTCAGTTTCTTTGACTGCAAGCAAGGTGAAGTGATAGATTGTCACATTGTTAATTCATATGTTGTAATCACTTTAAGTCACTTTAAGTCATGGTTTTACATTTGTTGTGGTTGAGCCAAGTCTCTCCAATGTCATATTCATGAGGTTTAATTTTTTAGAACCATAAATATAGAATTTGACTTCATCTCTGGGGTAATAGAATTGAACTCATAATACAGCTCATGCTTTGTTCTCATCTTCTGGCTAACATGGGGCCTGCAGAAAATGTTCCTTGGTCACTAGATTTCTTGAATCTTCAGTTTTCTGTGCGGAAGTGTAAGTGGGCCCTACATGTAGCTCCTGCCAGGTACTATCTCCAGCGGAGGAAAGCCTCAAAGTCATCTTCCTAAGCTGTTGACAGGCAACTGTTGCACAGAAAAGATGTAGCTACAGGAGGAACCTGAAGGGTCATGTGGTCATTTTACAGAGGATTGGACTAGGATTCAAAATGCCATGCTTGTTTATTAATTTCCTGAATATGTGCATGGCAGAACCAGTAGCAAACTCAGTTTCCTCATTTGATGTCTAGCACTAGCCTACTCATTTATGGCCAGCTCAGTATTATACCAGGCACTCCAAGGGAGTCAAAGGAAGTATAATATTTCATCAAGTTAAAGATTCTCATTATTCACATTTTCAAATCTTTGGGATAGATCTGCTATTTTAATCAATGGCATATCTAGTTGTCGGCATTTTTTTTTCTTTTTTAGAGGAATGTAGCAATAGACATGAGGTTGAAGAAGTAGCTTCGATTTTCAAGGTATCTCCCTTTAATTAGGAAGATGATATTTTGTCATTTGATGTCACAATAAGCAGTGGAAGACAATATAATTAAGAAGTTCATATTAACAGTGTTGGCTATAGAAGGCAGGAAGTAATAATAATAACGAATTGATTGAAAATTCAAAACACACCACATCCCTATCACTCCTTCTTCAAATCTTACCAATGATGTACTCTTATTGTTCAGATGAAGGCAAAACTCTTTGAATGGAGAGAAGACTTGGCATGTCCTGGCCCTTCCTAAGTTTCCTCATCTTGCATCATACTCCTCTACTCCCTCCACAGTAGTCCTCCGTTAGTCCATCCTATCATTACGCCACCTCCCTCCACAGGAATTTTCCACATGCTGCTGCTGCTTCCTGGAGTGCCTGCCTTCCATCCTTCCACCCGATAACTCTTTTTTATTTAATTTTTAAAATACATTTTATTGATTTCTACAGAAAGGAAGAGAGAGGAAGAAACATTGATCAGCTGCCTCCTGCACACCTCCTACTGGAGATGTGCCTGCAACTAAGGTACCTGCCCTTGACCGGAATCGAACCGGGGACCTTTCAGTCTGCAGGCTGATGCTCTATCCACTGAGCAACACCAATCAGGGCCAACCTGATAACTCTTAGTCCCTCTTCTCATTTCTTTACAAGGATCACTTCCTTGGAGAATCCTTCACTTACTTCCTGAATATGTCAAATAGGTTTCTTACATACTCGCAAAACATATGTAAGAAATGTTTCTTTATAGCCCTTGCTATATTGTTCTATATTTGATCATTTGGTCATTTGCATAATACCAGATTATCCCATTAATTAGACTTTAAGGTCATTGAGGGTATATTCCTATCTATTTTTCTTATCACTATATCCTATGACCTTAGCATACATAAAGCTTGGTACATAGAGGATGTCAATAAATATTTGTTGATGAATGTATGTATGAATTAATGAATGAGTCAGTGAATTGAATGGTGAATAAGCACGTTTATAGAAGATTTATATACTATAAATCTTAAATTGACTTTCATCTTGAAAAAATGGTAGGCAGTGAGCATAGAGAATAGCATAGTCATTGGATCACACAAACATAAAGAAAAATCCCAATTCTTCCTTTATGGAATCTTTGAGGTCATTAAAAACTCATAGCCTTTATTCTGCTCATCTCTAATGAGCTGTTTGGGGTAGGGGTCATGCCTGATTCAATATTTTTGTACATTCCTAGTGAAAAATTCCTTCTACCATGTGTCCATAAATGTCCATTAACTGAATGCATAGCATTAAGGTTAAAAAAATATTTCAGAGGGCAAGAACAATGATGATTGAATTCTCTTTGTATCCAGATCCACATAAAAGTAATAACTGTAAAGAAATTGTTTATGAGTGGGAGGGGATCATTCAGAATGATAGGGAACATTTATCCCTTCCCTCTCTTAGTGTAGATATTTTTCATATAGCATCTATGATTCAGCAGAATTTTTAGGTTTGCCCAATGTGAATGAACTATTTAAAAAAAAACAAAACTACTTTTTTAATAAGTAGTTCTCATTGGCCTGTGAGTTTCCACTATGACAATAGCTGCTTCATCTGGCTGTTGCAAGCTCATGATAAAATTTGACATAGTGTGTTTAAGAATCTATTTCACAGTGTGTTTAAAAATCTATTTTTGTCTTTCATTATACTCAGGTTTTGGTGGGCCTTTTAAATCCATGAATATTGGCATTTTCAGCATAGAAACCTTTTTAAAATATGTTTTTATTGATTTCAGAGAAGAAAGGAGATGGAGATAGAGATAGAAGCACCAATGATGAGAGAGACTCATTGATCAGCTGCCTCCTGCACACCCCACACTGGGGATCCAGCCTGCAACCCAACATATGCCCTGACTGATAATCAAACTGAAACCTCCTGATTCATAAGGAGAGGCTCCACCACTACCCATGTGGGCCAGCTCAGCATAGAAACATTTTAATCTATTTTAACCTTTGATCATTGCTTTTAGTTCCATTTTATTTACAAACACTATTTGTCTATGTTGGATCTGTAATCTCTTGTCTCTAATTCTCCCTTAGTGACTTTCTATCTTTTCTTTTTTATGTGTGAATTAACTATTTTGAGATCATTGTGCATTCATATGCAGCTGTAAGAAATAATACAAAGAGAACCTTTGTACCTTTTATGGTCATATCTTGCAAAACTATAGTATAACATCATGCACAGGAGGTTGACACATACACAATCAACTGGTCTTATTCAGATTCCCCCACTTTTACTTGTACACATTTGTGTGTATTTGTGTGTGTACGTGTGTGTGTGTACTTAGTTATGTCAAATTTTACTACTTACATTGTTCCACTTTCCACCCCCACAGTCAAGACACAGAACAGTTCCATCTCCATGAAGATCCCTTATGTTGCATTTTTATAATCACATCCAACTCCTTTTTGCCCCACTTCCCACTTTGTTCTTTTATTGTGTTAATTTTACCTTCATCTACCACATTACTGATTTGATTTTCTGAAATATCAATTCTGCTTTTCACTGCTTCCAGTGTAAATAAAAACTCTCTAGTCGTACTTTGTTTCCTCATAATCCTTCAAAAAAAAAACTTACTAATATCTCTGGCTTTGTTATTCTGGTTTCCCCTTGAAGCTATTTCTACATGGCCATAAAATCATGTAGGAGCCTGGAGAATCATCTAATGCAGGGAGGCCAATTTTTGGAGGCCAACTCACTCTTTTCTCCAGGGGGAGACAGGGCTGGTCAAGTATGACCTGTGGCCTCAAGTTCTCTGGGAAAATACAACAAATTTACTGTATCTGGCCTGCACAAGCAAACCTGCTGGCCATTCATGGTCTTTTCTAATCTTACAGATGGCAAAACTAAGAACAAATATAAGAGAGTCTGTGCCAACTTGTAGGGGGGAATTAGTGTTAGATTTGGGACTATATCCTCATCTGAAAATGATGGAATGGAAAACCAACACCAGGTACATCCTGATAGTTCCAAGTCTTGGCTTCATCTCAGGGATGTTTCGTATCTATGCCAGAAATATGCTACTTTCTGGAACACAAAGAGCTCTCAGATGCGATCTGATGATTAAGCTATTTTTCAAAAAATGTTCTCTGCCTGAAGACTCTCCTGCCTAGATAAGGGAAGGAAGAACAGAGGATCTCACTTCTAAAGTTTTATTTAAATCATTTAAGACTTCTCTTTACACCTTTCTCTTCTGCTAGTCAGCTCAGGCTTTACAAGCAAGTAGGATTTAATCTGGATGCATGTGACTGAAAATATAAAATAGCACTGGTAAAATGGATAATGGGGACATTTTACAGTCTTGGTCAGAAAGGTTACCTCCATATATTGTAGACTTCTCTTCAGAAGAGAGGCAACATTGCCAGTAGTTAAGGTCATACACTCTGGGTCCAACCACTGAGGTGTGAAGGCTAACCTCAGCAGTTATTAGCTGGGTGACTTTGAGCAAGTTGCTTTCCCTCTCTGTGACTCAGCTTCATTATACCATCAGAACCTACTTTATAGCAATGCCATGAAGATGAAATATTTCAATGTATACAAAGCATGTCAAAGGTTTCCCGGTATATTGTAAGTGATATATGTGTTGGCAATGACTATTTTCTACCTTGCCCAACCATAACGTTCATAATGATCTTATGAAGTAGACCTTCTTTTTCCCATGAAGGAAACAAAAACTCAGAAAGTTATATAAGAAAAGCAAGTAAGTACTAATTTTGAATAGAGATGAGAAAGCTAATATTTCCAGCTTGGGCAAGTCATGGAACACTTCTTGGGAACAGACAGATGAGTGCAAATAGAAGGAAAGAGAGCATTAAAACATGAATGGATGGAGGAAATTGCAAAGCGTCCTGTCCTGGGTATCGGGTCTCCTGGGGGAGGATACCAGATGTATAAGACCTAGACAGCAACACCAATCCATTCCTTCCCCGTTTATTAGGTATTAAGTACACACCATGATGCAATTATGATGAGAAACATAAGACAATAAAGGAAATATAGAGCCAGCCTCAGGTGTAAGTACCATGTATTCTGCCAGGAAAGAAACAGGGGGTAGAAATTGGTCATTTTCATGTTCTTTTATTATATTATTTTCTCATAGACTTCTCAACATTGAGCAAGTGAAATTTTCCAAAGAGATGATATTTTAAGGTCCTTTCTTCTGTTACTGGAAATGTTATCAGAGTTTATTCTCTCAATGACAGCATCAGAATAGGGGTTGCAAACTCCAATGCCCACTGTGGCCAAAATCAATAAAGCATTGCAAACCAGTGAAGCATTCTGGGTATAAATACAGGGCGGGGGCACCAAAATGAAAAAGTTGGGACATGAACCATGAAAACCTGGGGAGCACATAGCTTGTATAAAGGGCACCCGTTCTTCACTTGCAATGGGTATTTCCAATATTCACTTGCCAGGTATTTCAAATATTTGAGAGAATCCAAAAATCTGTAATTCAATAGAAAGCTCTTTGTTTTTAAATACTGCATTAAATAGTGTAAACAAATTAGGTGTGCAAAACAAAACATGTTTAAACATCATATCTTAGCCCTTAGTAACTAGCTAGAGTTCAAACAAGCAATGACATGTAGTGGGTGCTGTTGTAAAACCCCAAATTCCTGCTCCAAACGCCTCCCCCGTCCCAGTAACCCTGGTCTATTCTCTTCCCACTGGCTCCCCAGACAACACGCTAGACAATTTGAACCAAGCGTCTCCCTGCCAAGGTATTGCTGCTGAGGTTTTCAAGTTTCAAGTCCCCGGTTTAGAGTGAGTCATCTCAAATGCAATTAGCGGAGAGTTCCTCTGGGTTCTGCCATCATTGGCAGAGGGGGAAATGACTCAGGCAGTGAGTATGCAGTGCCTAATAGGTCCAGCATGCGGGGCTTTGGAGGTTGCTGGGTATGGTGCTCGTGGAGTCCAAGGGGAGCACAGAGGAGGGCTAGAGGTTGCAACATGCTCTCCACTAAGCTCCTTGCTGGCTCCGTTGGGCTAAAAGGAATCCAAGATAAAGTGGGCCCAACACCTCAAGGAGATGTATTTATTATAAGTTCCCTAGCTCCTTCCATGGCCTTGTTTTCTTCTGCTTGCCCAAACTGTGCACTTTGCATCTGGCATTTGCAGCTCCCCAACCCCACCCCCCTTTTTCTTTAATATATTTTATTGATTTTTTACAGAAAGAAAGGGAGAGGGATAGAGAGTTAGAAACATTGATGTGAGAGAGACATCGATCAGCTGCCTCCTGCACACCCCGCGCTGGGGATGTGCCTGCAACCAAGTACATGCCTTCACTGAAATCGAACCTGGGACCTTTCATTTTACAAGCCAATCTCTATCCACTGAGCCAAACCAGTTTCGGCCCAACCTCCTTTTCTTGCTTCTGTACCTTTGACACAGGCCATTTTGTCTTCCTGGAATGCCTTTGCCTTTGTATTTATATTTTGCCTTTATATTTCACTGTTGCTTGTGCATGGGCACGTGGTCAATAAGGGGTCACAGAACTGCATTGAATTGAAATATTATGTGGTCTGGAGTGACCGCAGCATGAACTGTCTCAATCCTATGTGCCAGACCTAAAACATCTTGAATTTGGGTTTTGCCATCTAAACCCTTCTGAGGTATCCATGAGTGGAGTAGAGTGGTTAGAGCAGGAAAAGCAGGAATGCCCAGATAACTGAAAAGTCAATCGTTTTACCCTAGTGATAGCATCCACTTGAATTCAGGAATACTTTGCCAGGCATTGTCCTAGGCCAGTGGTCGGCAAACTCATTAGTCAACAGAGCCAAATATCAACAGTTCAACGATTGAAATTTCCTTTGAGAGCCAAATTTTTTAAAACTTAAACTTCTTCTAACACCACTTCTTACAAAATAGACTCGCCCAGGCCACGGTATTTTGTGGAAGAGCCACACTCAAGGGGCCAAAGAGCCGCATGTCACTGGAGAGCTGCAGTTTGCCGACCACGGTTCTAGGCACTTAGAATGCAGTCAGTAAGATAAACCTATTCTCTGCTCTTCTAAAGGTTATATCATATGTGGTGAGGGAGGAGAAATAAATCAATAAATATAAACAAGAAAATAGCAGGTAACATCCAGTGCAAAGAAGAAAATCACTAATGTGATAGAGATGTTTGAGGTGGGTGGAATTTCAGGTAGGTTAGCAGTTTTCTGTCTTTCTAGGAAAAATAGTATTTGTGATGAGTCATAAGTAATGAGTCAGCAATGGTAAGATGTGAAAAAAAAAAGAAAAAGAAAATATATCCTAAGAGGAAACAATATTGTAAATGCTCAGAGCAGAGTGTGAACGTGGTGTGTTCAGAGGAGTAAAACGCCAGAGTGGCTGGGGCAGAATGGGAGAGACCAAGAAATAAATTCTAAGGTGCAGTCAGGTGCCACAGATTCAAGGGGCTTGTAAGACCACAATAAGCAATCTGAATGATTTTGAGTGTGATGGGAAACCAGTAGGGTTTTATGCAACTTTATTTTATGCCATGACTCGCCTCCCGTTGGGATGGGTTACTTCATGAGAACAGGAGGAAAAACAATGGGACGGAGTAACTGAAGCTGAGATTGAGTGCTGGAGGGACCTGTGTTTATGGACCTAGCTTCAGACCAAAAGGTCTTTATTAGTAGTACTGAGGTCAAGGCCTTGGCAGTGCTGTTAGGAAGTTGTAGACTCCACAAAGTACAGTATTATTTAAAACTAGAGGCCCGGTGCATGAAATTCATGCATGGGGGTGTGTCCCTCAGCCCAGTCTGCACCCTCTCCAATCTGGGACCCCTCTAGGGGTGTCCGACTGCCCATTTAGGCCTGACCCAGGCCTAAACGGGCAGTTGGAAATCCCTCTCACAATCCAGGACTGCTGGCTCCCAACTGCTTGCCTGCCTGCCTTTCTGATTACCCCTAACCGCTTCTACCTGCCAGCCTGATCACCCCCTAACCACTCCCCTGCCAGCCTGATTGATGCCTAACTACTCCCCTGCCAACCTGTTTGCCCCTAACTATCCTCCCCTGTAGGCCTGCTCCCTCCCAATTGCCCTCCCCTGCTGGCCATCTTGTGGTGGACATCTTGTGTCCACATGGGGGCAGGATCTTTGACCACATGGGGGCAGCCATCTTGTGTGTTGAAGTGATGGTCAGTTTGCATATTACTCTTTTATTAGATAGGCTAATTAACCTCAAAGGGCAATATCCTTTCTGTTGGACATTCTATGGGCCAACATCTCTCTGTCTATGAAATCTCTAGAACATTATTCCTCAAGCCTAAACATGCACGTGAAACACCTGCAGATCCTGTTAAAATGCAGGTTCTGATTTGGGAGATTTGTGGTGCTTTATTTCTAGTAATCCCCCAGACTACACTGAGACATGCAGTCAGATCATATAGTCTGAGGACTATATTTTAAGAAGCCAGAACTGAAGCCTCTTTGATCAGGATGCAGTCAAGTTCTCTGAATTGCCTTCAGTTTACCTGTTCAGATGAAAAGAGACCAGAAACATTTTTTAAGTCATACTTAGGCTCATGGAACCCTGATTTAGGCAATGAAGCCAGATGGACCATGTCAAGTCAAAGTCCCACATGTGTTACGTGGTCACTCCAGACATCCTCCTGAGACCACCAGAGATATTTGTTCCAGAATTTCTTTGATGAGAGAAGGCAGTTCGTAATCAAATCTGAGCCTGAGCACACAGGGCCGGCCAGCGGGGCCAGCTGACCATGATTAAATGGCACCCCATTTCTGTTTCATAGAAACACCAGGCTCCCCCAGCCCGCTCCTTCAAGAAAGGTTCTCTCTTTGCGTTGCTTCAAAGTATTGCACAGGATATTAGCCACTTCCTTCTCTATAATTCATCCTTCCACTTTGCCATCTGGACTATTTCTCCTGTATAAGTGCCTAAGTTGTTACAGTTTGAGGCAGCTGAATCCTAAATTTGCTCTTTGGGGTAATTTATTGTTTTTAATGCTTTCCCAAATTCAAATTCTGCGTTTTGAAATAGATTCCAGCCAGGATTTCTGCTTCCTCGTTGGACATCTGGCAGTCTGCCCATTCCTAGGTCTTCTCTGGGAGTATTTTTCAGCTTCCCACAAGTGACAGTCAGAGGGTTCTTCAGATTGCTCCTGCCGTGACATCCACTCATCCCCTCCATCCCCTCACTGTCTTGAATGCCCTGGTCATACCCCTTACTGGGGGAACTAAGATAGAGTTAGTGGGAACCAACAGGCTGCCATTTCAACCCCTAAAACACGAATTCTTACTAATACCCCAAATCCTATATGTAAAATCCTTTGGACTACTGCTCACATAAACAATAAGTGGAAGTGAGTACAAGGTAAATAGTGAGATTGGGGAGAAAGAGACCTCACAATTGTTGAGTACTTAGTGTGTCAAACCCTGAACTGATATCATAAGTAATATCATTTCCACTTTACCAATGACAAAGCCAAGACTCAGAATAACTTTACCAAGGTACCTGAGTGGTGGAATCAAGACTTGAACCAGCTCTAACTCAAAGCCCATATGTTTCTCATTCTTTGATACTATTAGGTTAGTTAGTAGTACTAGAAGGTTAGATGAGGAACAGGACACCAGGCGGAAGATGAAAACCAGTTTCTGGGGGTATCCAAGGGTGGGTAACTGAGCACAATCAAGCCAGCAGACAGATGGGCACAGGATTTCTGGAACAGGAAACCAGCTACTAGATAGAGGCTCCACACTGAACTAACCTTGGCATTACTGCAAGATTTTATGAGCTTCTTATTTATGGCAAGAGCCACACTTGCAATTTGGCTACCCTGAAGCTTGTAAGTAAAAGTGAAGGGCAACAAGCTGCTTTATGGAAATTTTGAGTAGGTGTGGAGCAAGATTAGTTCATCCCTGGAACATCTGCCATGATTCTCCCTGCTGAGGCGCTTTTAGGTAACAATACCCTAATGGTTCTCAACTGTGGGAACTTTGACTAGTTAGTCTATCTGGACCCCAGCCAAGACCAATTGAGTTGGGTTTCTAGCTGTGGGGCCCTGGCATCTATGCTCTCTTAAGTTACCCAGTGCTGATGAGCAGCCAGGGTTGAACCCACAGCCCCAGGATAAGCGAGCTTACTATTTTTCTTTGCCCGGAGAAGGAGGACAGAACTAAAACATGATACAATTCAAGGGGGGCAGCGGAGTGTGACGGAAGGTTTCTGGTGGTGAAAGTTAGAAAATGGATTTTTTTTTTAATTTGGAAAGAGAAAGAGACAAGTATTAGCCACTTCCCAATGTTGCTATAGAATCAGCCACCCGGAGGTACCACCTTCAACCCATGTTCTGATGAGTCTAACTTCCAGTGTCTAATCTTCATGGAGTCAAGGTCAGGATTGACCTCCAGAGTATCTGACACTCACTTTTAGAAGCCATTTTAAAACTCATTGCATTGGTCTTCTGTTTGTCTAAAGGACAGTCAGGGAAAATGGTGCTTTGTTTTTTGTGGCTTTTTATTGTATTTTTTATTTTTATTGATTTCAGAGAAAAAAAAGGAAAGGGAAAAAGAGATAGAAACATCTATGATGAGAGAGAATTATTGATCGGCTGCCTTCTGCATGCCCCACATCGGATCGAGCCCACAACCTGGGCATGTACCCTGACCAGGAATGGAACTATCACCTCCTGGTTCATAGGTTGATGATCAACCACTGAGCCATGCCAGCCTGGTGGTGCTAAGAAACAAAGTTTTTACTTCTGCTTACTAAATCATTAGAGAGCCAAAGCTAGGTCTCTGCTCTCCCAGAGCTATCTGTTTAACTTGGAGCAGCACTCAAGATGCTCCTGGCATGTGATAAGAAATACAATTATCCCTATAAAATTAACAACAGAAGATGCTGAGGGGTAACAGTCTCTGTGTACCCAGCTCAATTTAGTCCCATAATGGCTGCCAGAGGATCCACGGGGCATCCTGGTTACTGTCCCAACTTTTTAACCACTCTTTGAATGGAATTGCTGCAAGGCCCCAGGAGGATGAAGCAGAAATAAACTGTAATAGATGGTGGAAACTTCAGAGCAAGAGGATCCCACTAGCATTTACCCTTTCCTTATTTGTCATGGGTCTCTTTCCGGGATGGGGTTGGGAGGAGGGGGTTTATTACTACTCAGAAGAGAAGAAATGAACTAGATCCATTATATATAAACTAGAGGCTTAGTGCACGAATTTATGCACTGGTGGTGTCCCTTGGCCTGCTCTGTGCCATCTGGCAATCCAGGACCTCTGGGGCATTTCAGATAGCTGGTTTTGGACCAATCCCCACAGGCCTGATCCAGACAGGAGGGAGCCCGATCCTGTGTGCTGAGTGTCTGTCCCCTGGAGGTCTGTGCATGTCATAGCAACCAGTTGACTGGTTGTTCGGTCATTCGGTCACTTAGGCTTTTGTATATAGAGATACTCTATTTGCCTAAGAGAAGGTATGCCAGGAGAGAACACATACAGGTCCCATAGAGTTGAACTAGGCTTTTAGAGATCTTTTAGATCATTGTACCCATGAAAATGTCTTCCCCATCCCACATGAGTACACCTAACTGGTAGAATAGAAACAAAATACAGAACCCTAGCTGAAAAATATAGGGTTTGTACCCAACCTCTCTAAATAGAAGGATGGTAAGAAGACAGTATAGAAAACCAACCCAAGTATTGGTCTCAACCAGCATTTTTAACCTGTATACCATAGAATAGCAAGATTTAGCTAGATGTTATTTTTTAAGATTTTTTTTTTCTCAAGTGAGTTTGAGCAACACTTGGCAAGACAAAGGTAAACTTTATACTTTATTGAAATATATCTCGGTGTCATTAATATTCACACATGCATTCCAGTCTTTATATTTGGGGAATATAAATTGGGTAAACACTTACCTGAACCCATTTTAGATGAGAATACTGAGGACCACAGAGATTAAATAAAATGCCTAATGAATATTCGAACTAGAATCCATGCCTCTTGACTGATTGGGAGTGTTTTTCTGCTAGGAGGGAATGAAAAGAAGGGAAGGGAATCAAGCAAGCAAAAAGGAAGAAAGATGAAACGGATAGGGTGGTGAGAAGGGCTAGACACATAGAAGAAGGCTCTGCTTCTCTGTCTGCCCTCGTTACTGAGAGTGGCAAATACAAAACACTCTGCATGTGTCCTGACCCAGAGCCAGAATGAATTCATTAAAGGGGTCGGAGCCCCTGAACCCACATCCCAGTCCCCTCCCACATGTGCCTGGAATATGTTGGTGCCTTGGCCTTTAGTAACAGGGAAAACTAGTTCTGGAGAAGATGTCATCTTTATAAATAGAACCAGTCCACGGGTTTCTAAACAGCCAGGAGACACTCTTGTCTTCTGATGTCAACTATTTACTTGTATTTCTCCTTCATAAAATTCATCTTCTCTCGGTCTATGCTTTGCCCCCAAAGACATCTGCTCGCCTGCCCCAAAATGTGTTACGCAGATTCCTCGGCCCCTGGACTCAAACCCCCTGAGGAGGGGCCAGCGGGCACTTTCTCCTTTGGTCCCTGCCAAGGTTGGCACTGTGGTAAAGATGTTAGTGTTTATTGAGAAGCTGGAAGGACTGTGGGCTTTGGTGCTATTCCTCCCTTATGTGTGCATTTAGGGAAAAGAGGAAGTGGAAAAACACCCTCTTGCACAGCCATGTATCAGGCCACGTCTCTTTCTCTCAATCAACCTGCACCCTTGTTCATTCTTTTTAACAAAATGTTCGATGTGTCAGGTTTTTATTCTGGTTTGAATCAATCTTTGTCCCTCACCAAAAATGCAGAAAATAGTTATTCTGAAATGATACTTGAGGTCAAACAAATCAAGCCTTTATTGAAAGCTTGCTGGGCAATCTGGTGGATCTTATGGTTCAGCTTGTCTTCCTCCACTGCTGTCTTCCTTTCTCCCACATGTATTCTCTGCTTCCGGTAAGAGACACAAACGCTAGCCTCAATCAGCAAGGCTGGAAAGGACTTAGGGCTCCCCCGTATTAACTTTTCTAATAGACTTAATCCTGATTTTGCAGGAATCATTCTGCAAATGGGGAACGCAGTACTTTGGGAAGCAACTCATACTCCTGGTAGCTACTCATCTATATTAATCAACACACGATTGGTTGCAAGTGACAGGAAAGCTAATTAAAACTGGTTTAAATCCCACCTCACCCCTAAAAAAAATCTAATAATCACCCCCTCCCCATAAAAGAAAGGAATAGGCCCACTTCTTATGTTGCTGGATTCAGGAGCTAAAATAATGTCATCCGGACCCAATTTCTCTCTCTCCACCTCTTACTAGTAGTCCTGCTCCTTCTGTAACTTCACCCACCGGCAGATTTCTTTCAAGATGTCCCCAGATGCCCTAGGCGGACATCCTCACAGTTCCAGGTCAACAGAAAGATTCTATCCTTGCACTGTTCAACCAAGTCCTGAGATGAGTCTTGTGGAAATTCAACCACATCCACACTTCTGAACTAATCACTGGTCAGAATCTGTTCTTTATTTGATTACCACCACCTGCATCGCAGGTCCAATTCTGGAGCCAGGGGTGAGGTTCTATTCCAGAATCAAGGGCCATAGATGCTGAACAGGAAAAAATACTCTCAGTTACACTATGTTTGTTTGCTTATTTATTCATTAATTTTGCTGAGATGAATTGAGGTCTCGTTTTGCACTAGAAACTGGGTATAAAATCCTGGGTAACTTCCATTTGTCCTTCCTGATGCAGCTCAAGAGCTATCGATTCGATGATAAATTCCTTCACTGTCACCTCCTCAGCAGAGTTAGGTATTCCCCAGGTGCTCCTGTTTCTCAGTAACTACCTCAATAATGCATTCAGGAACGCACTGCTCCTCATCTTTCTCCCTCATTTATTGTGAGCTCCTAGAGAACAGGTATGTGTCTTATTTATCTTGGCCTCCCCAGATGCCAATAGCAGCCACAGACAAAGTACTCAAAGCAACTGTTGTTGAATAAGTATGCGAGCAGTGAATTAATATACATGTCTCCACTCCTTTGGGGATTTCATGAACTACCAGGGGGGAAACACATTCATCAATAACCAGCTGGAATAAAGTGCAATCCCTGGGGCAACAGCCACATGAGCAAAGTGCTGAGAAGCATATTGGAAGGTGATGTGCAACAGAATAATTGAGCAATTTTTAGATGCGCTTTGTTATTACAAATCTAAATCTATCTCCCTGTGACTTCTACCCACATATTCTTAAACAACTCCAAATATGTCTACCTGTTATTCTAGCCTCTGGAATAATTCCTGACAACACACAGGCACTGAATTAATATTTCTGAAAATAATTGATTACATTTTCTCAGCTACATAGCAGTATCAGTTGTGAAATGGTGGCTATCTTATGCTTCCTAGATACTCTTAAGGTTATTTTGAAGATTCATGTTGATCTGATTTTACATAGAAATAAATAGGAGTAAAAAGAAAAGGTTTAGAGGGCAATTTCTCTTGGTTCTGCCCCTTCACTTCCCATAAACCTTATCCATGTCCTCGACCAGACTAAGATATTGACATGCCAGGTGAATAATTTGAGGCCTATCTACACTATTATTCCTTACATATATGTTTGATACATAGTAGGAATAGACAAAATAATAAAGGTAATTTTCTATGCTCAAAATAAAGATTTAGCCGTAGCCAGTTTGAGCTTCAGTCTTTAGACCACAGAATCCCAGGTTTGATTCTGGTCAATGGCACGTACTTTGGTTGCGGGATCCTCCCCAGCCTGAGTCCTGGTCAGGGCATGTGCAGGAGACAACCAATCGATATGTTTCTCTCACATCAATGTTTCTCTCTGTCTTTTCCTCTCTCTTCTACTTCTCTAAAAGATTAATGGAAAAACATCCTCGGGTGAGGATTAACAACAAAAAAATAAATAATATTTATTTTTCAGGTTTTTGCAGAAGCATATTAAACTCTTTAATTATAGATATTCTAATAAATCGTCCCCAGGAAAGAGTACATTCAGCATTGTGAATGTTTCAGTTTCAGAATT
This sequence comes from Lasiurus cinereus, assembly GCA_011751065.1. Taxonomy (NCBI): domain Eukaryota; kingdom Metazoa; phylum Chordata; class Mammalia; order Chiroptera; family Vespertilionidae; genus Lasiurus; species Lasiurus cinereus. The sequence goes on from JAAGEH010000434.1 coordinate 2,293,392, forward strand.
TCAGCAGGCTGGCTGTTGCAGAAAACTCTCAGAGGGCCAGTCTCAAAGCTAGTGGTGAGGCCTTCTTCACATGTCCTTGCCACCCCAAATAATTTCACTAGAGATAAGCTGGCAGGAGTAGCGAGGGTTTAATTGCAGCTAAACCAATTTATGCCTTACCAGTTTTGTCAGCAGGCATGTGTGGAGACCTGAGTTAACTGGCTTCTACCCTGGATTTTACTCCAGTGACATTTCATTGGCCCCTATTGATTGGTGCTGTGGATAGGTGCCTACTGGCTCACCTATTAATCTGGCCTGTATCATCCATAGCCTGGGATATAGAACAGACTCATCCTGAAACACCACAGCATGTCTATGAAATGCTTTCTAGAAAGCTTGAGTGCCATCTGTCTGGGGAAAGACTGAGGAGAAGGAAGGCTAGTGGAAATGGACGAGGTTATGCTGTGCTACTCATGCAACTGGAAGGATGAAGGATGGGTTTTGCTCAGCATCCCAGAGGAAAGTCTTCAGGGCGGAGAAAGAAGGAAGCAGGTAATGGTATTAACCCAGGGGTAATTCTCACTCTCCCCAACACCCCCAGAACATTTGGCAGTGTTGGGGACATTTTTGGTTGTCACAAGTCAGGGGTGAGTGCTACTGGCATCTAGTGTCTAGAGGTCAAAGATGCTGCTCAACATCCTATAAGGCACAGAACAATCCCACAAGGAAGAATCACCTGGTCCAAAATGTTAATAGAGCTGATGTTGAAAAACCTTGCTATTCCCCTGGCTTTAATCTAGTCCTAGGCTAGGATAATGTGAGGGTAGCTTCTTTCCTCTCTGGGATGAAAGCTTTCCTGCAAGGCCCACATTTTCCTCTGCTTCGTTCCTGGTTTCTGTTTCTCATCTTGAGTCCTGCAACTTCTAGAATCTGTTTCCCATCCTCTTTCCATACTGGCGAAGAGTATGTGTGAGCAGAGCTGGGAATAAGTGGAAGCGCAGAGCTGAAATCGAAGATGCTCCCATCTTCCCTGCTCTCATTTGTACACTGAGGCATTCACAGGAAAGGAAACCCCTGCAGACTAAGGAGGCTGGCCTCCAAACTAGTGAGGTCCAGATCTGTCGAGAGGAGAGGAGGGAAAGCTTCCAGGAAAGGGGCTCCTTATTAATAATTGCATGGGAGAAGGAATGTGTAGAATGCTCAAGTTCCATTTGTCTAAATATTGTTTCCATGGGGTCAGTGACCCTCCCTTATTAAATTAAAACAATTTATTATTTCTCACAATTCTTACATTGGCTGGGCTCATCTAGGTGGTTCTCCATTGGGCTTCTTACATGTAGCTGTAGTCAGATAGTGACAGGGGCTATAGTCATCTGAATGCTCGATAGGCCTGGTTGTCCCAGTCAGCTCCATCAGATGGGTTGCTTTTAGTTTGGGTTCTTGACTTAGGGCTCAGCTGAGGCTGCATCTGGAATATCTACATGTGACCTTCCCATGGTCTTGGGCTACTTACTGCATGGCATCTGGCTTCTAAGAGGGAGTGTTTTGGGGACCTAGCCTCAGCAATCCCATATTTCTGTTGCTTGAAACAAAAAGACACTGAGACCTGCCCAGATTCAAGAGCAGGGAAATTAGACAACTGTTCTTGATACAAAGAGGAATATGTACACACAGGAAGGAAGGGATTGATGGTCACCATCCTTGACTTTTTATCACTACCTTCTCTTTGATGCCTGGAATGCTCCCTCCCAATCCCAATGCCCCAAACCAGAGAACCTACACATTTCTATGTCATGTAGGTGAGAGGCAGTATGGAGTTATGGTTAAGACCATAGATATTTAGAAGCAAGGAGACCTGGGTTTGAGTCCCAGCTTTTCCATTTACCAGCATTGGATCATGATCAAATTGTTTAATCTGTCTGAGACTCAGTTGACTCTTTTTTTGTTTGTTTGTTTGTTTTTTATTTATTTATTTTTAATTTTTTATTGTTTAAAGTATTATATATATTAGTACATATATCTCCTTTTTTCCCCCCACTGACCTTCCCCCACTCTCCCTTACCCCCTGTCGCATGCCCTCATCCCACCCCTACCCCGCCAGTGTCTTGTGTCCATTGGTGTGCTTATACGCATGCATACAAGTCCTTTGGTTGATCTATTTCCCTCCCTCCCAGCCTTCCCGCTGTAATTTGACAGTCTGTTCAGTGCTTTACAGCCTCAGTATCTATCTTTTTATTCATCAGGTTATAATGTTCTTTATTATCCATACATGAGTGAGATCATGTGGTATTTTTCTTTCATTGACTGGCTTATTTCACCTAGCATAAGGCTCTCCAGTTCCATCCTGGTTGCTGCAAATGGTAAGACTTCCTTCTTTTTTATAGTAGCATGTGTAGATGTACCATAGTTTTCTAATCCACTCGTCTGCTGATGGGATTTTAGGTTGTTTTCAAACCTTAGCTATGGTGAATTGTGCTGCTATGAACATAGGGGTGCATATATCCTTTCTGATTGGTGTGTTTAGTTTCTTGGGATATATTCCTAGTAGTGGGATTGCTGGGTCAAATGGGAGTTCCATTTTTAGTTTTTTGAGGAAACTCCATTCTGTTCTCCACAGTGGCTGCACCTCTGCATTCCCACCAGCAGTGCACCAGGGTTCCTTTCTCTCCGCATCCTCACCAGCATTTGTCGTTTGTTGATTTGTTGATGATGGCCATTCTGACAGGTGTGAGATGGTACCGCATTGTCATTTTGATTTGTATCTCTTGGATAATTAATGACTTGGAGCATGTTTTCATGTGTCTATTGACCTTCTGTCTTTTTTCAAAAAGATTCTATTTAGGTACGTTGCCCATTTTTTTATTGGATCATTTATCTTCCTTTTATTAAGTTGTAGAAGTTGCCTGTAGATGTTGGAGATTAAAACTTTATCAGTGATAACATTTGTAAATATATTCACTCATACAGGAGGCTTTCTTATTGTCTTGTTGATGGTTTCTTTTGCTGTGAAAAAGCTTTTTATTTTGATGTAGTCCCATTTGTTTATTTTCTCTTTAGCTTCCATTGCCCTAGGAGCAGTATCGGTGAAGAAATTGAATCAGCATATGTCTGAGATTTCTCTGCCTGTGGATTCCTCTAGTATTTTTATGGTTTCCTATCTTATATTTAAGTCGTGTATCCATTTTTGTGTATGGTGTAAATTGGTGGTCTAGTTTCATTTTTTTTGCATGTATCTTTCCAATTTTCACAGCACCATTTATTGAAGAGAGTGTATTGACTCCACTGTATGTTCATGCCTCCTTTGTCAAATATTAATTGAGCATAGTGGTTTGGGTCAACATCTGGATTCTCTATTCTATTCCATTGGTCTATGTGTCTGTTCTTGTGCCAGTACCAGGCTGTTTTGAGAACATTGGCTTTGTAATACAGCTTGACATCTGGTATTGAGATCCCACCTGCTTTGTTCTTTCTCAGGATTGCTGTGGCTATTCGAGATCTTTTTTTATTCCAGATGAATTTTTGGAGAGTTCTTTCTAGGTCTGTGAAATATGCCATTGGTCTTTTAATGGAGAGTGCATTGAATGTATAGATTGCTTTGAGTAGCATGGACATTTTAATGATATTAATTCTACCAATCCATCTGTTTACAACTTCCTCTATCTCTTTTTTCAGTATCCTATAGTTTTCCATGTATAGGTCTTTTACCTCCTTAGTTAAGTTTATTCCTAGGATCTTAATTTTTTTGGTGTGATGGTAAATAGGATTGCTTTTGTAGTTTCTCTTTCTGTAAGTTCACTATTGGTATATAGAAATGCCATAGATTTCTTGGTATTAATTTGTATTCTGCTACCTTGCCAAATTCATTTATTAAGTCTATTAGTTTTTTTTATGGAGTCTTTCGGGTTTTTTATGTACAATATCATGTCATCTGCAAATAAAGACAGCTTTACTTCTTCTTTCCCAATTTGGATGCCTTTTATTTCTTCTTTTTCTCTAAGTGCAATGGCTAATACTTCCAGTACTATGTTGAACAGGGGTGGTGAAAGTAGGCATCCTGTCTTGTTCCTATTCTTAGGGGAAATGGTTTTAGATTTTGTCCATTGAGTATGATGTTTACTGTGGGCTTATCATATATAACTTTTATAATGTTGAGGTCTGATCCTTCTTTTCCCACCTTATTGAGAGTTTTTAATCAAGAAAGGGTGTTGGATTTTGTCAAATGCTTTTTTGCATAATATGACTATGTGATTTTTATCTCTCAATTTGTTTATGTGATGTATCACATTTATTGATTTGCAGATATTGTACCATCCTTGAGTTCCTGGGGTAAATCCTTCTTGGTCATAGTGTATGATCTTTCTGATATACTGCTGGATCCAATTTGCTATAATTTTGTTGAGGATTTTGGCATCTATGTTCATAAGGGATATTGGCCTGTAATTCTCTTTCATTGTGTTGTCTTTGTCTGGTATTGGTATTAGGATGATGCTAGCTTCATAGAAGGAGCTTGGAAGTGTTCCTTCCTCTTGAATTTTTTGGAATAGTCTGAGGAGGATTGGTTTTAGTTCTTCCTTGAATAACTCCCCTATGAAACAATTTGGCTCCAGACTTTTGTATGCTGGAAGCTTTTTGATGACTGCTTCAATTTCATCCATAATTATTGGCCTATTGAAGTATTTAGATTCTTCCTGATTGAGTTTTGAAAGGTTATATTTTTTAGGAAGATGTTCATTTCCTCAGGTTGTCCAGTTTGTTGGAAGAGTTGTTCATAGTATTTTTTAACAATCCTTTGTATTTTGGTGGGGTCTGTTGTTATTTCTCCTCTTTCATTTCTGATTTTGTATATTTGGGTCCTCTCTCTTTGCTTCTTAGTGAGCCTGGCTAGAGGTTTATCTATCTTGTATATCCTTTCAAAGAACCAGCTCTTGGTTTTGTTGATCTTTTGTATTTTTATTTATGTTTTGTCTCAATGTCATTTATCTCCACTCTGATCTTTATTATTTCCTTCCTTCTGCTTACACTGGGCTTTTCTTGTTGCTCTTTTTCTAACTGTAGGGTTAGATAATTTATTACCATTGTTTCTTGTTTTTTTTGCAGTAGGCTTGTAGAGCTATGAACTTCCCTCTCAAGACTGCTTTCGCTGTGTCCCATAGATTTTGGATTGTTGTGTTTTTATTGTCATTTGTTGCCATGATGTTTTTTTATTTCTTCCTTGATCTCTTTAGTAACCAAGTCTTTGTTTAATAGCATGCTGTTTAGTCTTCATGTATTTGATTTTTTTTATTGTTTTTATTATAGTTGATTTACCATTTTATGCCACTGTGACCTAAGAAAATGCTTGATATGATTTCTATCTTCTTGAATTTGAAGAGACTTTGCCTATGACCCAACATATGGTCTATCTTTGAAAATGACTCATGTGTACTTGAGAAGAATGTATATTCTATTGCTTTGGGGTAAAATGTTCTGAAGATGTCAATTAATTCCATTTGGTCTAGTGGGTCATTTAGGATTCATGTTTCTTGGCTGAATTTTTGTTTAGAAGATTTGTCCAATGGTGACAGTGGGATATTGAAGTCTCCTACTATGATTGTATTGCTGTCAATCTCTCCCTTAATATCTTCCAGGAGATTTTTTATGTATTTGGGTGTTCCTGTGTTGGGTGCATATATGTTATTCTTCTTTTTGAATTGCTCCCTTTAGTATTATGAAGTGGCCTTCCATATCCCTTATGTCCTTCACTTTGAGATCTAATTTGTCAGATATAAGTATTGCTACCCCGGGGTTTTTTTTCCATTTCCATTTGCCTGAAAAACATTTTTTCCATCCCTTCACCCTCAGTCTGTGTGCATCTTTTTTTCTGAGGTGGGTTTCCTGTAGACAGCAGATATATGGGTCATGTTTTCTTATTCAATCCGTTACCCTATGTCTTTTGATTGGGGCATTAATCCATTTAAATTTAAAGTTATTATTGATAGGTACTTATTTGTTTCCATTTTTATTCTTTACCCCTCTGTTCCTTCTTCACTTCCTATTTCTTTCTTTCTGTCTTTTTTTATTTTTACAGCAGAACCTTTAGCATTTCTTGCATTGCTGGTTTGGTGGTAATAAATTCCCTTAGTCCTTTTTTGTCTGTGAAGCTCCTGATTTCACCTTCAATTTTGATCGATAACCTTGCTGGGTACAGTATTCTTGCATTCAGTCCCTTCCTTTGCATGACTTTGTATATTTCATTCCATTCCCTTCAGGCCTGATGAGTTCTGTTGAAAAATCAGTCAGTAGTCTGATGGGGGTTCCTTTGTAGGTAACTTTCTGTCTCTCTCTGGCCACTTTTAAGATTCTTACTTTGTCATTGGTATTTGCCAATTTAATTATAATGTGCCTTGGTGTTAGTCTTTTGGTTGGGACTCTGTGAGCTTCTTGGATTTGTGTGGGTCTTTCTTCCCTTTTTCTGTCATTATTTCTTCAAACAGGTTTTCTATTCCTTGCTCAGTTTCCTCTCCTTCTGGAACCCTTATTATGCAGATGTTGTTTTGTTTCCTGTTAGGCTCTCCTCCTGCTTTTTTTTTTTCTAGAAGGTGCTCTACTTGAATATTTTTTCCTACCTTGTCTTCTAGCTCATGATGTGGTCCTCTGCTTCTTCTGGTCTACTTTTGATGTTTTCTACTGAGTTCTTTACAGCAGTGATGTCATTTTTCATTTCAAGGAGGTCATGGAGTTGAAAAAGCAACAGTCAAGAAAAACAGAGGCAAGTATTGCTAAGTGTAAGTATTGCTAAGATTACCCTCAGAGGCCTTAAAAAGGAAGGAACTTGTCCTAGGGAATAAGCAGGGTCTACTCCAGGCACAGCATGTGGACAGAGTCAGTGTGGTAGAGAGGGTAAAAGCAGTGGGAGAAAACTCTGCCTTTGGCTCAAATCCTTTTTCTTTTATGAGCCTTCATTATCTCCCATCAATGAAAGGGTGTGATTTGAAGCCTGTTGAGTTTCATCCAGTCTTGGCCAAGCTCTGCTATGTTCAAAATCCCTAAATTAGTTCACTTCTCCCTCATCAACTCAGTCACCACTCTGGCTTAAGCTACCACTTATTAATGTTCCTTTATTTAGTATAGATGCCTCATTAGGGCCCTCCCACTATTAATCTTGACCACAGATGTTTTTCAGAGGAATTAGAATAATCTATTTTGTAATACAAATCTAATCATATTGCTTATAGACTAAAAAGCCTTCTGTGCTAGTTATTCTCTCTCTCTCTCTCTCTCTCTCTCTCTCTCTCTCTCTCTCTCTCCTTTATTCTTGGGTGGGGGATGCTGATCTTAATGGATTATTTGGGCCTTCTAGATTCTGTTTGGGTTCAGTTAATGAAAGATCCAGCAGGAGACTGGAGAGCAAGAGGCAAGAGGGTTTGAAGTATTTATTCCCATTGGAATGCTGCAGTTCTGTTGTTGTCTGTGATTTTCCATGACTACAGCTCCTGCGTGGTAGCTCTCCAAACTCCAAAATCCTGTTGCTGGAGGTTAGAAAAAAATGGGTTAGTGCTTCCCCGGTCATTTTAAGAAAATCGAGTTTGTGATGAGGGCTTGAGTCACCAGATTTCGCATAACTTAAATCACCCCTCTGCACCTTCAATTCCTTTTGGATATTTATAGAAACCCTTGTCCAAACAAAGCTCTGCCAGGAAAATTTATACCCCCCCACCACCATGTGTGTGGTATGCAGTGGAGCAGAAACACAATCAGAAATGCACTTGATGAAGGAGAAAACAGCAGAAAGTGAGTCCCTGGGCAAAGCATCTTGGAGAAGCCAGCCCAACAGCTGCCTACATTAAAAATAATTGCTTTATATTTATGGTGGACAGGCAACAATAAGCAGTTTATAGCCTATAATCTAACACAAATGACTTGGGAAAATATTCTTAATAGATAGTTCAGCTGCGTGTCCCAGGACATTAGGAAGCCCTGTGGGGAACTCAGAATTGGCCCTCATTGAGCTGACAAATCCTCACCAACTGGCTGCATGTTGAACCATTTCTCTGCAGGATTTTATATTCTCCCAGTTAAGGAGACTCATCAAACTCCAAGGCACAGACTCCAGCAGATACTCAGCTCTTAGAGTCCCCACTGCTGCTTAGAAACCAAACCCTTTTCCTTAGACTGCATCACGCTGGGGGAAATGAAGCGTGACCTCGAAAAATATCAGTTTCTAGCTCCTCTCCCCCTCAATTGTGGGGATGTTATCATGGCAGAAGAAAAAATATCATTTTCTGAACTCCATTCTGGAAAATGATATCCATCTGCAGGAATGCTGAGCAGGCATGAATGCTGGGGCCAGGCATAGTATCAGACTGAGTAATAGTAAGAGTTTGGGTTCTGTGGAGGATCTGAAGCATCAGCAGGAAGAAAGGAAGTGGGCACATTCTCAGGGTCATTTCTTCTGTCCCTCACCCCTCCTAGTTTCTGGGGCCATCAGTGATGCCCATTTGAGTCTGTAACAGCATCTGATATTGTAGGTTCCTATATTACACTCATGTATCCTTAACTGGACATAGTGAGAATGAGGTTTCAGCAGCCCTTGCTGGGAGTGCACAGCTAAGGCTCTTCAGTGCTCTTTAAATAACAATCAAGATGTAGTTTACATGTGTGGTGGCTCTCACATAAATTGTAGCCCTATTTATAAAAATTAAACCTTATAAGTTATGGTTTTTGTGCATTGTTTTTGATAGCTTATTGGTCTTCCATGTTTAAAAATAAAACAAAACTTCCAATCCAGTGGTCCTGCATTTTTAGTTTGTGAATGGCTTATAGGAAGTTTTCCCATGATTATTAATGAGTTTTTGTTAAAATGGTGATTTTTTTAGGCTTCCAGTCTTTTTAGTTTGCACTCTTACAGCATCAAGTAAAGGTTCTCCAGAAAGTCTACAGTGACCAGAGAATCCTGCATCCCCCTGGCAGTCAGGAGCCCCTGAAACACAGCACAGTGAAGAATTCAGCCCAGCTTTAAGACCAAGATCTGCATGGGTCCCAGAGGAACATGGAAATGTCACCTACTCTTGGGGTATCCATGCTACACTAGAGCAAGGTGCAAAAGCATGAACAATACATGTTAGCAAAAGACTCCATAAACATCAACCAAGTAAGGATTTCTTAGGACTCCAGGAAAGGCCTTCAAGCCACATTCTGGAGGAAATACAATTCACAGAGGTGACAAAGGATTATATCCAGAAACATAAAAGTTTCTCATAAATCAATAAAGGACACATTAATTTATAATAGACAAATGGGAAATTCACAGAAGAAACATGAAAAGTCAATAATCATGAAAAAACTCAATCTTATAATTGCAAATTAAAACCACAATGAGTTAACATTTATATCTATTATATGGAAAAGTGTTAAAGATCTAACAAAATCAAGTTTGAGTTGGATATTGAAAAGCCGACATTATGTTGTCCATCAAAATGCTTATAAAAATAAGTTGGCACAACCACTTAGGATAGCAATTTGTTAATCTTCAATACAGTTAAAGATATCCAAATTCTATGACCTAATACCTCCACAACAATTATACAGCCCAAATACTCTTCCACAAATGTGTACAACAAAGATTCATGCAGCATAATTTATAATAGTGAAGAATTGGAAACAACCTAAATTTCTATTTCTAGAAAAATGAACAAAAAATGTTAAATTTTTGAGTGCTTTTAAAATAGTAAAATACTATAGAGTAATTAAAAAGAATGCGCTTGATACCTCTATCAGCATATTTACATCTTGAATATATGCTTACTGGAGAGGGAGGACAAGTTGCAGTGAATGACCACAAATATGATGGCATTCATATAAATTTTAAATGTATATATTAAACATATATTTAAATAGTATATATATTTCAATAATATATACTACTAGAGGTCTGGTGCATGAAATCATGCATGGGTGGGGTCTGGCTGGCCCACCCTGTTCAGGGCCATCAGGCTGGGCATTGGGGGGAAGGGAGTACAGGCAGTTGGCCAGCTGGCCCCTCTCCTATCAGGGTAGGGTGGGCCGATCAGGGGCAGGGCTGGACAGGGGAAAGGGCCATGGGCAGTTGCAGGCTGGCCCCACATCCTGGTTAAACTCCTGGCCAAACTCCAGGTCAATGGGGACAATTTGCATATTAGCCTTTTTATTATACAGGATTTTAGATACACAATTAAAGTAAAAATACACAAATGGGAAGGATGCAGACCATCTTTAGGATACCCATTCTCTCTGGGAGGCAATGAGATTGAAAAAGGGACATACAAGAAAGTCTTTAACTGAATGCCCTGTGGCTCAGAGAAGTCAGAAATTTCCCATGAGAAAATCCCCAACCTTGTGCTTGGGAGAATGTGAGTTTAAATTTACCCTACTTATGACATAAAAATCTCCAACTGAGAAACTGATGTTTGAAAAAAAGCAGACCTGGACTGGTGAATTTCCTGAAGCAGTTTTCAGAAATACTTTCATATGACTGACTACGGTACTCATGCACACATAAATCCCTGTTGATGATCGATTCACAAACAAAAATTACAAAATACACAAGAAGGTAGAAGTAGTCAACCATGAAGGAGAATTAGTGACACCGCTAACTGAAAAATAAGCCTTCCAAGAATCTGATATTATATAAAACCAGAGGCCTGGTGCACAAAATTTGTGAATGGGGGGGGGGGGTGTCCTTCAGCCCAGCCTGATTCCTCTCCAATCTGGGAACCCTTGAGGGATGTCTGACTGCCTGTTTAAGTCCAATGCTACCTGGACTGCTGGCTCCCAACTGCTTACCTGCCTGCCTTCCTGATTGCCCCTAACCACTTCTGCCTGCCAGCCTGATCATCCCCTAACCACTCCCCTGCCAGCCTGATTGATGCCTAACTGCTCCTCTGCCAGTCTGTTTGCCCCTAAGTATTCTACCCTGTGGGCCTGGTCACCCCTAACTGCCCTCCACCGCAGGCCTGGTCACCCCTAACTGCCCTCCCCTGCAGGTCTGGATCTCCCCCAACTGTCCTTCCCTGCAGGCCCAGTCATCCCCAACTTCCCTCCTCTGCTGGCCTGGTCACTCCTAACTGCCCTCACCTGCAGGCTTGATCACCCCCAACTGCCCTTCCTTGCAAGTCTGGTACCTCCCAACTGCCCTCCCCTGCTGGCCATCTTGTGGTGGCCATCTTGTGTCCACATGGGGGCAGGATCTTTTGACCACATGGGGCAGTCATCTTGTGTGTTGGAGTGATGGTCAATCTGCATATTACTCTTTTATTAGATAGGATACATAGGTGGAGGCCAGCTGGTTGGCCCTGAAGGGTGTCCTCGATCAGGGTGGGTGTTCCCTTGAGGCATGGGGTGGCCTGAGTTAGGGGCCTGTGGTGATTTGCAGGCCAGCCACGCACTACAGCAACCCAAGTGGAGGCCCTAGTATCTGGGATTTATTTATTTATGTATTTATCTTCTACAATTCAAACTTTGTAGCCTGGAGCGGACATAGCCATTGAAATTTTGTTGCCTTAAGTGAAGGCCTGGGCCCACCAGGGTGTATGGAAAGCTTGGCTTCCTCCATCACCAGGGACAACCCAAGCCTCCCTCCTGCTCTCTCTGTAGCTGTAGCCATCTTGGTGGGGTTAATTTGCATACTCACTCTGATTGGCCAGTGGGCATGGCTGGTGGGTGTGGCTTGTGGGTATAGCAGAGGTATGATCAATTTGCATATTACTCTTTTATTAGATAGGATTCCTAAAGAAACTAAATAATAACCAAGAAATATCTATGCCCATTGAAGCAGGCCCTCATAACGTCTGCCCAGCAATGCTGCCAACAAGTGACTGCTGTGCATCTCCCTTGCCCCCCTTCCTGAATGGCTGGATGTGTTCACTGAAATCCTGCTGGTGTTCTAGCACTGTGTTGGGGAGAGGGGCAAATATTTGTCTTTCTGGTTCAGAGTCCTCAAGGCAAAGGGAGCCATGTCCAGATCTGATGGAGCTTGAATGGGATGAAATGACTTGATTCTACATTTGTGTTGCTTCCCTTGGAGGAAAGGGAGGTCTTGAATGTTTTCTACAACTGGGAAGAAAGGGGCAAAAGGATATTTATGATTAAACAGCAGGCAAGTTTACTGCTCACCAAATATTCATGTGCACCCCCACAATTTTCAGGCCAGTTATAGTTAGGGCCATGTGACTTATTTCTAAACAATGGACTGTAAGTGCAAGTTGACATAAGTCACTTCTAGACTGAAACACAGAGAAGAAGGCATGAGATCCCCTCCTACTCTTCCTTTTTCATTCCTCAGTGACAGTGGCAGCTAGCTGCATTTTGAGGCACTTTAGCCACTGGATAGAAACAGCTGGATTGCTGGAGCACTGCTTTGAAGGCAGCTGCAGACTTTGCATGAGAGAAAAATAGACTCTTATGTGCTAAGCCCCAAGTCATCTTGCATATTTTTTGCATGTGTGCGTGTGCACACACACTGCTCACTGAAAAGAAGGTTGCATACAAAAAAAAATAATAATAAAGCTACATAGAGAAGCAATCCACAATGAGATCAGCTGACATAACAAAATATGAACTACCGCTCCACAAGTCTGAAATAATGGAACTATATGATAGAGACTGTATTAAAAAATACCTTTTGAATATTTGAAGTAATATTTACAGAAATATAGAGTACTGTTTTGGAAATTTGGGGGGAAAAAACTACTTGTAAAAGAAATTGGCAGATCTTTTAAAAATTAAAAAAAAGCATTGCATTTCCAATTTTAAAATCAATAGAAGACACACACATACATGTTTACTTATTTTATGACAGAAGTGAAACTGAAATGCAGTAGGAGGTGAAGTGTTTGGGCAACAAATTAATTTTTTATCAATTGAATAGCAAAATGAGAAAATTGAATTTTGATTTATACCTCACATTATATAAAAATCCCAGATGTAGTGTATATCTAAATATTAAGAAACATGGTTTCTAAATGGAAAATATCTTTAAGCAATATTTCTTAAATAGAATAACCATAAAATAGTGACACTGAAAGACAGTTGGGATATTTTAGAATTAAGTACTTCTATTTGTCCAAAGGCACCACCATGAAACTGAAAAGGCAAGCTACATACAGAGTGGGAGAAAATATTTACACTACATATATTTGACAAGGATTGGTATCCATGATATCCAAGGAACTCCAACAGATTAATAATAAAGAGAAAAACCTAATAGAAAAATGGGCAAAAGATTCAAGTCAGTACTTCAAAAAAAGCTTTCCAAAATCCAGTTAACACTGAAAAAGATGCTACATACACATCATTAGCCATTGGGGAAATAGAAATTAAAATTTCAGTGAGATTACCAGTATAACACCAACAAAACAAAGTGAAAAAAATAAATAAATAAGCCTCGGTAAAGATCAAGCAATTGGAATTCTGCTCCACTGCTCTAGAGTCTAAATTAGTATAGACACTTTGGAAAAGTATTGCACGGTAAAATAAAGCTGAACATATGCACATCCTTTGTGGCACACAGAGTAATGGCTCCCCAAAGATGTCTATTTCGTAATCTTTAGAATCTGTGTTGGTTACATGGAGAAGACAAATTAAGTTTGCAGATAAAATTAGGATTGCAAATCACCTGACCGTAAAATAAGATTTACCTGGGTGTGCCCATTATAATCACAGGGGTCCTTTAATGTGTCAGAAGGAGTCAGAAGTGAGAACCAGAGGGTAAGGAATGGGATAAAAGTTACTGAAAGAAGGCAGGCATGAACCAAGGAAAGTAGGTGCCCCTGGAAGCTGGAAAGGGATTATCTTCTAAAACCTCTAGAAAGAAATACAGCCCTGCCAACACCTTGATCTCAGCCCAGCGGGATCCATGTTGGACTTCTGATCTGTAAGTGAAGAAATTTTTGTTGTCTTAAGCTGCTAACTTTATGAGTTTGTCATTTTTTATTTTCTTTAAAATATTTTCAAATGACAGAATTTTTATAAATTTTTTTATTAAGTTCAACTTTTCAGTTTTCTTCTGTTATGGCCTATAGCCATATCTAAGTAGTCTTTGTCTAACCAAAGTTCAAAACCATCTTCTTCTAGTCTTCTTCAAGATTTTATGGACCAATTCAGGCTAATTTTGTATAGAACACAGGAAAGGGGTTAATGTTATTTACTTACTTAGCATAAAGATCACCAATTGTTCCAGCACTCATTGATGAAAATATTATCTTTCATTTATTGAAATACCTTGGCTCTGTGGGGGAAAATCAATTACCTTATATATGTGGATCTATTTCTGAATTCTTGATTCTATTTCCTTGATCTATGTGTGCTTTCTTTTTGCAAATCCTACATTATTTTGAATGCTGTGTCTTTATAGTAAGTATTTTTTAAATCCTCACCTGAGAATATTTTTTCATTGATATTTATTTATTTATTTAAAAATTTATTTTCTTTATTGATTAAGGTATTACACATATGTCTTTATCCTCCCATTGCCCTCCACCCCAATTCCCCATGCTCTCACTCTCGTAGTGTCTGTGTCCATTGGTTATGCTTATATGCATGCATACAAGTCTTTTGGTTGATCTTTCCCTCTTTCCCCTACCTCCCCTCCCCTGCCTTCCTTCGGAGGTTTGATGGTCTGATCTATGTTAAATATCACATCATCTCATGCATTTGTCGAATATAATGAACATCATAAACTGATGAACAAAAACAGATCCAGAGACAGAGAAGCATCAATCAGCCCATTGATTTTTAGAGAGAGTGGAAGAAAGAGGGAAAGACAAAGAGAAACATTGATGTGAGAAAAACACATTGATTGGTTGCCTCCTGCATGGGCCCTGACCAGAGCCGTGGCTAAAGAGAAGCCTGAAACCTAGGTATGTGCCATTGACCGAAATCAAATATATAATTCTTTTCTCTATATTCCTTAGAATTCCCCTGTCAATTTCTACAAAAAACAAACAAAAACAAAAAAACAGAAAACAAAAAATTTATGTTAGGAATCTGATTGGGATTGCACTGAAGGGACAGATCAATTTGAGAAGAATTGACATAAATAATGAATTTTCCAACCCAGGAGCACAATCACATCTATTCATTTATGAGGTCCTCTTGGTTTCATCTCATCAAGATTTTGTCATTTTCAGCATTTAAATATCCCATACATTTAGTTAGTTTTGCCTTTAAGTATTTCACGTTTTTAATACTGTTGTAAATGATAATATCTTTGTAATTTCTATTTCCACTTATTCATTGATAGTATCTAAGAAAACAATTGATTTTCATATATTGGCTATATATTCTGCCATCTTATTACACTTATAAGTAGATTCTTTGGGATTTCCTATGTATATAATCATGCCTGTAAATAGAAGTTTATGCCTTCCTTTAAAATCTGTATATCTTTTTACTTTTCTCATATTACTACATTGGCTAGGACTTCTAGTGTTGTGTTGAAAATGAATGGTGAAATCATTCATCCTTGCCTTGTTCCTGATTTTAGGAGGAAAGCATTCGCTCTTTTATCATTTATTAACTGTATCGTAGATGTCCTTGATCAAGGTGAAGAAGTTCCCTTTTCTCATTGGTTAATGAGAATTTGTATCACAAATACATGTGAAAATTTGCCAAATGCTTTTTTTTGTATCAACCTGGAAATCATAGGCTGTTTCCTTTTTATTCTGTTAATGTAGTAAATGACTTGGAATAATTTTCAACTATTAAACCAACTTTTCATACCTGGTATAAATTCTACTTTATAATTACATATTATCCTTTTTGTTTATCACTGAATTTTATTTTCTTATATTTTGTAAAAGATTTTTAAAATTTAGGAAGGCTGTAGATATATAATTTTTATTTTTAAATAATGTCTGGCCCATTTGATCCAGTCATCTTATTTCTAGGACTATTTCCCAAGAAACCAGAAACACCATTCAGAAAGGCTATATGCACCCCTATGTTCATAGCAGCACAATTTACAATAGCTAAGATTTGGAAACAGCCTAAGTGCCCATCAGCAGATGAGTGGATTAAAAAACTGTGGTACATCTACACAATGGAATACTATGCCGCTATAAAAAGAAGGAACTTTTACCATTTACAACAATATGGTTAGAGCTGGAGAGCATTATGCTAAGCAAAATAAGCTAGTCGGAGAAAGATAAATATCACATGATCTCACTCATATGTGGAATATAATGATCAACATAATTTGATGAACAAGAGTAGATTGATTTAGAGACAAATGGTAGGGGAAGAGAAGAGAGGCGAGGCGATTAGAGTGCAACCAAAGGACTAGTATGCATGCATATTAGCTTAACCAATGGACACAGACGCTGGGGCGGTGGGGGCTTGCCCTGGTGGGAATGGCTGTTGGGGTGGGGGTGTCAGTTGGGGAAAAAGGAGACATATGTAAACTTTAGACAATAAAAAGGGGGGGAAATATTAATGTCTTTGGTTTTGGCATCACAGTAATTCTGACCTAGTGAGTTAGAAAGTGTTCTCTCTTTTTCCATTTTATGGCTGTGTAAAATTGGTCATATTTGCCAGGAAAACCATCTAACCTGGGTTCTCTTCATAGGAAGGTTTTTAAAGTATGAATTCAATTTATAATAGGGCTAATTTGACTACTTATTCTTGAGTGAGCTTTTGTAATTGTTGTCTTCTAAGGAATTTGTCTATGTCATCTATATTATCAAATATATGGCATAAAGCTTTTCATAATAGTCTATTATTATTCTTTTAATATTAGTTGGCTATATAGAAATATCCCCTATCGCATACCTAATATTGATAATTTATATCTTCTCGCTTTTATTTTTTAATATATTTTTATTGATTTCAGAGAGAAAGGGAAAAGGAAAGAGAGATTGAAACATCAATGATGAGAGAGAATCATTGATGGGCTGCCTCTGTGTGCCCCCTAGTTGGGGATCTAGCCCACAATCCAGGCATGCGCCCTTGATTGGAATTGAACCTGGGACCCTTCAGTCCACAGGCTGACATACTCTATCCACTGAGACAAACCAGCTAGAGCTGTCTTCTTTCTTTTTAAATAAATATTATTTTAAAAGTGTTTTTTTCTATTTTATTTATCTTTTCAAAGAAACAATTTTGATTTCATTGGTTTTTCTCCATTGCATTCCCATTTCAATTTTAGTGATTTCTGCTCTTTATTTAATAATTTCCTTCCTTTTATTTACTTTGGGTTTGACATGTTCTTCTTTATCTAGTTTTTAAAAGTAGAATCTTAGGCTATTTCAATCTCCATTCTTTGGTAATATAAGCACTTAGTGACAAAATGTTCCCTCTAAACACTGCTTCATTCCATTAATGTTCATAATTTGTGTTTTCAGATTAATTTACTTCAAAATATCTTCTAATTTCTCTTGTGATTTCTTCTTTCACCGTAGTTTATGTATAAGAATGATGTTTGGTTTTCAACATTTTAAATGATTTCCCACATATCCCCGTGTCTGTGGTTCCTAGTTTAATTCTATTATAGCCAAATAAATATTTTCATATAATTGGAATCTTTTTAAAATTGTTGTACCTTGCTTTATAGTCCAAACTAGAGTTTATCTTGTTGAATATTTCAAGAGGACTTGAAAATAATGTGTATTCTGCCACTGTTGGCTGGAGAGTTCTCTCAATGTCAATTAGGCTTATTTAATTGTTAGTGTTGTTCAAGTGTCTAATATATCCTTAGTGATTTGTTGTCTGCCTGTTGTAGCAATTACTGAGATAAGAGTGTGGATACCGCAGACTGTAACTGTGAGTGGTCTATTTCTTCGTTTAGTTCTACTAGGTTTTGTTTTCATGTATTTTGAAGTTCCGTTGTTGGGTGCATTCATACTTCGGATTTTTTTGTCTTCTTGGTGAATTGGCTCCTTTATAATTATGAAATGTCCCTTTTTTATTGAGAGAAATAATGCATATTTTTAATCTATTCTGTTTAATGTTATTCTAGCCTCTCTAGCTTTCTTTAACTAGTGTTTTCTTACTGTATTCTTTTTCCATCCTTTTACTTTTATCCTCTTTGTGTCTTTTTATTTAAAGTGGAATTCCTATAGCTATCATCCAGTTGGGTCTTACTTTTTTAAATATAATCTGACAAATTTCTGGCTTTAATTTGAAAAATTTAAAAGCTGTGAAAAAAAATGGGATGCTGCCTATATACAGATAGCTTTAATACAAATCTCCTAATTAGTTTACCAGCCCCCTTGTATGCAAAAACCCCTGGAACTGCAATAGAATGGATGTTAGGTCAGATTAATCCAAGATTTCTCTTCATACGCAAATCAAAGCAGTAATATCACTCATTGTAACATTTCACATAGACTGGGGTCAATAAAACAGTGAAGGAGAAATAATTCCCACCTTCCCCGGAGAGGTATCCCTCATGTTCTAGGATTCATCCATAGTGCCCTCTCTTCTTTCTGTTCCTCCAGCTAGCCCACTTATCCTGTGGGATCTGTGCATATGCTGCTTTGTCTCTTGGATGGGTGATCTACTGATTCCATCCTTCATTACATCATTGCTAGCTCCTTATCTTTTTTTTCCCCTGACCACTTTTATGAAACTTTGCCAGACACAATTAGTCTTTATCCCATCACCCTGTTCTCTTCCCAAAACTTTATAATTAGTAATTATGTGTTTACTTTCTTGTTTAATTGATTATTATCTACCAGCTGCCCATACTCAACTCCAAGAGAGTGCAATCGTTTACTTTGTCTCATTGTGTCATGCATAACATTACTGTACCTAGGAAGGAAATATATGTTGAATGAATAAATAAGAAATAAATTAAGGGAAGATAATGAGGCTTACTGGTTAAAAGCATTTTCTCAACCAAGAGGAAGAGGTAATATTTGGGGGAGGAGGGAGAATTTTCTATTGTTTCTGAAATCATACCACATAGAAGAGTAGCTTTCCACAAGGTTGGTCCTTTGTGATTTGGGAAAACATAATTGCCAAGATTCCACTGATATATCAACCTGGTAAGTTATGCTAATGGCTATAATAAACAACTCCCAAATCTCAAGGTTGAGTTTAAGTTTGGCCACTGTGGTCTATGTGTTGCTTCAGGAATGTCTTCCTGTCTGTGGCATTACCGTTATCTCAGGCCATTTTCTGATCCTTCACTGGATACCATGTATTTGTCCAGCCAAACAAACAAAGGCTTGCCTGATTATATAAAACCAAGTTTGAAAGTGGCATTCATCACTTCTGCACATACTTCATTGGTCAAAATGAGGCACATGGCCCCAACCTAATTGCAAGGGATGCTGGGAAATGTAGTCTTTCTGTGGATCCAGGAAGAAGAAATTGGATCTGTGAGTATTCAGCCAACTTTGGCCACAGTAAGGGACTTCATTTGGTTGTTGTGAAGATTAGAGAATTACTGTGTGTAAAACACTCAGAACATGCCCAAGCACATCTGGGGCATCCATGGAGTTGCAAGAGGAATTTTCTGAGTTTGCACTAATGATTGCTTGCTAAACAAGTCTGGCATTCTGAAGTTGTTATCAAGCCTAACAGCTGGCTAGAGAGTTTTGCGAAACCCCCGTGCCAAAGAGGCCAGCCAAGAATGCAGATGCCACCACCAAGTCTGTGTGGCACCTCCTCACACTTTGTTTAATTTAGTTCCCTGGGTGGAGTGAGTTTTATGAACAGGTGTTCCTGTTAATTAGGTGATTAATATTCCTCAAATGGGAGAGCCATTTCTCCAGTGATAGTTCTTGCTTTGCTCAAATGTGAGACAAATCTTCGTTGCATAATTTGGAGAAGCCCAGGACTGCACTTACCTGTCTGCCAGGCCTCGCAGGTCAGCACTCTGGCACCGAGGACCAGGAGCCTGACCCCACATCTGGCAAGATCATATCAAAAGAAGAAAGTTTTGAAACACAGTTACATGGTTGGAGGGAAGACCAGTAATGCTTGTCCACTATAGGCGGCTCTGGATTTTGGGAAGTTCTGTGGCTCTATCTTCTGCTCCAGGATCCGTTATATATTTTAAAATTGTGTATTAATTCCTCAAATATTTATCTAGTCAGCGGAGATCCTGCCCCTTGGAGAAGCTCAATAGTTTAACTGGTAATAAACCTTTATTATTTCCTTCATTCTCAAGGGAGGAAGAAAGAAGCAATTTGCATTTTTTAAAAATTGCCAACTAGGTACAACTAATGGTACCTTTCCTTTAATCCTGATCTCCAGAAATGACCTAAAAATTCATGTACATGAGTTATTCTCTCTCCCAGCAGGATTTCATAGAGATCACAGTTTTAATCCCAAATTGGAGTTTTCATGGATTCTCCCTTCACTCCCTCCCTGTTCACCTGCTCCTCCAAGATCTGCCTCAGTGGCTTCATGAAGTAATGTACCAGTGTCAGGGTCCCTAAACAGGAAACAGATGACATAACTGAAAGGCATAAATGAAGAAAGTTAGTAAATGGACTGTTTAGAAAAGTGGTTCAGGAATCAATAAGGGATGGGGGACTACCCCATGTTTAGTGACAGTGGGAAGCTGTGCCTTCTTCTGCCCTATATAGAGACCAGGGGGTGGGAATGGTAGTTGGAGGACATGAACTATGGCCTTCAGTAGAGGAAATAGACCACTGTCAAACTGCTGTCCCTGTGGAGAAAGTCCTGGCCTCTTCTCCAGCTCTCTGAGCTAGTTCCCCACATGGCCAGACCCAAGGGAGGGCAGGTGGTGCAGCCCTAGGGAATAAATAGTGTGACAATGGCAGAGAGTGACCCGGACAATCTACCAGAGAATAACCAGCACAAATGGAAACTGTCAGTGGGGGTTGCAGGGAGCAAACAATCAGAAAGGAGTGGGGGTGGTATAATTTTCAACCCCCATCCCAGAAATTCTGGAAGAACATAATCTCTCCTCCTCCTCCAAAAGATCAAACAACACTCATCAAAATAAGTAAAACTGCAGCAAGAGAATTTCAAATAAGCTATCTGAATAGGAAGATTATCCATTCACATATTTGTTCATTTATTCATTCATCAATCATCAAAGATTTATGTGTACCTCTAGGTCTCAGGCATGCAAAAATGGGTGAGACATCTCTGTACGCTTGAAGTGTTTATAATAAAATGTTGGCGTGAATGGAATGGGTGGAGCCACTGTCCTTGAGGATTCGAGAGTCTGGACCAGTGAGATTTCCTGGAGAAATGGCCAGCTAAACTGAGTCCGGGCTCACCAGATGGGAAAGAGCAGAGAAGGATGATCCAGGAGAGATGCTGAGTGGTGACAGTATGGGAGATGAGGTGGTACAGGCAGAACTCTCCTTCCAAGTTCAGGATTACATTGTCCAGGTTTGCTTTTTAGGGGGAAAAAAAAATCCTTTGATCATCAGAGTACGGCTGGATTGGTGGAACAAACCAAGTTGGAGAATGGATGTGGGTGCCTTGTGGGCCATGGCGATGCAGGCAGAATCTGAACAACGGCAGGAGGCCCCAACATGCAGAGGGACAAACTCAGAGACAGTGATGGCGAGAAGGGACAGGGCTCAGGGCGGCATGGCTGTGGTGTGAGACAGAGGAAAGGTTCTTTGGTGCCATTTTGCGTTCTCACCCCCCTGCTTTGTTAGCTGACAGCTCCCCATTTTTCCTTTGAGAGCACTGCTCCCACCTGCCAGCTGAGAGTAGTTTCCATGGGACTGCCACCCATAGGTTGTCATCCTCTCTGGCCAAGACAGTGATCAGGTGGCCTAAGTCAGGCCAATCAGTCTTTCCCTCCTGGGAATTCGGAAATCTTGAGCTTGACACTTAGATCCGACCTTGGTTCTTATCTTTTCTGAAGTGTCTTTCTTCATTTTTTCCCTTATCAATTTTGTATGCCACCCAAAGAATAACTGCGTTTTAACCTCAAGTAGTTACTCGCTGGCCTATGAATGATGGTGCCTTTTCCCACGGCACAGAAAACAGGTCGAGGAGTTGGAAGGGGGTTACTTAGAGGGAATGAGTGGGCAGTTTGCTTTGAGGAACCTATGGGAAAAAAAAAAGAGAGAAAAATCTGAAAGTTGGTTCTGGAGGCTTCTGTGGAACTCTGAAAAAAATCACATCACAGAGTGTAAAAACATCTTTGACACTTAGACATAAAAAAAAAAATCTAACCCAACAGCCTGACCTCCCCAGGATTTACCCAGACTTCTCCCCTCTCTGAGACTCCGTTTCCCTCTTAGTTTAGACAGATTTGAATGATATTGAGGGTTCTCTAAATAGTCCAAAGAATTTTAAGTTTACATGTAAAGGGGTCAGCTGTCCTGGAAAACAGGGCTAAACACATCTTCTTTTTTTAAAAATATATTTTATTGATTTTTACAGAGAGGAAGGGAAAAGATAGTGAGTTAGAAACACCAATGAGAGAGACATTGATCAGCTGCCTCCTGCATGCCCCCCACTGGGGATGTGCCCACAACCAAGGTACATGCCCTTGACCGGAATCAAACCTGGGACCTTTCCGTCTGAAGGCTGACGCCCTATCCACTGAGCCAAACCGGTTTCGGCAACACAACTTAATCCAATCTCCTTACCACAGTGCTTC
Organism: Lasiurus cinereus; assembly: GCA_011751065.1. Lineage (NCBI taxonomy): Eukaryota > Metazoa > Chordata > Mammalia > Chiroptera > Vespertilionidae > Lasiurus > Lasiurus cinereus. The sequence goes on from JAAGEH010000434.1 coordinate 2,315,929, forward strand.
CTGGGGTCTTAAATGCACTCATCTGTGATGCACATCTCGGAGACAGGTGAAAGTGAGCAGCATTTCTCATTCTATTTTTTGCCTTAGGAAATGCCCCCTTTCCCCCCACCCTCTGAGGAACCCATGAAGAAACACACAGAACTAGTAGTTGTCAGGATGCACTTGCAGAAACACCTGGTTAGTGATTTCTGAGGTTGTTCCAGCCCAAACAGTCCCTGATCCCGTGGAGCCAGTGTCCTGTATACTTGCCTCATCCTTGGGGAGGAGTGACCCCTGTCTTCTGCTCTCCCAGGGAAAAGCCCGTTTCAATGCCTCTGAAGGTATAGTGGCTCATGCAACCCCCAGCAGTTTAAAGGGAAACACAGCTTCCCCTCTCCCCACTGTGCTCCGAGCACAGACCCAGGCCCAGGCTGCAGGGATTCAGAACATGCCCTCATGTGCATTTGGGAAAACAAAGAAAACCCTACTCTTTTCTGCTCCAGACTGTCTGAGATGCTGGTGTGCCCTTGGGCCTTTGCCCAGCTCTCTTCGTCTGCCTCAGACCTGGTACTAAATTGGTTCAAGGTTTGGAAGCAAGCTTCAGAGGAAAAGATGGCTAGAGTTCTTAAAGGCTGAAGTCACCCCCAAGGACCGGAGACCCAGAGGCCTCGGTGGCCACCAGAGGGCGATCACAGCAGCATCTGGGAGGAAAGCTGTGCCCAAGGATAACAGCTGTAAATTGCACCTAATGTGTTTATGGATGATGGAGGCCGAAGGGTGCACGCGTGTCTCCGTGTGTGCACGTACGCACAATGAGGTGCCTGGAGCTAAGACTTTGAAGATCTGCTAAGGACAATAAAATAAAGTCTGCGCCTCCACTATATATATTCACACAAGATGGGGTCAAATAATTGAAAGTTTCCTGAAGGAGAAAGTGAGGTAGAAGGAATCGGAAGGGCATTTCTATGAAAGGAAAGCGTTCCCAGGGGCGCAGTTTTCGTCGTTGGTACACGTGATACCGTGTTTGTGATTGGAGGATGCATGTGCATGTGTGTGTGTGTGTGACTGAGTATGAGTGTGAGCCTGGGTGTGTGTAAGCATGTGCGTGTGTGTGTGGATGTGTGGATGAACAGGGCTCGTCCAGACTTTTCCAGCCTGAGCAGACCCTGGGAAGTCTGGGCACTACTTCCTCCGGTTCCTGCTCGCTGCCTGCAAACAAACAAACAAAATCATTCCTGCGAGTATTTATGGAGCCTCTCACACAGGCGCTCCTCCCCGCGGGCATCTGGAAAAGCTCAGCCCCGGCCAGTTCAGAGCAGAGCAGGCACCAAAGGAGGATGGCCCTGGGCTGGGGGCAGAGGCGCTGCTGCCTCCTCGGGTGAATGGCTGTTTGGCACAAAACACTTTCTCTCCTTCGATGCCCACACTTAACCCAGTGAGGTGGGCACAGGGCTGGGGCCCCTTTTCTTTGAGAAAAGGAGGCCCCCTTCTCCCCCAGAGGTGGCAGGATTGGCCCAGGGTCACCTTGCAGACTGTCAGGGACTCTGGAGGCGGCATCTCCACTCTGATTCAGAGCCCAGCAGGCACCGGGCATGGGCAAAAGCAGGGCAGGCTCAGGGGGTAGGGTTGTCATCAGCCACCTGAACAACAGGGACAGCCATAGCCTGTGACAATGTGCGGCTGCGGGTGCCAGCATGTCCCTGTCGCGGGTCCCTGAGGCATACGTTGTGGATCTTTTGTCAAGAGGAGGTGGCATCTGAGAGCATCTTTGCTGATGCGGTGGCAGCGAGGCAGCTTTGATGGGCTGGGATGTAAAAACGGGGGTGCACTGGAGCGTGCAAGTGGTTTGGGGAGGGGGGTCTTCAGAGCCGGGTGACCTCTGGCAAGCCACGTCGCTTCTCTGAGCTTTCATTTATTTTTATTTTTATCTTTTGCAGCTATAAAATGGGGAGTGCGTAAATGCCCCCCTCCCCATGCCGGGGAGGGGGGGTAGATGTTGGGGCCCAAAGAGAAATAAATCACGAGCCGCCGCGTGCCCAGCTCAGGGGCAGAGGGAAGGAAAAGCGCCGCGGGCCCGGTGCGCCCTGGATGGAGGGAGCCCCCCGGTTGGGTTGCGGGGGGGGCCCCGGCCGGCCGGCCCTCCCCCTGCGCCGCGGCCGCCCCCTCCCTCGGGGCTGGGGTTGCTCCTCGCAAAGTTCTCAACTTAGTCAACATGACGCGCCGCGCAGCCAATGGGAGGCGGCGCTGGCGTTTTTGGGGGGGCGGCGGGAGGGCTGGGCCCGCGTCTCCGGTGCCTGCCCTGCTCAGTGAATGGAGAGAGCCAGCGCCGGCCCGCAACCCCGGCTGCCCGGTGCCCAGGCCGCCGCCGGCTCCTCCAGCCCCTGGAACCCCGCGCCCCGGCGGACCTCCTCCTCCTCCTCCTGGGGCGCGGCCGCCCCAGCTCCCCTACCTGGTCCGCCGCCCCCGGGGCCGCGGGGCCAGAGGGCGCTCGGCACCGGGGCGCTCCGAGCGATGCGCCGCGGGGCAGCCTCGGCCCCGCCGCCCATGGAGCTGCGGCTGCCCGCTCCCTCGCCCGGCGCGCCCCGCTCCTCCCGCGCCCCGAGCGCCTGAGCGCCGCGCTCGCCCCTCCTCCGCGCCCACCCCGCCGCCGCCGCCCGCCCGCCCGCCCGGCCGCCCGCGCTCCCCGGCGCACCATGG